>CM022298.1:291619890-292364086 GCA_011799875.1 Thinopyrum elongatum | reverse complement strand
TACCGTAGGCGCTCCAACAGAAGTCCGTTTCCTCTGTTTTGCGGTACGCCACACCCCTCCCGATGAACAGGATCCCATTTCGATCATAGGTGGTCGAACAAAAGGCCGTTTCCTCCGTTCTGCGATATGCCAGGCCCCGTTTCGGTTTTTCCATCCAAGCCAGTTGGCTCCTGATGAACATGATGCATTCTGTTGCCTCCCGATGAACACGACGCTGTTTCTCTTTTCTGACCCAGCCGGTTGGCTGCTGATGAATAGGACGCCGTTGCTGCTGTCCGTTCCCTCTCCATGTACACGAGCCATGGCCATACGTATGCGCTAGTAGGCATTCGAGACCCCCCCCGTATGACGTACGTGGCCGTATTTTTTGCCCTGTGGCTGTACGTACGTGTACACGACTTAGACGGGACTGCATGAACTGCTACGTCGAGGGCTCTACTATGACACGTGCCACTACTTACTCGGCCATGGTTCATCCTTGCAGAGACACCAATCGACCAGTATGTATGTACACATTCGCGACCAGACAGACAACGCTATGTATGCTTCGATGGGTGGGTCCCAGCTGTCAGGGAGGATAAGGAGGCACTTCCTTGCGTGCGAAGATATAGATGGTGGGTCCCAGCTATCAGGGGGAGGAATCATTTTTTCTGGTGTAATATGGAGGCACTTCCCTGTGCGAAGATGTAGCTGGTGGGTCCCAGCAGGGGGAGGAATAAGTAGGCACTTCCTTCCGTGTGAAGATATAGCTGGTGGGTCCCAGCTTTCAGGGGGAGGAATGATTTTATTTTAGCGTAATAAGGAGGCGGTTTCATGTGTGCGTCCATGGACCTGACGCGTCCCCACTGTCAGCCTCTCCACGTATAGTCCTCCTCCGATGACTCTCATTTGTTGACCACACCGTGCCGAGTGCACCAAGGCGGTGGACGACGGCGAGGCTCCGGAGGGGAATGAGCCGGAGATGGGAAGACGCTGCAGTAGAGTCATAGATGGAGAGGTGTACGAGGGTTACCTGGTTCTCGTGTGGCGTGGTTCTGCAGTCGGCGCAGAATAACAAGAGGTGTGGAGGGATGGCCTGGCCGGCGGTGGGGTATCACTTCTTAGCGAGGCATGCTGCTAGCCGCCGAAGGCGGGAGCAGGTGGTCCCAGTGGCGCTGGAGGAAGAAGCCAAGAGATTGAAGATGGATGCCGGCCGTTGGATGTAAATCCAATGACTATGGATGCCGAAATCATTTGTTGACTAAGTTGACAATGCCTTGCGTAGGGTTCAACCTATTGGCCCACATTTCAGCCTACAAAAATGTGGCACATATTTAACCTATTTTTTTAGAATTTATAATCCATTTGTTAGGCTGGGTGAACAAATAATGTAGCTTCCATGCGGCCCATTTTTTTAAGAAATTACAACCCATTGCACTTCTCGAAATACATGATTTTGCTGGCCTAGTTGTAATATAATATTGGGTTGGCGCAGCAATGTTATCAAAAAATAAACTGGGACTGGGCATTTTATATAAATTAAATTAGATAAAAGCGCGTTATACTACATGGTCTTAAATCTTTACAAGATTTGTACGCAATCACAGGATTTTCGTTGCCTTAGCGTAAAAAAAATCAGGATTTATTGTTGAACATTTATTTTAAAGTTAATAAGACGTGGGATATTTTTTCTTAAAGACCTAGGCATTTTCTTCAAAAAAATGCATAAGGTGGGCTGCGAATGTTTAAGCGAAAGTAAAACCTAGGCTGGGAGTCCAATATGGCCGGTCGATATATGATGGCCCTAAAAAAAATAAGTTCAACCACTGTGTCGACATGTCATGGGCTGCGATGTTAAAAAAAGAAAACCTAGATTGGGCAGGCTACAACCCAGAGTGATACTGGCTGGCCCTTTGACAAAAATGATCCTACCAAGCTCCCCGATGAAGGCTTCATTGGAATTTATCTCCTTGTTAACTATACATTGACAAACCCGTGGGCCCCAAATCAGTATACCCTTAGGAGGATGCATTTTTTCAATGAGGCATTTGCTTGCGTATGGCCATGGGCCTGGTGGGTCCTGACTGTCCGCCTCTCCAAAGTACAATCCTCTCCAGATTCTCTCATTTGTTGAGCATGTTCACAACGGCAGACGGCGGCGCCGCGGCGAGCATACAAAGCCGGACAGTGCCGGAGGATGACGTCGAGTCCTTGGGTGTAGAACGCACCGGAGCCGGGGGAAACGTGCTACAGTGTGGCAGAACTATGCCTGATATCTTCCAAAAGTACTGTAGGAGCCAGAGTGGCTAAGTCCCATTCCCCAACCGCTGCTCGCCCGGAGTTCGATTCCACCATGATGCAGTGAAAATATTCGTAAGTATTTACCTCATTGCCATTACTGACATGTGGGGTCCCCCTTGTCATCTATGCAAACCACCTCCAACACTTGCCCAAACTGTCCCTGGTTTTCTCTGTTTTCGCCACACTCAACATTGTGTGGCCATTTGAAAATAGCATATCTTTTTGTCTGTGCATCATATGAGGATGTGTATGCATGAATGTTGATCAGCGTGATGTTAACTGGCTGGTAGAGGTCATTTCAACCATGATTCCAGCATGCTGGTTATCCTGTTTGAAGGCGTGTGTTAATATAAATGCTCTGCCTCCGAACTTGCAGTTCTTATTGAAACTGAACTTGACAGTTTCTTCTCGAAAATCACATTGTTTGCACTGTTATATGAAACTACATTTTTGTAAGTACTAAAAAAAGATATCTGGAATTCAGAAAAATACTTCTATGCTCAATATGTAAATCTGAAATTCAAAAGACATTCATATATGAAAGTACTCAAAATACACAACACAAAACACAATTCACAACCTGACCAATACTAATAACCCTAAATCCTCCTCTGATTATTGGGGGGGGGGGGGCCACTCCCTCCTATTCTCTGGCAGTAGACAGCCACCCCGTGGATGAGGTGAACGGCGAGGGAGAGGATGGCGGGGAAGCGTCGTCATGCCAACTACTTTCTCCCTCTGCAATTGGGTACGATCGACGAAGGCTCCACCGGCTCGCTCTGCCACTGACACCCTCACAAACGGCATCATGTAGATGCTGACCATTCAATCTCGGATGCTCCATCTGGATCGATACTCCCATTCCCCGCTGCCTCACGGTCGGATTCGGGTGAATCCGTTCTACTCCATGGCCCAGAGAAGCAGCTCATGTACTCCTGCACGACTCCCTCTAGGAGTATCACCGCCTTTTCGCTCTGTTTCAGATATTTGACCATCGCCATGGCCGGCCGCTAATTGCCACGGGTTGTCGAACCAGACTATATCTCATCATCCTGGCTAGTCACACGGGTCGTCGTCTGTGATCCTCATGTATCGGTTGTACTCCTCCATCGACTCCTTCTCCACACACACACTTCACCCCGGCCGGGGGTTGGTTGGAATGGAAGATTAGAGGCGCTGGTTTTGAATTGGAACAGGAGAGGAGCGGCGGTGGTTTTGAAAATGGAAGAGGGAGGAGCGGCGGTGGTCTTGCAAGGATTTTTTGTTTTGGAGGTGATGGTCTTGGAAGTCAGAAAGCAAGAGGACGCGGCGGGCGTTGGGTTGGATGGACGAGAGCGGCTACGCGCTGTTGAGTGGGTCCCCCTACTACCGCCATGCTGTTTTACCGCGCCCCATCATATTTGGGTCAAAGTTTGACCACATACTGTATTTGACAAGGAAAATGTGAATGCATGTCATGAAAAATCATATCGTTGGATTGTATATGAATGTACTTTCCAATTATATTTTTTGAAACGTATAACATATATTTTATTTGTTAAAACATGGTCAAAATATGAGCCAGAATACAAGGGAGGCTTGGTAGTGTGGGGTCGCTTCTTAATTGAAGGCCAGTCACAGCGCGCCGCCCCTCTGTCCAATCATAAACCGCCGCTGCACGCTCCTCTCCCTCTTCTCATTGCAAAACCAACACCTCTCCTCGCCATCTTCCTCCATCCAAAACCACCATCTCGCCTCTCCCTTCTTCTCCATTGCAAAACCCCCCTCTCTCTCCATCTTCTCCATTGCAAAACCACCGTCTCGCTACCTCTTCTCCATTGCAAGACCACCGTCTCTCCTTCATCTTCCAAAGCAGGCACCGCACCTTCCAGAAGACATGTATGGAGAGGATGAAAGAAGCGAATCGTGGGATCGCCGGTGGTGACCAGGTTGAAGTTAGCCAGGTTGAAGGAGATCCTTACACACAGGAATCAGGTAATTTGCCAATCTGCCATAGCAGACGGCAAAGAACAAGATCACGGACGGCAAACTCTTTGCCATCTGCACGGATAGCAAACATTTCGCACTGAAAGTCATGGTAACGACCTTGTTGACGTCGCCTAATGAAAGCGGACATCAAACATCTTTGCCGCCCGCTTTCCTGGCCAAGCTGACGGCAAAGATCATGGAACACAAAGAATAGCTTTAGCCCCGTTAGGTGGCTAACGATAGACTTTGCCGTCTGCATCGCTGACGGCAAACAACCAAAGCCCTTTGCCGTCGCCATATGACATCAATTGGCTTTGCTGCACGTCAGTCCTGTTGTGTCTTTGCCGTTTGCCTGGTAGGTCTTTGCCGTTTACCAGCGGACGGCCCTTTAATAATGACCGAATGGATCAGGACCTGCGTGCTCCCAGGTTGCACAGGTGCTGCCAGTGTCCCCTTTATCGTCCGCCTACCGACAACAAAGCTATTTGCCGTGGCCGTCTGCAGACGGCAAAAGTCCCTAATTGCCACTGTTTGTTTGTTTTCTCTTATTCCCTTCATTTTTCACAACCACATATATGATATATATAATATATATATAGATATATTGAAACCAAGAAACAAGCTGAAGCATAGGGCATATATCCAACATATCGTCAAAATGAACAAGAGAACACATAGCTATTAAAAGAACCAATGCATTACATAGTTTCACGTGAGTATCCATCCATCCATCCATCCTACATCCATCCATCTCATACATACATAACAACATACATAACATACATACATACATACATACATACCAGACATACATAACATACATACATACATACATACATACATACAACATACATACATACATACAATAGTTTCACATTGTTGATCAGCACAAAATCAAAACAGAAACTAAAACTAGCAGTCACATCAATGCCAGCTCCATGAAGTGAATCAAATATGCAAAAATGGAGTAAGCAAGTTAGAAGAAAGAATGAAGAGTAGAAGTGAAGAACAAAGATTAGAAAAGAAGAAGAAGAACGAAGAAAGAAGAAAGAAAGAAGAAGAAGAAGGAAAGAAGCAGAAAGAAGAAGAAGAAGAAGAAGAAGGAAGAAAGAAAAGAAAAGAAAGAAGACGAATAAGAATAAGAGGAGTAGAAGATTGAGAAAAAGAAGAGATAGAAAAAGGAAGAAAAAATATATTTTCTTCTTCTCTCCTTTTCTCATCTTTCTTCTCTCTTCTATCTTTTATCATTTCCTTCTCATTCTTCTCCTTTTATTCTTTTTTTTCTTCTCTATTCTTTCTTTTTCTCCTCTTCCTTGTTTTTTTCTCTTATTCCTTATTTGTGTATTTAGAGGTAACTTAGGAATTATGCCATTTTTGAGCTAACTAAGTTATATGTCAATTTGGAGGAAAATAAGTAAGTATAGTCATTTTTGTGCTAACCTAGGTAATTACGCCATTTTGAGCTAACTTAGGTAAGTATAGGTCATTTTAGAGCTAACTTAGGTAATTATGCCATTTTGGAGGAAAATAAGCTAAGTATATGACATTTATGAGCTAACTAGGTTATTATGCAATTTGAAAAGAATAAGCTAATTATGTCATAAATGAACTAAATAAGCTAATTATGTCATTTTGGAGGATAATTGGCTAAGTATGTCTTTTTTTGGGAAAATAAGCTAAGTATGTGGCATAATAGGGCTAACAAGCATGTACGAAGCTAAGTATGCATTTGTTAAGCAAAACACTAGAGAAAACTTACCGGAGTTCAAGCACCGGGGTTCCTCTCGTCGGTTTCACCTGGAGAAGGGTTGTGCGATGTGGCTCCGGAGTTATGCTGCACCAAAGATCATTTGCAAAGTCTCGTTAGCATGATGACACTCAAATGTTAAGACTAGTAAATAAGGACCATTCAAATGAAACTCACAGTTCTCGCTCTAGTAATGACTGGCATCGGCGGAGGGGTCTGACCGGTCTTCTCGCACATAGACTGCACATTTGGTTTTGACGAGTCATTCATATTAGTTAGTAATGAAACAGACATTACGTGCATGTTTTGGCTAATATGCAGAAGAAACTTACCACGAGGAGCTCGTACATGGCCCGGTGAGCCGCGTTATTCCGTGCCCTCTCCTCCTCCAACAACCTAGCCGTCTTCTCCTCCGCCAGCAGTTCCTTCTCCGCCACCACCCGGTCCCTCCCCTCCAGAAGTGCCTGGGTCGTCTCTCTCTCTTTCTGAAGAGCAGCCTGCAACACCACTCCTCGCTAGCATTGTAATCATCGATGGCCACACACACAATGTAATGGAGGAAAGATATCTGAGTCTGTATAACTAACCTCGATGGCGAGATCGACTGGCCGTGGATGAGTCCTTATCTCAGGACAGGAGCTTGTTTGGTGCGCCTTGATCTCCGGGAGAGTGAGAGGACAATGTATCAGTCCATCTCCAATGGCTAATGAGCCATGGGGCCTCCCACCACCAGATATCATCACCAGCTCTGGATCAAAGGGATGCTGGCTCTGGTTAAAGTCCTCCCCTTTCCTCGCCTTCCTCTCCTGGTTGTACCTCACGAGCTTGTGGTGGGAGGAGATGTTGGTGAAATTCTCTGGATGATCGAGGTCAGACTCAGAGAATGCCTTGGCCTTCTTGTACGGGGCAGTATGGGCCATGACATAGAGGTCGTACACCTCTGGCACCTCCGTGTTATTGTGTTGTGCCTAAAAGAGAGGAACAAAGTATTAGTAAAGGGCTCAAGCTAGCATGAAGAATGAATTGCATGAATCATGAAGCAAACCACATACCCAGTTCCACCCGAACTGATATAAGTTGGCGCTGCCTTGATGGTGTGGCACACCAACCATTTGGGCACGCCGGTCCTTGGCATTGTCGTGGATGGCTCGCCAGCGGCCTGTGCACCACTCATCCACCAACGCCTCCCAACAATCCATCTTTTCCGCACACCATCTCGGGGGCACCTGAGTTAGTAAAGAGAAATTTGAGCGCTACGCCTATGAATCAAATCAAGGAAACTAAGTACAATGCCTTAAGAATAGGTAATTACCTTCATGTAATGATCCTTCTTCAGAAACTTAGCCCGGCACGACGGCTTGTCCTTCTTAATACCACACTTGGCATAGTAGTCTCAAACAGCCTACGGCTGAGCCTCGTGCCGTAAGTTTTGTACTAGGCGCTTGCACTCAATATCGACAACCTTTGCCGCGTCCTCCTTGTATCCCTCCTCACACCTGTAGAAGGTCTGCAATCAAACAAGACAACATTGATTAGTACAATAACTAGCTATTGTTAATTTTTTATTGTGTAAAGGAGAAATTACCCAAAAGCTTCTGATCACCATCTCGGCCCTCGTGTGGCACAAGACACCGTCGATCATCTCCTCCGGCGGGGCCAGGGCAGCCAAGTAGTGCTCCCATCTCAATCCTAGCTGTGGAAGCTGACCCTCACCGGGCAACATGACAAACCCTAGGAAATTTTGCCGGCAAAGCACACCAAGGACGGTGTTGGGCCTACGGACGTCACTGGCGTGTACCCAACCCCTGCAGTATGACAAGGCCAACGCATTAGATATTTGAAGAAACATGAAGGCAAAATGTACAAAAATAGTAAATGCACTTACTTCTTCCCATCAGGCCTAATCACTGGCCTCTGCTCGCGAGTCACCGACAGGGGCGAGAGCCGTGTACCACCATGCTGGTACACGGTGGCCCCCTCAACCACTTCGCCCTCACTATCAGTACACTCATCCCCGCCACCATCAGCATGGCCACTCGGCCCCTCAGGCGGATCCGGCCACGTACCCCATCCAGACGTCTCATGGGACGTAGCCTGGACCGGAGTCTCATGGGCCGAAGGCCCGTCGACCCGAGGCTCGTGGTCCGGAGTCCCCATAGCCTCCACCTCAGACGGGTCCACCCTAGCAGTCATGTGCTCGGGTGAATCAGCTGGGGATGGTGGTGAGGAAGGCGTAGCTGCCTGCCTACCTCTCCCATGGCCACGTCCTGATCTACCTCCTCTCTTCTTCCCTCCCCGACCTCCTCTCCCGATGGGCAACGACACCGATGAAGAAGCGCCCGCCGGTGTCCCCAAACTGTCTAACAACGCTCTCCGAAGAGGTATGGGTGGAATGGAAGTACCCCTCCCGCGGGCCACCGACGAAGAAGTACCCGTGGAGCGCTCTGGACCCGTGCCCACCATCTTTCAACAGCTGCCATGACAAAGAGTAAATAAAATTAGTACACATTTAAAAAATTGAATACATGACATGAATAATAATATGTATATAATTTAAGTTGGGATGCATACAAACTAATAGTAGTCTCGATCGTCTATATATGCTTCGGGATCAATAGATGCATCATCATCATCACTATCATGCGTGTCGTCATGAATGACGTGCTCATCGGGTTCAGCGGCATCAACATGTGGAAGGCCTTTCTGTAATCGGTCAAGCATTGACAGGTCATCTGCAGTAGTAACCTCTTCTTGTTCCGGCTCAGGGGTGAAGTTGGATTCACTGTCGCTGTCTACTTCCATGTTCTGGGGTGAAGTAGAGCGGTTCTTGAAAAGTTTTTTGGAAAGACATGTTTCTTGGAAGAATTCTCTTTCATATGTGTCTAGGTCAATGTGAGGTTCATAATCCTCTTCATTGGGGGGAGGTGGTCTAAGACGTGGCGGCACTTCATAAACGACATCCCAACATTTCATATTTGCATTAGTTTGGCAGGCCCACGGTAGATAAAAAACTTGGGTCGCCTGTTGAGCCGTAATATAGACATCGGGAACATCTAAATGGGTGCTTTGTTTGATTTCGACTAGCCCTATATGTTCATGAGTCCTTCTAGTCTCCTTCTATGCCCTGCAGATCGACTCTAGCCTTAGTATTATCCTTTAACGTCCCATCTATGCCGGACAATGTACCAAAAATGGCCTCGCCGATATTCTTTTCAATGTGCATCACGTAGATGTTGTGTGGAAGAAGGAGGTCTTCGAAGTAAGGCAGATCCCACAAGCATGTATTGTGAGTCCATGCGTGTTCCGAATTATACCCCTTGAAATACCCTGGGCGCTCTGGATCAGGCTCGAGAACGTTTAACTGATCCAGGATCTGTTGGCCAGTCAACGCAGGTGGTACGGAGTTTTTGACAACTCTACCTTTGGTGAAGTTCTTCTTGTCTTTTCTGAACTTATGGCGAGGATCCAGGAACTGTCTATGCAAGTCGAAGTAGGAATACTTGCGACCCGCCTGCATCCAATGAAACTGAAGAGCTGCCTTGCATGTGGGGCACATGAACCTTCCATACGTGCACCAGCCAACGAATAGCGATACGCCGTCAAGTCATGCATCGAGTACATGTACCAGACACGCATTATGAAGTTTCGTTTGCTAGCGGCGTCGTATGTCTTGAACCCATTATCCCAAGCTTCTTGCAATTCATCCTTAAATGGCTGCATGTACACATTCATATTCTTCCCCGGATAGTTGGGCCCTGGAATTATCAACGTCAGGAGAATGTTCTTTCTTTGCATAATCTGTCGGGGGGGGGGGAGATTGAGTGGAATGACAAATATAGGCCAACAACTGTATTGGGTTGCCGTCATACCAAACGGATTGAACCCATCCGTGCAGATGCAGACTCGAGGATGCCTTGGATATGCCGTTTTTTGGTCATGTAATGCATCGAAGTGCTTCCACGCAGAACCATCCGATGTGTGTATCATCATCTGATTCCCATCTGCATCTAGTTCGGTTCTTTTGCCCATTTTGTGCCATGTCATCTGTCTGACCGTCTCTTCGACCATGAAAAGATGTTGAAGTCTTGGTATGCTTGGCAGATACTGAAGAACATTAATGGGGATTTTGGTGTGCCTCTTCTCACCCATATCGTTGTCTACCACAACATACCTGGAAGAGTTGCAAATGGGACAATAGTTCAAGTCCGCATACTCAAGCCTAAATAAGGCACATCCTTTCTCACAGGCATCTATCTTCTCGTAGGGCATCTTAAGTGCACGGAAGATTTTATCCGACTGGTACAGGTTTGCAGGCATTGCATGGCCTTTGGGTAGAAGCATCCAAATACTATCATCAACGCGTCGTAGCATTCTCTGCCCAAGTTGAATTGAGCCTTCAGAGCCATTACTTGTGCGATGGCATCCAGCTGACAAAGCTCAGTGTGCTCGTGGAGAGGACGTTTTGAAGACTCCAACGTTTCATTGAAGGCCTTTGCAGATTCCTCCATCTCATTGTCTGAACCCCGAGCATCATCAAAGTCCTGCACCATGTCTTCGATCCCGGTACCATGCTCGTCGGTGCGACGACGAACCACCTCAGCTCTGGTACATTGGGGAGACTCTCCATGAAATGTCCACACCGTATAATCGGGCGTAAACCCCCACTTCTGCAGGTGTTTACCCATTTCATCCTCTTTCCTCTGAGAAAAGTTGTCGCACCTAGCACAGGGGCACCAGGTTTTTCTCTGGCCATTTGCAAATGCGGCTTTCACAAACCCCTTGGTTTTTGTTAACCATTCATTGGTCATCTCTTCCTGACTAGTGTGACCGGTGTACATCCACGCACGATCACTCATCTTGCCTACCTACTGAACACCCAAGAAATATATATATAATTCATCATATATATTCATCAGTTAATGAAGTTTGTCAATTTTTATTACGTCCATGCAACCTACACGCTAATTGGTAAAGATAGGTCCTAATCCCACCCGAGTATGTGTAGATTGGGTTCATTTTCCCATGCTCTGCTCCGGATCCGACGCAAAATTTCGGCAGCACCTCCCCGTTGTTCTGCTGATACACATCTCGGCATTAAACAAAGAGGATGTGTACCCGGAGAATAACAGGGAGGCACTGACGAAATTCTGCATCGGATCCGAAGTAGAGCACATGGGAAAACAAACCCAATCTACGCATACTCGGGCTGTCCATGGATAATGTGGACAATTTGAAAGTATGGCAGTTATAAATACGCAAAGACATGCATATTTATAGATGCCGCCCTTTCGAACGGGAGACGCCTAGGTTACGAGAGTTGACATGAAAGTAAAATCTAGTGGCAATGGCATGATGACTGGAATAGAGCAAATAGGGGAGGGGGAGGAGATGACAGTCGAGCTCACCCCTAGACCATAGATGCGATAGTCGAACGATGATGGCAACGGCAACGGGACCGACGGTGCTCCTGGAGGTGAAGAGAAGATCCCTACACGTGAAAAGCACCAGCACGACCAACATAATCTGCTGGAGGTGACAATATGACTACCATATGTGATATTGGGCCGGTGGTGAAATGGCAACATATATGGATCGCTACGAGCGTGCGAGGATTTATTTCTCTGGTTATAGGTTGTAATTTATAATGGTGAAATGACAAGGTTTTTTTTGTCAGACACACGGGCATTGTCCTAGTCTATATCTATACCTACTAATAAAGAAAGGTGATATTCTTGGTTTCGTCCCGCTCAATTGATTTTATTATTTGTACTTTATTATTTTCCTCTTCTCCTCGTTTTCTTCTTCTTCTTCTTCTTCTTATCTTCTTCTTCTTCTTCTTCTTCTTCTTTTCTTCTCCCTCCTCTTCTTCTTCTTCTTCTTCTTCTTCTTCCTTTCTTTTCCTTTTTCCTCTTATCTTTTTACCGAGGAGGGATTGACAACCCCTCTTACGCGTCGGGTTGCAAGTATTTGTTCTTTGTGTGCAGGTACCGTTTACATAGTGTTGCTTGGTTCTCCTACTGGATTGATACTTTGGTTTCATAACTGAGGGAAATACTTATCGTAGCTGTGCTGCATCATCCCTTCCTCTTTGGGGAAATACCGACGCAGTCTCAAGCCACGTCAAAGGAATTTCTGGCGCCGTTGCCGGGGAGGATCAAGTCAAGATAGTCTCCCGTCAACTTTCCAATTTCTGGCGCCATTGCCGGGGAGACATCATCAACATCTATCAGGTTCCTAATCACAAATCTCATCTCCTTGCAATTTACATTATTTGTCATTTGCCTCTTGTTTTCATCTCCCCCACTTCTAAAACATTTTTGCAAAAAGCACAAAAATATTTGCGTTCTTTTTCGTTTGCCTTTTTCTCATTCGATATTTTCTTTACTTGTGTTACCATGTGCCTTCTATTTGCTTGCATCTTCGCTTGCTAAAAATCTATTGATATGAATCCTCATCCACTTGCTAATCTTTTCAAAAGACCAAATTATGATGAACCAATTGCTAGTGAGTTGAGTGCACTAGATTATCTTTATGAAGTTTTGCTTGAGATTCGTGAATCTGAAAATTGTGATGAAGAAATTTATGAAGTGATTCATGATAGCTCCTTGACTGAAAAGCATGATTGCAATGATTTTACTATAAATTCTATTAATGTCAATTGTGCTAATAATATGCAAAACCCCAAGCTTGGGGATGCTAATTTTGCTATGTCCACTACTTATTGCAATGATCATGATTGGGGTGATTCTTCTTATGATCTTGAAAATTTATTTAAGCCTCATGATGAATATGATATTGATAATAATGTTTGCAATAATATTGAAAGTGGGTTTGGAAGAGCGTAAACTTTAGGTAAAAATAATCCCACATATTTGGAGAGTGTTCAATCTTACAAAATTTATGATGAAAGTGGGTTTGGAGAGGTCATGACTTTAGTTGATGTTAATCCCACTATCTTGGAAGATTATAAAACTTTTATGCATGTAGATAATGAAGAGAAAATTTTATATGATATCTATATTGGTGAATTTTATTATGATCCTACATGTAATTATTATGAGAGAGGAAAATATGGTTGTAGAAATTTTCATGTTACTAAACTACCTCTCGTTATGTTGAGATTGGCAATGTTTTATTCCTCTCCTTTGCATATGCTAAATAATTCTTGTCCTGATAATTTGTTTGCGTATAAAATGCCTATGCGTAGGAAGTATTCTAGACTTAAATGTGTTTGTCACACGTTTTATGATGCTCTCTTTGTGCTTCAATTATTATCTTTTATGTGAGCATCAATAAAATCTTATGCCTAGCTAGGGGCATAAAATGATAGCGCTTGTTGAGAGGCAACACAATGAATAAAATTTATTTTTGCCTTTTTATTTCTGTTCTTGAGTGTTTTCACAATTATGCCTCTGTTATGATTGTGTTTTTTATGTTTTAATTAGTGTTTGTGCCAAGTAAAGCCTTTGTGATAGCTTTGGGTGATAGTTGATTTGATCCTGTTGAAAAACAGAAACTTTTGCGCCCAGTAACAGAATTGTTTAAATTCACAGAACAGACTAAAAATTCTTAATTTTTTACACAAGATTGATATACAAATTGCCTCTGTTTTACTTATGTTTCAGAATTTTAGGAGTTGCAGAAGTATGAGTAAAATTCGCATCTTTACAGACTATTCTATTTTTGATAGATTCTATTTTCTTTGCATTGTGTGCTTAGTTTGATGAATCTATGGATTGTATTGGGGGGTATAAGCCATGGTAAAGTTAGAACACAGTAGGTATAATGCAATAACAAAATATGAATGGGTTTTCAACAGTACTTAAAGCAAAGATTGGTTTTATTATACTAACGGATCTCACGAAGGTTTTGTTAAGTTTTGTGTGATTGAAGTTTTCAAGTTTTGGGTGAGATCTCGATGGATGAAGGAATAAGGAGTGAAAAGAGCCTAATCTTGGGGATGCCCATGGTAAGCCAAGTTAGTATTCAAGGAGAACCAAGTAACTAAGCTTGGGGATGCCCCAGAAGGCATCCCCTCTTTCTTCCAACAACCATCGGTAATTTTACTTGGAGCTATATTTTTATTCGTCACATATCATGAGTTTTGCTTTGAGCGTCTTGTATTATATGAGTCTTTGCTTGTTTTGATTTTTACTTTGTCACCATCATCCTTGCCGAACGCACCTATTTGAGAGAGACAAAATTATGCTATGATTTGTTAGAATTCCTCTATGTGCTTCACTTAATTTTTTTGAGCCATGTAATTACTCTAGTGCTTCACTTATATCTTTTTGAGCACGGTGTGCTTTAATATTTTTGAAGAAATTCTCTCATGCTTCACTTAGATCTATTTGAGAGTTAGTAATTTTTTTGAAGAAATTCTCTCATGCTTCACTTAGATCTATTTGAGAGTTAGTAATTTTTTTTGAAGAAATTCTCTCATGTTTCCTTATATTATTTTGAGAGATGAGAATTTTTATGCTCATGTTCTTCACTTCATTTTTTTTTGAGCTTATCAAAAGAAAATGCAACATATGAAATTAGTCCCAAAGTGATAGATATTCAAGGGGGATATAATAAAAACTTTCATGAAGATCATTGGACAAAATAAAGTTGATTCTTTGTAATAGTTTTGAGATATGTTGATAGTAATATGTGAGTGATACTGGTGAGTAATTATGCTTTAGTAAGAATATTGGTGTTAAGGTTTGTGATTCCCTATGCAAGCATGAAAGTCAATAGTTATGCAATGAAATTACATCCTACTTGTGGTGCATTCTTCGGAATTAGTTATGCTTAATGCTCGTTTATGAGAATTTTTGTTTCTTGGTTGGTTGCTTCTCAATCTATTTGCTAGCCTCCATTTGTACTAAGTGGGAATACTACTTGTGCATCCAAAATCCTTAAAACCAGTTTTGCCATATGAGTCCACCATACCTACCTATATGCGGTATTTCCATGCCGTTCTAAGTAAATTTGTATGTGCCAACTCTAATTTTCAAAATGAATTTCCTTTTTGTGTGCCCGTACCGCTCATGAAGCGGCAGGGGGCGGCCAATATTTTCCATGCTAAATATGTTATTCTCAAGATGAGTGTTTATTCACTTGTCATTGCACGAGAGTACGGCGGTAATAGGATACCCAGTCCCGAAATGAATTTTTTTTACTTTATGTTGTCAAATAATAAATTCCTTGGAAAGTGTTGGTATGGACAGTACCCATGGATACGGCTAGCCGTGGAGTGTGAAAGTATGGTGGAAAAAGGAATAAACTTTATTTTATGTTTGGGAACCGCCTATGATATATCTAGCATGGAAAGTGTTGGGAATTACTCGGTCGTTTTCGTTGATGGGAAAAGCATGCCTCTCAAAATATTTTTATCTCTCAATTTTAGCTTTGAGCTCTGGCACCTCTACAAATCTCTGCTTCCCTCTGCGAAGGGCATATCTATTTACTTTTATGCAATTTTTATTTTTATTTGAGTCTCCATCTTCTCTTATAAAGCACCAACTAGGGAGCATTATTGTAAGTGCATCTAGTGCCCCTTAGTGATTTTGGTGTATTGAAGACTTATAGGTTAAGGGACTAATGTGTTTGTGAGTGTACACAGGTCTATAAGTCTATGAGGAGTTTGTGATTTACGATGAATGTCGACCCCTAAAAATGAATGTCTTCAACTGAAGACTTTGGTTTTCTTGAAGACTTTGAAAGTGAAGAAATTGGTGTGACCCTGAAGACTTGATATTCATGCGAGGATTATGAAGCGTGAAGACTTTTGTTTTCGTAGTTTCATTTTCTTCTTCTTGAGTCATAGGAAACACCGTACTGTTAAAGGGGGTCGAGGTAAAACTAAGGAAAAGTTTCCAAGTGATGCTCAACCCAAAATCCTACACCTACCCAATCCTTTCGAGTGAAGCCATTGGAAATCTCATACAGTTTAGTCAAGTTCTTCAGTGACAGAGACGAAGTTCTTCTGTTCTCTGAGGAATTTGTTTTGACTGAGGAGTTAGGAATTCGCCAGTGCGGATCGCCTACAAGTGAGGATCATGATAGCCCTGAGGAATTTGATACTCAAATTTCCGACCGTTGCTGTGCTACGCGCCAGCTGTCCAAATATCCTACCCTCCTAACGGTCATATCATTGAAGGGCATTTATGTCTTATCATGTCGGGCTGCTCCCTAGGCTATAAATAGCCGCCCCCTACAACCACTAGCTGGTTGGCTGCTCCAAGAAATAGATTGACACTTGTCATTTAGAGCATCCCATCCTCCGAGGACTTTGAGCGAAAATCATCAAGTGAGGAAAAACCCAAAAACCCAAGCACCTACAAACCCAAAGTGATTGAGCATCACTGAAGAGATTGTTCCTGTGTGGAACCGACGCTTGTTACCTTTGAGGACTGTGCATCCTCCAGACGGTTAGGCGTCATGGTCTAGAGCATCCAAGAGGAAATTGTGGATTGCCGAGTGACCGAGTATGTGAAGGTTTGGAAGTCACCTGAAGACTTACCACGAGTGATTGGGCGAGGTCTGTGTGACCTTAGCTCAAGGAGAATACGGTGAGGACTGTGTGTCCGGGACTGTGTGTCCTCAGGTTTAAATACCTAGCCGCTCTAACCAGACGTACAACTGTCACAGCAGTTGGAACTGGTCTACCAAATCATTGTCTTCACCGAGCTACTGGTTCTATTTCCTCAACCCTTTCATTTCCTCGCATACTTGCTATGTATTTGATCATTACTGTTTGAAGACTTTGTCTGAAGACTTTCTCAATTTCCTCAGTTCAATTTCTTCAGTCAGTTTATCTTCAGCCTGCTTATCCTGTGTTTATGCTACTCGTACTCTGTGCTTGTTTTCATTTCATCATGATGACTGTGCTACTGCTCTGTTATGCTTGCATCTGAGCACTTATTCCGCTGCTAAGTAGTTCGTCGCTTAGGAATTTCCTCACCTTGAAATTCCTCAGTGACGAATTTGTAAAAATCGCCTATTCACCCCCCTCTAGTCGATATAACGCACTTTCAATTGGTATCAGAGCAAGGTACTCCCTTGTTTTGTGTGATTTTGGTTTAACCACCTGGAGTTTTAGTTATGTCGACTACAGGCATGATCAAGGTCTCAGCTGGGTGTCCTATCTTCGATGGGACAGACTACCCCTACTGGAAGAACAAGATGCGCATGCATCTTGAGGCAATTGACAACGATCTCTGGTATGTTGTGGAAAAGGGTGTTCCCTCTGTCACTCCTTCCGTAAACGCTGCTGATGTGAAGAGATTCAAGCAACTCGACTCTCAAGCGAAGAATATCATATGTGGCCATCTGAGCAAAGGGCAGTATGGTAGAGTGAGTGCTTTGGAGACAGCTAAGCTTATCTGGGATAGGCTGTCCAAGGTCAACGAAGGAGTCTCAACTCAACGTGACTCTCGAGTTGACGTTCTTCGCAATCTCTTCAACCGCTTCAAAAGACTCGACAACGAAAATGTTCAGCAAACCTTTGATCGCCTCACTGACATTTCAAACGAGCTTCAAGCACTGGGTGCCACTGACATCACCGACCATGAGGTGGTGAAGAAATTGCTGAGGTCACTCGATTCTTCATTTGATACACTGGCACTGATGATTCAAGAACGTGGAGACTACAAGTCACTTGATCCTGCTGATATCCTCGAGAGGCTAAATACTCATGAATTCCAACTAGCTGAGAAGAGAGATCTCTACGGACCGAGCTATGGTAGATCTCGTGCACTGAAAGCCAAGGCAGTCTCTGAATCTGAAGATGAAGATTCTGGTAGCAGCCTTGGTGATCCTGAAGAACTGAGTCAGGAGCTAGCAATGCTCATGAGGAAATTCCAGAAGTTCTCTAGACGTGGCCGATTTGGAAAATCCTCAAAAGGTGATGACATGAAATCAGATTCCTCATCCCGTGATTACAAGAAGAGAACTTGCCATAAATGCAAGAAACCTGGTCACTACATTACTGATTGTCCTCAGTGGGAGAAGGAATCGAAGAAGAAGAAATCTTCAAAGTCCTCATCGTCAAGATCTTCAAAGTCTTCATCTCACAAGAAGAGCAGCTCCAAGAAAGCTCGGGCATTCATTGGCAAGGAAATGGACTCTGAAGCTGAATCTAAGGAACATGAGGAAGAGGAGGCATCTGAGGAGTCAGACTCTGGTGTGGCGAGCCTAGCCCTCGCTACTGCTTACGTTAGCAAGTCCATCTTCAACACTGAGGAAAATGGCTTCCCCAACACTGCTGATGACGGCAACGATGACTATGCTCCCACCTATTGCTTCATGGCAAAAGGTGCCAAGGTACTCAAATATCCCTCCTCTGAATCAAGTGAGGATGAATCTGATGATAACCTCAAACCCAGCTATTCCAAACTTGCTAATATTGCTGTTAAACAACAAAAGGCTTTGGAAAAGGTTCAAAATATGCTAGACAAAAGCGATGATCTGTTAGGTGAGGAAATGGATCGAACTCAAACACTGACTGATAATCTTCAGCAACTACAGTCTAAGTTTGACAACATTCAAGGTCGTCATGAAACTCTCCTAGCCAATCATGAGAAGCTTTCTTATGAATTTCTTCAAAGAAAGCAAGATCTTGAGAAGCTAAGGGTGAGTCATGAAGATCTTCAGAAGGAAAATGATTCTTTGCTTGCTCAACAGATCAGTTCCGCTCAGGAAGAATTTATTCCACCATGCTTGAAATGCATTGAACGTGAAACTGCTAATTCTTCACCTGAATGTTCAAATGCTTCCATTGCTGCAAATTCTTCAACTATCTCTGTGGTCACAAATTCCTCATCTGAGGATACCACTAGTATCACTGACGAAAATGCAGGGTTGAAGGAATTGTATGTGACAGGCATGTACAAAAGCCTCAAAGGGCATCAGACTCTTTGTGATGTGCTCAAAAAGCAGATCTTGAACAGGAACCCTAGGAAAGAGGGTATTGCCTTTGAGAGGAAACTCAATGCTGATGGAACCTACTAGAAACCGAAGCAGTATCCCAAAAACTCATGGGTTGCTGCGAAGGGACCTCCCGTAGATCCATCCACTTTATCTGGCTTTACTTGTGAATCCTCATATTCATCTGATGAGTCATTTGACTCCAACTATAAACTGTTCAAAAATCAGAATGGTGAGGTATTTGCTAGATATGTTGGATCTAACTGCAGGAATGGTCCCCCTATGAAGAAAATCTGGGTTCCCAAAAAGTGCCTTGAAAGTCTTCAGGTGAATGTCCTCATGACACCACCTGTGAAGAATAAGAACCCCAGATCAAATTCTTCATATGAACCAAAGTCTTCATATGGATCCAAGTTCTCTTATGGATCAAATTCCTCACATGGATCCAAGTCCTCACATGAACATCATCGTGCTAACACTTCTGTTTTGCAGGGAAAGCCTAAGGGCTATGAATATGTGCATTATTCTTCAAATCATTATGTTCATAAGTCCTCGAAGAATTTCTCTGCTTATTCATATGCTTACCCTAACCCCTCTTATGTGAAACGAAGTGGTCTGGCGTCTATGCCACCTTTCTCTTATGGAGCTCGCAGAATGATGAACTCTTTGCCACCCCTCCAGATGTGGGTGGTGAAGAAAAAGAACTAATCTCTTATGCAGGGTCAGGTCTCCAGACGAACTAAATCGTCTGAAGAATTTGCTGGAGACCTGAAATGCTTGAAAGGACGCAAGCTAATCATGAAGAAATGATTTATTCATTTCTCACGTCCTCACATTGCTATATATACATATGTTGCTTTAATTGATGAAATATGTCTGATGAATTTGATGTCATATTCTTCACTCTGAAGTATATGAGTTCGTAAGATGCACTAATTCATCTGCAGGATGATTTACCCAAAGCTACTGAGTGGGTCCTCGATAGTGGATGTACAAATCACATGACCGGTGACAAGAGCTTACTGATGAACACTCCTTTATCTCCATCACACTTGAAGCATATCACCTACGCTGACAAAGGCAAAAGCAAGGTATTGGGTCTAGGTAGGGTTGTAATCTCAAAGGATCGACACATGGATAAAGTCATGCTTGTCGAGTCCCACAGATTCAAGCTCATGTCTGTCTCAATGCTTTGTGACCTTGATATGGTTGTTGTCTTTGGCAAATATCGTTGCTTAGTGCTCATGGAATCTGACAATTCCAAAGTCTTCGAAGGCTTTAGGAGAGGAGACTTGTATATTGTTGATTTCTCTGCAGGACCACAGCCTGCCACTTGTCTACTTGCTAAAGCTTCAGAAGGCTGGCTATGGCATCGACGACTGGGTCATGCTGGCATGAGGAACTTACACACGCTCGTGAAGAAAAAGCACGTCATTGGCATCGAGGGTGTCAAATTCCTCAAAGATCATCTTTGTGGGGCTTGTGAGGCTGGAAAGATGACCAGAGCCAAGCACCCCTCGAATACTATCATGACTACTTCTCGTCCTTTTGAATTGCTTCATATGGATCTCTTTGGCCCTACTCATTATGCCACACTAACAAATGCAGCATCTCTATATGGCTTTGTCATTGTTGATGACTATTCTCATTACACATGGGTGCATGTCATTACTTACAAAACTGAAGTGCAGGAAGTCTTCAGACGATTTTCCTCAAGGGCTTCGACGAATTTCGGCGTGAAGATCAAGCATATACGTAGTGACAATGGGACTGAGTTCAAGAATACTGGTCTTGATGACTATCTCGATGAACTTGGTATTACTCATGAGCTATCTGCCCCATACACTCCTCAGCAGAATGGCGTTGTGGAGCGCAAGAACAGGACTCTTGTTGAGATGGCTCGCACCATGCTTGATGAATACAAGACACCTCGTCACTTCTGGCCTGAGGCAATTGATACTGCATGCCACATCATCAACAGGGTATATCTTCACAAATTCTTCAAGAAGACCTCATATGAACTCCTCACTGACAAGAAACCCAATGTGAGTTATTTCAAAGTCTTCGGTGCTAAATGATGGATTAGAGATCCACATCACAATTCTAAATTTGCACCGAAAGCACATGAAGGTTTTATGCTTGGTTACGGAAAGGACTCGCACACCTACAGGGTCTTCAATGCCTATCACAACAAGGTTGTTGAAACTGTAGATGTGCGGTTCGATGAAACTAACGGCTCGCAAAGAGAGCACCTACCTCCTGTGCTAGATGAAAAGACGCCTGAGGAAACCATCAAGTTCAAAGCTACTGAGGATGTCATTCCTACCGAAGAATCTGCTGAAGAAATCATTCCAGAACATGAAGAACAGCATGCTGGCGCATCTGAAGAAAATGGCTCTGAAGAAAATGCTGAGCCAAATCAAAGTCGTCAACCTGCTCATCCCCGCGTTGCAAATGAAGTACAGATTGAGAGAATCATCAACGACATCAACGCACCAGGTCCTCTGACTCGCTCAAAAGCTTCATATTTATCTAACTTTTGTGGGCATTTTGCTTTCGTCTCTATCACAGAGCCCACCAAAGTTGATGAGGCATTTCTGGAGCCTGAATGGATTCAAGCAATGCAAGAGGAATTACATCAATTCAAGCTGAACAATGTGTGGGAGCTTGTCAAGCGACCGGACCCATGCAAGCACAATATCATCGGTACCAAATGGATCTACCGCAACAAGCAAGATGAAAATGGCCTAGTGGTGAGGAACAAGGCTCGTCTTGTAGCTCAAGGCTACACACAGGTTGAAGGAATTGATTTCGATGAGACTTTTGCACCTGTTGCTAGACTTGAGGCTATTCGCATATTGCTTGCTTATGCTAACCATCATAATATCATCTTATATCAAATGGATGTGAAAAGTGCATTCCTCAATGGTAAGCTTGAGGAAGAAGTATATGTTGCTCAACCCCCAGGTTTTGAAGATCCTAAGCATCCTGACAAAGTCTTCAGACTCAATAAGGCCCTCTATGGCCTCAAGCAGGCCCCTCGGGCGTGGTATGATACTCTGAAGGAATTCCTCATGAATGACGTAATGGCATCTTCATTTCTCAAGAGAAATACCTCAAGGACGTTCTGAGGAAATTCGGTATGCAAGAATGCAGAGGCGTCAAAATCCCTATGCCCACAAATGGCCATCTATGCACTGATGAAAATGGAATAGACTTCGATCAAAAGGTATACCGCTCCATGATTGGCTCTTTATTGTACCTATGTGCATCTAGGCCGGATATTATGCTTAGTGTTTGCATGTGTGCCCGTTTTCAAGCTACACCGAAGGAATCACACCATAAGGCTGTGAAACATATTCTTCGATATCTAGCTCACACTCCAACACTTGGATTATGGTATCCCAAGGGCTCGGTTTTTGATCTCATTGGATATTCTGACTCTGACTATGCCGGTGATCGTGTGGACCGCAAGTCAACTTCAGGCACATGCCATTTCCTCGGACGATCCTTAGTATGTTGGTCCTCGAAGAAGCAGAACTGCGTATCACTCTCTACTACTGAAGCTGAGTATATTGCTGCTGGTTCTTGCTGTGCTCAATTGCTATGGATGAAGCAAACCCTCAAGGACTACGGCATCAATGTGAAGAATGTGCCACTCTACTGCGACAACGAGAGTGCCATCAAAATTGCTCATAACCCAGTTCAGCACTCGAAGACAAAGCACATCGAGATTCGTCATCATTTTCTTCGAGATCATGTGTTGAAGGGTGACATCTCTATTGATCCCGTGAAGTCTGAAGAACAGCTAGCGGATATCTTCACAAAGCCCTTGGATGAGAAGAGATTTAGCAAGTTGCGGTGTGAGCTAAATATCTTAGAATCTTCGAATGTCCTTTGAAAAGGACACACATCCTAACACTTATGCAAATTGATGACTTAGATGTGCAACACACGAAGAAACGTTTTTCTTCAATCAATGAAGACTAACCCTCTAAGTGTGAATAAATTAATGAAGAATTTGATTCTCAGAGCCCTACGACAATTATACGCGGTGTCTGAAATCATCATTCTTACACGGTGGGTCACGCCACCACAAAAAGTTGAAAATCTTCAAAATTTGAGTTTTTCATCATTGTGCAAATTCTTCAACTTTGCAAAATCTTCACTCTTTCCATCTGTGTTCTTCATTGACTATATATATATATTTGAGTTTTCTGTCCTCTACAGCATTCACTTATTGCTAATTCTTCAAGTTGTTTTTCTTCTAAGTGAATGTGATCGGACCCGTTCCCCCTCTATGCTAAACTCAATCCAGTCCATTCACAAATTCTTCATGTGCGTTCTATTTGAAACCCGTTCAAAGTCTTCACTGTGTCCTTGACAGCTGAAAAATTTGCGAACGAAACATTAAAATATTCTTATCTGAATTTTCGGCTTTTGCCGCTCAAACCGTTCCATATCCCTCGATAAGATTTATCTATTCACCCACGATCTAACACGATCTCCACTTCACAGTACGTGGGTGACACATGTCGCTAGGATGAGAAGGGTCAGGGGCAGGTTCGTCCATTTTCCTCGGACGAGCGGTTTTTCACCTCGGCTATAAATACCCCTCACCCTCCTCAGAGCTCATTTACCCCGCTCGATCTTACTCCCTCGCTCGAGCTCTCAGACCTAGCGCCGCCGCTACACTCCATCGTCGCCGGTGAGGAAGAGCTTCACTGCCTCGACCTCGTCGCCGTCGTACTCACGCCGGCCGCGGAAATCTTCACTCCGCCGCCGCCATAGCTGTTTTCCATCGCCAAGTTAGGGCGTGGAAGATCTGAACGGACGAACATCTCCACTGCCACTCTCAGTTCGTCGTGTTCTTCGTCAAGGGTAAATAAAATTTATTTTTACTGCCCTTGTAGATTCTGATGATTTCCACAAAATCTTCAAAAGGTGTTTATTCTTCAACTTTCAAGTTCTTAAACACCAACTTGCTTCTGTCCTTGATCAGTTTCTCTAAGCAACGTTTTTCTTCAAGATTCCTAAATTGTGTGGATTTTCAATCTACACAACTCTGGAACCTAAGTCAAAATGCTTAGTGAAATTCCTCAAGACACCCCTGGTCATCTTCCTCAAACTTGATACTTTTGAAAATCTTCTGAGAACGCATATGACCTCTCCAAAACTCTTCGCACCTATATTCTGTTCACAGGTACACATGTCCGCTGCTGAATCTCTAGGTTCTCATCAACTTAACTCATTTGCAGCGTTCCTTGAAGAAAAATTGCATACCTCATCAGAAAATTCGATTGTTCAAAACCCTCAAGTGAAGAAAATGGCTGATGGTAAAAGACCTCAGAAGGGAGGAAAGAGGCCAGAAACAAATACTACTTTTGAGATCCCTGATGACATCTATGATGAATATTGTACTCCTGATGAAGCAACTCATGGCAAGGAGAACAAAAATCAGCGCAAAGTGCGCATTCAGAAGATTGAGAGGAGATGGGCAAGAGAATGGAGGGAA
The DNA here is from genome assembly GCA_011799875.1 of Thinopyrum elongatum. Classification (NCBI taxonomy): domain Eukaryota; kingdom Viridiplantae; phylum Streptophyta; class Magnoliopsida; order Poales; family Poaceae; genus Thinopyrum; species Thinopyrum elongatum. The sequence goes on along the minus strand of CM022298.1, from coordinate 292,339,661 downwards.
TATCGCTATGTCACTCCCAAGTACATGAAGAAATTTGCTGTTAACCCTCCATGTCCAAGACCTCCATTGGCTCCTGGCCAAGAAGCTGATCCCACTAGCATCAGAAGAGGTGAGGAATTTCCTCAGGAGTGGGCTAAGCGTCAAGCCAAGCTGGCCAAAGTGGCTAAAGAGGCAGTGAAGAAATTCAATGAAGATTCTATTGCTGCCGCCGCTGAGGCCTCTGCTATCAAGCCTAAGAAGGCTATGCTGAAGAAATCAGCTGTCAAGACAAGTTCCTCAGTTGCAATGCCCTCACGGCCAAGCTCTTCAAAGCCCTCACGGCCTGTTCCTCAAGCAAATTCCTCAAAAGCAGCTCCAACTCCCTCGGTTGCAAAATCCTCAGCTGCTCCTGCAAAGTCCTCAGCACTTGTGCATCTTGCCACATGCCAAAGGACTACTGGAATCTCAATTGCTTCAGGAGTCTCTGCAAGTTCTTCAGCTCCACCTCAGTCTTCAACAACTCCGACCTTGCTGAAGAAAAAGGCCACTGCTGGACGAGGCACAAGGCCAAGTCCTCACAAGAAGCAAGTCGCCTTTCAGGTTCCGTCAAGCGAAGACGAAGCTGATGATGAAGAATTAGCTGAGATCATCAGAGATCGACAACAAAGGGCCGCTAGAGCCAAAGGCAGTGCTGTGCCCCTCATGCTGGATCCAAGGAAGATCCTTGATTTCATCGATCTATGGCACAAGGATCCAAATACACCTTTGCCTGAATTAAACCTCACTCCTGGTCAAAGTCACATGTTGACGGCCTTCATAAATGAAGAGAAATGGAAATTTGAAAAGGCCAGGCAGGTAAAGAAGGCTCAGTACAAGAAGGAGCGTTTTCTGAAGAACAATGTTGTGAAAATGTCTCCTGAAGAACTTGTGTCTATGCAGGCTGAGATCAAAGCACTCAGTGATGAATTTCATGCATTCCATGCAGATTGGCTAGGTGCTAAAGTCAGATTCGTCAGAATGGCAAAAGGATTTACTCCAAGTGTTGCAGCTTCATCGCAACCCAAATTTCCTCCGACTGGAACATCTGTTCAGTCTGCTGAAGAAAATGAAAGCGCCAGAGCTGATGAAGAAATTCCAGTCTCTGAAGAAAATGCCAGGGCAACCTCCAATATTGCGCCTGAAGAGCAATCCAGGCCAGTTGAAGCATCTGCTACTGTGCCTGAGGAATCTGAACAAGCCAGGGCAACTGCATCAGTTGTGCCTGAAGAAATTCAACCAATTTCCTCTGCTCCTCCTGCACCGATGACAAGCATCAACCTTCCTTCTGCATCAGAAGCGAAGAAAACCAAGGCTGCGGAGCGAGCAGCCATGAAGAAAAGGAAAGCTTCTGCATCTTCAGAGTCTTCAGCTCCCAAGAAATTGAAGACTTTGACGAGTTCATCTGAAAACCCAATTGATGCTATTCCAATATCAAGCATGCCATCAAAGGAGATCATTCCCTTTGGTGAGGAATATGAAATTCCAAGTAAATCTGATGAAGAAGATCCTTCTGCTGCTTCGACAGAGCAGATGGATGTAGAAATTGAAGTGGATACTTTCCCTTCAACCCACTGGTATCATCGCCCATGCCTCAGTTCACAGCTGAAGAGGCAGGCGTCGAAGGAACTGAAGAAGATGAGGATGTGGATATTGGGTCTACAACACCTATTCTGAATGATGACTTTTGGGAAAGTCATCACCCCAATTCACCTCTGACAACCCCTCTACATCATGTTCCTCAGTCCCCTGTGCCAACTGAAGAAATTCATACGGGCTCTGATGAACGTCAAGCTTCACTTCATTCTATTCCTGAAGAAGTTCCAGCCACTAGCGCTGATGTACATATGTCTGAAGAAATGGAGGCCAAGGCTGCTGCTGAAATTCCTCAGCCAGTGGCTCCAGTGGCTATACCTCAAGAGGCTGTAAATTCTTCAACTGTTAATCTTCAGCCCAAGCCACAGAACCCTCACTCCAAGAAGCAGAAATTTAATGCTGAGGATTTCTTCAACGAGCACATATTCTTCACTGACTACAATCCCTATGACTCTGCTCGTCTTCGTCGCAAGCGTTTCTGGACCGCAAGCCAGATGAACTTCTACTCCTCATTGTTGGTTGATAAGGATAAGATCTTTGAACATGAGCAAATTCCTCATGTAGATATGGAATCGCTGCCCTGCTTCACCCCAGTCCTTAGTGTTCTTCATGACGCTGGGTTACTCAATTTCTGCACCGACATCTGCGATTGGAATGAAGAACTCATTCTTCAATTCTTCGCCACGCTGCACATTACTAGAAATGTTGATGATGTCAATTCATGGGTATTGGACTGGATGACCGATAATACTCATTTCAAAGCACCGGCCTCTGAATTGCTTCATGCCGTCCCAGTCAGTCCTCCCACTGAAGGTGCAAGGCTTCTCTATGTTGAACCTGAACTGTCTGATCATCTGATGCAAGTGCTGATGAAGCCATTGAAGCCAAGCCAAGCTCCAAGGACCAAATTCCTCATCAAGGAATTGCTCTATGTGCCAAGGACAGTCTATCGCATCTTGACCAAAACCCTCAGTCCAATCAAGGGCCACAACTCTGATGATGAAGAAGTTGTTGGCATTATGAAGAATCTGCTGTTCAATATCATTCACGGTATTCCTATCAACTACCACGATTTCTTCATAAGGACTTTGGCCAATGCTGCTTTGTCACCTTTTGAGTTGAAGCCTTATGCTCCCTGGATCATGAAGTTCATCAGATCAAGGTCTTCAATTCATTATAAGGCTGATTTTCAAAATCATCTCAGCTATTTGCCCCCTATTGAAGTCCTCAAACGGACTATTTCCTCAGCTGACGAGAAGGGCAAGGCTGCTGTTATTGATGAAGGTACTCATCCATTGGATGGACAGTTTCGCAAAGCTACTTCCTATTCCATCAATGATGACTCTGCAACTCAAGATTCTGCCGCCAAAGCTTCAGAACATCATCCTCAAGCCACAGCTCCGCGTGTGATGACTGATCGTGAACTTCTCCTTAGTCTTCATTAGAAAGTTGATCGAAATCACAAGTGGGTCAAGCGTCAGTTTGGTGCAATTCTTCAGAACATGACAGTCACTCAAAATACTGTGAAGAAGAATCACTACTACTTGCATGAAGTCTTTGACCACACTTGGGCGATTCTGTCTAATCTTCATAGTGCTGAAGAACTCAAGGAGATGGGCTTCCAACAGGACTTTGACTGGTCCCAGCCACCTTCGAAGAAATTCAAGAAAGTCAAAGTTCCTCAGCTTGTTGCCAGTTCATATTCTTCATCGCGCGAGACGGATGAAGCTGAAGACTTGAACGACACTGCGGCAGGCCCTACCTCAACAGACGACCCCAACAATGCTGGCGCTCCTCCATCGACATCATGATGATATTCTTCAGGGGCGTTAGTCCTCATTTTTCGTCCCTTTTGGTCGACAAAGGGGGAGAAATTTGAGTTTAGTCTTCAAGCGGGTCTTATATATGGTCTTATATATGGGCTATATTTCTGTTAAGTTTCAACTCTTGCTTTTCTGAGGTGTTTGCTTTGATGAGTTGTAAACTTAAGTCCTATGGTGGTCTGATACTTTTGCTCTGTTTTTCTGCATGCTATTTCCTCAATACCATTATGCACGCATGCTGAATTTCGTCAGACACCATATTTCATCATGCATTTCAAATTCTTCATATCATATGATAAATGCGTGTATGAATTTCAAGATATAGGAGGAGATCTCCATGATATTATTCAACAATGTGCATATGCTATTTCAAAGCAAATTCTTCAAATATGCACATCTTCAGGGGGAGTTCTTCTATATCTTGCAGTCAAATTCCTCAATATTAGTATTTACACTTCATATGTTTATCCCCGTTGAAAACTTAACCTATATTGTCATCAATCACCAAAAAGGGGGAGATTGTAAGTGCATCTAGTGCCCCTTAGTGATTTTGGTGTATTGAAGACTTATAGGTTAAGGGACTAATGTGTTTGTGAGTATACACAGGTCTATAAGTCTATGAGGAGTTTGTGATTTACGATGAATGTCGACCCCTAAAAATGAATGTCTTCAACTGAAGACTTTGGTTTTCTTGAAGACTTTGAAAGTGAAGAAATTGGTGTGACCCTGAAGACTTGATATTCATGCGAGGATTATGAAGCGTGAAGACTTTTGTTTTCGTAGTTTCATTTTCTTCTTCTTGAGTCATAGGAAACACCGTACTGTTAAAGGGGGTCGAGGTAAAACTAAGGAAAAGTTTCCAAGTGATGCTCAACTCAAAATCCTACACCTACCCAATCCTTTCGAGTGAAGCCATTGGAAATCTCATACAGTTTAGTCAAGTTCTTCAGTGACAGAGACGAAGTTCTTCTGTTCTCTGAGGAATTTGTTCTGACTGAGGAGTTAGGAATTCGCCAGTGCGGATCGCCTACAAGTGAGGATCATGATAGCCCTGAGGAATTTGATACTCAAATTTCCGACCGTTGCTGTGCTACGCGCCAGCTGTCCAAATATCCTACCCTCCTAACGGTCATATCATTGAAGGGCATTTATGTCTTATCATGTCGGGCTGCTCCCTAGGCTATAAATAGCCGCCCCCTACAACCACTAGCTGGTTGGCTGCTCCAAGAAATAGATTGACACTTGTCATTTAGAGCATCCCATCCTCCGAGGACTTTGAGCGAAAATCATCAAGTGAGGAAAAACCCAAAAACCCAAGCACCTACAAACCCAAAGTGATTGAGCATCACTGAAGAGATTGTTCCTGTGTGGAACCGACGCTTGTTACCTTTGAGGACTGTGCATCCTCCAGACGGTTAGGCGTCATGGTCTAGAGCATCCAAGAGGAAATTGTGGATTGCCGAGTGACCGAGTATGTGAAGGTTTGGAAGTCACCTGAAGACTTACCACGAGTGATTGGGCGAGGTCTGTGTGACCTTAGCTCAAGGAGAATACGGTGAGGACTGTGTGTCCGGGACTGTGTGTCCTCAGGTTTAAATACCTAGCCGCTCTAACCAGACGTACAACTGTCACAGCAGTTGGAACTGGTCTACCAAATCATTGTCTTCACCGAGTTACTGGTTCTATTTCCTCAACCCTTTCATTTCCTCGCATACTTGCTATGTATTTGATCATTACTGTTTGAAGACTTTGTCTGAAGACTTTCTCAATTTCCTCAGTTCAATTTCTTCAGTCAGTTTGTCTTCAGCCTGCTTATCCTGTGTTTATGCTACTCGTACTCTGTGCTTGTTTTCATTTCATCATGATGACTGTGCTACTGCTCTGTTATGCTTGCATCTGAGCACTTATTCCGCTGCTAAGTAGTTCGTCGCTTAGGAATTTCCTCACCTTGAAATTCCTCAGTGACGAATTTGTAAAAATCGCCTATTCACCCCCCTCTAGTCGATATAACGCACTTTCAATTATGATCATACTTGTGCATTGGGTGTAGCTAATATTGGAGTGTGTTTCATGAATGGATCAATGATTGAGCATGATGGGCTAGGTATAACTTTCTTTAGTGTTGATATTTTGAAAGACATGGTTGCTTGTTGATATGCTTGAGTATTGGAGTCTTAATGTCAAAACTAGACTATTGCTTTGAACCATCTAAAAGTCCAAATGTCCATGCTACAAAAGAAAAGAACATGTGATGAACATGTTAGGCAGCATTCCACATCAAAAATTTTGTTTTTATCATTTACCTACTCGAGGACGAGCATGAATTAAGCTTGGGGATGCTAATACATCTCCAATGTATCTATAATTTTTTATTGTTCCATGCTGTTATATTATCATTCTTGGATGTTTTACAATCATTTTATAGCAACTTTATATCATTTTTTGGGGCTAACATATTGACATAGTGCCCAGTGCCAGTTGCTGTTTTTTGCTTGTTTTTTACTTCATAGAATATCCCTATCAAACGGAGTCCAAACGCAGCGAAACTTTTTGGAGATTTTTTTTGATCAGAAGACAACTTGGGAGCCAAGGAAGTACCGGAGAGGAGGACCATGGGGCCCACGAGACACCAAGGCGCACCAGGAGGCCCAGGCGCGCCCTGATGGGTTGTGGGTCCCATGGGGGTCTCCTCCACCGCCTCTCAGCTCTATAAATACCCAAATATTCCAGAAACCCTAGGGGAGTCGACGAAACACAATTCCAGCCGCCGCAAGTTCCAGAACCACGAGATCCAATCTAGAGCCCTATTCCGGCACTCTGCCAGAGGGGAACACAATCACGGAGGGGTTCATCATCCTCATTGGTGCCTCTCCGATGATGCGTGAGTAGTTCACCTTAGACCTACGAGTCCGTAGGCAGTAGCTAGATGGCTTCTTATCTCTTTTTGATTCTCAATACAATGGTCTCTTGGAGATCTATTTGATGTAATGACTTTTTAGGGTGTGTTTGTTGGGATCCGATGAAGTTCGAGTTTATAATCAGATCTATATCCGTTAATATTATTTGAGTCTTCTTTGATCTCTTTTATGCATGATTATTTATAGCCTCATATTTCTTCTCCGAATCTTTGGTTTAGTTAGGCTAACTGATTGATTTTTCTTGCAATGGGAAGAGGTGCTTTGTGATGGGTTTGATCTTGCGGTGTCCTCACCCAGTGACAGAAGGGGTACCGAGGCACGTATGTATCGTTGCTATTAAGGATAACAAGATGGGGTCTATTTCTACATGAATAGATCTTGTCTACATCATGTCATCATTCTTATTGCATTACTCCATTTCTCCATGAACTTAATACACTAGATGCATGCTGAATAGCGGTCGATGTGTGGAGTAATAGTAGTAGATGCAGGCAGGAGTCGGTCTACTAATCTTGGACGTGATGCCTATATTCATGATCATTGCCTTGGATATCATCATAATTATTTGTTCTTCTATCAATTACCCAATAGTAATTTGTTTACCCACCGTATGCTATTTTCTCGAAAGAAGCCACCAGTGAAATCTACGGCCCCCGAGTCTATCTTTTATCATATTGCTTTTAGATCTATCTTTTATCATATTTATTTTCAGATCTATTATTCCAAAAACCCAAAAATACCTTGCTGCACTTTTTCTTTACTTATTTTATTTCGTGTTTTATTCAGATCTATTTATCCAATCTCATACAAATTAATCTATCTTTTTACCGATGAGGGATTGACAACCCCTCTTACGCGTCAGGTTGCAAGTATTTGTTCTTTGTGTGCAGGTACCATTTACATAGTGTTGCTTGGTTCTCCTACTAGATTGATACCTTGGTTTCATAACTGAGGGAAATACTTACCGTAGCTGTGCTGCATCATCCCTTCCTCCTTGGGGAAATACCGACGTAGTCTCAAGCCACGTCACGCAGCTCGCTGCCCGCATCAGGGGCGGCAGCTGCACTTGCAGGACGCACGGGGCGGCGCTCGCCGCGCATGGCTTGTGCTTCCTGAAATTCCTCGATCGCCTTGGTGATGAATTCTCGTGCTACTAGCGCCTCGAGCCGTGTCCCTTGCTCGTGGGGGCACGCGTCAAAGCACGCCTCCAAGTGGTGCACGAGCACCTTCCTCGTCGTACTTGTCAGGTCAGACCTCTCCAGATGGAAGCCCCCGAGCCTGTCCTGAGGGAGGCGCCGGGCGCGCCTTCCTATGCAGGAGGGAGAGGCACCCCGACGGCAAGCGCGGAGCCTGAGGCATCGCCGGCGGGTTTCTTTGCCTCAAGAGGGCTCTTGGGAAGTAGCTGCTTCTTCTTCGAAGGGGCAGCCTCAGGAGGTGTGGCGTCACCTTCACCATCCGTGTTCTCAGCCACTGTGGCCCGGTAGGCGTGCTCGAGGGAGCAGACTGCATCCTTCTCATCACTGGCGACAATGATGACGCTGCTGCACCCTGGCATCTTGAGGACGTTATAGCCATGGTGGGTAGCCACCATGAACTTGGCAAGGGCAGGGCACCCCAAGATGGCATTGTACGGGAGGCTGATGTGGGCCACGTCGAAGTCGATGAGCTCGGTGTGGTAGTTGTCGCGCTTGCCGAAGGTGACAGCGAGGCGCACCTGCCCCAGGGGAGTGGTGGAGCCGTCGGTCACTCCAAAGAATGGCTTGGTGGGCATGAGCTGGTCATAAGGCACTTGAAGCGTCTCGAAGGTCTCCACAGAGAGGACGTTGAGGCCGGCGCCGCCATCGATGAGGGTCTTGGTGATTGAGACATTGCTGATGGTGGGCGTGCATAGCATGGGGAGCGCGCCCGCGGTGGCTGAACACTTGAGGTGGTCCTTAGAGTCGAAAGTGATGGCGTACTTCGACCACTTGAGGGGACGCATAGCTTCAAGCCTCGGGAGGGCTGCATTCACCTCGCGAGAGAACTGCTTGAAGATGCGGTTCGAGGCGGGTGCCTGAGCACTGCCAAGGATGCAGGCAATTGCGCGAGGCTCCTGGTATCCGCCAGCCCCTTCGTCCTGCTGGTTGTCGTCGTTCCTCCTAGGCAGTGGTGGCAGAGGTGGAAGGCCGGCGTTGCCCTGAGGACGGTCCTCGTGAGGCTAATCGTGCTAGGCACCATCACGAGGCTGGTTACGCCAGCTACCCTTGCGAGGCTGGTCACGCCAGCCCTGGCGGGGGTTGCGGTTGTCCCAGCAGCCTCCACCGCGGCCTCCTCCACGGCCAAAGCCATGGTCGCTGCGCTCGGGGCGGCGGCCCAGGCGCTCGTCCCGGAGCGCCCTGAGCTCCTGATAGTCGTCGGTGTTGTGGGTGTGCATGTTGTGGAAGACGCAGAATGGGCAAACATCGTGGGGGGGGGGGGGGGTTGTCACGGTCATGGCCGCGCTTCAGCTCAGGCTCTGCTACCAGCACGGTGGGGCCCTTGCGCTTCGCTTCCTTGGCCTTGGCCTTCTTGTCTTCGGGAATGAAGTCTGGGTGCTTGAGGAGGGAGAGGCAGCCTTCTTCGGCCTTGGCGCACTTGTCGGCCAGATTGAATAGCTCCAACGCCGAGCACATGTCATCGTTGATGGCGAGCTCCTCACTCATCTTGACGTCCGTAACGCCTTCAGTGAACGCGGAGATGATGGCTTCGTCCGAGGCCTTTGGGATCTTGAGGCGAACTTGGGTGAAGCGTTGAATGTACTTGTGGAGGGTCTCGCCCGGATGCTGCTTCACACATCGCTGTTTGTTGACGGTGAGGGCGCAGTCACAGGTTCCTTGGAAGTTGGCGATGAACCGCTCGCGAAGCTCATCCCACGAGGAGATCGACCCCTCCAGGAGGTGCATGAGCCAGGAGCGCGCGCCGTCCTTGAGGGCCATGGGAAACTAGTTCGCCATGACCTTGTCATCGCCGTTTGCCGCCTCAATGCTCAGCACGTAGAGCTGGAGGAACTCTGTAGGGTCGGGGATGCCGTCGTAGCGCGGGGGTAGGTCTGTCTTGAACTTGACCGGCCAGACAACACGGTGCAGCTCGCGAGTGAAGGCACGACAGCCCGCCGCGCTCACGGGCGTGGCCTGCGCGGGAGAGGCACGGTCTTCGCGCCCATGTGCGGCAGCCTCCAGAACGGCCCGATCTTGTTGCTGGCGCGGCAGCGCTGGCAGCGCGCACGTCGTACTGCGGCTGCTGCACAACTTGGCAGCTGTCCTTGTCCCGAGCCGGCGCCGGCGCTCCACGCGGCGGGTCGCGCGGACGTGTGTCGCGCCTTGGCTCAACATTGTCGCTGCGTAGGGGAGGAGGCGGAGGCGCACCGTGGGCCACATCGCCCCCACGAGGCGGCGGGGGGCGGAGCGAGTGGGAGGGCGTCGGGGCCTCGAAAGCGGCATGGACGAGCTCGGTGATGCGGCCCAGCAAGGCATCGTAGCCTTCCTTGGCGGGGCGGTAGCGCAGCAGCTCGGGCGCCATGAGCAGCGCGGCCTGCATGTTCGCCGGCCCGCGGTGAGCGTGGGAGGACGAGGCCGTGGCCGGAGTGAGGGAAAGCGTGGCGGTGCGGCCATAACGCTGCATGGAGGGCGGCAGCGAAGAGTCCTGCTGCTCATGGGCGGCAGGGGCGGTGGCGGTGTTGGCTGCGGGAGAAGGGGAGTGTGTCGGATTCAGTGCTCCGCAGACCCAAGAAAGGTTCAAACTCTGGGGTGTGTGCGAAGGACTCAACCTATCCAGCCAACCAACTCGTCGTCCTACTGCCTAGCTCAATGAACAAGGAAGAAGGTGAACTCGGCAGTTTACCCAGGTTCGGGCCACCTTGCGGTGTAAGACCCTACTCCTGCTTTGTGGTGGATTTGCCTCATGAGGGGCTGAGAATGAACAAGTACAAGGGATGAACAACCTCGCGAGGTCTGCTCTGGTGGGGGGATGAGTCGAGAGGTTCGGCCCCGATCCCTGGTGGTGGCTAACCTATACTTATAGTGGCCTCGGTCCTCTTCCCCCAAAATGTAGGTGGGAAGGGATTCCACAATGACCAATTTGAAAGGGGACAAGTATTACATCTTATCCTGACAAAAGGTGGTCTTCGCCTGCAAAGCTTCTGGTTGTGACGCTGCGGTGGGCTCAGTGATGACATCCGTCCTGCAGTCCTGGTGGTCTTGGTCTCATTGCACTGGAATGGAAACCTTTGCCTGATTCCTCTGGAACCCACACCTGCGCTTGCCTCCTTAGCACCAAAGAGGAAAGTGTCTTCTCTACGCCCGCTGGCGCCTGCTGGCGCCCGCCTGGCCTTGGTCATCATGGCTTGCTTCATCACAACCTCAGGAGGTTGGGCACCTGCATAGGAATCTCCGCTCCTCAGGAGTAGCCTGGGGAGGCCGCTCCCTCAGGAGGTCTTGGCGTCACCCGGCTCACGAGGCTTGGCCCCTCGCGAGGGTCTTGTCCTGATGGTCATGTAGATGGGCCGTACCAGGCCGTCGATGGAGCCACGCCATGGGCCGCAGGCAGGCAAGTCTGGGTACCCTGGTTCCCAGAACGCCGACAGTAGCCCCCGGGTCCAAGGCGCGCTCGGACTTGGCTTCGAGGCGAAGCCAAAGGCAAGGGCGAAGTGCCGCGGGCCCCAACCACCTGCGGGGCAGGCCGACGCGTGGCGCTTGATGGGACGTGGGCGTCTCCACTTCCCCACGCTGCCTCGGCAACTGTCCGACTTGACAACTGCATGGTGCATGCAGGAAGGCCATCATTGCTCAGAGCGTGAGAGGCCGGCGGTTAGCCTTCCTCCAGCTATAAATGGGAGAGGGGGCGGAGCCCCCAGCCCATCTCCATCTTCTTGCTGCTCGCTCCTTCTTCTTCCTTGCCGTGCTACCGTCTTGCCAAAGCACCATGGCGCCAGTGAGGAGGTTCTCGGCCGCTGAGAAGGGAAAGGCTCCCAAGGAGGGACCAGGCTCGCCGCTACCCAAGAGGGGCCGCGGCCGTCCCCGCAAGCACGCCGCGACGCCAGCAGTGGCTCCTCGAGGGCGTGCACGCACCCCTTCGAAGGCTGGCACCGCCTCCGGCAGTCGTGGGGGCGCTCCCTCCCGCGGCCGAGGTGGGAGCGGCCAACGAGGGAGGCATGCGGCAGCCATTCAGCCACCGCGCCCGCGATTCCATTCGGCCGATGCGTCCTCGGAGTTCATGGTGTGGGCAGAGAGGCCCGCGGGCGTCTGGTTCCAGCTCCCACGCTTCTTCACGAGCGCGCTGCCAGCCAGGGGACCTGGCGGCCTCTGGCTGCAGGCCGATGGCTGCTGCAGCAGGGCCTCATGGGTGGAGGTCGAGGTCACCCCCACCGGCAATGTGTTCCTGAACCACGGGTGGCAGTCGTTCGCCCGCTCACGCGGCCTGCAGGGGAGGTGTACCCTCCACTTCAGGCACGACGGCGCCGCGATCCTCTACGTCAGGGTCTTCGGGGAGGACGGCAGGCGCCTGGGGTGCTGCCAGGAGAGTGACAGCGACAACGACAACATCCACCCTTCCGACAACAACGGCCGGAAGGGTGGTGACTTCTCCGGTGGTGAACTCGCCCTTGGCGACGGTCGCGATGCCTCCAGCAGCGGCGGCTCCCCCTTTGGGGAGAGCACGAGCGACGGCGACTACAACGAGCCGCCGAGCTCGGTCTGGGGAGGGCGACGAGCCGCCCCGTTGCCGCGCCCCAGTGATGCAGGAGGAGGACTCCGACTGAGCGCGGGTGTTGCTGGAGCCGGGCCTTAGGAGTTGCGGTGGTCGCGAGGCCGCTTTTGCTTTTTTTACTTTCCTGCATCAGACATGAAGAAGGCCCTACCAGGGCGTGTAATGAACCGTGGCGCTTGCGCCGTTATGCTTAACGTTTTTACTCCGTACCTTATCATTCGCGTTGTTGCCAGTCGATAGATTTTTGGCTGATCATGATTAGGATAACTTAGCTTGGTGTGCTTGCGGTAGACTCCCGCGTCGCGAGGGCGTGCTCCTCCAGAGCTCGGACCCCCTGCGTGCACCTTGCCCCGTGACGGTGCGCCCGAGGCGTTAAGGTGATCTAGAGGCCATGCCAGGGGCCTCTTTCTTGGGGGTCGGGAGGCATCCTGACCTCAGGAGTCACCCAATGACCGTGAGGTTTCCGACGGGTCATGGGTATGTAGGTACTGGGTGCCGTGCGCCCCGTGCGAGCCCCCGAGCGGGGCCGGTGTTATCAGTTCGCTTGAATGCGACGTCTAGTGAAGCCAGGTGATGAATGCTCCAGAAGCGAACATGGATCGTCGCTGGTACGCCGGGCCGCAATGCCCAACGAGGCCAGGAGATGGAGGCTCATGAGGAAGTTCATGCCCGACGGCTCGCCTGAGAGCGTCACGTGAGGACTAGGAGGTGCGTTCGTGGGGAAGCCCCGACGTACACACCGTACCCCAGCCCCCACTCGCGAGACGCGTGGAAGAGAGCGACGGGCAACTCTGGACAAAGCAAGGCTCGAAGGAGCGAAATGCTGCAGGAGAAAAAAAAACTCCCAACCCTTTTGAATAAAGACGCAAGAACTTCGAATTTCATTCCAAGAAGTGGCAAATCAGCTACAGAAAGCAAGCCAAAAAGAACAGCCGCATCCGGCACCTATACTAGTCTTCTGGTCTTCTCGCCAGCGCGGAGCATGGGGCTTCCACTAGGACGTGGGTGGGAGCCCCCGTGAGGCCCAGGGGTGGCACTCAAGAGACTCCGGGGCGTGTACATCCCCACTCATTATTATGTGAGAGTGTCACGGGCGGAGACTTGAGAGGCGCATAGCGCTTGCTGGTCACGGATAGAACTTCCGCATGTGCTGGATGTTCCAGGCATTCTGGATGGGGACCCCGTCTTGTGTCTCCAGGCGCGCGGCGCCAGGCCTGGAGACACGGGCGATCCTGAACGGGCCGTCCCACATAGGCGAGAGCTTGTGAAGCCCCTCCCTAGAGAGCACCCGTCTTAGGACGAGGTCACCCACCTCGAGGGTCCTGGAGCGGATGCTATGACAGTGATACCGCCGCAGCACCTGCTGGTACCTCGCGGCACGGAGTGAGGCTTGGCGGCGGCCCTCCTCCCCAAGCACAAGGTCCATCCCCCGCAAGGCGTCCTGGCGTGCCTCGTCAAACGCCAAGACCCGCGGGGAGCAATGTTTGACCTCATGTGGGAGGACCGCCTCAGCCCCGTAGACGAGGAAGAACGGGGTCTCGCCGGTGGGCTTAGTCGCGGTGGTGCGGATGGACCACAGCACGGACTGAAGCTCATCGAGCCAACCCCTGCCGTAGGCCTCGAGTTTCTTCTTGAAGCTCCTCACCTTGAGGCCCCTCAGGATCTCCGCATTGGCGCATTCGGCTTGGCCATTGCTCCGCGGGTCCGCCACCGAAGCGTAGCATATCTGCGTTCCAAGGTTAGCACAATATGTTTTGAAGAGGTTGCTCGTGAACTGAGAGCCATTGTCAGTGATGATACGGTTGGGGACCCCAAAGCGGCTCACGAGGCCCTTGATGAACTTGATGGCCGAGCCCGCTGGGATGGTGCGCACTGGCTCCACCTCCGCCCACTTGGTGAACTTGTCGATGGCGACGTAGAGGTAGCGGTAGCCCCCGGCCGCTCGGGGAAACGGGCCCAGGATATCCAACCCCCAGACCGCGAACGACCACGAGAGCGGAATGGTCTGGAGGCCCTGAGTGGGCTAGTGGATCTGCTTGGCATGGAATTGACAGGTCTCACAGAATCTCACCAGCTCAGTGGCATCATTGAGCGCCGTGGGCCAGTAGAAACCGCTGCGGAATGCCTTGCCCATGAGGGTGTGTGACGAAGAGTGATGCCCACAATCCCCGCTGTGGATGTCAGCCAACAGCTCACATCCTTGTTCCTTGGAGATGCACCGCAGCGAGACGTCGTTTGGGCACCTTCGGTAGAGCTCACCATCCTGCAAGCAGTAAGCAGTGGCCTGATGGGCCATGCGTTCTGCGTCTTCCTCCTTCTCCGGCAAGGTGCCTTGGAGCAAGTACGCCTTGAACTCCTCGGTCCAGCACCCCTCCTGAGGTTCAAGCGCCAGGAGTAGGCGGGCTCCGGAGGTCGGACCACAGGCCGGGGCGCCCGAGGAGGGGGCCATGGGCAGTTCCTCTCGGAGCAGCGCCGGGCCCGCAATGGAGGGGTCCGCCGATGGCTTGAAGAGCCGTTCCTCGAAGACGCCAGGCTTCTGGGGGTCGCACCGAGACGCTCTCTTAGCTATGTCGTCCGCCTCCTTGTTCGTGCCACGCGGGATGTGCTGCAACTCCAAACCCAAGAATCATTTTTCAATTTTACGTACCTCTTCCAGGTATGCCTCCATGTGCTTGTCCTTGGGCTTGTACTCCTTGTTGGAGAAGTTGACGAGGAGCTGAGAATCACTGTTGATGGTGAGACGCTTGACTCCCAGGGCCGCCGCAACCCTGAGGCTGGCGATCAGGCCCTCGTATTCCGTGCTGTTGTTGGAGACCTTCTCACCATGCTGGAAGTAGAGCTGCACGGCGTAGTAGAGCTTGTCCTGGGTAGGCGAGATGAGCACGGCTCCAGCCCCCGCGCCCTGGTGTGCGAACGCACTGTCGAAGTACATGATCCAGCCATCGGGCGCCTCATCTCCGGGCGTGAGGGAGCGGCATTCATCCACCCCTCGGTCGGGGGCGTCAGTCCATTCCGCCATGAAGTCAGCGAGGGCCGCGCCCTTGATGACCCTGGTGGTGCTGAACTCGAGCTGGAACGCCTGCAGCTCTATGTTCCACTCGGCAACCCTCCCTGCGGCATTGGGGCTGCGGAGCACCTTCTCCAGGGGGTACGCGGAGACAACCTTGATGGGATGGCCTTGGAAGTAATGTCGCAGTTTCCTGGAGGCGACGAGGAGCGTGAGCAGGAGCTTCTGCGGCATGGGGTAGTGCGCGCGTGTCATGTAGCACCGTGCTGACGAAGTACACGGGGTGCTCGACGAGGGAAGAGGTGTCGATGGCGTCCGGCCCTGCCTGAGGCGTGTGGGCCTCAGGAGCCTCACCGTCTGGTGGGGTAGCCGAGGCCTCAGGAGCGCCGTCCTGAGGTGGCAATGGTGCGGCTGTAGACGGGGTGCTGCACCACGCACCTGCGCCCGCGCGCTCTTCCTGGACCGCCACTAGTGCCGCGCTAGCCGAGTGGGGTGTGGCGGCCAGGTAAAGCACCAGGGGCTCAAGAGGTCGAGGCGCCACCATCACCGGTGGGCTAGTGAGATTCCTCTTGAGGTCTTGAAAGGCCACCTCAGCCTCCGGAGTCCATTCGAACGGGCCCTTCTTCTTCATCAGCTTGAAAAATGGGAGGGCGCGCTCTTCGAGCTTTGAGATGAAGCATCCCAACGAAGTCACGTAGGCCGCGAGCTTCTGCATTTCCTTGAGGGTCTACGGCGGGCTCATTCTTTCTATTTCCTTGATCTTCTCTGGGTTAGCCTCGATCCCTCTGTGCGACACCAGGAAACCCAGCAGCTTGCCGGACGGGACGCCGAACACGCACTTCTCCGGATTGAGCCGCAGGTTTACCTTGCGTAAGTTGGTGAATGTTTCCTCCAGATCTTCGACAAGGGTTCTCGCCTCCCGCGACTTGACCACTATGTCATCGACGTACGCCTCGGCATTCCTCCCAAGTTGCCGGCCTAGGGCGATGTGCGTCAATCACTGGAAGGTCGCGCCGGCATTGCGCAGCCCCAACGGCATGCAGGTGTAGCAGTACACCCCGCACGGGGAAAGGAAGGCTGTTTTCTCGACGTCCTGCACCGCCATCTTGATCTGGTGGTAGCCCGAGAAAGCGTCCAGGAAGCACATCAAGTCGCACTCGGCAGTGGAGTCAATGATTTGGTCGATGCGCGGAAGGGGGAAGGGGTCCTGAGGGCAAGCTTTGTTGAGGCTCGTGAAGTCGACGCACATGCGCTCCTTTCCCCCCTTTTTGGGAATGATGACTGGGTTGGCCAACCAATCCGGGTGCCGTACTTCCCGGATGACGCTGGCTTCTTGTAGCTTGTGCACCTCCTGGACGATGAACGATTGCTTCTCCGGGGCTTGCCGTCGCGCCTTTTGCTTCACCGGGCGCGCGCCGGGACATACCATCAGATGGTGTTAGATTACCTCTCACAGGACGCTGACCAGGTCCGTCGCCTCCCATGCAAACACATCTTTGTTCACACGGAGGAAACCGACCAGCGCCTCTTCTTAATCTGGGGGGAGGCCGGCGCCTATGGTGAAGGCGGGGCCCGAGCCCCCGTCGTTGACTGGCACTTGCTTCGTCTTGGCCCGGTCCTGAGAGAACAACTGCTTCTTCTTCGAAGGCGCGGCCTCCGGGATCTCTTGAGCGCCCTCCGCGTCTGGCCGCACGGCCGCCGCGGCCTTGAAGGCGAGCTTGAGGGCCAGGAGTGCATCCTTGGCATCTCCCACCACAGTAAGGATGCCGCTGCTCCCAGGCATCTTGATGATGTTGTAGCCGGGGTGCGTTGCCACCATGAACCTGGCCAGGGCTAGATACCTGAGGATGGCATTGTACGGGAGGCCGATGCAGGTGACGTTGAAGTTGATAAGCTCAGTGCGGTAGTTGCAGCGCGTGCCGAAAGTGACGGGGAGGCGGATCTGCCCCAGGGGAACGATGGAGCCGTCGAGCTCCCCTGAGAAGGGTCTGGTGGGGGCGAGCCGGCCGTGAGGCACCTGGAGCAGGTCGAAGGCCTCTCCACGGAGAGGACGTTGAGGCCCGCGCCGCCGTCTATGAGGGTTCTGGTAACCGTGACACCGCTGATGGTGGGCATGCACAGCAAGGGGAGCACGCCGGCGCCGGCCGTAGTCTTGGGGTGATCCCTGGAGTCGAAGGCGATGTCGGTCTCAGGCGCCGCCCGGGCCTGAAGGAGCCCCCGGCCGTGGCTGGGCGGCCCCCACCTGTCGGAAGAGCTACTTGACGTGGCGGCTTGAGGCCGGCGCTTGCGACCCACTGAGAATGGCCGCAACGGCATGGGGCGCCGGTGCCGCGAAGCGCCTGATGAACTGATTGCGCAGCTCCTCCCAGGAGGCCACCGAGGACTCCGGTAGGCCAAGCATCCAGGCGCGCGGCACGCCCATGCGAGCCATGGGGAGCCAGTTCACCATGGCCTTGTCGTCGCCGTTCGCCGCCTTGATGCTCAGCTCATAGAGGCGAAGGAACTCCACGGGGTCCCCCGTGCCGTCGTACCGTGGAGGCAGCGTCGGCCTGAACTTCGGCGACCATCGTACCTCCCGCAGGGCGGGGGAAAAGGCCCGGTGGCCCACGACATCTCCAAGTGCGCCCAGCGGCTCAGCGGGTGAAGCGGCGCCTGCCATGGGAACCACACGGCGCGGGCGGAGTGCAGCCGATGGAGAGGCAGAGTTTCGACACGCCCCTACCTAGCGCGCCAAATGTCGGATTCAGGGCTCCGCCGACCAAAGAAAGGTTCGAACTCTGGGGCGTGTGCAAAGGACTCAACCTATCCAGCCAACCAACTCATCGTCCTACTGCCTAGCTCGATGAACAAGGAAGAATATGAACTCGGCAGTTTACCCAGGTTCTGGTGGGTTTGCCTCACGAGGGGCTGACGATGAACAAGTACAAGGGATGAACAACCTCGCGAGGTCTGCTCTGGTGGGGGGATGAGTCGAGAGGTTCGGCCCCGATCCCTGGTGGTGGCTAACCTATACTTATAGTGGCCTTGGTCCTCTTCCCCCAAAATGTAGGCGGGAAGGGATTCCACAATGGCCAATTTGAAAGGGGACAAGTAGTACATCTTATCCTGACGAAAGGTGGTCTTCATCTGCAAAGCTTCTGGTTGTGACGCTGCGGTGGGCTCGGTGATGATATCTGTCCTGCCATCCTGGTGGTCTTGGTCTCGTTGCACTGGAATGGAAACCTTTGCCTGATTCCTTGGGAACCCACACCTACGCTTGCCTCCTTAGCACCAAAGAGGAAACTGTCTTCTATGCGCCCGCTAGCGCCCGCCTGGCCTTGGTTGTCATGGCTTGCGTCATCACAACCTCAGAAGGTTGGGTACCTGCATAGGAATCTCCGCTCCTCAGGAGCAGCCTGGGGAGGCCGCTCCCTCAGGAGGTCTTGGCGTCATCCGCCTCACGAGGCTTGGCCCCTCGCGAGGGTCTTGTCCTGATGGTCTTGTAGATGGGCCGTACCAGGCTGTCGATGGAGCCATCCTGTGGGCCGCAGGCAGGCAAGTCTGGGTACCCTGGTTCCCAGAACACCGACAGAGTGGCGAGGGGCGCCGCAGCCCGCCGGTGCCGTCTGGGCGACACGTGCGGCCCGACGCTCAGCGTGAACACGACGAGCGTCGGTCACGAGGGCGGTGAAGCGAAGATGGAGCGAGGCAGAAGCAAGAAGAACGTCGGCACACCCCTACCTGGTGCGCCAAATGTCGAAATCGGGGCTCCACAGACCCAAACAAGGTTCGAACTCTGGGGTGTGCATGAAGAACTGTGCCAGGCTACAACTCGCTGCTCACCACCTCACGGCTTGGCTTCGGCATGCTCGAGCGAGAGGGAAAAAGAGATGGACATGAGATTTACCCAGGTTCGGGCCACCTTGTGGTGTAAGACCCTACTCATGCTTTGGGGTGGATTGCCTCGCGAGGATGATGAGTATGAAGTAGTACAAGTATGAGCTGCCTCGGGAGAGCTCAAGGATCAATCCTGCTCTACGGTGGAGACTAACCTATATTTATACTCACCCGGTCCTCTTCCCCCAAAGGCTCTAGGTGGGAAGGGATGCCACAACGGCCAAATTTAAAGGGGGACAGGAGTACACCCTATCTTGACTAAAGGTGGTCTTCGCCTACAAAGCTTCTGGTTGTGACGTGCTGGTGGGCTCGGTGATGTCCTCCGTCCTGCTGAGCCTGTGGTCTTGGTCTTGTTGCACTGAAGAGGTAAGCTTTGGGGATTCCTTGGGAACCAACGCGTTGGCTTTGTCCCTCTAGCACCAAAGAGGAAACTGTCCTTGCCTGCGCCCGCTGGCGCCCTCCTGGCTCCGGTCGTCATGGCTCACGTCACCATGCGCCTCGTGAGGTGGGGTGTGAGCCTAAAAGTATCTGCTCCTCAGGAGGCAGCCTCGGGAGGCTGCTCCTTAGGAGGTCTCGATGTAGTTCGCCCCGCGAGGCGGGGGCCCTCGCGAGGGTCTTGTTTGCGAAGTCTTGGAGCTGGGCCGTGCCAGGCCTTTGACGATCCCACGCGCTAGGCCAGAGGCAAACGGGCCTGGGTACCCCCGGTGCCAGAAACCCAACAGTAGGACGATGGGCAATGGACTTGCCGCAGGCCGCGAGTGAAGGCGGGGCACCCTACCTCGTAAGGCAAGTACCCACCAACACTAGGCGCGGGTTCGTCAATGTCTGGGCCATTACGCCTATCAAATTGACGGCGTGCCTCGTGGCACCGCTCGATGGTGACGCGGGCATCTTCCTTCTTCCTGTCCTTCAACACTTGGCGTTGATCTTGCTGAGCCTGCGGGTCGGACAAGGCCAGTGACACCTCGTCAGGCTCATCGACACCCTGGGTTTGCTAGGCCTGCCATGGCCGCCCCTGGGAGGCTTGCCGCAGAGGGGACTGCACCGTAGGTGTGGTCCTCACAATGTGACCACCAGTGTTGGCTGCCGACGTCGTTTGTGAGCGTCACGAGGGCTCCGCTGGCTGTGGCTTGTTGGCTTCAGCAAACCCGATGAGGCTTTGGATGGTGGCTCTCCACTCGTCCATCTTGTCCGCTGCTGGAGGAAAATTCAGCAGCAACTGAGCCCTTGCCATTGCTTCCGTCACCGTCCCCGGCATGGCATGGGAAGTAGAGCGCGATGCCGCTCGACTCCTAGACGAGCCAGAAGGAGCATCATTGTGCTCTTGCTGCCTTGGACCAATCACGAGGATGGTCTGGCGAGGCTAGGGCGGTACTTGGTGGCCAAGCTCCTGATCAGCTGGGCCCTTCCCATGTGGACGCGGTCTTTGTGGGTCGACGGTGCCGCTCGGGGTCTTGTCACGCTCGCCCTGCGTGGGATGGAGCACGTGTCTTGATGTCGCCCCCCTGGTGGGCGCGGCCAGAGGATCTTGGCTTGAGCCGGAGCGGGCGTCGCCACTGCGCTGATTGTGCCCACTGGTGCGGCGGGGAGGCGGAAGCTGGGCGTCCCCTTGACCTACGCTGGCATAAGCATACTCGCCTGAAGGATGAGGGAGCTGGGTAGCCCTAGCGGCCTCAGTTCCCGCCCCAACTATGGTGGGGGTGGCAGTCGCACCGCCCGCGGTGATTGCGCCGCTAACGATGCCCACTCCACCCATCATGGCTGCGGTGCCCGTGGCGCCCGCAGCCATGGGTGAAGGGGCCTTCAAAGCGGAAGGGTGCGCCGCCGCATCGCTCTTCTTCTTGGGAGCCATTGATGATGTAGAAGACAATGAAGGTAGATGCACTGGCTGTTGTCTCAGATTCGCACAAGTGAATCTCCCCTACCTGGCGCGCCAAAGATATCATGGAGGAGCACAATCACCTATGGGGCAGGGTTGCCCCTTTGTGGTTCAGCGGGGGATGATCACATTGCACAAAGAGCAGAGGCCACAGGGCAGCGCGGCGAGGGACAACTCTCTTTTACCCAGGTTTGGGCCGCATGGCAGTAGAAAACCCTACTCCTGCTTTGGTGGTTTGATTTGGAGGAACACGAAGGCACGGAGCGCTCAAGCCCGGCAAGAATGCCTCGGGGAGAGCAGCTACACGCGTAGAAGTGTTGAGGGATCAAAAGTTTAAACCCTTTGCTCGGTTGCCTCAGGCCTCCTTTCATAGCTTAATGGGCGACCACAGTGGCAAAACAATCATTATAGCATGATTAGATAGCTAACAGTGCTATCATACCTAACTCTGGCAGTTAAGACAAAGTGCATTAAATGCACTGCTAGGTGTCATACGGAGAGATAGCCCGACAAGGTTTCTCCACCGCTTGCCTAACTACCTCTTATCTGCATGACACGCCTCTAGGACGGGTGTCATTAAAGGTAATTTCTTCTCCTGCAGGTTGCCACATGCTCGACAGGATCCACCTAGCCACTCGAGAGCTTGACACCATACTGATTAGTGACTGGTGTGTGATAAGGTGGAGCGGTGGCATCCTGGTGGATGCCTGCCGGCACGGAGCCTATCGGGCTCTTGTCTTGGAGTCTTGTTTTGTTCCTGGCAGCCCCGGAGACCCTGCCAGGGCGGCTTGGCCTCGTCCCCAGGTGTAGTCTCGACCCTGCCAGACTCGCCTGCCCAGCAGGGCAGATCATCCTGGGGGCTTCTCTAGCTGGTTTGGTCTTCTTAATGCGCTCCTTTATCTCACGAAGAGCGGTTTCTCTGGCTTATCCTGAGTCAGGGAGTGATACTTGATGTATGACCCGCCGCATGCCTGTGCACAAGTCCGGGCGGCAAACACAAATGTTGCACTGACATGCTAGTAGTAAGTCCTTTCTAGTAGTAGTTGCATAACTGCCCATTTAGACTGAGATGATGTCGGATAATGGTTCTCTATGGTTTAGTTTCTTTAATGAAATCGGAGGGAAACCCCCTCTTTTGTGGAAAGTGCCATTGAGGTGACGATGACGGCTAATTAACTGTTGGGGGAGATTACCCGCAGAGTTCCACTAGGTGAAATGTATATCTCTGTTTGCACAAAAAGGTGGAAAGGAGGGTGACTAACAAGTGATGAAACATACATCAAATGAAAAGAAGCATGTTCCTTATCTGAATGGCTATCATACAAGGACAATAGAAATTTATAAAGTAGCAGCATTGCTAGATATTAGTGTGGGCATTAAAATTAACTATGACAACCGTTAAATACGACATTACTATAATGATGCCATTGCTTCATATAACCAGCAACATTAGATTAACAGTTGCTAAAGAGTTGGTATAAGGTTACGAGAGAGTAGGTAGACCAACACAGTTGACTTGTCCCCTAGTCCCCACTTTCTTTCCTTTTTCAACCAATAGATCAATTCTTTATCGAGTTTGTACTATGTTTCCCTTTATTTCCCTCTTAGACCAAGAGACCAGTTGGATAGCCAGTCTCTGCTACTTTTCGCCCACATTATTTCCTCTTACGACCAAGTCCTAGATTCAGGATACAACTCCACCACCCCCACCCCCACCCTTTCTTCCATGTTTGAAACAGGTATTGGATTCGACTGCATGAAGTAGTTTTACCTCTTAATAGTAAAAATTTAGGTGGCTTTCGAACAGCCGATCGATCCTATATATGAGGGGGGCTGAGAAGTAGAAAAAGATACACATGCAGCAACGTGAGGAGTTGCAGCAGTACAGCAATGTCGGTCTCGAAGGAAGTCATACCCGAGGGTCATCGGGATGTGTCTAGGTGGGCGGCGGGAGGCCGGATCTGCTAACACTATGGCAACAAGGAAGAAGGTGTCGGAGGCCCTCCCCGGCCGGCGCTACTTGGGAGAGAATGGCAAGGCATGCTGATCGAGATGCGCCAGCAGTGGGTCAGAGTCATCGCTGACGACCGCGTGAATGTTGCACCTTCTTACCTTCCTCGACGGAGGGGATATGGCTGGATCTGTGACCGACGGTGAGCAGAGAGAGAGAGAGTGTGGCCACCGCTGTCGTGTTCAGATCTGGAGAGGAGGAGAGAGTGTGAAGAGAGCAACACCAGGAAGCAAGCGCGGAGGCTCCTGCCTATATAATGGAGTAGTTTTCTTTTTTCTCTCTAGAAAAAGAATTGTTTCAAATGGCATACGTGTCAGGTCGCACTTTGTATTGTTCACTTCTGGTCACCAGCCCTCGATTAATCGAACAACCACACGGGTCAAATTATCACGGGTGAAAATATAGAATGAACAAGCTCGAACTCATTTGAAATTGAGATGTGGATGGCAGCGTTTGAACACATTGCATCCATTGACAAAGTAGTTTGAATTTGATGTAATATGTGGCTTTTGCAATTCACATCTAAATGGAGGCACACCATATATTTTGTTTGATTACCACGTTATACATATAAAACATGCATAATTTACATTTCAATAGCTAGCTATAGCTTGAAATGTATTTTTTTTCAACAGAAAGTGAAATCAAAATTTTGAAAATTCGTGATCTTGGCGTTTGCAAAAAAATGTAAAGGGACATCAATCTTTGTTCTGCTTTTGGACATAAACTATATGCAACCTTGCTACTTCTTGAGCTTGCGTTGGTTTTTCCCTTGAAGAGGAAAGGGTGATGCAGCAAAGTAGAGATAAGTATTTCCCTCAGTTTGAGAACCAAGGTATCAATCCAGTAGGAGGAACACACAAGTCTCTAATGATAGCACCTACACAAACAAACAAATACTTGCACCCAACGCGATAAAGGGGTTGTCAATCCCTTCATGGTTATTTGCAAGGTTGAGATCTGATAAAGATAAGTATAAAAGATAAATAAAAGTGCAAAACTAAATAAAAGTAAATAAATTGCAGCAAGGTATTTTGTGGTTTTTGGTTTTATAGATCTGAAAATAATATGATAAAAATAGATCCGGGGGCCATAGTTTTCACTAGAGGCTTCTCTCTTGAAAGAACACATACGATGGGTAAACAAATTACTGTTGAGCAATTGATAGAAAAGCGCAAAGTTATGACGATATCTAAGGCAATGATCATGAATATAGGCATCACGTCTGTGACAAGTAGACCGACTCCTGCCTGCATCTACTACTATTACTCCACACATCGACCGCTATCCAGCATGCATCTAGTGTATTAAGTTAACAAGAATGGAGTAACGCCTTAAGCAAGATGACATGATGTAGAGGGATAGATCCAATCAATATGGTAAAAATCCCATCTTTTTATCCTTAATGGTAACAATACAAATACGTGCCTTGCTACCCCTTCTGTCACTGGGTGAGGACACAACAAGATTGAACCCAAAACAAAGTACCTCTCCCATTACAAGATAGATCAATCTAGTTGGCCAAACCAAATCAATAGATCGGAGAGAAATACAAAGCTATCTTAATCATGCATAAAAGAGTTCAGAGAAGACTCAAATAATATTCATAAATAATCTGATCATAAATCCACAATTCATCGGACCTCAACAAATGCACCGCAAAAGAAGATTACATCAAATAGAACTCCAAGAACATCAAGGAGAACATTATATTGAAGATGAAAGAGAGATAAGAAGCCATCTAGCTACTAGCTATGGACCTGTACTCACACATCATCGGAAGGGTAGCAAGGTTGGTGTAGAGGCCCTCCGTGATCGAATCCCCCTTCGGCAGAGTACCGAAAAAGGCCCCAAGATGGGATCTCGCGGGAACAGAAGCTTGCGGCGGCGGAAAAGTATTTTTGGTGTGCCCTCTGGTATACGGGGAATATTTGGGTATTTATAGAGTTGAGATTAGGGTTAGAGGGGCTACGGGGAGCCCACAAGCTTGGAGGGCGCGCCCACTAGGGCGCGTCTGGTGAGCTTGTGGCCCACCCGTAGCTCTTCTGGCCTCCTCCCGAAATCTTCGTGGGTGTCTTCTTGTCCAAGAAAAATCGTCAAAAAGTTTCGTTCCATTTGGACTCCATTTGGTATTGATTTTCTGTAGAAGACAAAAACAGCAACTGGCATTGGGCACTAGGTTAATAGGTTAGTCCCAAAAAATGATATAAATAGCATATTAATGCATATAAAACATCCAAGATGAATAATATAATAGCATGGAACAAGCAAAAATTATAGATACGTTGGAGACGTATCAAACCTTTTTTTAATGACTGGGTCTATTATGAGTGCTCGCCAGTGGTGCAGAGCGCGTTTGATGAAAAATACATCGAGATTCGAAGACCACCAAACGACCAACTACAGTCAGAATGAGTCATCGACACGTTGCTATCGATGCTATTCTACCGGAGCCGGCTTGACCTCGTCAATGACTGTCGAGAAGTCTTCATGCACGTGCCCCTAAGGAGCAACGCCTCGGAGGTGCAGTTGTCATCATTTTGATCTGAAGCACCAGATTAACATAACACCATAAAATGCCACATGAAAAAAAACTTAACCTCACTGGCCCAAGGAGACAACATGAAGCTACGCTAGAGCTCCGTGGACTATGTCCCGACGGACAAACTAGACGAGTATCAAAGCTCAAATTAAATACAAACTCATAGAAAAGGCGTCAATCGATGTCAGATGTCCTAATTAACATAGCCGGCTTGACCTAGATGACAGCCAAGTAGTCTTCGTGCATGTGCCCCCAATGACCAGCGCCCTGGAGGAACGCAGTTGTCACTGTTTAACCCTCGCAGTGATCCGAAGCACATGACACTAATCTTGCGAGATGACAAGAAACCTTAACCTAACCGCCCCAAAGGAGACGGCAAGAATCTACGCTGGAGTTCCATCGACTATGTGTAGACGAACGAGCTCAAGGAGGATCAGAGCCAGAAAGAGAAACTCGGAGAAGAAGCGCTAACATCTGCGTGAGCTCTGCGCGTGCCAGGACTAAAAACCCTAACATAAACTAATAACTCGAGCGGAGGGACCAGGATTCCCCTCCCCACCATCGGCCGGCGGAGCGGTGGGAAGAGGGGAGGGGCAAATCCACGGGCTCACCGGTGAAGTATGGTGGGGGGAGGTTGCCCTAGCCACCTCTGGTGACTGGAGTAGATTTGTATTTATATCGAAAATGGATTCAAATTTTATTGCTACTGTAATATACCTGGTGGTCCTTTTTTTAGATTTCTCATCAGAACTACAGCCCTGTACAACACAGCCTGCATGATATGTAGATGATAGCCAATCCAGCCGTCTGCTAGAGTCTGGTCACATGCATGGACGAACTAATCTCCCGTGTCGTGTAGGGATCGTCCAAGCAATGACGTGTGTACAACACTGCTCCAGTACTATCGCTCATCTCTCTCTTCTATTAACTCAGCCGACTTGTGGCCTATGGTCGGTTCTCAATTGCGGTCCCACATGTGTGTGCAAACACAATATGACGCGCGTTCCATTTGGTGAGCGGCATGCCAGACCGAACGACCGTCTGGGGTGCGACGCG
The DNA here is from genome assembly GCA_011799875.1 of Thinopyrum elongatum. NCBI lineage: Eukaryota > Viridiplantae > Streptophyta > Magnoliopsida > Poales > Poaceae > Thinopyrum > Thinopyrum elongatum. Next base: position 292,313,217 of record CM022298.1, on the reverse strand, counting down.
AACGCGACGGGCGTGCTGCATACATGTGTACAACCGTTTTCTTCTGGCTTTGCTCCATGGTGCAATCCGTGGATACAAAATTATATTTAAAAGTTGAGGGCGGGGCTTTTCCCGCGCGGTAGGTGGGGCAGTTCCACCTAGTCGGCTCGACAGAGAGGCGAGAAGATGAGGGAGTACCGAATTCAACTTACTGCTAGAAACATAGGGCCGTGTGATTTGACGGCTCGTTACTGCTGGACAGGTGGGGCCCTGTGATTTGACTGGCCATTATCATTATTACTGTGGCGCTACGACCGGGGTGAGTCTCCCCTGATCCCCTCCATGGTTTATAGGTGCTAAGTACAAGTACTCTACAATAATGGGCTTATAGCCCGCTTACATGGAGGAGAGAGACATGGAAAAATGGTGGGAGTGGGCTCTCGTGCAAGACCCTAGCTACTTACTCCCTCCGTCCTTGAAAGAGTGTACTTCCAACTTTGTTGGAAAGTCAAAGTTTTTTATGTTTGACCGTATTTATACAATAATAGACCAACATTTATGCCATCAAATTAGTAGCATTAGATTCATGGTAAAATTTATTTTCGTCATATACCTATTTGGTTTCACAAGCATTGGCATATTTTTGCACAAACTCGGTCAAACTTTGAGATAGTTTGACCCTCCGACAAAGTTGGAAGTACACTCTTTCAAGGACGGAGGGAGTATATATGTACTCCTTGGCAAATGCAATAAATACTTTTCTACGAAAAAGAGATAGAGAGAAGTAAAAAAAATACTCTTATAGCCAACCTTATAGCTAACCTTGTTGTATGAGTGAGTATAAGTGATGACTATGTATGAGATGCCAACATCACATAGCCTAACGCACCTGGACGGAGGAAGTAGTTTCATGCATGCGAAGTAGGCAAAAAAAACTGCTCATCTATAGTCGTCTAAAATCTCCAAGGGCGCAACCGTGCGAGCGAGGCGATGGTCGTGGTAGGGGCGACCATGATACGGGCTGCTGAGAGCCATTGGATTAGAGATCGAACAGTCGCATGCTAAGTTGCTGAAAATTTGTAGAAAAAACACTCCAGGATGTGATATTCACCCATAGGTCTAGAATCACACCATGCAACCGTTCGATCTTAGATACGAGGGCTCTCGGAAGCCCGTATCATGGGAGCATGGAAAGCTTCGTGTCACCTCAAATTTTCCCGACACTTGACGTGCGAACATGCAGATGCTATACCGTCAGGCGTACGAAGTGGGCCTAGTAGACATGATATCTAATTGGGCACCCATAGTATTGTGCATGCATCCATTTATCCACCGAGCAAGCCACTACTCGACCATTCGCACGCCCCAATCAGCATTTTTACAATCAGAAAACCGCTAGCAGTTCGCTCCTACTCATCCCCGGCCGTCCTTTAACATTACAGCAGTTCGCTCCCAGTCGTCCTGTCCTTTCACATTACAGCAGTTCCACTATCCTAACCCTCCTCCAAAATCCATGACGTCCCAAATCTCCATGATCGGCAGTGAGTACAAGGTTAGAACCATCACCGGCGATGAGTTCGACGTCATCTACACCCGTAGATCCTCGATGGTAGAAGCATGCCTTGGTCGCTTCCAACACATGTTTGAAAGTTCAAAGGATGAGTGGTTCGCTGGGCTAGATGTTGAGTACACCACAGTCCTGGAAAAGGAGAAGCTTCTAAAGAAGGAAGAGATGAAGAAGCCCGCTGTGATCCAGGTTTGCGTACATAACTTGTGCTTGGTCTACCACATATGCCATGCCGGCGTTAGGTGCTAGAATTTTGAGGACTTCCTCAAGGATGACAAAGTCAAATTCGTTACTGTAGACTTTATGAATGACAAGGAAGTCTTGGGTCGGATAGGCCTCATTGTAGGCCAGCCCTTCGACCTCCAGAAGAATAGGCCGGTGTCCTCCCGTCAGCCTTCAGTGCTAACCCTGGCAGGAGCCATGGTTGATCCTTCGTATGGTAAACTGACGAAACCTCACTACACGTTTCATCGTGCATGGGAGTGGAATGAAATAGATAAAGACCACATCCAGTACACCACAATGGATGCCTACCTTTGTTTGAATATCTAGAAGGGTTGGATGAAGAGCGAGAGCCTAGTGTGTGGTTCAAGCAAAGAAGTATCGGCGAAGAGAAAGAGGGACAAGGATGAAGTCGAGGACGTGGACGAGGAGTCCGAGTAAGGTGGCAGTGTCGTTGCTCATGGTGGTTCTAATGCAGTGTCTACCTGATTAGTTGCTTAGTTTAATTTCAAGGTGCTTAGTTTTATTTCAGGGGTGTGTTGTGCTGAGCCCCCAGCAGAACTATGTTATGTTCTTTCTCGTTAGTTGAACTCTTTAGTACGTACGTACGTACTAGTATTTCTTACAGTTCATCTGGTAGTTGGTAGTACTACCACTCGTTTCTTCACATTATATACGTACTACTATGTATGAGTGACGACAAGTGATGACTATATATGATATGGCCAACATCATATAGCCAGCAGTTGGCTATACTATTAACCATGCTCTAAGCATGCCACATACGCAAAATACTTAAATGAGATAAGTAATTCTAAAAAAAACTTAAATGAGAGAAGTTTACCCAAAGCATGAAGGAGTTTAGTTGTCAAATAATTAAATAGGTATGCTAATTTCTTTAATAGACTTTAGCACCCCATCTAAGCACGTACGGAGTACTAGACTTTTTAATTGTACTATGCATAATTTGGTGACTAGCGCACTGTATATGTACCTCCTTTTTTATTTCATTTCATCTTGTTAGTTTTGCTCCATGGCGCAATCCATCGATACTACTACTGTACAAAAGTACATTTAAAAGGCGAGGGCGGGGCAGTCTTGCCTGGTCAGTTTGACAGAGAGGGGGCGAGGGCCTTTCTGATTTGATGGCTCATTAATGTTGGAAGGTGTGGCCTTGTGATTTGACTTCTCGTATAATTGTTACTGACGACCTGAGGAGGAGCAAAGAACCGTGCGGTATACTCTAGTTTTCCACTGGAGTGCTAGTACGATGGAGGAGTGCGAAACACGGCATCCCAGTGCGATACGCGGATAAAAATGATCTAATTTGCTTCTGATCGATCACACGGCACCACTCATCATTAGCATTGTTCTATTCATGCATCGCAGAGAACATGACACATGCGGTGAAACACCGGAAGCAAAAGAAGAAACATAGGAGCAAAAGAAGAAGGAAGATTACCCCCCCTTCCAAAAAAAAGAAGGAAGACGCAGACACAAGTCTGGGTCGCTGCTCTCTACTTCATGAAGGGTTCCTGGCCGTGGAGTCCTAACTGCTTTTTCATCGCCTCCACGACCTTCATCTCCTCGCGCCTCTCCTCCGCCATCTTCTTCATTGTGTCCATGACGCGGGATTTCTTGAGGCGAGCGTGCATCATCTCTTCCACGACTGCATTATGTTGCTTGACAGCAGCCAGGTGCTCAATGCGGAGCTTCACCAACTCCTCCTTCTATTCCATGACGAGGGCATTCAACATCTTCACCGAGGAACTCCTCCTCTCATCAAGCCGGTGATCTCCTCCTTCAGCAGGTCAAGCTCGTGGCAGAGATTCACCTTGTCCTCCTCAAGTTGCAGGATTTTGCTAGTCGCCTTCTTACCCAAGGCAATGCTCTCGTTCAGCAGATTCACCAAGCCAATGGTCAGCTCATTCTGCTTATTGAGCTGAGCGGGCATGTCCTCGAGGCTCTCCTTCAGCAGCTTCACCAAGCCGGTGATCAACTCCTCCGGCTTACTGAGCTGAGCGGGCATGTCATCGAGGGATAATGACTCCAGTGCCGCCAGCTCGGCAAGTTCACCTCCGCGGCTAGTGCGCTCTTGGGAGCCCTCGCTCGTGTCGGTGTACACAAACAGGGTTATTTGTTTCCCCCTGACCGGTGCACAGACTTGCAAGGTCTCCCGGGTAAACTGCCCCTGCCGGGCATGTCAAAACTCCAGAAAAGCAAGTCAGCAAGAGATCACCTCAGGGAAGCCTCCCTTGCCGGGCAGGAGAGCCTGGCCGGGTCGAGGCAAAACCTGAGGAATGAGACCAGTTTGCCCCAGCAAGGTTTCCAGGGCCGCCAAGACTAGAACCCGCTAGACTCCTTGCCGGCAGGCTTTCACCAAGACGCCACCGCCCCACCTCATCGCACCCAAGTCATTAATCAATGCGGTGTCAAGCTATCAAGCAACTAGGTGGATTCTATCAAGCACGTAGCAGCATGGCAAAGGAAGAGATTAGCTTTATTGACACCCGTCCAGAGGACGTGTCACACTAATAAGAAGAGGCAGATAAGCGGCGCGGCAGGCTAGCCGGGCTTCAACACCAGCTTGACACCTAGCAGTGCATTTAATGCACTTTATCCTAACTGCCAGAGTTAGGTATGATAGCACTGTTAGCTATCTAATCACCCTGAAATGACTGTTTTTCCACTGTGGTCACCCCTTAACCTATAAAAGGAGGCCCGAGGCAACCTAGCAAAGGGTTCGAACACTTGATCCCTCAACACTTGTACGCACACGCTGCTCCCCCCGAGGCATCCTTGCCGGGCTAGAGCATGTCGTGCTTTCGTGTTCCTCCAGATCAATCCACCATGGCAGGAGTAGGGTTTTACGTTGCAAAGCGGCCTGAACCTGGGTAAAAGAGAGCTGTCATCGCCGCGCTGCCCCCTGCTGCTTCTGCTCTTTGTGCAATGTGACCGTCCCCTTGCCAAACCACAAAGGGGTACCCCTGCCCCATAGGTGATCGTGCTTCCACACCGACATCTTTGGCGCGCCAGGTAGGGGGCGTCGCTTGTGTGAACATGAAGCAGTAGTCAGCGCGTCGATTTTCATCGTCCCTCTGCACCGCCCATGGCTCCCAAGAAGAAGAGTGGAGCGGTGGCGCCGTTCCCTACTTCGTCGGTCCCTTTGTCCATGGCTGCGAGCACCGCGGCCGCAGCGGACAGGATAAGCACGACGGGCGGCGCGGCCGCCGTAGGCAGCATTGCTGTCGCTCTTACTGCAGTCTCCTTCGAGCATAGGATGCGGCGACAGCGATGCGGAGGCAGCCGATCCGATTGTTGATAAGCCACGCCCGACGGTGAGAATGTTCTCCCCGCAGGGATGAATGTTTGATTGAGCCGTGGGCCACGACAAATCCATCGGGTCTCCACCCCAGCCAACGGAGCAACATCGTTGCGAAAGGGAATCGTGGCAAGGCATGTTTCCATCCTATCCTGGCAAGTCTCACCACATGTTGCAGTGCGTTGCAACCTTGTTGCGTATGGATTGAGCACTACCTTCTGTGTGTGAGACTTCCAAGGGAGAGAAGGATTCGCGCCTCCTCGACAACAGCAACCACAAGATTATGAAAAGATAAGTTGTGAAACCTTATTTGGTTTCGAGACTCTTTTATATATCCCTTACAACTCCTTTGGTTTAAACCCTAGCACTTGCATGAGATATCCGAAATGCGAAGGGACTCTTCCGTGATCACTTGCATCCTCGTCTGTTTCAAGTCCGCTCAACAGTCCAGGTAGCCGCATTGAGAACGTCGAAGGGAAACTTGCCGGTGGCACCTATGCTTGCAAAACGCTAGGGGCCCGCCCCCATAGCGGCACAGTTAGTGTCCACCTCGGCAAGCTCCTAACCTGCGCAGGATCCATAATCATGCAAGAACGATGGGTGATATAAAATTAAAGTATAGCATTAGTTCATACAACTACTTAAGAGTGCTATTACATCCCAGGAAGTAGCAAGGCCTAACACAAGACCGAAATATGTCTTTTTATGTGACAACATTACAGCAAACGGAGCAGGAGAATTTAGTCCCGGCGGCCTCCTTGGACCCGGGGCACTAGAAGAACTTTGTCGGCCAAGGGCCCGACAACTTGAGCGGCAGCAGAGGTGTCCGTCCTGGCCGACAGCCTCTTGAAGGCATCGGAGAGGTCGACGTCAGGATGGCGCTGTGCATAATTGAGAAGGAGAGTGAAGATGGTGTCCCGGGAAAATTTCCGAGACTCACTGGCGAAGCAAGCTGATCTATCATCTTCGTACGTCTTTAGTCCATCAATGAGACCCTCGAAGAAGTGTGTCAGCTTGACTCTCGGGGCCTCATGCTTGTTGACGGAGAAGGTCCAGCTCTTCATGTTCATCTTGGCAATCTGAGAGGAGATACACTCAGCTATATTCACCAGACTCTTCGACGAGAGGTCGTACAGATCGACTTGGTCCTTGAGTTTGAGCTCTGCGTCCTTCCGGAGAGTGCCAACAGTATTGACTTCCTCCGTTAAGGCCCTCTCTCTGTCCTTCGCATGCTCAAGATCCTTTTCCAAGGTGGCAAGCTTAGCATTCAAATCCTCAATGGTGCCGGAAGCAGTTTTCAAGTTCTGGTCCTTGGATGCAACCTGCGACTGCAGCCCCTCTAGCATGGTGGCTGCCTTCCACGCTTCTTCCTGGAGGGCCTCCGCCTCTTTCCTGTTCCCGGCAAGCTCTTCTTTCAATTTCACCATTCAGGACTCAAGCTCTGCTTTGGCTTCAGAGGCTGCGGCAAGGTTATCGGAGACTTCCTTGAGTTTGGCTGCCGCGTCCTGGGTCTGTGCGTCGATGGCTTTCTTGTGGCCGTCCTCCAGATCCTTGACCCATTGCAGAACAAGACTCTCCAGCTCGTCATCCTTGCTGCGAAGAGTGTCGGCCAGGGCCTGCTCATGAGCAGAGAGATCTTTTGCTTTGGCATTGAGCTATGCCTCGCGCTCTGCCAGCCTGCCATCGTGAGCTCTTGCTCTCTCTGCTTCATTGGCCATCTTCTCCTCCTGGTCACTGAGCTCGCGGGATCGGTTGTTATACCAAGCGTGCAGCTCTTCCGCCTTGTCCTTCAATTGCTGCGTGGCCATGTCTTGGGCCCTGTGCTCTTCTTGGACTGCCTGCCACCTCCGGCCATACCTCTCTTGCACTTCTTTGAGCCCGACGGCCACCGTCTCCAGAAAAACCAAGTCCTTGGAGCTGTCACCAGGGTCACTTGCTTCTTTGGCCCTTTGGGTCAAGGGAGCCAAGATGCGGCTGATCTCTTCATCAAAGTTTGCCCCGGCAAGAATTGACGAGCCGGGGGTTGTCGAGGTAGGGTGAGCGACAATCATCACCAAGCTGCTTGCCGGAAAAGTTGCCCTCACATTTGAAGCGTCACTCTGAAGAGGTGCTTTATCTTCAACTTCCATGATGGGTCCAGAAATGCTACCGGGGATTCCATCCGTTCCTTCCGGGGCTTCATGGGTATCCCTGGGGGCTTCTGTGTCCCCCTCATCAGTGGCAATCTTGAGGGCCTCCGCAGCGGCATCCTTCCCTATGTCAGCCACTTCTTCCAAAAGCTCCTTCTCTTCAAAGGCAAGAGAGGCATAAGATTCAGAAGCTCAATCCAAAGAATCAAGAGAGCAAAAAGTTTCTAGACAAAGGCTCAAAGGCAAATGGTTTACCTGCCGGCGGCTGTTTAGAAGAAACTTCTCCTTCCCCGGTAGCACTTGTTGGCCGGCGACTGGCGTCCACCTCTTTCACAGGAGTGGCTTCGGGGCGAACGGACCCCGCCGTGGAAGTCCTTCCAGCGAGCCCAATCCTTGAGCATCGCCTGTGGGATGGGCTGGCGTGGCCGTCGCTTGCTGCTGGATTTCTCCTTGGTGGCCTTCGCTGGTCTCGTTGGCGGGCGACATGAGGGAGGCTTCAGCGTGTCCGCCAGCGAACGAGGTTTGCCCCATGCCTTCATGTAGGAGGCCGGCCCGGGGGCTGGGTACGGCATCATCCATGGCGTCCTTTACTAACTCAACCCCTGATGCCGAGCCCAGCTTCGCTGACATTTTGACATGTTTGGCCCGTTGAGAAAGAGTCTCTTCATCCCTGTCAAGGCGAGCAGGATATGATCAGTTGAGAATCAAATAAAAGCAGAAAAGCAATCAGAATTAAGAAAGCTAGGTTCTTCCTCACTCTAGGTCATCGAGCATGGCGTCCATCTCGTATACCAGAGGCGAGGGTGATTCCCTGGCCCTCTTAAGTTGCGGTGGGGTCCTACTCTCTACCGGTATCGGGCTTGATGGTGGCGTAGGGTCAACACCCCTCACAACACGCTGCCGGGGAGGTGTTGTTAGGGCTCCAGTGAGACGAGCTGAATGACGACGGGTGGTGTCCTCCTTGGTGCTCTTGTCGGTCGTCTTCTTCACCTTGGGCCCAGCCCGTGATGAACACGCGACCACCGGCTCTCGACTACCTCTCTTGCGAAGCCGGCGGTTCTACTCTGGAGCCTGAGGGCCCGCCTCAAGTCCTTCCTCCTCTTCGGGCGCTGCAGACCCCTCTGCCCCGGCAGCCTCTGCCCCAATAGTCTCTACCACGACAGCTTCTGTCCCGGCAACCACGGCCCCTAACGCCTCAAGCTCGACAATCTCTTCGTCAATGCACTCCTCATCTGAGGAGTTCACGTCATCATCATCGCCGGCTCCCCCGGCAGCCTTGATCCTTCAGGCTTCTGCAAGCCTGCTGAGTATGTACTCTTGCTCCTCTTCGGTGGTGCCCTTGGTAAAGTCCGTCTGTTTCCTGGTGGCCCTCTCCTCTAAGCCAGAAGCCCAATCCATCTCATCCTCGAAGATGGGCAGTGGCCAATCCGCCTTGACTCCATTGGCATTGCAGTCTGGCATCCACTTGAGGATCTGGTCCAATGCAGAGTTGATGTGCAGCGGAACAATCCTTGCTGGCAAATGGAAGGTGCCGGCCTTGTGGAACAGCTGCTCGCACAACCAGGGGTGGCTCATGACTGTCAGATTGTTGGCAACACTAGGGTAAAGCCACATCCAGTCCACGACATTCTTGTATTCCCAAGCAAAGCGATCCCTTCGCCACAATGGTGCAATGCGGCGCCGGAGGAAGTCGGCTCCCATGTGCTCAATGGTGAGCCCGACAGCTTTGAGGCGGGCAATGCTGTTCCAAGCTGGGCCGAGCTTCTCATCAGTTATGCCTAGGTTGCTCCAATCTTTGCCGCGCACCAGACATTTGGTCTGCGGCAAGCACAACGAAGGGGCTTCGGGGTCCTGAATCCAGCACCAATCACCTCTCCACTCCTCCCACTTGCCGTGCAGTTGCCCTCCAAGGTAATCCCAGTCTTCTTTCTTCCCCCATGGAATCCAAGATATATTTCCTGAAAGGGATTTGTCCTCGATGCGGGGGATATAGAAGTGGGGGAACAGATCCACGTTGGGGCCGACTCCCATGAAATTCTCGCAGAAATGAGCAAACACCGCCATGCATGTCATCGCATTGGGCGTGAAATCCAGCAGACGGAACCCAAAAGCATACATCATGGCGCTGAAGAAGTCAGAGAAGGAGGGAGAAAGCCCGCAGTAGAAGTATGCACAGAAAAAGTGATAAGAGTCTGCTGGAATCTTGGATCCGTCAGGGATGACAACTGGTTCCCCATGGCCTTTGGTTCCCCCCCCCCACATGTAGGCATGCCTTTGGATCAAGGTATTGCCATCTAGGTCTGACGGCGAGAAGACCACATTCTCCTGCTGCCGCTGGACCAGCGCTTCCGCCTGTTTCTTCTTCTCCTCTGCACTCGGGTCTTCCGGTTTTGCCGCCTGCTTTCCTTTCACCACGCTCTTCTTGCGCCCCATTCCTTCGGGCAATGGAAAGGGAGAGATCTGGTGTGATGAAGAGAGGAATCGTGGCGGCTGAGGCGGTTTTTTGTCGCAAGGAAGAAGATGAAGCGGGAGGGGCGAAGGGTGTGAATGAGCAACGCTCCTTCGTGTCTACCCTATTTTATTGGGACCATGTGAGGGGGCTGGCTCTCCACTATCCCCCCTGCAAAATCGCCTTTAACAGGCGCACTACTCCACTAACCGCTGCAAAACCATGATTCCATGACCCGCAGTAACTGCGTGGGATGGACGTGTGATTGACAGGTCAGTAAAATCATTAACGCATGGACAGAGGATTTCTGCTGCGTGTCTGTGCACTGTTTGGGCCTAACCCAACGACACTAGTAGCGCGTATGGCTCAGGCCCGGGGGCTACTGTCGGTGTACACAAACAGATGTATTTGTTTCCCCCTGACCGGTGCACAGACTTGCGAGGCATCCCAGGCAAACTGCCCCTGCCGGGCATGTCAAAACCCTAGAAAAGCAAGTCAGCAAGAGATCACCTCAGGGAAGCCTCCCTTGCCGGGCAAGAGAGCCTGGCTGGGTCGAGGCAGAACTTGAGGAACGAGACCAGTTTGCCACGGCAAGGTTTCCGGTGCCGCCAAGACCAGAACCCGCCAGGCTCCTTGCCGCCAGGCTTTCACCAAGTCACCATCGCCCACCTCATCGCACCCAAGTCTTTAATCAGTGTGGTGTCATGCTATCAAGCAACCAGGTGGATTCTATCAAGCACGTGGCAGTGTGGTAAGGAAGAGATTAGCTTTATTGACACCCGTTTAGAGGACGTGTCATGCTAATAAGAAGAGGCAAATAAGCGGCGCGGCAGGCTTGCCGGGCTTCAACACCAGCTTGACACCTAGCAGTGCATTTAATGCACTTTGTCCTAACTGCCAGAGTTAGGTATGATAGCACTGTTAGCTATCTAATCACCCAAAAATGACTGTTTTGCCACTGTGGTCGCCCCTTAACCTATAAAAGGAGGCCCGAGGCAACCTGGCAAATGGTTTGAACACTTGATCCCTCAACACTTGTACGCACACGCTACTCCCCCCGAGGCATCCTTGTCGGGCTAGAGCACGTCGTGCCTTCGTGTTCCTCCAGATCAATCCACCACAGCAGGAGTAGGGTTTTACGCTACAAAGCGGCCCGAACCTGGGTAAAAGGGAGCTATCATCACCGCGCTGCCCCCTACTGCTTCTGCTCTTTGTGCAATGTGACCGTCCCCTTGCCGAACCACAAAGGGGCACCCCTGCCCCATAGTTGATCGTGCTTCCACGCCGAAAGCCTGCCCGTGAGAGATTTTTCAAGGCCTCCGCGAGGCAGCGAGCCCTCTCTATTTCTGCGGCCTTGGTTGCTGCTCCCTTGTCACTAGTAGTTCTCAACCTAGAGCTCTGCACATCGGCCATGGCAAGGAAGGACGAACAAGAAAGACTTATGAGTAGGAAGGTAGAGTAATTTTCAGCTAGGTAGTTCCCCTTTTTATAACCTACTAGTACTAGTACTAAAACCTACATAGTGGGAACATATTCAGGTTTGATAGGTGTGAACAGGTTTGCACTTAATTATAGCGTGGTAGTACTACTACTTTGGAATGTGATGGGAACAAGCTAAAATTTAGTGACGGTTTTGGTTTCGAAGCCCGAAACGGCTCCCGATGAGTTTCCTAGAACACAAATTTCAAGTACTACTGCTCAAATGCGGTCGCACGTCTCAGTGATGCACCTAGTCGTACATGTCAGACCAAGCCTATGCGTGTCCCATCGGTGAGATGCAAGTTTCGACCGACCGTCTATTGGTGCGAACGACCGTCGAGTATTATGCGATGGAGACTTGTGGTTGTGGCTTCAGGTGATTGTCACTACCAAGCATTCAAAAACTCATGATAAATCAATTACCATCTTTTTCCAAACGACCAAGTATTTTCACAGAAATACAATACATATAATGGAGTGATTGTCACAGTTGCAAACCGCCATGGCGCCGCAAGTTCACTGCAGCAGCAACCGAGTAGGTCACTGCATCGCTGGCGGGGAAGGAGGGCAGTTCACTTTGCCTATGATGCATGCCCAGCACCGCCGCCGCAGCTAGCTCCGCGATTTGGCTTCTCCTACCGCCCATTTGAACAGTTGCACCGGCTGCTCATCCGATCCCACATGCATGCGCGTTCTTTCCTCTGCAGTCGACTCCATGAATATGATCTCTGCCATTAGCCCCAGCTCGAAATCAACATGACACTGCCAGATGTTGAAATCCCTAAGCACCGCTCCCTTGAGATCGACTTGCACCTCTGCCTTTTGCTTCGCCAGGCGCAACTCCTTTGAACTTGTCTCCAATCGATGCGACACTTCCTTGATCCCCCTTGCTGCCCACCACCTCAAATGCAGCCCTGGCATGTCTTCCAGCACCACCAATCTGTGATTCCAGAGCAATGGATCCCCTCTGAAACACATGTGGGTTTCGCTCAAAGGCGGCAGTGCTGCGGGCCGCAGTGCGAGGGCAGCCCACGGGATGCTGGGATCTAAGGGATTATCCATGGTGGGATCCGATGGGCGAGGAGGGGAGGCGAGCGTAGGCACTGGGAGAGCCCTACGAGGCTAAGATAAAGATAGTACTACTCCACTCCTTCCATATTTAAATACAAAGGCCATGAATAGTAACCTAGGCAAAAATTGATCATGTTGCCTGCGTCCTGGTTTAGTGGCCCCCTTTGTATTTTTGCCAAATTTTTAACTAATAAAATGTTTTTGCATGTCACGAAAAATTATATCATTGGATTTGCATTTGAACATACTTTTCGATGATATTATTTTCTATGACATGCATTAATATTGTGTTACTTAATATTATGGTGAAAATTTGGCACAAAATATGGAGGAGACCAATGGAAGTAGCAACCCTTGGTTAACTACTCGCATGCACGCAGTGGAGTAGTAATGTCATTCTCAACTTCTTCCTCCCTCACGTCCACTCAGTTTGCATGCGCTGTATTAATTGACCATCCATTAAGTGAACGAATTTACACGCGTCAAATTATCACATGGGGTGGATCTTCGTACAAAAATGTGTTCCACCATGTACCCGCGTGTGCGTGCGAGGGAATGAGTGCATGCGTGCACATCTCCTCTTCGTGCATGTACTCCACAGTGTGCGTGAGAGAGGACAAGTACATTCTTCTGGAACCAGTAGCACGTCGCTGTGATCAATCCACACAAGAAGGTCGTAACAACACCTCCACACGTGCCATGTGGCTTCATGGATGCCCCCACATCATTTTAATCATAATATATTGACTGAAAAAAGGGAGAGACAACGTGTAGTGGGCCATTGGAATTCTAATTTACATGTTTTGCACATACTGGAAGTACTAGTACGGTACACGTGCATTGCACGCATGAGATTTGGCAACCAAATTATGAATAAATACCACACTATAGCATGTATGCTTTGAGTCATATATGCATGATGTAGATGTTCGTTTAATTCTTATAGTTCATCTCATTCAAAATCAATTACTTTTATAAAAAAGTTAATCTATTTTTAGATTCATGGAATTGTGCATTGTAAAGGATAAAGTAAAACCAAATAATGGCAACTCATTTAGAAAAAAAAGTTTGGGCAATTATGATACGGAAAATTCTAGAACAAAGGAGAAGTACTTGTGTTTTGTGGTTTGTGCATTATACTTAAGTTCAACCATGGAGTCTTCTAGATTGTACATGTGGCGGAATCTGGTGGAATGTAGATGATATCCAATGGTCAGTAGTGCTCAGATTTGCCATCTCTGCACCGTTGGATTGGCTTCATGCAACGACCAACTTCCAAAGTTATTCGCACACTATATAGGGGTATAGATATAGAGGTATAGATATATACTAGTGGCACATCATCTAAAGCCTTTCTACACACACATTTTTTGTACAAATGTGCTCCACCGTGCACGCGCGCATTTGTATGTGGGAACGAGTGCGTGTGTGCACCTCTTCGCTTTCGTACCGTGTGTGTGAGAGATACTGAGATATGGTGATGGAATACGTGTCAATGCAATTTGTGTGAAAGAGATGCCTACATACATACATGTATGTGCATGGGGCCGGGGTGATATACGAGAAGGGAGGGGTTGGGTCGACTGCGCGAGATATCGATAGAGACAGATAGAGGGAAGAGCTCTACGAGCGTACAAGCACTGGGATAGGGAGGGTGCTGGAAGATGGTGCGAGGGGCCAAGTGGAGGGATACTAGGAAGGAGTGTACAAAGTGCGAGATCGATATTTAAAGAGAGGGGGCGAGAACGTGCGCGGTTACGCGTAGTGGCGGAGCCATGAAAATTAAATGAGGGGGCCATGCAAGCATTGCTAATCCTTGTTGGGGAGGGCCAATTCATCAACTTAAACCATTTTACCAGCAATTGATCTATTGATCACATTTATATTAGCCTTAATACAGTGATGTTAGGGGGGCAGGGCCCTTGCGCGCATGTCTGAGAGATGGAGCGAAAGGCATGTATGATGAGAGGGAGACAATGGATAGATAATGTGTGTATATTAGCTATGCAGTCCTATGTAGAGAGGTAGATTGATCGATGTGTACGTGGGAAAGAGGGTGAGACCTGACTAGAGATATAGATCAATCAGTTTATGTGGAAAACAACGAAAGACCTAGCTATATATACACACATAGAGGAACATCGATCGTTGCGCATGCATGTGAGAGATAAAGAATGCCCGAAGTGATGAAGAGGGGGAGGTGTGTGTGTGGGCATGCATGGGAGACCGACCTGACAAAAAAGATTGTGTGTGTGCGATGGATAATGTTGATCGGTAGTGTGTATGCATGCATGCACGAGAGAAAGTTAGTGGTACAACTATAAAGAGAAGACAACTATGTGGGTGTAAAAGACTTGGCGAGGTCATAATCAATGTAAAAGTGAATTCAAATATTTGAATAAGAGATCATGATGTTTGAAACCCATGCATGCATGAATATAATTGAGATATGTGTGGTGTAGTTTTGAAACGATCATGCTATACTGTATACACATTGAACAAGGTCAAACTGATTTGAATTTGAGATACCGATGGGCGGCATCGTTTGGCCACATTGCATCCATGCATGCATGGACACAACTATTCAAATTGGAGATGGTCACTACTGCAGGATGCTGCTAACGCGACACTACAATCAGAGACCCTTTGACAAAACTATGTGCGATGCATTAATCGCAAATGGTGATGTAAAAAAACCGTCAAAAAAGATGCAAAATGTTTGCGATGGCAGATACATCAAACACAATTCAGATTTTAGTTGCATGTGCGATGCGGGGTATATGATTGATCCATACGAACTGTTTGCGATGAGACAGATCAACAAAAACGGGCAACCAGATGAAGGTGTGTGCGATATACGGCATACAGTTCACCCCGATGAACTATTTGTGATGAGTCAGAATAATAGAAACGGGCAGCCAGATGAAGGTTTGTGCGATATACGACATACAGTTCACTCGGATGAACTATTTGTGATTAGGCAACACAAAAGAAACAGTCAGCCAGGTGAAGGTGTGTGCGATATACGACATACAGTTCACTCGGATGAACTGTTTGCGTTGAGCCAAGAGAACAGAAACGATTCAACTTAACAAGATGTGTGTGATACGCGGCAAACAGGTCTGTAATCGGAAATGCGTGGGAAGACCAATAACAACACAGACGATTCCTGTTAACAAGCCGTGTGTGTTGTGAGCAAATGATTGCTGGTATACAATTGTGAGTGATTGATGAAATCATCACCGACGGGTTCCATTGTTTAGTCCGTGTGTGATGTGATTTGCTCTGTCTACAGAACATCAACATATATACTTATAGGAACAACATTGCATAACCAAATTAAGCATACAATTACATAAGTGACTACACACATAACATTTCCACACACCAAAGTAAGCAATTACATGCATGCTAAACTAGGAGAAACGAGCATCTAATCATCTACATCTTGTTGCGGCGACGCTTGCCATTGCTCTACTTCCGGCTGGATCCCTGGTCGAGAATGGTTAATAAAATCTAAGTCTATTGCATATTAAGGTCAAAATAGTACTACCAATATACGAGTCTCATACGATGCCATTTCAACGATTGTACCACAAAAGCCCTAAATATTACAAGGTTCAAATTCCAGAGTTACATGGCTCAAATTCGAAGATTACAAGGTTCAAACTGATATTAGAAATGAAAATCAGCTCATTCAGCTACAAACGCCCGTGCTGATCAGCTGAACATGGATATAAGAGAGGTTCCAACTAAAAATACCAATAGTAAGGCTGGTTTCGAAACCTCATCATTTCTGCAAAGGGATCAGCTGCTGACAAGTCATGTATGGGGTTGACACAATGACTTCCGATTACTCTATCATATGCAGTTCCAAAATGAAATTCAGTTTGTATGTGGTCTCACCCATCTCCCGCCACAAACACACATTTGTGGGTCGGCACACGGTCCACCTTTGTCCAGAAGCAAAAGGGGAAGCTTGACCATATATATGATGGACTCCTATAGGTTTTGTGTTATGGTAGGGTGAGATTTCAAACCTAACTATCTAGGGCATGCATTCGTAGCTAGGATTCCCTTACCACCGACACGAAGTGGGGTTCGTAGGGGGTGGCTGACTAGCAATACTGTGCGCTTTGTGCGACAGGTGCCACATCGAAGTTGTGCATTGGGTACTCGAACATCAAACCACCCTTTTAATACATATATTTGGTCCACAAGTGTAGCGCCCAAGATGTGATTCTATCCCAATCATGTGATGAATTCATGATTGGGGCACAACCGCATTTCGAGCGCATAGCAAGGTGGATATCATTACAACATACCATGTACTGAATATATGAGAATACCAAATAAAGGCTTACACTCGCCACAAGCTACAGCATGAATACATCAATACATAGCAATCATCATACAGAAGAGCAGGATCCGACTACGGATGAAATCAAACAAAAAAGAAAAGAACGACATCCACCCTGCTAATCCCAGGCTCCCGACCCGGAACCTATCCCTTGATCGAAGAGGAAGAAGAAGAAGAACTCCAAAACAAGCAAGCATCGCTCTCACGTCAGATCATCGCTTTACCTGTACCTGCACCTGTTGTTGTAGTAATCTGTGAGCCATGAGGACTCAGCAATCCCATTACCATGGGTATCAAGACTAGCAAAGCTTAATGGGCATGGAGTGGATAAGTGGTGAGGTTGCATCAAGCACTAAGCATTTGTATGGTGGCTAACTTACGAGTACAAGAGTAAGAAGAGTAACTACGCATACGGTCGCAAACTAGTAATGATCAATAAGTGATCCTGAACTACCTACGTTCAAACATAACCCCACCGTGTTCTCTTCTCGAACTCACTCGAAAAGAGATGGTCACGGTAACGCACGCGGTTGGTGTATTTTATTTCGGATCTGGTGTCAAGTTCTCTACAACCGGATATTATAAATTTCCAATCTGTCACATAACCACGGGCACGGCTCTCGAAAATATTAAACCCTGGAGGGGTGTCCCAACTGTCGGATTCGGGGTTCTGCAGACCCTTGAGAGGTTCGAACTCTGGGGTGCGTGCGAAGAACTCTCCCTCCCCAGTCTGCCTGCTTAACAATTCCACAGCCTAGCTCCACGAACCCAAGGAACAAGAGACTCAGCAGTTTACCCTAGTTCGGGCCACCTTGCGGTGTAATACCCTACTCCAGCTTTGTGGTGGATTGCCTCGGAGGGCGGAGGATGAACCAGTACAGAGGTGGAATGACCTCAGGAGGTGAGGTGTTCTTGAGCTCGATGAGCTGGTGAGATGGTGAGGGTGGAATGGATCTGGTCCAGCTCCGGTCGATCCGATCCCCTTCTACGGTGGTGGCTAAGTCCTATTTATAGTGGCCTTGGTCCTCTCCCCAAATGTAGGCGGGAAGGGATCCCACAACGGCCAAATTCGAAGGGAGACAACTAGTACAAGTTATCCTGACAAAAGTAGTCTTCGCCTGCAAAAGCCTCTGGCGGTGACGCTGCAGTGGGCTCTGCGATGACCTCCGTCCTGCCGTCCTGGCGGTCCTAGTCTTGTTGCACCGATATGGAAACCTTTGCTTGATTCCTCGGGACTTCGTGCCTGTGCTTGCCTCCTTTGCACCAAATAGGAAACTGGTACACTGCGCCCGCTGGCGCCTGCCTGGTCCTGGTCATCATGGCTCACGTCAGGTGAACCTCGTGAGGTGCAGCTTGCATTGATATCTCCGCTCCTCAGGAGCCAGCCTGGGGAGGCCGCCCCCCGTGGAGGTCTTGGTGTCGTCCGCCTCGCGAGGCTTGGCCCCTCGCGAGGGTCTTGAGTTGTTGTTGTTGAAGCTGGGCCGTACCAGGCCGTCGATGGAGCCACGCCATGGGCCGCAGGCAGGCAAGTCTGGGCACCCCCGGTCCCAGGACGCCGACAGTAGCCCCCGGGCCCAAGGCGCGCTCAAACTTGGCTTCGAGGCGAAGCCAAAGGGCAAGTGCGGAGCGCCGCGGGCCCTAACCGCCTGCGGCCTCGGTTGCCAAGTGGCGATTGATGGGACGTGGGCGCCTCTGCTTCCCCACGCTTCCTCGGCAACTGCTCTCGACTGACAAAAGGGCTGGCTCCCGCTGTGAAACCTTTATTGCCTTCCTTTCGTCTTGCCCCAGATCCCCTTCTCCTTCTGCCCAGAGAACTCTCAGATCCGCCAATCTCCCCCGAGCTCGCTACCAATGGCTTCCGAGCAGGCGGGATCTTCAGCTGCGGCTGCGCGCTCTATCCCTTGGCATGAGCCGGCCTTGAGCGCGTCCACCATCACCGAGGAGAAGCACCTCGGCTCCGCGCTCCATCTGACGGTGGGGGGTAGCAACGAGGGGGGTGAGACGAAGCTCTGGGTCGGCTCCTCCAAGCCGGAAGCTTTGGGGAGCACCGTCTACCCCTTCTTCTGGCACAGCGTCCTCGCCGGGTTGGATCCCCCTTTCTCCAAATTCTTCTACGCCGTCCTCCGCCATTACGGGCTCCATGCCCTCCATCTTCATCCCAACTCTGTCCTCCTCCTGTCGGTCTTCGCCTTTTACTGCGAGGCGTTCTTGGGGGTGATGCCCTTTGTTGCGCTCCTCCGCCACTTCTTCTACCTTCAGATCAACGGCAACCAGTGCTTAGGGTGCGCCAGCTTCATTGCTGCCAATGGCAGCAATGCGATCTCTCGGACAGGGAAAAAGGTGGATACCTTCCAGAACAAGTGGATCTTCCTGGACGCCAAGCGCGCCGACGCTCGGCTGGAACTGCCGACCTCGCAGCCAGCGCCCCTGGAAGGATGGGCTCACGAGAAGCTCACCGATCCAAGGGCGGAGCTGTTGCTGGAGAGGATGGCAGCAGACCTGAAGACTAATGACCCGAAGGCGGAGAAGCTGACGGGGGCCATGGTCATCAACGAATTCCTGACGTAGCGCCTGGCTCCACTCCAGGCACACTCACGCCCCCTGTGGAAGCTCAAGGGCGCAGAAGAGGGTCTCCGGCTGACCCCGGACGGCTTGTCCAAGGAGGAGCTGGACAAAATCGTCCATGCCCTGCTCGGAGTGGATCAGGGCTGCCCCCCGGACTCCCATCTTCCGCTGTACCGCCGCTCTGATGGGGAGAAGATTGCTGATGCCATGCCTGTCTTCAACGAGCGCGGGCTCAAACCTCAGGGGCCTTCCCAGCCTCCGAGCTCCCCTGTTCCGGTGTCCTCCGGCGAGCCCGGCGAGGTAGAGGGGACGGACTCGGAGGCGACATGGGAAAGCGCGGGGGAGATTTCCCCTCCGCGCTAGACCGATCTCCTCCGCGACCTCTCTGACGACGATGATGCCAGTGAGTACCTGGCCAGGGAGGCGCCGCGGTCCGTAGGTGTCACCACGCGGTCCAAGGGCACCCCTCCAAAGAAGCTGAGCCGGGGGTCACGAAGAAGGGCAGGTCAGCGCTGATCTCTCGAGGCGGCGCCCCCGCCTCGCCGCCAGTCGTTGCTGCTGCAAAGCCGGCCGCGCGCCCGCCTGCTCCTGAGGGCATGACGGCTCCCATGCCCGCGAAGCCTGTGGGCCTCGCGCTCCTGAAGAGGACGAGGGACTACATTGCCGCGGACTAGTAAGTGCGCCGTCTTGCCTTTGCTTCCTGCTCTTGTCTTGGTATCTTAACGTCTGCCTCTTCTGTGGTTAGGCCAACATCGGCGGCGAAGAAGAAGAAGGAGGGAGGGTGCAGCTGTTGCCGCGACCAAGGTGCTTGCCGTGGCCGCACCATCTCCGGCGCAAAAGGACGGGGCCAGTCTGCGCGCTCCTGCGGCTGGGTCATCCCCTGGTGGCTCGGAGACCCAGCCTCAGGAGGAGGCGTTCCCTGCAGTCGGGCCTGCTCAGGAGGCGCTCACCCTCAGCTCACCTGCCGAGGCCTCGAAGCCTCCGGAGCCCCCAGCCTCTTCCAGCGCTGCTGCTTCACCGGTCTTGGTGCCTGCGCCGTCTCCTCCCCCGTCCATCATGCCGTTGAACCATGGTTCTTCTGCCGCGCCCGGTGCTCTGGAGGAGGCTCTTTCCGCGCTGAACCAACTTCGCGTCGACCTTCACCTGGCGTCAGGGCGCCTGGAGCTGGTCTCGGGGTGGCTTCGAGACGACACATCCGTCAGGACGGCCTGGCACCAAGCCGTGACGGCCTCGGAGGAAGGTGAGAAGGCAGCCGGCTTGGCCGCGGCCACCCGCGACGCGGCGATGAAGGACGCCAAGGCCGCCGAGGAGCGCTGCCGAGCGGCGGAGGCCGAGCTGAGTACTCTCCGCGACGAGCAGGCCGCCGAGGCCCGTCAGCGCAAGGTGCAGGAGGAGGAGCTGAAGGCCTAGAAAGCTGCAATTGCTAATCATGATGCTGAGCTGGAGCGGGCGGCCCGGGAACAGGCCACAGAGCACGGCCGCCTGGAGAAATTGAAGGAGGAGGTGGAGGCGGAGAAGGCCGAGCTGGAGACCAGGGAGAGGCTCCTTGCCAAGGCTGAGGAGGCAGCCTCCATGGGGCGCGCTGCCTTTGACTCCCTCGAACAGAGGTCCCGCAAGGCACTGCAGGACCTTTACGGGAGCGAGTTGAAGGAGCCGCTGGTGACCTCGGAGGAGGGCCCCGCCGAGCTGCTTCCCAAGCTTGTCACGGTGCTCGAGGGCGTTGTCGTTGGATTTGGCCCCATGGTGGAAGGGGAGGCCCGCGTGCTTTCCACCTCAGCCGTGACACGTGTCTTCTACCACCTCCGTCTTCACGACCCCAACTTCGACCTCGGTGCCATGCTTGAGCCTGTGGACCCGGATCGCTACACCGCCATTGCTGAAGCCGTGAAGGACCAGGTGGAGGCCCTACTGCAGAAGTTCCTTGCCGTCGACCCCGCGACTATGGCCGGCAGCACGGGCGAAGGTGATGTCGTCGACGATGGGGGTCCCCAGGCGGGCGATGGTGGCACCCAAGGCTGAAGGAGAAGCTTGATGGTAGCGCTCGCTCCACTTCATTTCCTGCAATATGAACTGTGCCTCGCGGAGGCGTAAGAACTCATGTTTGGTAATTTGGGGAAACAATATGTCTTGTAATAATTTGCTAGGATTTTGCGATTTCCTTCCCGTTTGCTTTAGTGTTCTGCGTCGGCAGGGCCCGGCCCCGCGCATACCTCAGCCGCCATTGGGTCGTCCGGATCACCAGGACGAGACCAAGGGGTGAGGGGCTACGTGACCAGTTAGGCCCTTGGGCCGCGATGCCCAAAGGTCCCCCTTGACGTACAAACAACCCTCGGGAAGGAGACGCGAGATTAGGCCTTAGCATTCTGCGTCGGCAGGGCCCGGCCCCGCACGTACCTCAGCAGCCATTGGGTCGTCCGGATCACCAGGACGAGACCAAGGGGCGAGGGGCTACGTGACCAGTTAGGCCCTTGGCTCGCGATGCCCAAGGGTCCCCCTTGACGTACAAATAGACCTCATACCTGTCCTCGCCAGGCTCTCGCTTGGGAGGGTTGCGTGAAGACCAGGTCCGACGGACCTGGCGAGGTGGCGTACGCCAGGCGTGACCTGAGCGTAGCCCTCGTGCCCAGCCCCCTCACGCTACCCTCCCGGGGGAAAGCAGCGCGGTGAGGCTAAGCACCGAGCCTGGTGGCTCCCTGAGGTTACTGCAGCCGCGAGGCCACCCTCAGTTGTTTATCACCAGCGCGGAGCATGGCGCTACCATTCTTGCATGGGCATAGCCGCTCCTCGACCGTGTCGACTGCCAGCGCAGAGCATGGTGCTTCCACTGGCGCGTGGGAGGGGGCTCCCTCTGAGGAGAGCCCCCGGGGGGTGTACAGCCCCGCTCTGACATGTGGCTTGCACGGCAGGGCTAGAGGAGGTGTGTCTGGGCACCCGTGAGCCAGCGCGGGACTCACAGGGCCCTACCTCAAGGCGGGTTGCGTCTGGTCTTGATTGAGAGCACTTGTAATGATCCTGTGAGATGGTTAGGCAACCTGCGCCGAGTGAATCTCCTGAGGTTACCACATAAGAAGGCCAAGCACCAACGGCCCCAGGAGGTGACATGAACGGGGCCGGCCCGCCAGACAGAGCTCAGCTGTTGGGTTTATCGACGTTGTAGGGACGGACCCAAGCACAGATGCCGTGCCTAGTCTTCTCATGTGGATGTCCTGAAGAAAGACAGCTGGCGCGCGGCTCCCGTGGTGACGAGGCACCGTGTCGCGCGCCCTCACTCATCCGCCCGCGATTAGCTCATGCGAGGACAAGGCACCAAGGACCATGGGAGGTGACATACACGGGAGCTGGCCCGTGAGCCAGAGCTCAGTCTCTTGGGTTTAGCGACGCTACAGGGACGGACCCAAGCACAGATGCCGTGCCAGCCCTTAATCATGAGGCGGTCATGGGTGGGCTTGCAAGGGCGTACGACGTTCATGGCAACGAAGTACCGAATAGGCAGATGATAATCATAAAGCGACCGATGGCAAGAATAAGACTAGTTCTGATAGATGCAAAACGATACATGCCACAGGGATGGACCCATGCGGCTTGGGGATGATGCAGCCCGACGGGCGCCCCCAATGAAGTGAATCAAGATGCAAAAGGATACATGTCGCAGGGACAGGCCCATGCGATCTGGGGATAATGCTGCCCGAGGGGCACCCCCGACGGAATAAACTGGAAAATGTCACCTGGTACCGTTGCCGAAGAGATGTTGGAGTAGCTGAAGATGTGTGCTGAAGAAGTCGCTCCTCACATGTCACCTGGGTCCTGAACCTCAGGAGGCTCTGGAGGCTCAGGGGGCTCGCGGAGAACCGTCGCCATCTTCACCAGGACCGCCTGGTGCCTGGTCTCTTGAGCCGCCAGGACGTGCCGCAGGTGGCGCTGGAAGGTGACAGCCGAGTTCGGCAGGCCGTATGGCATGCGAACGTAGCTGTGAGGGGGGCCTTTGCACCGACCAACACGTGGTGGCCAGAAGCGCTCCTAAGACGCAGTCCTGTTGAGCCCGAGGTAGTTGATGCAGACACACAGTTCACTGTCCTCACCAGGACAAGGAGCCGAGCCAGGTGGCGGGCGGTGGTCGCCACACATGGCTCTTGCCTCCTGAAGCTCCTCGGTTGCCTTGATGACGAACTCCTGAGCACCAGGCACCTCGTGCCTTGTGCCCTCTTGGCGGAAGCGCGCGCTAAAGCATGCCTCCACGTGGTGCCCGAGCGCCTCCCTCGTGATGTTGGCTAGTTCAGAGGCCCTCCGGAGGAGAGTCCCCGAGCCCAGCCTGAGAGGGGCGCCGGGCGCGCCTTCCTATGCGAGAGAGGGGGGGGTGCCCCATCTGAGGGCGCTAGTCCTGAGGTGGTGCTGGTGGAGACGCCATTCTCCCGAGGTTCTCGGCAGAGCAGCTGTTTCTTCTTCTTGGGGATAGCCTCAGGAGGGTAGATGGTGTTTTCGTTGTCTGGGTCCTCAACCACCGCGGCCTGGTAGGCACGCTCGAGAGAGCACACCGTGTCCTTTTCCTCGCAGGCGATCGTGATGATGTCGCGGTTCCCTGGCATCTTGAGGACATTGTAGCCATGATGAGTCACCGCCATGAACTTGGCCAGGGCTGGGTACCCAAGGATGGCATTGTACGGGAGACGAATGTGGGCGACGTCGAAGTCGATGAGCTCGGTGCGGTAGTTGTCACGTTGGTCGAAGGTGACAGGGAGGCGGATCTGCCCTATCGGGGTGGTGGAGCCATCGGTCACTCCTGAGAAGGGCTTGGTGGGCTGCAGCTGATCATAAGGCACTTGGAGGCGATCGAACGTTTCGATGGAAAGGACATTGAGCCCCGCACCGCCATCAATGAGGGTCTTGGTGACAAGGACGTTGCTGATGACGGGAGAGCAGAGCATCGGGAGGGCGCCGGCGGTTGCCGCGCACTTAAGCTGGTCTGCCGAGCTGAAGGTGATGATGCACTTGGACCACCTGAGCGGGTGTGTGGCCTCGAGCCTGGGGAGGGCCGCGTTCACCTCACGGGCGAACTGCTTGAAGATGCGCTGGGAGGCTGGGCCTGAGCACCGCCCAGGATGCAAGCGACGGCGCGAGGCTCCTGGAAGCCCCCAGCCCCCTCGTCCTGGTGGTGGTCGTTGTTCCTTCTTGGTGGCGGTGGCAGCGGAGGGAGGCCGGTGTTGCCCTGAGGACAGTCCTCACGAGGCTGATCTCTCCAGGCGCCCTCGTGAGGCTGGCCCTGCCAGCGGTCCTCACGAGGCTGATCTCTCCGGGCGCCCTCGCGAGGCCCGCGGTCGTCCCAGCGTCCTCCGCCTCGGCCTCCTCCGCGGCCGTAGCCTCGAGCGTTGCGCTCGGGGCGTCGACCGAGGCGCCCATCGCGGATGGCCCCGAGCTCATGGCAGTCGTTGGTGTTGTGGCTGTGTACGTTGTGGAAGACGCAGAATGGACGGCTGCCCTTGGATGACTCTGGGTGGTCGCAGCCGCGCTTCATCTCTGGTTCGGCCGCAAGCACGGCCGCCCCCTTGCGTTTCACGTCCTTGGCCTTGGCCTTCTTGTCTTCTGGGTTGGCCGCTGGGAGCTCGAGGAGGGAGAGACGTCCCTCCTCAGCTCTCGCGCACTTGGTCGCCATGTTGAACATTTCCATAGCCGTGCACAGGTCTTCATGTATGGCGAGCTCCTCCTTCATCTTGACATCGCGGACGCCATCAGAGAATGCTGAGATGATGGCCTCATCCGACACCTTGGGGATCTTGAGACGAACGCTGTTGAAGCACTGGATGTATTTCTGCAGGGTTTCCCCTAGCTGCTGCCTGATACGTCGTAGGTCGCCCGCGGCAGGCGGGCAGTCACGGGTGCCCTGGAAGTTGGTGACGAAACGCTCGCGCATCTCGCCTCAGGAGGAGATCGATCCTGCGGGCAGGTTCAGGAGCCATGAGCGCGCGCCATCCTTGAGAGCCATGGGGACCCATTTCACCATGACCTTCTCGTCGCCGTTGGCCGCCTCAATGCTCAGCTCATAGAGTTGCAGGAACTCAGCAGGGTTGGGGGTGCCGTCGTAGCGGGGAGGCAGGTCAGGCTTGAACTTCCCCAGCCAGACGACGCTGCGTAGCTCGGGAGTGAAGGCTCGGCAGCCCGCGGTGGTTATGGGAGCCCGGCATGGAGGTGGAGCTTGATCTTGGCGCTCACGCGCCACCACCACAGGCGACGCGCGGTCCTGGAGTGGGGGCGCTGGGAGTGCAGGAGCATCTTCTTGTGGCCGATGGACTTCCTGGCAGCTTGCTTCTTCGCACGCGGGCGCCCTGCGCGGTGGGTCACGCCGTGGGGCCGCGCGCCTTGGAGCGAGGGCGACATCTTGACGGGGAGGTGGTGGAGGCGCTCCGTGGGCTACGTCGCCCGTGGCAGGTGGCGGGCGAGGCAGCGAGAGAGACGGCGCAGGCGAGCCTCCTGCGGCGCTGACAAGCTCGGCGATGCGCTCGAGCCAGTCCTCG
This sequence comes from Thinopyrum elongatum, assembly GCA_011799875.1. NCBI lineage: Eukaryota > Viridiplantae > Streptophyta > Magnoliopsida > Poales > Poaceae > Thinopyrum > Thinopyrum elongatum. The sequence continues at coordinate 292,287,568 of CM022298.1, read as the reverse complement.
TAGAAGTCATCGAAGGGGCGGTAGCGCAAGAGCTCGCGCGCCATGAGCAACGCAGCTTGCTCGTCCGCCGGCCCGCGACGAGCGTGAGACGACGAACCAGCCGGAGTCAGTGACGGAGTGGTCGTGCGCCCATCACGCCGCACGGAGGGGTGCAGCGACGAAGCTTGCTGCTCATGCCCCACCGGGCCGGTGGCGGCGTTAGCAGCAAGCGATGGAGAATGGCGGGGAGGCCCGCCGGCGGGCGCCGTCTGGGCGATGCGAGCGGCGAGGGCGGCCCGACGCTCAGCACGGGCTCGACGGGCGTCAGCCATGGAAGTGGTGGAGCAGCGACGGGTCAACCGACGGGGGAAAGGCTCCGACGCACCCCTACCTGGCGCGCCAAATGTCAGATTCGGGGTTCCGCAGACCCTTGAGAGGTTCGAACTCTGGGGTGCGTGCGAAGAACTCTCCCTCCCCAGTCTGCCTGCTTAACGATTCCACAGTCTAGCTCCACGAACCCAAGGAACAATAGACTCAGCAGTTTACCCTGGTTCGGGCCACCTTGCGGTGTAATACCCTACTCCAGCTTTGTGGTGGATTGCCTCAGAGGGCGGAGGATGAACTAGTACAGAGGTGGAACGACCTCAGGAGGTGAGGTGTTCTTGAGCTCGATGAGCTGGTGAGGTGGTGAGGGTGGAATGGATCTGGTCCAGCTCCGGTCGATCTGATCCCCTTCTACGGTGGTGGCTAAGTCCTATTTATAGTGGCCTTAGTCCTCTCCCAAAATGTAGGCGGGAAGGGATCCCACAATGGCCAAATTCGAAGGGAGACAACTAGTACAAGTTATCCTGACAAAAGTAGTCTTCGCCTGCAAAAGCCTCTGGCGGTGCGCTGCAGTGGGCTCCGCGATGACCTCCGTCCTGCCGTCCTGGCAGTCCTGGTCTTGTTGCACCGATATGGAAACCTTTGCTTGATTCCTCGGGACTCCGCGCCTGTGCTTGCCTCCTTTGCACCAAAGGGGAAACTGGTACACTGCACCCACTGGCGCCCGCCTGGTCCTAGTCGTCATGGCTCACGTCAGGTGAACCTCGCGAGGTGCAGCTTGCATTGATATCTCCGCTCCTCGGGAGCCAGCCTGGGGAGGCCGCCCCCCGTGGAGGTCTTGGTGTCGTCCGCCTCGCGAGGCTTGGCCCCTTGCGAGGGTCTTGAGTTATTGTTGCTGAAGTTGGGCCATACCAGGCCGTCGATGGAGCAATGCCATGGGCCGCAGGCAGGCAAGTCTGGGCACCCCCGGTCCCAGGACGCCGACACCAACTTAGTCCATCACAAACTCACGATCCACGGAGGCAAATCTCCATCTCGGGACAACCCGATCAAACTCGGAATCCCGGTGCACAAGACATTTCGACAATGGTAAAACAAAACCAACAAGACCTCCCGATGTGCCAACACCCCGATTGGAGCCGCGCGTATCTCGAAATCAGGCCACGAGCGGTTGAGCACAGCGTACAGCAACTGAGACCCAAGTTGGTCTGGGGGAAGCCGCAAACGACTCTGTTTTGGACCAACACTCATGAGGAGCACTGGCCCGGGTTGTTGATTAATTATCCTCTGGTGCTAGACGGTCCCTATGCAAGTTTTGTTGTTATTAGGCAAATGGTAAAACCAAAGTTGGGACTTGCTGGAAGAGTTTTATTCAAAGTGAACTGCAAGGGGGCCCATATACCCCGACCGTGTTAGGAACGCAAAATCAAGGAACATAACACCGATATGATGAAAACTAGGGCGGCAAGAGTGGAACAAAACACCAAGCAAAAGGCTAAGCCTTCCACCCTTTACCAAGTATATAGATGCATTAATTAAATAAGAGATATTGTGATATCCCATGATATCCATGTCCCAACATGGAACAACCTGCAACTAGCAACGCTATAAGAAGGGCTGAGCAAGCGGTAACATAGCCAAACAACGGTTTGCTGGGATGGTGAAAAGGTTAGAGGCTTATCATGGCAATTTGGGAGGCTTGATAAACAAGTGGTAGGTAGCACGGCATAGCGATAGCATCAAGACAACTAGCAAGCAAAGATAGTAGTGGTATCCAAGGTAATGATCATCTTTCTTGAAATCCCGCTAGGAAGAAGACCGAGTCCATGAAGAAGATGAACGGGCGTAGTCGAAGGAATCCTCACAATCGCAACATAACCGGGAACTATCGAGAAGAAGAACAACCGGAAAGAAGCAAACAAAATGGTAAACAACCATCACATAAACATGGCATGAAGCACAATCATGTATGATGCATGTCCGGAATAATGATTCATGGCATGGCAAAGTGCAACAAACAATACTACAAATTAAGTGGAACTCAATATGCAACGGGTTGCATATTGACGAAACTCCACATTCGATCATTTAGTTCAACCTCGTTTATGTACTCAGCAATTTTAAATGTTGTTTAACATGGCAAGAGGTGAAGCATAATGAAACTACCCATCTAGGCAAGTTTAAATGAGGCCGGAAACACAAACAACAATTCTGGAAAATCCTCATATGCATATTTCAAATTTGCTACTGTTCTGCCCTAAACCATATTTTATTGTTGTTAAACAGGAAAATAAAGTGCACCATGTTAATCTATGCATTTTTCTAGACCATTTACATATAAAGTTTATTTAATTCGAAGCTATGGCTAATTAGTTACGTAATAAATCATTTTAGTATGTCATTTGAGCAAATTAATGCAAACATCAAATTAAATATTTTTAACATGGATGAAAGCAGCATATTTTGAAACTAGATGAAATTCTAAGCATTTTACATACAACAACAACAACAACAAAGACTTTAGTCCCAAACAAGTTGGGGTAGGCTAGAGGTGAAACCCATAAGATCTCGCGACCAACTCATGGCTCTGGCACATGGATAGCAAGCTTCCACACACCCCTGTCCATAGCTAGTTCTTTGGTGATACTCCAATCCTTCAGGTCTCTCTTAACGGACTCCTCCCATGTCAAATTCGGTCTACCCCGACCTCTCTTGACATTCTCCGCACGCTTTAGCCGTCCGCTATGCACCGGAGCTTCTGGGGGCCTACGTTGAATATGCCCAAACCATCTCAGACGATGTTGGACAAGCTTCTCTTCAATTGGTGCTACCCCAACTATATCTCGTATATCATCATTCCGGACTCTATCCTTCTTCGTGTGGCCACACATCCATCTCAACATACGCATCTCCGCCACACCTAACTATTGAACATGTCGCCTTTTAGTCGGCCAACACTCAACTCCATACAACATTGCGGGTCGAACAGCCACCTGTAGAACTTGCCTTTTAGCTTTTGTGGCACTCTCTTGTCACAGAGAATGCCAGAAGCTTGACGCCACTTCATCCATCCGGCTTTGATTCGATGGTTCACATCTTCATCAATACCCCCATCCTCCTGCAACATTGACCCCAAATATCGAAAGGTGTCCTTCTGAGGTACCACCTGCCCATCAAGGCTAACCTCCTCCTCCTCACACCTAGTAGTACTGAAACCGCACATCATGTACTCGGTTTTAGTTCTACTAAGCCTAAACCCTTTCGATTCCAGGGTTTGTCTCCATAACTCTAACTTCCTATTTACCCCCGCCCGACTATCGTCAACTAGCACCACATCATCCGCAAAGAGCATACACCATGGGATATCTCCTTGTATATCCCTTGTGACCTCATCCATCACCAAGGAAAAAAGATAAGGACTCAAAGCTGACCCCTGATGTAGTCCTATCTTAATCGGAAAGTCATCAGTGTCGACATCACTTGTTCGAACACTTGTCACAACATTATCGTACATGTCCTTGATGAGGGTAATGTACTTTGCTGGGACTTTGTGTTTCTCCAAGGCCCACCACATGACATTCCTCGGTATCTTATCATAGGCCTTCTCCAAGTCAATGAACACCATATGCAAGTCCTTCTTTTGCTCCCTGTATCTCTCCATAAGTTGTCGTACCAAGAAAATGGCTTCCATGGTCGACCTCCCAGGCATGAAACCAAACTGATTTTTGGTCACGCTTGCCATTCTTCTTAAGCGGTGCTCAATGACTCTCTCCCATAGATTCATTGTATGGCTCATCAACTTAATTCCACGGTAATTAGTACAACTCTGAACATCCCCCTTGTTCTTGGAGATTGGTACTAATATACTCCGTCTCCATTATTCTGGCATCTTGTTTGCCCAAAAAATGAGGTTGAAAAGCTTGGTTAGTCATACTATCGCTATGTCCCCAAGGCCTTTCCATACCTCAATGGGGATACAATCAGGGCCCATTGCCTTGCCTCCTTTCATCCTTTTTAAAGCCTCCTTGACCTCAGACTCCTGGATTCTCCGCACAAAACGCATGCTGGTCTCATCAAAGGAGTCGTCCAGTTCAATGGTAGAACTCTCATTCTCCCCATTGAACAGCTTGTCGAAGTACTGCCGCCATCTATGCTTAATCTCCTTGTCCTTCACCAAGAGTTGGCCTGCTCCGTCCTGGATGCATTTGACTTGACCAATATCCCTCGTCTTCCTCTCTCGGATCTTGGCCATCTAATAGATGTCCCTCTCGCCTTCCTTCGTGCCTAACCGTTGGTATAGGTCCTCATATGCCCGACCCCTTGCTTCACTGACAGCTCGCTTTGCGGCCTTCTTTGCCATCTTGTACTTCTCTATGTTGTCTGCACTCCTATCCAGGTATAGGAATCTGAAGCAATCTTTCTTATCTTTAATCGCCTTCTGGACATCATCATTCCACCACCAGGTATCTTTATCTTCGCTTCTCCTTCCTTTGGACACTCCAAACTCCTTCGAGGCCACCTTACGAATGCAAGTCGCCATCTTCATCCACACATTGTCCGCATCCCCTCCTTCCTCCCAAGGGCCCTCCTTAATGACCCTCTCCTTGAACGCTTGAGCTACCTCCCCCTTGAGCTTCCACCACTTCGTCCTAGCGACTTTGGCACGCTTATCCCGCTGGACATGAATCCGAAAGCGGAAATCAGCAACCACCAGCTTATGCTGAGGTACAACACTCTCTCCAGGTATCACCTTACAGTCTAGGCACACACGCCTATCTTCTCTTCTCGAGAGGATGAAATCAATCTGGCTAGAGTGTTGGCCACTACTAAAGGTCACCAGATGTGATTCTCTCTTTCTAAAGAGGGTGTTAGCTACAATCATGTCGTAGGCTAGAGCAAAGCTTAAGACATCTTCTCCTTCTTGATTCCTGATGCCATAGCCAAAGCCCCCATGCGCCCCTTCAAAACCTGTGTTAGATGTACCTACGTGGCCATTGAGGTCTCCTCCTATGAAGAGCTTCTTGCCAATCAGTACACTCCTAACCATGTCTTCCAGGCCTTCCCAGAACTCCCCCTTGGTGTTCTCATTGTGGCCTACTTGCGGGGCATACGCGCTGATAACATTGATAACTAAGTCCCCAACTACTAGCTTGACCAGGATAATCCGGTCCCCACGTCTCTTGACGTCTACCACTCCATACTTGAGGCTCTTGTTGATCAAGATGCCTATGCCATTTCTGTTTGCAGTCGTCCCCGTGTACCACAGCATGAAGCTGGTATCCTCCACCTTCTTCGCCTTTTGTCCCCTCCATTTGGTTTCTTGGACGCAAAGGATATCAACACCTCTACTCACCGCTTCATCAACTAGCTCCCAAAGCTTCCCTGTCAGAGACCCTACGTTCCAGCTACCTAAGCGAATCCTCCTAGGCTCGGCTAGCTTCCTTACCCTTCGCACTCGTCGAGTCAAATGCGAAGACCCTTGCTCATTTTCCACTACATCCGGGCGCCAATGTAGCGCGCCACTAAGGATGCGACAATCCGATCCTCGCTTACTTGCCACCGTATCCGGATCAAGATACGGCGCGCCACCGGGGGGGTGACGGCCCGGCCCTTGCCCATTTTCCACCACACCCGGGTTCCGATGTGGCGCGTCGCTGAGAGGGTTACGCCCCAACGAAAATCTTTTGGGTTTCATCTCCATAAGAGTGGCTGAGTTTTTACGTTGGCTCGTCAAGCCTATCACAACCCTCCTCCTTTACCTGGGCTTGGGACTGGCTATGTTGAGACAACATAGGTGGAGTTTCTAATCATTTTACATATATAAAGTTTTTACATATGATGCATAGTTTGTGAGATATTAAATGCATGAACATGAGGGACTTTTCTGTAAAATAGTAAATCCTGGGATAATTTGGAAAATCGCTGGACAGAGAAAAACAGGTTATGGGCCGAAACAGGTGGGCGTCACCTTATTGGGCTAGGCCCATTCGGTGCGGCTGGCTGAGGCAGCTCGGGCAGCTAGGCACGCAGCTAGGCCGACGAGGGGGAAGCAGCGCGGGCCCCCGCATCTGGCCGATGCGGTCAACGCAGAGACTGGGCGTTCGTCGTCTTGTTCCTGAAGCAGGGGATCGAATAGGCGATGGAAGCGACAGGTCGGCAAGAAGGTTCTGGTGGTGGTCGCCGACGGTGGCTGGCGCGGGCCGCATGCGAGGAGGTCAACGCGAGGCCAGCAGGGACTTGGCGCTGGGGCTGCCCTCCTCACGTGCGATGATGAAGCAGAAGGGGATAGTGGTGCTGCAGGCGATGGGAGGTGGCCAGGATCCACCGGATCTGACGAGGGGAGCCAGTTCCCGATTGTGGGAGTCGAACAGGGCGACGGTGAAGAACTCGGGCAGGCCATGGCGTCTTCCTGTCCAAGGCAGGGGAGAGAGAGCGTGTGAGGCGAGGGAAGGAAGAGGCTTTAGCGAAGAAAGAGAACGGGGAAGGGAGCAGGGGCACGGCCTGGTGGTCGAGGTCGCTAGCGGCGGCATGCTTCGGCGAGGTGAGGTGGTCCTGGATGAGGAGGAGGCTGCGGCCTCAGACGCTTGCGGGCGCAGGGGCGCGCGAAGCAGGCGGCTGATGGTGGCTGGAGGCCGGGGGCGACGCTGGTTGGGGACGAGGAGGTCCTCGGTTGCCCTGGAAGGAGGCTCGGGCGAGGTGGCTGCCTCAATCGAGCTCGTGGATGAGGGGGTCGAGCGCTCGGGCTCTGGATCGAGAGGAGGAGCTCGGGGCCTCGGGAGCAAAGGAGGTGGCGGCTGGTTGGCTCTTGGCTGCTGTGATTTGGCGCAGCGGAAAACAAGGAGGGTGGTCGGAGGCTGCGGCTGGAGAGTTGGATCGGGGGAGATCTGGTGGCTCGGTGGGGAAAACGAGGAGGAGACCAGGTGGAGCTAGTGGCGGCGGTGAGGAGGATTGGATGGGACAGATTGCTAGGGGCTAGGGTTAGACTGATTATATAGCAGGTGGAGGTATTTAGAGCTAGTTTTGGACCCTCTGATTTAAATCAGACAATCAAGATAAAAAGCTATGGGAGTCCAAGTAAGAAACCGAAGATATTTTAGGGATGTTTGGGGATGATCCAGACCCACCGGTCACGACTGCTCGGGTCGGGTTTGGGACAACTTTCGGACACGCGCGAGGGGTTTGACGAAAGGCCATGGAGACAAGGGGGTTTGATGGGCTTAGAGAAGAGAGCGGTCCGGTTGATCTGAGAGGACATCAACAGAGATAAGGAAGAAGCGGCAACTACGAGCGGATGCAAGTTTTGAAAACAATGACAACAACGGAGTGCCGATGCAATGCGAATGATGCGATGATGAAATGCAACAAACAAATAAAATGCACGGCGTTAACGAATAATAAATGGAAGGCGTCTGGAGAGTCGGTCTCGGGTCGTTACAACTCTCCCCCACTTACAAGAGATCTCGCCCCGAGATCTAGGGATGAAAAAAGGAGAGAAGAGGTAATACTAAGTTGCTTCTTTGATAAACGAGTGAAACCAAAGAACCTTGAGAGGTTAAACAATTTCGAGGAAAGAATACAATGGAGATGAATGAAGTTGAAAACACTCTGTTAGAAAAGAGGAACAAGGAACATTGCGAGAACTTTGTAGGTTGAAAGACATAAGAAAAAAAGGGTTACCATGGACAAGAAGTACATGCAAGCACTCCGGTTGAAACAAGATGTACAAGGAACGAGAAAGAAAATTACGGACAGCACTCCGGTTGAAAAGAAAATAAGGAATAGAACATGAACTTGACAAGATGGGATGATACTTGAAGAGAGCGATAACACAATGCCTCCAGAACAAATGAAAGAATAGAAGCTGAATCATTGGAAAGAAAAGAACGGAGAAGAAAAATGACAACTCTCCCAACTAAAATTGAAAGAGCATCCTTACGAAGAAGGGTTGAATGGAGTTCTTGGAAATCAACAACAACATACATGATTTCCAATGGTCTTATGGAAAACATCCCAAAATTATGAGGTGAAGTCCTGCCACTAATGGAATCAATTAATTGCTTGAGATGAATGAAAAGATGCAAAACTCCACTTCAAAAGATAATAGAGAATGAATTGCACTTCGAAATGCAAGAAGAAGAATATATGAGCTCCTTCAACAAGAATCTTGACAGAACACTTCAAGGATGAATTAAATCATTAACGAACCACCATGAAGAAACTCTCAAAGTACTCTGGATAAAAAAGGATGATGGAAAGAAGCAAAGATTGCTAGAACAAGAATTGAACGCATGCAATGATTTAGATGGACCTTCGGGACGATATAATTGAGAGAGCTTGGAACTCTGAAAAGAAAAGATGAAGCATCTCGAACCGAGAATGTGATATGACGAACAACTCCGGAAAGAAGAAATTAAATCACCTCGAGGAAAACAAGAATAAGATTTATTGTATGTTTATCCTTCATCAACTGAAATTGATGACAAGCAATGGATTTGGCATACTACTTATTCTCATTGAAAAAAAAGGATTGATGAGAGATATAGCGCAAAGTTGGGAAGGTCTTGAACGAATCACCGGTAGGATTTGGAAAGAATGAATGAATTAATACAAGAACATAGGAAGAGTAATCTTAAACGAACCACCATAAGAATTGAAAACAATTGAAGAAAAGAGAACAAAACACCGGGAAGAATTAGAAACGAACAAAGATACTTGAGGGAATTAAGATTCAAGAGAACGAAGAGATCATGGGCAGATTAGAGAATACTTGAACGATTCACCGGAAGAATTGGGAACGAGAGCTGAACGAGCGGTGGATGACGAGAAAGAATAAATATTCTGAGATGATGGCCTCCGTGGAATCAAAATGAAAATAGATCTGAAATGCTTCGGATGATTATGAAAAGAATTCTCATGACCGGAACAATTTGAGAGGATGGCATCAAGCTAGAACCATGAATCTTCAAGAGAACGGACAAGGATTTAAGAGAAAATCTTCTTCGATCTTCAAATATGAGAATGACGATAAGAAGCACCACCAAAATTGACGAGACACTCCTGAAGAATGAAAAGAGAAAAGGTTGAGCCAAAGAAGAAAAACAATTTGAAAGCGATCTTGGAAAGGCATCTGACTGATGAAAATTCATTCTTACGTCAAACTTGGAAAAGAATTTGAGAATCACTCCCTTGATCCAAATTTTCAGTAGCCCCTGCATTTTACTCCCGCCTCCGCATCCCTCGCAATCTCAAAAATATCTGCTCGCCCTTGATCCAAATTTTTAGTAGCCCGGCATTTTACTCCCGCCTAGTAACTTTTTCAGTTGCCGCGGTATTTCCTCGAACACCACCTTGGCCCCCCTCCACACACACCACACACACCCGAAAACCTCCATTCACACAGACACACACCACCCCTCCCTCGCTCGAAACCATTCGTAGGTCACCGCCATCACTGCCGCCACCTCCATCCTCAACCTCTGCCTGTGTGCCGGGGAGCTCGAGGAGCCAATGGCCCAAAAGAGGTTTATCATGGCCTCTTGGCCCGACACCGGCGAGGTGGGCGCCGAGGTGTCCCCGTCGTCCTCCGCGGGCTCTTTATGGATTCGCCGTCACCGGTCGCCCGATCCGCCCACCGCCTGATGTCTACTATACAACTTTATTCTTGTAGACTCGTGTTGGGCCTCCAAGCGCAGAGTTTTGTAGGACAGTAGCAATTTTCCCTCAAGTGGATGACCTAAGGTTTATCAATCCGTGGGAGGCGTAGGATGAAGATGGTCTCTCTCAAACAACCCTACAACCAAATAACAAAGAGTCTCTTGTGTCCCCAACACACGAAATACAATGGTAATTTGTATAGGTGCACTAGTTCAGCGAAGAGATGGTAATAAAAGCGTAGTAATGACAGTAGATATTGATTATTGTAATAGGAACAATAAAAAACAGCAAGGTAGCAAGTGATAAAATGGAGCACAAACGGTATTGCAATGCTTGAAAATGAGGCCTAGGGTCCATACTTTCACTAGTGCAATCTCTCAACAATGCTAATATAATTGGATCATATAACCTTCCCTCAACGTGCGATGAAGAATCACTCCAAAGTTCCTATCTAGCGGAGAACATAAGAAGAAATTATTTGTAGGGTACGAAACCACCTCAAAGCTATTCTTTTCGATCAATCTATCCTAGAGTTCGTACTAAAATAACACCAAGCTATTCTTTCCGATTGATCTAACCAAGAGTTCATACTAAAATAACACCATATGATACACATCAACCAACTCTAATGTCACCTAGATACTCCAATGTCACCGCGAGTATCCATGAGTTGATTATGCGATATGCATCAAACAATTTCAGATTCATAATACTCAATCCAACACAAAGAACCTCAAAGAGTGCCCCAAGATTTCTATCGGAGAAACAAAGATGAGAACATGCATCAACCCCTATGCATAGATTACCCGAATGTCACCTCAGGAATCCGTGATTTGAGTGCCAAAACACATATCAAGTGAATCAATATGATACCCCATTGTCACCACAGGTATTCATAGCAAGACATACATCAAGTGCTCTCAAATCCATAAAAGTATTCAATCCGATAAAACAAAATCTCAAAGGGAAAACTCAATTCATCACAACAAGATAGAGAGGGGAAAACACCATATAATCCAACTATATTAACAAAGCCCGTGATACATCAAGATCATGGCATCTCAAGAACATGAGAGAGAGAGAGAGAGAGATTAAACACATAGCTATTGGTACAAACCCTCAGCCCTGAGGGTGGACTACTCCCTCCTCATCATGGTGGCCGCCGGGATGATGAAGATGGCCACCGGTGATGATTTCCCCCTCCGGCAGGGTGCCGTAACGGGGTCTAGATTGGTTTTTCGTGGCTATAGAGGCTTGCGGCGGCGGAACTTCTGATCAAGGGTTACCCCAAGGTTTTTTGGATTATTTGGCAATTTATAGGGCGAAGAGGTAGTGCGGCAGGTCACCGAGGGGGCACAACCCCCCTGGGCGCGCCCAGGTGGGTTGTGCCCACCTCGGGCCTCCCCTCTGGTACTTTTTATCCCATCCTGGGTCTTCTGGTCCAAAAAAAATCTCCAAAAATTTTCGCTGCGTTTGGACTCCGTTTGATATTGATTTCCTGCGAAGTAAAAAACAAGCAAAAAACAACAACTGGCACTGGGCACTATGTCAATAGGTTAGTCCCAAAAAATGATATAAAGTTGCTATAAAATGATTGTAAAACATCCAAGAATGATAATATAACAACATGAATACTTCATAAATTATAGAAATGTTGGAGACGTATCAGCATCCTCAAGCTTAATTCCTACTCGTCCTCGAGTAGGTAAATGGTAAAAGAAATAATTTATGAAGTGTGAATGCTAGCAAAGTGCATAAGTTTGATCTATGATAATTTTACTTTTCCTAGCATCATAACAACAATTTTTCTCATAAAACTTCTCATGTTAAAGTAGCAACCAATTCACATGTTAAGGTTCAAACAATGAATTCTCTTGAAACTCAACAACCTATATTCTTAGTCACCAAACAATTGCAATTCAACTTATTCAACAGACTCTAAGTAAGAGCTCCACATACTCAATCATCATATAGTCTTCTATGATTGCTAGTACTCAAAGCATATTCTTAGAACAAATGGCATACATCGAACACAGAGAAAGATAAGGGCTTAATATTTTGCCTCCCAACTTATTTATCATAAATATAATTGTCAACAATAATAAATCATGATCAAATATATTTGACTGGTCATATGTTCCTAGATCTTTCCCCACCACATGATGCTTGCAAACTAGAGAATAATTGAGGTTGAAATGAGAATGCATTCTATTGACACTTGCATAAAAGTAAATACTGAAAAGTAAAAGATATGCCCTTCGCAGAGGGAAGCAGAAGTTGTCATGTGCTTTTTATTTGGATGCCCAAACTCTTAATGCAAAGGAATGTCATGTTATATTGCCCCTTATGATAGCAACCTTTATTATGCAGTCCGTCACTTTTATTACTTTGCCATCACAAGTTCGTACAACGCTCAATTTTCCCTTACAATAAAAGATCAAACATATTTAGGAGCAATTTTTATTGCTTTATGCACCGATGACAAGTTACTCAAATGATCTTCTTCAATCCATAGGTAGGTATGGTGGACACTCATGGCAAGAAACTGGGTTTAAGGGTTTTTGGATGCACAAGTAGTATCTCTACTTAGTATGAATTTTTGGCTAGCAAAAGATCCTAGGCAAACACCACATGTTGGAGGATCCATGACAATATAACTTCTATGCAAATATACCCAAACATAACTCATTACGTTGTCTTCCTTGTCCAACTTCAACTAATTTGCTCAAGTTTGAAAATAATTAATGGGTATGCACAATCATAGAAGATGTCCAAGATAATATATTTGTATGTGAAAGTTCTCTTCCTTATACTAATCATTCATGAATTGCTTGTATAACCAATATTGTGATTGTCAAGCTTCAAAAGATTTCACTTTCTAAACCCAATATGAAGCTACTACTAGGCATGATATAAACATACAATTTCAACTTCATGATATTCAATTCATTTAACAATTTACTCATAGGATATAAGTGAAGCACAAGAGTAAATGACAAACTACTCCAAAAAGATATAAGTGAAGATCAAATGAGTAGTTAAGTAAATGGGTAGCTAATTGAGGACTCTCTCTTATTTAAAAATTTCAGATCTAAGTATTTTATTAAAACAGAATGCAAAACAAAACAAAATGACATTCCAAGAATAGCACAACTCATGTGAAGAAGAAAAAACTTAGGCTCAACCGATACTAACCGATAATTGTTGAAGAAGAAAGGTGGGATGCCCACCGGGGCATCCCCAAGCTTAGATGCTTGAGACTTCTTGAAATATTATCTTGTGATGCCTTGGGAATCCCCAAGCTTGAGCTTTTGTGTCTCCTTAATTCCTATCATATCACGGTTTCCCTAATTCTTAAAAACTTCATCCACACAAAACTCAACAAGAACTCGTGAGATAAGTTAGTATAAATCAATGCAAAAACCTTATCATTCCCTACTGTAGAAAATCACTAAAATTATTATTTAACATTGCATACTAAATGCCTCTTCATATTTAATAGTTCTATCCTCAAATAGAATCATTAAACAAGCAAACATATGCAAACAATGGAAACATAACAGCAATCTGCCAAAACAAGACAGTTTGTAAAGGATGCAAGAGTATTCATACTTCTCTAACTCCAAAAATTCTGAAAATTTAGAAAACTGTAGAAAATTTATCAGAGCTTATTGTTCAAAATTTTCAACATTTTACCACTTTCTGACATTTCTCGGGAATTTTTACAACAGCGCTAAACTTTCTGTTTTGAAACAGCAACAAATAGACTTGCAAAATAAGCATGGTAAAGGCTACCTTGACATTTTTATTGAAATGAAAGATGCAAAACATTATTATAAATAGCATTAAGCAAATACAAATAAAATAAAATGACACTCCAAGCAAAACACATATCATGTGACGAATAAAATTATAGCTCCAAGTGAGGTTACCGATAATGTCGGAGACGAAAGAGGGGATGCCTTCCGGGGCATCCCCAAGCTTAGTTGCTTGGATATTCCTTGAATATTACCTTTGGGGTGCCTTGGGCATCCCCAAGCTTAGGGTCTTGTCACTCCTTATTCTCCTCATATCGATATCTCACCCAAAACTTGAAAACTTCAATCACACAAAACTTAACGGAACTTCGTGAGATGGGTTAGTATGATAAAGACAAATAATTCACTTTGGTAATGTCAAAGACAAGATTCATAATTGTTTTCACACAATGCCTACTATACTCTACAATTTCCACTATTTATATTAATAAATATAAGCCATAGAAACCGTAAAACAAGCAAACTATGCATTAAAAACAGAATCTGTCAAAAACAGAACATTACGTAAAGATCTGAATTAAGGTCATACTTCTGTAACTCCAAAACTTCTGAAAATTTAGGACAATGTAGGAAATTTGTATACCCATCAACTAAAAATTCAGAATTTTTTGACGCTCTAGTGAATTTAAAGAATTTTGTTACTGGGCGCAAAAGTTTCTGTTTTTGCACATAATCAAGTCAACTATCATCCACACCATCCCAAAGGCTTTACATGGCACTTTATTGAAATAAAAGTTATAAAACATGATTAATACAGTAGCCTAATCATGTGAACACACAAAAACAATAGGTAAAAGTGTTGGGTTGTCTCCCAACAAGCGCTTTTCTTTAATGCCTTTTAGCTAGGCATGGTGATTTCAATGATGGTCGCATAAAAGATAAGAATTGAAACATAACAAGAGCATCATGAATCATAAGTTCCTCTCTCATAATAATTTTCAGTAGCATGATGACTAGATTCATCAATATAACCATCACATAAAGCATTCTTTTCATGATCCACATGCATAAAAAATTTATTACTCTCCACATAAGCAAATTTATTCTCATTCATAATGGTGGGAGCAAACTCAACAAAATAACTATCATGTGATACTTGATTGGGATAATCCAATTGAAAATAAAAATCATGATGACAAGTTTCATGGTTATCATTATTCTTTATAGCATAGATGTCATCATCATAATCATCATAGATAGCAACTTTTTTATCCTAGTCAATTGAAACCTCTTCCAAAATAGTGGATTCATCACTAAATAAAGTCATGACCTCTCCAAATCCACTTTCATCATTATAACAATAAGATTCAACACCCTCCAAAATAGTGGGATCATTAGTACCTAGAGTTGACACTCTTCCAAACCCACTTTCATCAATATAATCCTCATAAATAGGAGGCGTGCTATCATCATTATAAATTTTCTCATCAAAGCTTGGGGAACAAAAAATGTCATCTTCATCAAACATAGCATCCCCAAGCTTATGGCTTTGCATATCATTAGCATCATGGATATTCAAAGAATTCATACCAACAACATTGCAATCATGCTCATCATTCAAGGATTTAATGCCAAACATTTTATTGAATTCTTCTTCAATCAATTGAGCACAATTTTTCTTTCCATCATTTTTAAGAAAGACATGATAAAGACGAATAATATGAGGCCACCTCAATTCCATTTTTTTGAAGTTTTCTTTTATAAACCAAACTAGTGATAAAACAAGAAATTAAAAGATTCAATTGCAATATCTAAAGATATACCTTCATGAACTCACCTCCCCGGCAACGGCGCCAGAAAAGAGCTTGATGTCTACTATGCAACTTTATTCTTGTAGATTCGTGTTGGGACTCCAAGCACAGAGTTTTGTAGGACAGTAGCAATTTTCCCTCAAGTGGATGACCTAAGGTTTATCAATCCATGGGAGGCGTAGGATGAAGATGGTCTCTCTCAAACAACCCTGCAACCAAATAACAAAGAGTCTCTTGTGTCCCCAACACACCAAATACAATGATAATTTGTATAGGTGAACTAGTTCGGCGAAGAGATGGTAATAAAAGCGTAGTAATGATAGTAGATATTGATTTTTGTAATAGGAACAATAAAAAATAGCAAGGTAGCAAGTGATAAAATGGAGCACAAACGATATTGCAATGCTTGAAAATGAGGCCTAGGGTCCGTACTTTCACTAGTGCAATCTCTCAACAATGCTAATATAATTGGATCATATAACCTTCCCTCAACGTGCGATGAAGAATCACTCCAAAGTTCCTATCTAGCGGAGAACATAAGAAGAAATTGTTTGTAGGGTACGAAACCACCTCAAAGCTATTCTTTCCGATCAATCTATCCTAGAGTTCGTACTAAAATAACACCAAGCTATTCTTTCCGATCGATCTAACCAAGAGTTTGTACTAAAATAACACCATATGATACACATCAACCAACTCTAATGTCACCTAGATACTCCAATGTGACCGCGAGTATCCGTGAGTTGATTATGCGATATGCATCAAACAATTTTACATTCATAATACTCAATCCAACACAAAGAACCTCAAAGAGTGCCCCAAGATTTCTACCGGAGAAACAAAGACGAGAACGTGCATCAACCCCTATGCATAGATTACCCCAATGTCACCTCGGGAATCCACGAGTTGAGTGCCAAAACACATATCAAGTGAATCAATATGATACCCCATTGTCACCACGGGTATTCATAGCAAGACATACATCAAGTGCTCTCAAATCCATAAAAGTATTCAATCCGATAAAACAAAGTCTTAAAGGGAAAACTCAATTCATCACAACAAGATAGAGAGGGGAAAACACCATATGATCCAACTATATTAACAAAGCCCGCGATACATCATGATCGTGCCATCTCAAGAACACAAGAGAGAGCTACTGGTACAAACCCTCAGCCCCGAGGGTGGACTACTCCCTCCTCATCATGGTGGCCGCTGGGATGATGAAGATGGCCACTGGTGATGATTTCCCCCTCCGGCAGGGTGCTGGAACAGGGTCTAGATTGGTTTTTTGTGGCTATAGAGGCTTGCGGCGGCGGAACTTCTGATCTAGGGTTACCCCGAGGGTTTTTGGAATATTTGGCAATTTATAGGACGAAGAGGTGGTGCGGGAGGTCACCGAGGGGGGCACAACCCCCCTGGGTGCGCCTGGGCGCGCCCAGGTGGGTTGTGCCCACCTCGGGCCTCCCCTCTCGTACTTTTTTAGCCCATCATGGGTCTTCTGGTCCAAAAAAATTCTCCAAAAATTTTCGCTGCGTTTGGACTCTGTTTGATATTGATTTTATGCGAAGTAAAAAACAAGCAAAAAACAGCAGCTGGCACTGTGCACTATGTCAATAGGTCAGTCCCAAAAAATGATATAAAGTTGCTATAAAATGATTATAAAGCATCCGAGAATGATAATATAACAGCATGAATACTTCATAAATTATAGATATGTTGGAGACGCATCACCGCCGCGCCCCTACGCCGGTTCGAGGACTTCCCCGTCCTCCCTCGGCCCCGGCTGCTGACGAGGTCCTACCTCGGGGTCTGGCAATGGCGGTGGGGGATGTGGTTCACCGAGATTACGGATCGGGAGACCCACACCCGCCGGTGGCTCGGTAGCTTCCACACGGCCGAGCTCGCGGCCATGGAGTACGACCGCTGGCAGGTCCGCTACCACGGCGCGGCGGCTAGGCTCAATTTCCTCTTCAGCACACGTCCGGTCGACCTTGTCATGCCGTAGCCAGGGGTGGTGAGCTCGGCTATGGCGTGGGAGGACCGCGAGGCGTGGGAGCGCCTCAGGGCCGAGGCCGCCGACGAGGCCTACATGCAAGAGCTCCGTCGGCAGCACCCGGAGCTCGTGGAGGCGGAGCGGGTGATCTTTGCCGGTGCGAAGGGCGGCGAGGTTATCATGCTCTCCTCCGATGATGATGTCGAAGGCGGCGAGGATGACGACGCGGAGGGCGTCGAGGTGGGCGGTGTGGACGAGGAGATCGAAATCGACGAGTGGAGGAGTGTCTTCCCCAACGACCCCGACAACGGCACCGACTCGGACCAGGTTTGCGGCACACCGTACCTGATGAGGAAGGATTGGCTCAACCTCCACTTTGACCGAAAGTAGTTTAGTTTAGTTTAAATTTATGTTTTATGTTCGGTTATGCAAAATTATCTATGTTTATGTTTGAATGCATGCTACTTTTGGTTGAACCTGCTTTGAACTTGATTAAATTGATGTTTACAATGTTAAGTTTAGGGGATCGACTAGAAACGGCCAAAAATTGCTGGAGTATATATATACTCCACTAAGGGTTTTAGTCCGTTAACTTTTAGGGGATCGGCTAGAGATGGCCTTATGCCTTGTTTATTTCAGTTCTTCACAATGTGATGCTCTATATGTGCAACTATTTGCCGTGCAGTTCAATTTCATCAATAACAGTTTCAACAATACCACTATGAATTACGATATTTGGTTGTTGTTAAGGATGTTGCAGTTAACACGCCTTTTCATTTTTTTAACAATAACTAGTGTACTTTAGACCTGCACAATACTAGTTTGAATGACTATATTTGCTTGTTTTAAATGTTATGCCTGTTGCAGTTAACACACCTTTCCAATTCTTGTTTTGCTTAACTAGCGTGCTTAAACCTGCACACTGAAGCTATCATTTGTAGATTATGTTGTCTACCATGGATATATTTGGTTGATGTTTAGCCTATTATGCTTAACATTCCTTTATATGTACACATACAGGACAATATTGAGAACAACTACTATTTTCCATCGAGGTTAGTTTCATCGCATTGCTTATATATACTCACTGTTCTGGATATCGGTAGCTGGTACCAAATAGCCTAGGGGCTGATAAGGGATTAATCGTCGAATCAGACATTTCACTGAATATATTTGTAACCCATTTATCGGTAGGTTAACTAGGGCCATATTTAATATATCTGAGGCTACATAGCAACATGCATTGTACTGAATGACTAAATATGCAATCCCAGGCTACATAGCAACAAGGAAGAGTGTTACCTTAATGTTCTGATGATGTCTAGATATACATGTAATAAGATCTTATATAATGGGATGGAGGGAGTGTTGTACTACATCATTTTGCAATTGTTGTTTAGCTTCTAATATTAACTTGGTGCTTTTAGGTACATATGTCATTGCCAAAGATCCACACTTCGACCCTTTCTGCGTATGGGGCAATGAGATATTCATGAACCAACATCAAGTGAGGAAACTGATAAAGATTGTTATTAAAATGGGTCAAATGATGTTAATCGAACTATTTGTTTACACTTTATGCAAGACAACAGTGAACTGCAGGATGGTAAGTAAGAACTCTGTAGCCTTCTTTTTACTGCCCCGTAATGAGTTGTGATAGATGACAATGTCTTAATCTTTTTCCTTTGTAGTGGATCCTGAAGCAGTTTACTCAAGATTACCTCTCAAACTACATGATTGGCGGCTGAGCATCACAAGGGGTTGGACTAGAGTCGTGCGTGCCTTCTGCATCGAGGAGAGCACAATAGGGCCATTCCGCTTCACCTTGTTCAGCAACCAGAATGAATCTCGCCTCTTTCTTTACCATCTGTAATAGTACAAGTATACAACCCTGGTTCATCATTCTTTATTTGGTGCTTATGTAATTCTTGAACATATGTACCTGTGAATAGAATAATGCATTGGTTGTTTGAACCTGATGGATATGAATAAAGCTATAGCCTACTTTCAAATTCAAATTAGGTACAATTTTAAATAGCAGCAATTAAATTAGGGTGAAATTACGCTTGCAGGTCATTACGGCGCACACGGTCTATAAAGCACAGCATGTGTGATATACATCATAATCTAACATGGTTCACGGAGAGGAAACATGTGTAATGATGCACACAGTTGCCGTTTGCAAAGCGTGTGTGATGTCAGACAATATCACAAACGGTGCGGGAAAACTAAATGTGTTTGATTGTCGACCTATCGTACACAGCTTACAATCATGAACTGTTTATGATGTGTTGGGCATCGTAAACGTAGAGCCAGTTTGGTACGTGCCTGGAAAAATACCGTGCCTGGAATGTGCCTGGACTGCGCCTGGTTTTAGGTAAAACCATGGAAGTCCGACTGCGATGGTAATGCCAGCACACACGAGTAGCAAGGATAGAGCGTTTGGGATATTCGAGATATCAGAAACAGTTTTATAGGGACAACTGTATGCATCAAGGCTCCCTGTCCCTGATGGTTTCTGGGTCGTGTGGGAAGGACCCCCCTATCGCACACACTCACTTGGCGACGGTTCAAAATGCCGTCGCGAAAAGGGGTTAAAAACCGTTTGTATAGCACCTCGTTGTACCAGTGGATGGGTTGCTTTCGCAGCTCATATCTAAATGGTGTGTGCGTGTGTGTGTGGGCGCGTGTGTGTGGGCATGTGTGTGTGTGTGTTGTGCGTGTTAAACACATTGTACATAGTATCAATCATGGTTTAGATTCCGAACATTTAGCTAGAGCATACATGCACTATGATTTGAATTCAACACAAAATGGATACACATATTTGAATTCGAGATTGTATGTACATGTAGTTCATATTTATATGGGAATTTACTACTCCTATATTCATGTCATGTGTTGTGAAGATAATATTTAGATGGTTGTATAACTAACCCGAGTACAATCCCATTCAAATAGGGAAAATGTACTCAAATTTAGTCCATACGCTAGACAATACAAATTGTTTTTTTATTGTTGAGGCAAGTGCAAATTGATTTGGTACTGTACATGTTAAGCTTGTTCTCCCATTTTTTTTAGTTTTTTGTTGTTGTTTTTGAATGGCGTTTGTAGTAATATAGTAAAATGGGACATGGCTCTCTCAACTGGGATGCGAATTGTCTTTTGTTTTGTTTTTTGTACACATTAAGGTTGTTCTCCCGAAATTTCAAGCCGCGCCTTGTTATCCCAAAATTTCAAGCTAGCATCTCTTTGTCTATTGTGCTGCGAAACTCCCGCCTCTTCAACCCGTGCCTTGTTATCCAGAAATTTTATGATATCTCTTTGTCTCGTTGTGGTCCAAAAACTCCCTCCATCTCAACCCACGCCTTGCTATCCCAAAATTACAATGCGCGCGAAAACTTCCACTTCCTGCGAAATCTCAACACGTGAAATTCTGGTGATACCCCTCAACGGAAAGAACCACCTAGTTCAAATCGATAGGGGTACTTTTGTAACTTACCCCACATTTCGGACAAGCGCGTCCCTAAGCCATGGTTTCGCCTCCGATCCCTTCCGCCCCCATTCGTACATCGAGGTCGTGAAAAACCCGCGAAGCCCCACACCCTCCTCCGTCCGCCACCCAACCGCCGGCCAGCCGGAGCCTCTTCGCCGATGACATTGTCCATCGCAACAGCTCGACGTCCCAAATCCACCGCACCGGATGAGGATCCGTCGTCGATCTCGTCGTCCCGCCGGTTCAGCCACCCCATCCTCGACCTCCAAGGAGCTGCCCCAATGGTCGCCTCGTCTATCGCGCCACCTCCATTCCCACAGCACCATCTTCACCTGCACCACCGAAAGAGCACTCCACCATCACTGATTCCTCGGATGAAGTTGAGGCCTAATCGGCGCCACCAAAGAGGTTCTACACTAATTGCTGCATTTTCTTCTTGATTTGATCTCACGGTGCTGCCGGCGCTCGGTCCCGAGCCGCCATGGCGCGACTCCATCTACGGCGGCGTCGCCGGCCACTTCCTTCACGGCATCGCTCCCTCGGCGGCGACGTCCAGATTATTAGGAGTTGCTGCTCCTGCTCTGGCTCTCGCTGGCCCTATTGCTGCTTCGACTCTCGCTCGCGCTGCTGCTCTACTCTTGCTCTCGGTCCCTTGCCTGGTCTGCTGCTGCTCTTGCTCACGCTGCTGCTCTTGCTCTTGCTCTTGCTTGCACTGCTACTCTACTCTTGCTCGCGCTGCTGCTGCTACACGACCAGTTGCCCTGGCTCTCGCACGCGCTTCTGCTCCGGGCGCTGCTGCAACTGCACGACCAGCTTCCCCGGCTGCTCTCTGGTACAACGGTCCTTGCTGGAGTGGCTACCGATTTAGATCACTGCTACTCTACCACTAGTGCTCGAGCGGCCAAAACTATTAGTGCACTGCTTTTCTGCTGCTAGTGCATTTAGTTTCGATAGTAAAATTTAGTTTCGACAGTAAAATTCAGTTTCGACAGTTAAGTTCAGAGATGAGCGGCTGTTTTATTTTACATCTAGCACTTTTTGGTGTACATCATCTATTGGAGATGCTATTAGAATACCACTTTAGATTAACGTTGTCTCTCTTGTCCTGCTTCAGCCTCACTATCGTACACCTCACCGGAGCTGCTCCAACAATGAAACCCTCCATCACAGTGGAGCAGTAACCTCGTCTCCATCTCGAGACGCCTAAGATCTTCTTCCCCTCCTCTGATGCCACATTAGCTGCAACATTCTTAGCGACCAACCCAATGATGCTGAGATTGACATGGCTTCGCCAAAGAGGTTGTACACTTGCTGCATCGCTTTTTTTACTCTACAAGTTATATAATTGTCCACTGAGCATGCGTAGTAATGTGAAATATGATTAGTTTCTCCTATATAACAAGCAGTGAGGTACGAGGGAACTTAGCTATCCGTGATGGACTCTCTCAAAAGCCATCATTATTTATCTCTATGTGTTTGAGCTATGCATGTGTAGATGGGCCTGGGAGTTGAGCTAGTAGGGCAGTGGCCTGGGTCCAAAGTAGTAGAAGTAGCACAAAAACATTTTTGGAGTGTAGGCTTTTGCCTGTTCAAGCCTACCTACTAGAATCGCAAGTGGTTGAAAGGAAAAGTGAAGGAAAAACATAGGAATTGGCAAGTTTCCTATGGTACTCCTATTCATGCATTTGGTTCAAAGGAATGGAGCAAAGGAAAACTGTAGATTTGTTCCTTTAGTGTCTCTTCCAAAGAAAAACCATAGGAATTTTAATATCCATGTGGCCTTCCTTTTCAAATTCCTATTTAAGAAGCACAAGACTAAGTGATAGTAGCATAATAGCATTATAACTACACATTTTCTTGTGGTTTGACTTAATTTGACCATGCTTCTTTGCATTCATGTGATCTTCCAATTCCTATGAACCAAACACCCAGGTTGACAGAAATCCTGTGTTTTTTAATTCTCTGTTTTGCCCGTGCATTCCTATCGTATTCCCGTGTATCTCTTATCCCTGCGTTGTTAGAATCCTCCAATTTAAACGAGCCCTTACAGAATTAATTCTATTACAGATATATGTCAAAGAGAACCTTGTGTGGTTTGCCCCGCTCCTGCCGCACCGTCGTCCACCCCAGCTCAGCTGCTCCAACGACGGAAGGGTCCACCACAGCAAGGATCCTGTTAGGTTCTATGGTAGGGTGCATCGACTGCAAATTAAATATTCCTACCCGCAGAACAACCAGGAACATGCTACGAGAATTGATCACAGATCATTACCACTAGATGCGCAGTGTCATGCAGCGGAAGTAGAGTTGGGGCAGCACGTCCAGAGTCGTCTCCTCCTCGTCCGATCTCCCCCGAACAGTCGATCATCAGATCCCACGTACAAGTTCGCTGGAGCGGCGTAGGTGCACCGCCTCTAACGGTATCCGCGCGTGAAAGAGGAACACCATGCGGCGGACTGCTAGGTCCGATCACACAGTCGGCGGCGAGTGGAGGTGGCTATTCACAACACATGCAAACCCTAGTGACAGCGTCGAAGCGATCAACCGCATGAGTGTGCCGCACCCCACTATATATAGGCATCCATCACGGGGTCAACACTTGGGCCTCGCATGGATCCTAAAGCCCAAAGTCTACTCGGTCATGATCCAAGTCCAGCTCAGATCACATCCATCCAGTGTCCTCGGATCCGACCTCGTAGGTTCCTTCCCTTAAACGCACGACCCCTTAGGTTCTCGTTCACTTGGTCATGAGTCAGAACACATCTGGCTTTGCTAGTCGGTAGCAGCCTCTAGCAAAGCGTGCCGACTCCAAGTGTTCGATGAAGCTGGTTAGGTGAACCTGTACATCACACTTCTGTTCCCTTTGCCACACGATATATGTTGTTGGGCTCAAGGCGAGTCTATCATCCTTGTGCTAGCCTGACCTCTTTCCCGTTCCAGTGATGCTGACCACAAACCAGATTATCTCATAATCATTGTCACATGGCCATGCTTATCTTGGTCGGATCACACGAGGGGCCCATAGTATATCTCTCATGATCGGAGGGGCAAATCCCATCTTGCTTGACCATGTCTCGCGGCATGGGTATGGACAAGCCCGAAACCTACCTTTGTAACTACCCAGTCACGGAGTAGCATTTGGTCGGCCCAAAGCAGGTCTGTCACCATCCCGAGTACATGCGCCAGCTCAGGTCTTAGGACATAGAACGTATGTTGTACTAGAGACTCACAGATGACATATTGCTGCATCTCATAGTTGGGTCTGTCCGACTCAGACCTTATCTCGACTCGGATTCGATTACATTGAATCCGACCAGATCCTTCCGAGTCCATATTATCCAGCCAGCATCCAATGCTCCATGGCCAGTGAGACCGAGCCATCCACCGTGTCATATGCTAGTCTTGTCGGTTATGCGTCCACACCGCCCTTTCGACTAGGGACCTTTTAGAACAGTCATCATACAATGCATAGTCCCACAAACAAGTCACATACTTGCTGATACACATCATTGATAATCTCCAAAGACTATCTTTATTCATAAACACATAGGAAATATCATCATATATGATTGGCTCTAGGGCATATCTCCAACGGTCTCCCACTTGCACTAGAGTCAATCAAATAGACATCGTATGCCCATAGCTCTACCGTGCCCCTCATGCTTGGGTTGTGGAAGTGGCTTAGTCAACAGATCTGCAACATTTGCATCCACGTGAATTTTGCATAACTCTATATCACCACTCTTTACGATCTTTCGTATCAGGTGATATTTCCGATCTATCTGTCTGGTCTAGTGGTGGTTCCTCGGCTCCTTGGCTTGTGCGATGGTACCAGAATTATCACAATAAAGGTCCAATGGTTTTACCGAGGCTAGGAAAATACCAAGATCATCCAGAAAGTTCCGGATCCAAACATCCTCCTTTGCAACTTCACAAGCTGCAATGTATTCGGCTTGTGTAGTAGAATCAGCCTTCGTATCTTGCTTGGAACTCGTCCAGATCACTGCTCCTCCGTTCATGACGTACACGAATCCGGACTGTGATCGACAATCATCTCTGTCGGTTTGGAAACTAGCATCGGCGTAACCCTTTACGACGAGCTCTTCCTCACCTCCATAAACTAGAAACATTTCCTTAGTCCTTTTCAGGTACTTCAGAATATTCTTCACCGCTGCCCAGTGACTCTCACCTAGGTTAGCCTGGTGTCTGCTTGTTAGGCTTATTGCAAAAGCAACATCAGGCCTAGTACATATCATGGCATACATGATGGATCCGATTGCCGAGGCATATGGAATCCTACTCATCCTTCTTTGCTCATCAGATGTTGAAGGGCTCTGAGTCTCGCTTAGCCTTATAGCATGTGAGAGTGGCAAGAACCCTTTCTTTGCCTCACTCATGTTGAACCGCTTCAACACTTTATCTATGTACGTGCTCTGGCTCAAATCAAGCAGCCTCCTCGATCTATCTGTATAGATCTTAATGCCTAAAATATACACTGCCTCACCGAGGTCCTTCATTGAAAACTTGCCATTCAATGATTCCTTAACCGAGTTCAGCATCGAAACATCATTTCCGATCAACAGTATATCATCCACATACAAGATCAAAAACACTACTAAGCTCCCACTTAACTGCTTGTATAAACAAGCGTCCTCTTCACTTTTGATGAAACTGAGACCAGTGATGACCTCATCAAAACGAATATTCCAGCTCCGAGATGCTTGCCTCAACCCATAAATGGATCTCTTGAGCTTGCATACCTTACTAGTGCTAGTCGGATCGACAAAACCCTTGGGTTGTATCTGAAGGAAATATGCCCTGGAGGCAATAATAAAATTGTTATTTTATATTTCCTTATATCATGATAAATGTTTATTATTCATGCTAAAATTGTATTAACCGAAAACTTGATACATGTGTGAATACATAGACAAAACATTGTGTCCCTAGTATGCCTCTACTAGACTAGCTCGTTAATCAAAGATGGTTAAGTTTCCTAACCATAGACATGTGTTGTCATTTGATGAATGGGATCACATCATTAGGAGAATGATGTGATGGACAAGACCCATCCGTTAGCTTAGCATAATGATCGTTAAGTTTTATTGCTAAAGCTTTCTTCATGACTTATACATATTCCTCTGACTATGAGATTATGCAACTCCCGAATACCGGAGGAACACCTTGTGTGCTATCAAACATCACAACATAACTGGGTGATTATAAAGATGCTCTACAGGTGTCTCCGAAGGTGTTTTTTGGGTTGGCATAGATCGAGATTAGGATTTGTCACTCCGAGTATCGGAGAGGTATCTCTGGGCCCTCTCGGTAATGCACATCATATGAAGCCTTGCAAGCAATGTGACTAATGAGTTAGTTGCAGGATGATGCATTACGGAATGAGTAAAGAGACTTGCCGGTAACGAGATTGAACTAGGTATGATGATACCGACGATCGAATCTCGGGCAAGTAACATACCGATGACAAAGGGAATAACGTATGTTGTTATGCGGTTTGACCGATAAAGATCTTCGTAGAATATGTAGGAGCCAATATGAGCATCCAGGTTCCGCTATTGGTTATTGACCGGAGATGTGTCTCGGTCATGTCTACATAGTTCTCGAACCCGTAGGGTCCGCACGCTTAACGTTCGATGATGATTTGTATTATGAGTTATGTGATTTGATGACCGAAGTTTGTTCGGAGTCCCGGATGAGATCACGGACATGACGAGGAGTCTCGAAATGGTCGAGAGGTAAATATTCATATATTGGAAGGCTATATTCGGACATCGGAAAGGTTCCGAGTGATTCGGGTGTTTTTCGGAGTACCGGGGAGTTACGAGAATTCACCGGGAGAAGTAATGGGCCTTATTGGGCCATACGGGAAAAGAGGAGGCAGGCCAAGGGGAGGTGCCCCCCCCCCCCCCGTGGATCCGAATTGGACTAGGGGAAGGGGGCGGCGCCCCCCTTGCCTTTTCCTACTCCCTCCCTCTTTTCCCTCTTTCCTTCTCTCCTACTCCGAAAAGGAAAGGGATTCCTACTAGGACTTGGAAGTCCTAGTAGGACTCCATACTCTTGGCGCGCCCCTAGGGGCCCGGCCTCTCTCCCTCCCTCCTTTATATACGTGGGAGGGGGGCACCCCAAAGACACACCAAGATTTGTCTTAGCCGTGTGCGGTGCCCCCCTCCACAGTTTAACACCTCGGTCATATCGTCGTAGTGCTTAGGTGAAGCCCTGCGCCGGTAACTTCATCACCACCGTCGCCACGCCGTCGTGCTGATGGAACTCTCCCTCATCCTCAACTGGATCAAGAGCTCGAGGGACGTCATCGAGCTGAACGTGTGCAAAACTCGGAGGTGCCGTACGTTCGGTGCTTGATCGGTTGGATCGCGAAGATGTTCGACTACATCAACCGCGTTAAGCTAACGCTTCCACTTTTGGTCTACGAGGGTACGTGGACACACTCTCCCCTCTCATTGCTATGCATCTCCTAGATAGATCTTGTGTGAGCGTAGAATTTTTTTGAAATTGCATGCTACGTTCCCCAACAGTGGCATCCGAGCCAGGTCTATGCGTAGATGATATGCACGAGTAGAACACAAAGAGTTGTAGGCGATAATAGTCATACTGCTTACCACCAATGTCTTACTTTGATTCGGCAGTATTGTTGGATGAAGCGGCTCGGACCGACATTACATGACCGCGTTCATGAGACTGGTTCTACCGACGTGCATTGCACACAGGTGGCTGGCGGGTGTCTGTTTCTCCAACTTTAGTTGAATCGAGTTTGACTACGGCCGGTCCTTGTTGAAGGTTAAAATAGCACACTTGACAAAAAATCGTTGTGGTTTTGATGCGTAGGTAAGAACGGTTCTTACTAGAAGCCCGTATCAGACACGTAAAACTTGCAACAACAAAGTAGAGGACGTCTAACTTGTTTTTGCAGGGCATGTTGTGATGTGATATGGTCAAGACATGATGTGATACACGTTATTGTATGAGATGATCATGTTTTGTAAAAAGTTATCGGCAACTGGCAGGAGCCTTATGGTTGTCGCTTTATTGTATGAAATGCAATCGCCATGTAATTGCTTTACTTTATCACTATGCGGTAGCGATAGTCGTAGAAGCAATAGTTGGCTAGGCGACAACAACGCTACGATGGAGATCAAAGTGTCAAGCCGGTGATGATGGAAATCTTGATGGTGCTTTGGAGATGGAGATCAAAGGCACAAGATGATGATGGCCATATCATGTCACATATTTTGGTTGCATGTGATGTTTATCTTATATGCATATTATTTTGCTTAGTACGGCGGTAGCATTATAAGATGATCCCTCACTAAATTTCAAGGTATAAGTGTTCTCCCTGAGTATGCACCATTACGACAGTTCATCGTGCCGAGACACCACGTGATGATCGGGTGTGATAAGCTCTACGTTCACATACAACGGGTGCAAGACAGTTTTGCACGTGTGGAATACTCGGGTTAAACTTGACGAGCCTAGCATATGCAGATATGGCCTCAGAACACTGGAGACCGAAAGGTCAAACGTGGATCATATAGTAGATATGATCAACATAGAGATGTTCACCATTGAAAACTACTCCATCTCACGTGATGATCGGACATGGTTTAGTTGATATGGATCACGTGATCATTTAGATGACTAGAGGGATGTCTATCTAAGTGGGAGTTCTTAAGTAATATGATTAAATGAACTTTAATTTACCATGAACTTAGTCCTGATAGTTTTTGCATATCTATGTTATAGATCAATAGCTCGCGATGTAGCTCCCCGTTTATTTTTTGATATGTTCCTAGAGAAAACTAAGTTGAAAGATAATAGTAGCAATGATGCGGGCTGGGTCCGTGATCTGAGGATTATCCTCATTGCTGCACAGAAGAATTATGTCCTTGATGCACCGCTAGGTCACAGACCTATTGCAGGAACAGATGCAGAAGTTATGAATATTTGGCAAGCTCGGTATGATGACTACTTGATAGTTTAGTGCGCCATGCTTTACGGCTTAGAACCGGGACTTCAAAAACATTTTGAACACCACGGAGCATATAAGATGTTCCAAGAGTTGAAATTAGTATTTCAGACTCATGCCCGTGTCGAGAGGTATGAGACCTCTGACAAGTACTTTGCCTACAAGATGGAGGAGAATTGCTCAGCTAGTGAGCATGTGCACAAAATGTCTGGGTACTACAATCGCTTGAATCAAGTGGGAGTTAATCTTCCAGATAAGATAGTGATTGACATAGTTCTCTAGTCACTATCACCAAGCTACTAGAACTTCATGATGAACTATAATATGCAAGGGATGACAAAAATGATTCCCGAGCTCTTCGCAATGCTGAAATCAGCGAAGGTAGAAATCAAGAAAGAGCATCAAGTGTTGATGGTTGACAATACCACTAGTTTCAAGTAAAACGGCAAGGGAAATAAAGGGAACTTCAAGAAGAATGGCAAGCAAGTTGTCACTCCCGGGAAGAATCCCAAGCCTGGACCCAAGCCTGAAACTGAGTGCTTCTACTGCAAAGGGACTGGTCACTGGAAACGGAACTGCCCCAAGTATTTGGCGGATAAGAAGGATGGCAAAGAGAACAAAGGTACATATGATATACATGTTATTGATGTGTAATTTACTAGTGTTCATAGCAACCCCTGGGTATTTGATACTGGTTCAGTTGCTAAGATTAGTAACTCGAAACAGGAGTTGCAGAATAAACAGAAACTAGTTAAGGGAGAGGTGACGATGAATGTCGGAATTGATTCCAAGGTTGATATGATCAACATCGCACACTCACTCTACATTCGGGATTAGTGTTGAACCTAAAATAAATGTTATTTGGTGTTTGCGTTGAGCATAAATATGATTTGATCATGTTTATTGCAATACGGTTATTGATTTAAGTCAGAGAATAATTGTTGTTCTGTTTACATGAATAAAACCTTCTATGGTCATGCACCCAATGTGAATGGTTTATTGAATCTCGATCGTAATGATACACATATTCATAATATTGATGCCAAAAGATGAAAGGTTGATAATGATAGTGCAACATATTTGTGGCACTGCCGTTTAGGTCATATTGGTGTAAAGCGCATGAAGAAACTCCATGCTGATGGACCTTTGGAATCACTTGATTATGAATCATTTGATGCTTGTGAACCATGCCTCTTGGGCAAGATGACTAAAACTCCGTTCTCCGGAACAATGGAGCGAGCCACTGACTTATTGGAAATAATACATACCGATGTATGCAGTCCGATGAGTGTTGAGGCTCGCGGCGGGTATCGTTATTTTCTGACCTTCACAGATGATTTGAGCAGATATGGGTATATCTACTTGATGAAACACAAGTCTGAAACATTTGAAAAGTCAAAGAATTTTAGAGTGAAGTGGAGAATCCTCGTAACAAGAAAATAAAGTTTCTACGATCTGATCGCGGAGGCGAATATTTGAGTTACGAGTTTGGCCTTCATTTAAAACAATGTGGAATAGTTTCACAAACTCACGCCACCTGGAACACCATGGCGTAATGGTGTGTCCGAACGTCGTAACTGTGCTTTATTAGATATGGTGCGATCTATGATGTCTCTTACCGATTTACGACTATCATTTTGGGGTTATGCATTAGAAACAGCTGCATTCACGTTAAATAGGGCACCATCTAAATCCATTGAGACGACACCGTATGAACTGTGGTTTGGCAAGAACCCTAAGCTGTCGTTTCTTAAAGTTTGGGGTTGCGATGCTTATGTGAAAAAGCTTCAGCCTGATAAGCTCGAACCCAAATCGGAGAAGTGCGTCTTCATAGGATACCCAAAAGAAACTGTTGGGTACACCTTCTATCACAGATCCGAAGGCAAGATTTTTGTTGCTAAGAATGGATTCTTTCTAGAGAAGGAGTTTCTCTCAAAAGAAGTGAGTGGGAGGAAAGTAGAACTTGATGAGGTAGTGGTACCTTCTCTTGAATTGGAAAGTAGTTCATCACAGAAATCAGTTCCAGTGATGCCTACACCAATTAGTGAGGAAGCTAATGATGATGATCATGAAGCTTCAGATCAAGTTACTACAGAACCTCATAGGTCAACCAGAGTATGTTTCGCACCAGAGTGGTACGGTAATCCTGTTCTGGAAGTCATGTTACTAGACCATGACGAACCTACGAACTATGAGGAAGCGATGATGAGCCCAGATTCCGCTAAATGGCTTGAGGCCATGAAATCTGAGATGGGATCCATGTATGAGAACAAAGTATGGACTTTGGTTGACTTGCCCGATGATCGGCAAGCCATTGAGAACAAATGGATCTTCAAGAGGAAGACAGACACTGATAGTAGTGTTACTATCTACAAAGCTTGACTTGTCGCAAAAGGTTTTCGACAAAGTTCAAGGTGTTGACTACGATGAGATTTTCTCACTCGTAGCGATGCTTAAGTCTGTCCGAATCATGTTAGCAATTGCCACATTTTATGAAATCTGGCAAATGGATGTCAAAAACTACATTCCTTAATGGATTTCTTAAAGAAGAAGTTGTATATGATACAACCAGAAGGTTTTGTCAATCCTAAAGGTGCTAACAAAATGTGCAAGCTCCAGCGATCCATCTATGGACTGGTGCAAGCATCTCAGAGTTGGAATATACGCTTTGATGAGTTGATCAAAGCATATAGTTTTATACAGACTTGCGGTGAAGCCTGTATTTACAAGAAAGTGAGTGGGAGTGCTACAGCCTTTCTGATAAGTATATGTGAATGACATATTGTTGATCGGAAATGATGTAGAATTTTTTGGAAAGCATAAAGGAGTGTTTGAAAGGAGTTTTTCAAAGAAAGACCTCGGTGAAGCTGCTTACATATTGAGCATCAAGATCTATAGAGATAGATCAAGACACTTGATAAGTTTTTTCAATGAGTACATACCTTGACAAGATTTTGAAGTAGTTCAAAATGGAACAGTCAAAGAAGGAGTTCTTGCTTGTGTTGCAAGGTGTGAAGTTGAGTAAGACTCAAAACCCGACCACAGCAGAAAATAGAAAGAGAATGAAAGTCATTCCCTATGCCTCATTCATAGGTTCTATAAAGTACGCTATGCTGTGTACCAGAACTATTGTGTACCTCACCATGAGTTTGGCAAGAGGGAACAATAGTGATCCAGGAGTGGATCACTGGACAGCGGTCAAAATTATCCTTAGTGGAATAAGGATATATTTCTCGGTTATGGAGGTGACAAAAAGTTCGTTGTAAAGGGTTATGTCGATGCAAGCTTTGACACTGATCCGGATGACTCTGAGTCTCAATCTAGATACATATTGAAAGTGGGAGCAATTAGCTAGAGTAGCTCCGTGCATAGCATTGTAGACATAGAAATTTGCAAAATACATACGGATCTGAATGTGGCAGATTCGTTGACTAAACTTCTCTCACAAGCAAAACATGATCACACCTTAGTACTCTTTAGGTGTTAATCACATGGCAATGTGAACTAGATTATTGACTCTGGTAAACCCTTTGGGTGTTGGTCACATGGCGATGTGAACTATGGGTGTTAATCACATGGTGATGTGAACTATTGGTGTTAAATCACATGGTGATGTGAAGTAGATTATTGACTCTAGTGCAAGTGGGAGACTGAAGGAAATATGCCCTAGAGGCAATAATAAAATTGTTATTTTATATTTCCTTATATCATGATAAATGTTTATTATTCATGCTAAAATTGTATTAACCGGAAACTTGATACATGTGTGAATACATAGACAAAACATTGTGTCCCTAGTATGCCTCTACTAGACTAGCTCGTTAATCAAAGATGGTTAAGTTTCCTAACCATAGACATGTGTTGTCATTTGATGAACGGGATCACATTATTAAGAGAATGATGTGATGGACAAGACCCATCCGTTAGCTTAGCATAATGATCGTTAAGTTTTATTGCTAAAGCTTTCTTCATGACTTATACATATTCCTCTGACTATGAGATTATGCAACTCCCGAATATCGGAGGAACACCTTGTGTGCTATCAAACATCACAACATAACTGGGTGATTATAAAGATGCTCTACAGGTGTCTCCGAAGGTGTTTGTTGGGTTGGCATAGATCGAGATTAGGATTTGTCACTCCGAGTATCAGAGAGGTATCTCTGGGCCCTCTCGGTAATGCACATCATATGAAGCCTTGCAAGCAATGTGACTAATGAGTTAGTTGCGGGATGATGCATTATGGAACGAGTAAAGAGACCTGCCGGTAATGAGATTGAACTAGGTATGATGATACCGACGATCGAATCTCGGGCAAGTAACATACCGATGACAAAGGGAATAACGTATGTTGTTATGCGGTTTGACCGATAAAGATCTTCGTAGAATATGTAGGAGCCAATATGAGCATCCAGGTTCCGCTATTGGTTATTGACCGGAGATGTGTCTCGGTCATGTCTACATAGTTCTCGAACCCGTAGGGTCCGCACGCTTAACGTTCGATGACGATTTGTATTATGAGTTATGTGATTTGATGACCGAAGTTTGTTCGGAGTCCCGGATGAGATCACGGACATGACGAGGAGTCTCGAAATGGTCGAGAGGTAAAGATTCATATATTGGAAGGCTATATTCGGACATCGGAAAGGTTCCGAGTGATTCGGGTGTTTTTCGGAGTACCGGGGAGTTACGGGAATTCACCGGGAGAAGTAATGGGCCTTATTGGGCCATACGGGAAAAGAGGAGGCAGGCCAAGGGGAGGTGGCGCGCGCCCCCCCATGGGTCCGAATTGGACTAGGGGAAGGGGGCGGCTCCCCCCTTGCCTTTTCCTACTCCCTCCCTCTTTTCCCTCTTTCCTTCTCTCCTACTCCGAAAAGGAAAGGGATTCCTACTAGGACTTGGAAGTCCTAGTAGGACTCCATACTCTTGGCGCGCCCCTAGGGGCCCAGCCTCTCTCCCTCCCTCCTTTATATACGTGGGAGGTGGGCACCCCAAAGACACACCAAGATTTGTCTTAGCCGTGTGCGGTGCCCCCCTCCACAGTTTAACACCTCGGTCATATCATCGTAGTGCTTAGGTGAAGCCCTGCGCCGGTAAGTTCATCATCACCGTCGCCACGCCGTCGTCCTAACGGAACTCTCCCTCATCCTCAACTGGATCAAGAGCTCGAGGGACATCATCGAGCTGAACGTGTGCAGAACTCAGAGGTGCCGTATGTTCGGTGCTTGATCGGTTGGATCGCGAAGATGTTCGACTACATCAACCGCGTTAAGCTAACGCTTACGCTTTCGGTCTACGAGGGTACATGGACACCTCTCCCCTCTCGTTGCTATGCATCTCCTAGATAGATCTTGCGTGAGCGTAGAATTTTTTTGAAATTGCATGCTACGTTCCCCAACAGTATCATATAGACATCCTCGGTTAAATTTCCGTGAAGGAAAGTTGTTTTGACATCCATATGCCATATCTCATAATCAAAATATGCAGCTATAGCTAGTACGATCCTCATCGACTTCAGAATCGCTACCGGCGAGTAGGTCTCATCATAGTCAATTCCTTGAACTTGTCCACAACCTTTTGCGACAAGCCGAGCTTTGTGGATCTGAACATTTGCATCCACATCGGTTTTCTTATTAAAGACCCATTTGCAGCCAATGGCCTTTACGCCAGGCGGCGGATCAACCAAGTCCCAGACTTGATTCTCATCCATGGACTTTAACTTGGATCTCATGGCCTCTAGCCATGCCTCGGAATCTAGGCTCACCATCGGTTCCGCGTATGTGGCCGGCTCATCGCTTTCTAGCAACAATACATCACGCACTTTGTGCAATCTTTCCGACCTCCGTGGTTTCGGTGCCGCTTCCACTACTGGTTTCCTGCTGACTCCGGTATGATCTCATCACCAGCCGAGCCGGCCTTGAGTGGTCCTCGAATTTCTTTGATTCGGACCGTCCTCCCACTGGCCTCCCGTCTGAGAAACTCTTTCTCAAGGAAAACCCCGTTCTGAGCAACAAACACTTTGTTCTCTTCGCGGTTGTAGAAGCTATATCCCAAGGTTTCCCTTGGATATCCCATGAATATGCATTTATCCGACTTGGGTGTAAGCTTGTCTGACATAAGTTGCCTTACAAATGCTTCACAACCCCAAATCTTTAGAAAAGACAAACCGGGACTCTTCTCGGTCCACATTTCATGTGGTGTCTTGTCTACGAATTTTGATGCACCCTGTTAAGTGTGAAGGCTGCAGTTTCTAGAGTGTATCCCCAGAATGACAAGGGTAAATCCAATTTGCTCATCATTGACCGGACCATGTCCAACAAGGTCCTATTCCTCCGCTCCAACATGCCATTTCTCTATGGGGTACCCGGAGGTGTGAGCTGAGGTACTATACCTTGGCTTTTCAGATGATCATCAAACTCCTAGCTCATGTAGACACCTCCATGATCTGATCGTACAAGTTTTATAGTCTTGCTGAGCTGATTCTCAACCTTGTTCTAAAACTCTTTGAACTTTTCAAAAGGTTCCGACTTGTGCCTCATTAAATAGATATACCCATATCTACTCATGTCGTTTGTAAAAGTCACGAAGTACTGATAGCCACCTCTGGCAGTTGTGCTCATTGGACCACACACATCACTGTGTATAAGCTCCAATAGCTCGGACGCCCTCTCACAACTCTTTGCAAAAGGAGACTTAGTCATCTTGCCGAGCAAGCATGATTCACATGTCTCAAACGACCCAAAGTCAGACGAAGTTAGGAGCCCATCATCATGGAGATTCTTCATGCATTTCAGACTAATGTGTCCAAGCCAGCAATGCCAGAAGTATGTCAGATTTATCTCATTAGGCTTATGCCTCTTGACATTCACGTTATAGACCGGTTCCTGTTCCAGATTCAATATAAAAAGCCCATCTACAATGGGGCATAGCCGTGGAACATTCCATTCAAATAAAATGGACAACAATTGTCCTTTAAATTGAATTCATAACCCTGACTCATCAAACATGAGGCAGAAATAATGTTCTGACTAAGTGCAAGAATGTAATAACAATTATTCAATTCCAAAACAAATCCAGAGGGAAGCTAGAGCTGCATCGTGCCGACCTCCAACGCAACAACTCTTGCTTTGTTGCCGACCCTGATGTCAATCTCCCCTTGTGCCACACGCCTAGTTCTTACCATCCCCTGCATCAAGTTGCAAATATGAACAACTGATCCGGTATCAAATATCCAAGAGCTACTAGGTATGTCAGCAAGGTAAATGTCTATAACATATCTAACAATTGTACCTTTGCCTGAAGCAGCATTTCTGGCCTTCTTGCCATGCTTAGCAAGCCACTTGCTACAGTTCCTCTTCTAGTGACCAGTTTCCTTGCAATGATAGCAAATGGTCTTTGAGTCTGGTCCTGACTTCGGCGCAGCGGTGGATGTTACCATCTCCGTGCCCTTTGCCTTAGCCTTCTTCTTGGACCAACTCTTCTTTAACTTGCCCAAGTTCTGCACCATCAACACTTGATGCGTGCCTTTCTTTATATCATGCTCTCGCTCCTTAAGCATCCCATGCAATTCAGTGAGCTTCTTATCCATGATGTGCATATGATAGTTCGAGATGAACGTCCCATAGCCAGGCGGAAGAGAACCCATAACTGCATCTATAGCCAGCTCATCTAAGAGAGGGAAGCCTAACCGATCCAAAGCTTGCACGTATCTGATCATCTTGATCACATCCGGGGTCAGTGGATCACCTTCCTTCAGCACCCCAATTTTATGAGCCCACTACTAGACGTACTTGACATGAGAAGGTGCAACATCTGGGACGGAAATTTGCTTGATATTAATGAGGGATCTTTCTACCATATTAACATGCATAGAAAACAAGAAGCATAAAAATCACAAATAAACATATATTGTAAAATAGTATGTCTCCTTCATGGACGTTCTTCCAGGTCCGCTCCGACTCTGATGACCAGCATGGAACTCCATCTTGTTCGTCATGTCAGGATGCCAAGCCACCAACTTGATCTCTATCTTTCAACTACTACAACTAGTAATGAATTTTACAGAGAATCACAAATCGACACGCAGGTCGTTAAACATTATAATGACAACACTTTGGCTCCTGCCGGCTGACAAATCATGACACGCAGGCCATGTATAATTTACAAACATGCATCACACACACATGAGCCATACTATTCACATCAAACCCTGCAAAATAAAGTTATGCATAGAATCGCATTCTACTAGTTTGAGTGATCGTGTACGAAATACAAGGCGCAACGCACACGGTGGTCCCCCGTTAACCCCGATGGCGGATACCGACCGGTAGGGGTAGGTTGTGTCACGACCTCATCTATTCCGATCATCAGAAAACATATCCACATCGATTCCCATGTGCACTTGGCCTCATCAACCGTGCACATAGCCGATTTCATAAACGACAACATATCTCATCTGCCGCCTCCACATATCTCATATGCATACGATCTGAATCCAAATCCTATAGCAGAGGCTCTGATAACACCGTTGGGTTCTAGGATAGGGCGCGTCGACTGCAAATTAAAAATTCCTACCCGGAGAACAACCAGGAACATGCTACGAGAATGGATCACGGATCGTTACCACTAGACGCGCAGTGCCGTGCAGCGGAAGTAGAGTTGGGGCAGCGCGTCTAGAGTCGTCTCCTCCTTGTCCGATCTCCCTCGAATAGCCGATCGTCAGATCCCACGTACAAGTTTGTCGGAGCAGCGCAGGTGCACCGCCTCTAACGGTATCCGCACGTGCAGGAGGAACACCGTGCGACGGACTTCTAGGTCCGGTCACACAGTCGGCGGTGAGTGGAGATGGCTATTCGCAACACATGCAAACCCTAGTGACAGCGCCGAAGCGATCAACCGCATGAGTGTGCCGCACCTCCACTATATATAGGCATTCGTCGCAGGCTCAACACTTGGGCCTCGCACGCATCCTAAAGCCCAAAGTCTACTCGGTCACGATCCAAGTCCACCTCGGATCACATCTGTCTAGTGTCATCGGATCCGACCTCGTAGGTTCCTTCCCTTAAGCGCGTGACCCCTTAGGTTCTTGTTCACTTGGTCACGAGTCAGGTCACATCTGGCTCTGCTAGTCGGCAGCAGCCTCTAGCAAAGTGTGCCGACTCCAAGTGTCTGATGAAGCTGGTTAGGTGAACCTATACATCACACTTCTGTTCCCTTTGCCACACGATATATGTTGTCGGGCTCAAGGCGAGTCTATTATCCTTGTGCTAGCCCAACCTCTTTCTCATTCCAGTGATGCCGACCATGATAACCCACAAGTATAGGGGATCGCAACAGTTTTCAAGGGTTGAGTATTCAACCCAAATTTATAGATTCGACACAAGGGGAGCCAGAGAATATTTGCAAGTATTAACAGTTGAGTTGTCAATTCAACCGCACCTGGAGATTAAATATCTGTAGCAAAATGATCAGTAGCATAGTAATATGATAAATTGATAGTGATAGTGATAGTGGTAGCAACAATAGTAACAGTAACAATGGTAGCAGTAATTTTGTAGCAGTTGTAACAGTAGCAGCAACAGTAGTAACTTAACAAGATCAATATGTGAAAAGCTCATAGGC
Source organism: Thinopyrum elongatum (assembly GCA_011799875.1). Lineage (NCBI taxonomy): Eukaryota > Viridiplantae > Streptophyta > Magnoliopsida > Poales > Poaceae > Thinopyrum > Thinopyrum elongatum. The sequence goes on along the minus strand of CM022298.1, from coordinate 292,248,930 downwards.
ATTGGATCGGAGATTTCGTTGGATGATATTCATCATATAGCAGTCATAACCTAGGGCGATATAGAACTAGCTCCAGTTCATAAATATAATGTAGGCATGTATTCCGTAGATAGTCATACGTGCTTATGCAAAAGAACTTGCATGACATCTTTTGTCTTACCCTCCCGTGGAAGCGGGGTCCATAAGGAAACTAAGGGATATTAAGGCCTCCTTTTAATAGAGAACCAGAACAAAGCATTAACACATAGTGAATAACTCCTCAAATTACGGTAATCACCGGAAAGAATCCCAATTATTGTCACCTTGGGGTATGCGGATCATAACACGTAGCAGGAGCATATAACTTGCAAGATCAGATCACGAACATAAATATAATGCTGAAAACATAAACGGTTCAGATCTGAAATCATGGCACTCGGGCCCTAGTGACAAGAGCATTAAGCATAGCAAAGTCATAGCAACATCAATCTCAAAACATAGTGGATACTAGGGATCAAGCCCTAACAAAACTAACTCGATTACATGATGAATCTCATCCAACCCCTCATCGACTAACGAGCCTACGAAGGAATTACTCACTCCTGGCAGTGAGCATCATGAAATTGGTGATGGAAGATGCTTGATGATGATGAAGACCGAAGATCCCCCTCTCCAGAGCCCCAAACGGGCTCCAGATCTGGCCTCTCGATGAAGAATAGGAGGTGGCGGCGGCTCCGTATCGTAAAACATGATGAAACTTCCTCTGCTATTTTTTCTGGAAAAATAGGATTTATAGCGTTGGAATTAGGGTCAGCGGAGCCTCGTGGGGCCCACTACCCACTAGGGCGCACCCGAGGGGGGCGGCACGCCCTGGTGCCTAGTGGGTAGCTGGCCCCCCATCCAGTGGGTCTTGGTTCCAGTATTTTTTATTTATTCCAAAATAATTCTCCAAAAAGTTTTGTCCGATTCCGAGAACTTTTATTTCTGCACAAAGACAACACCATGGTAGTTCTGCTGAAAACAACATCAGTCTGGGTTAGTTTCATTCAAATCATGCAAATTAGAGTCCAAAACAACAGCAAAAGCATTAGGAAAAGTAGATACGAAGGAGACATATCAACTCCCCCAAGCTTAACCCATTTCTTGTCCTCAAGCAATTCAGTTGACAAACCTAAAGTGATAAAGAAAAAATTTTATGAACTCTTTTGTTCTTGTGTCCATATATATATGCTTAAATAGCAGCCAGGTTTTCAGCAAAGATCATAACTAACCATGCAAGCAATAACTCTTAGAAATAATATTTACTCATATCAATGGCATAATCAACTAGCGAGCAATAATAAAATATTTCAAATGCAAACACTTTGTCAAAACAATCATGATATAATATGACAATAGTGGTATCTCGCTAGCCCTTTCTAAGACCGCAAAACATAAATGCACAGCACCTCCAAAGTTCAAGCAGCGACTAAATATTGTATTCATGGTAGAAGAGATCCAGTCATGATGCATTCAACATTATAACTATACACAATGCATGAGGATGACAATAGTGCTCTCAGGACTGGTGCTTGTTTGAGAAGGTGATGACTCAACATAAAAGTAAAATAACATAAAAGTAAATGGATAGTCCCTTCGCAGGGGGAAGTAGGGATTTGCAGAGGTGCCAGAGCTCAAAGTTTAAATCAGAGATAAAAATAATTTTGAGAGGTATACCCTTCCTGTCAACGTTATGACAAAGAGTTTTCAATATCTTCCATGCTAAACACATTAGCGGCGGTTCCCAAGCGATAAAAGCAAAGTTTACTCCCCCTCCACCAACAAACAGAAGCCATGGCTAGCCGAATCATCGGGTGCCCTCCATACCAACAACAGTCCGGGGGAGATTTGTTTAATTATTTGTAATTTTTGATTTCGGGACTGGGCATCCCTATTACCAGCCCCTTTCATGCAAGGACGAGTGAATAAATACTCATCATGATAATAACCCGCTTAGCATGGAACATACTAACCATCCCCTGTCGCTCCATGAGCGGTCCGGGCACACAAAACATATGTTCATTTGAATTTTTAGAGGTGGCACATGCAAATTTACTTGGAACGGTAGGGTAATACCGCATATAGGTAGATATAGTGGACTCATCTGGAATAACTTTAGTTTAAGGGTTTTGATGCACAAGCAGTATTCCCGCTTAGTACAAGCGAAGGCTAGCAATTAGGTTGAGAAGCGACCAACCAGAGAGCAAAAACGGTCATGATCATGCATTATGAATAATTAACATTGAGTACTAGCATGAGTAGGATATAAACACCATGAACATAAATATCATGGAGGCTATGTTGGTTTTGATTCAACTACATGCGTGAACATGTGCCAAGTCAAGCCACTTGAAACATTCAGAGGAGGATACCATATCATCATACTACATCACAATCATTTTAATGCATGTTGACACTCAAGATAAATCATTATCCACTCCTAGCTACTTAAGCATGGCATGCGCAACTATATTATCTAATTGTCATTGCAAGCATGTTCAATCATAATATGCTGAATCATGGATACTGAGTTAAACATATTTACAAAAACAAAAACAAGTTGAGTTCATACCCGCTTTTCCTGCCACAGTCACTTCATCATACATCGTCATTATTGCCTTTCACTTGCATGACCGATTGATATGAAAATAATAATAGTGCAAGAGTGTCGTGGAATAAGCTGGAATCTGCAAACATTTTATTTAAAGGAGAAGACAAAATAATATGTGCTCTTTGTTAGATCAACAATAATACACATGAGAGCCACTCAACATTTTCATCGTGGTCTTCTCCTTAGTACGACTCAACAAAAGAAAAGAATTTCAGAGAAACACACTGAAATATTTTTGGAGTTTTTAGTTTTTCTTGAGAGAAAGCAAATTAAAGAGAGGAAAACAAAAATGATAAAAACTATTTACACGGGAAAGCTCCCAACAAGCAAAAGAAGAAATGAGAAATCTGTTGCGGTTTTCTTTTAATACTACAACTAAATTAAACTGGAAAGAAAAACCGAAAAGAAGCGAGAAATATTTTTGGATTTTCTAAAAGTTCTTTTTTTCAAACACACAAGAAGAAAGCGAGAAAATAAAACTAGCATGGATAATACAATGGAAAAGGTGTGAACACCGACAACTGAAATGAAGTGTGTGAGCAAGAATGTAATGCCGGTGGAAATATGTACTCCCCCAATCTTAGGCTTTTGGCCTAGCTCGGTAATCACCACCCGTAGTAGCCGTCTAATAACTCCTGGGGCTCCTCCTCTGCCACTGCCTGGGCATTCCGGTGGGCGACAATGTCCGTGTCACACCTTGTGTTTTGAGTCACATTACTAAGTCAATAAATCTAAAAAATTAGGGCCAACAAAAACTTTTGTGTGTAAATAATGCTTGATTTGATTGTTGTTTGTTTGCTTGCTTGAGTGTGCTCTTAATTCACAAAAATCCTCCCACTCTCAAAGATCATCTCCTTGATCCAAAACCTTTCCCAATGATCATGCCATGTGTATAGGACAGAAAACTATTTTTATACAAAATTATTTTGACCAAAAAGCATTTATTCAAATTAGGTTTTCAAAACCCCCTGAATTGAGGGTTGTACTACAAGTCCTCAAATTAGGAAAAATCTTTTGCCTCCAAGATCTTATTTGAAACCTATTATATATAAGACTTCCCAAAACCACAAAATATTATTTTTAAAGGTTATTTTCATATTTTATTTAAAGGCTAGAAATGGTCTTTTATAGGAAAAATATTTCAATGTTTTAAAAACATTTGGGAAAATTTAGGGAAACTCAGTGGACATATATGTTCCATATATATGAGTTTAAACACATGGTTATGTTCAAAATATTCGACAAAACCCTCCAAAACCCTTTCTATATATTTCAAGTATTTGAAATATTTCTATAAGAAATATTCTCAAATAAATCCAAGAAAATTCTAGAAAGTCACATATGCCTATTATGTTGATCTTGGAAAGTTTCATTTCAATCCAAATTATTTTTGTTTACAAAAATGCCCCAAAAGCATTCCTATCTAGATCCAAATTTGAGCAACTCTACATTGGCAACTATCTCCTTTTGATATCAAACTTTGTGGGCATGATCTAATCCCCAAATAATGACACCACAACAAGTGGTGCATCAAGGTGAATAGATTAGCTTGGCTAGATCTAAGGAAACCTGATTCTGTTGATTTCTAGGGTTTATAAAGTTTGCATTGGCCACTTTATTCAAATGAGCTAAAATTTGTGGGCATGCCTATTTAATCCCACTTCTCAATCCTGTTAAATCTCATGTCAAGGAGATCATTCTAACTAGCTCAAAACCAGCACAAACACCTTCTGGTGAATTTCCAAAGTTACTGTTTTGACCCCTTCCACTATTCTCCATGACCTCAATTTTTTACCAGAGCTCAACCCTATCATCTTCTACCTCTAGTAGAATTTTCAAGCCCATATCTCCATTATTGGGGGGGGGGGGTGAAAACCTCAGTTTCCCTCTCTAGACAGCCACTGTTCATCTCTCTCTCCACCCCCTCTCTCACTCCAGAAGCCCTCCAGAGCATGCTATGTCATAAGCTCTTTGTTTACCCACCCCCAGAACCTCTAGACACTAGTGGACACGTCCATGGTGCATAAAGAAAGCCGTGGCATGCCATGGTCGCGCTCTAGAGCGCGCTACAGTGCACTCTGGCACTGTAGCTTGCCCATTCCGAGGGTCTCTGTTGACCTTGGGCGCCGGGACCGTGTCCCCCGAGACCGCCTCGACATCCTCTACACGACACGCTGTAGGGCCCTTCCTCCCTAGCCCTCATCTCTACTCCATGGTGCTCGCCCGAGAGCGCCCTAGACCGTGCCCACGGTGCACCAGCGCCTCCTCCATATAAAGCCACTCCGAGCTCTCTCTCATGCCTCGGCTGGATCCCCCTCTCTCCCATCAACCTCCAGACAACCTCCTTCTTCCTCTTGTGCCCTCCTGCCCCTCCATGGTTGGAGCACCACCGACGGCCACCGCTCAAATTCGAGCCACCCCGGCCTCCCTTCCTCTTCTCAACTAGTCCACGGCGCTCCCCTAGCTTCCACGAACCTCCCCAACACCCCAGAGCCCCTCCTCCGTGGCTGAAACATGCGCGGTGGCATTAACTCAAGTAAAATGATGAACTTAGCACTAACCACTAAGGGGCAACTGAGAAACCGCCTACCAATGTAGAATCCCTCCGTGCATACACGTCGAGCGGGAGTGTGCTCATGCACACAACTCAGCTTTTGGTACTTCTCGGTGGCGCAAAACTCGGAGTCAAACTCGTGTTGCGGGAGTCTGGAGTCATGCTCCGGATCCGGCGGCAGATCGCTTTCCTGGTGTGCCGGGGGGGGGGGGAGGGGGTCATTCAGAATGGATTCAGCAAGGAGCTACTTTGGACATGCTAAAAAAGATCGGGATAGATTGGAACCTGACAGGACGATTCGGATCCGTAGTACACCTGCCTTCTGATGACCTTAGGCAAGTGCTCGGCGGCGACTGCCGTCGTGGCGGCGATACGAACAGGAGCAGCTGCACCGAAACCATCAGCACCACTCGTCCGCATTCCCCCAATGTCAGCGCCACGCGAGGGAATCTGGAGGCTATCTAGGGATTTGGGGGAATGGGGAAACTGTGGGGATAAGCTAACGGTCGGGAACTACTTATGGCACTATATGTTGTATACGACACATTGTTTATACATGTCGTTTGTGTTAGGTATTACAACTTCACACACGATTTCCGCACCAAACCGTGTGAGAAGACAACGTAGGTGAGACACGGTTTCCGTTACATAACCGTATGTGATGTACTACCCTGTACATATAATTGAGTTACAGTGATACCGTGTAAACAGCCGCTCTGCGGATATCCGTCAAAAACTAAAACAGCCGCTCTGCATATAGAGATGGCGGCGGCGTCCTAGGCAGCGGCTACCGGAGAAGAGGTCAATCCTCGGTCGGTGGGCGGTGGCGGCGTCATAGGAGGTCAATCCTCGGTCTGCGGCGGGAGATAGGAGGAGCTCAACCATCAAGGGCGGGGGCAGCGTGATTCGAGCACATCCATCGCGGTCGATGGCGGGATAGTGGAGGTTGAACTTCAGGCGGCAGCCGCACTAAGCTTTGCTCCTCGACCCTGCTGTCTCCGCATGTCGCCGCATCACGCTTCTTTGTCTGCTGGGTGGAGGTCGCCGCGCGGCTAATTAATTAAGGTATTCTTTTCGTGAGTGGCTTAATTATGGTATTCAATTCCTAAGGGTAGTGTTGTACTAGTACTCTGCGTGTAAATTGACTGGCCATTAATTTTTTTCATTGCACGTCTGCATAACAATATGGAGTGCCCTCAGTAATTATGAAAATAAAACCTTGTGATTTATGCACACATCTTTGGGCAGCAGTTAATCGGTGTATTAATGTTGTTGTTTTATTTTTAATTACCATTCATGTGGAAGAATCGGAGAACCGCAGATTTTATCAGTGGCGTGACAGAGTTCATGAATTTGGCTGAAAGTAAAAGAGGAGAATTGGCGATGCGGATTACATCTTGTGTCCATGTACTGATTGTGCCAATACAGAGTCACGTGAAGTTGCAGATGTCCAGTGGCACTTATTCTCTTGGGGATTCATGGATGGATATACACGTTGGACCAGACACGGTGAAGAGCAGGTCATGGATGAATATACCCAGGGCTGCGAGATGCCAAACCCCGATCAGTGTCACATGGATGTTGAATCTAACATCGGGGCAGAGGCGTCAAGCTACCAATGGAACACCGGAAAGCCGAAATGCCCATTGGAAAACCAAGACGTCGACGCAAATGACGACGATCTTGATATGCCAGATTTTGCTGCTATGATTGCAGATTTCAATGGCCCAAAAACGGATATGATTGGGTACAAGGATCTGCCAACCATTGATGCAAACTCCAAGAAAGAATTGTATCCAGGTTGCAAAAAGAAATATTCCAAGTTGAGTGCCACCCTGGCGCTTCTTAGATTTTAAGCAGCAAACGGTCTATCAAACAAGGGCTTCACAGAGATGTTAGGTCTTTTCAAAGAAATTCTTCAGGAAGATAATGTGCTCCCCAGAAGCACGAACGAAGCGAAGAAAATTGTTTGCCCATTGGAACTTGAAGTACAGAAGATACACGCTTGTGTGAATGATTGTATATTGTACCGTGGTGAGTACAAAGATTTGCGTGCATGTCCCACATGCAAGCATGCACGATACAAGTGCAGGAGAGCAAAGGACAAGTACAAATTGGACAACGAGATCAAGACAAGAATCCCGTTCAAGGTTGTTTGGCACTTGCCTTTAATTCCAAGGTTGAGGCGTTTGTTTACAAACCCTAGAGAGGCAAAGAGGTTGCGGTGGCATCATGATGAGCGAACTGCGGATAAATATATGAGGCACCTGAAAGATAGGGCTCAGTGGGACTTAATCGACAACAAGTTTGAAGACTTTGCCAAGGATCCTAGAAGTATAAGGCACGGGGAGTGTACTGATGGGATGAATCCTTTTGGCGATATGAGCACCAATCACAGCACATGGCCGATGCTTCTGTGCATATATAACCTAGCTCCTTGGTTGTGTATGAAGAAAAAATACATTATGATGTCAATGATTATCCAAGGCCCGAAGCAACCTAGAAATGACATCGACATTTACTTTCAGCTATTGATAGAAAAACTACTGACAGTGTGGATAGATGCGCCTGCTGTAAAATGTTATGATGCTTACAGAAAGGAGATTTTCGATCTACATGCGATGCTGGTGCACACCATTCAAGATATGCCGGTATTAGGCAACACATCGGGGCAGAAAACAAAGGGAGACGTAGGGTGTGTCACATGCATGGATAGGACAGCTAGCAGATTTCTTCCCAACTCGCGCAAAATCGTGTATTTGCGTCATCGTAGGTTCTTACGGAGAAATCACCCATACCGAAAGATGAAAGCTGAATTTGATGGTACGGCAGAGGTAGATGTGGGCCCAAGAACCTATGATGGGGAGGTGGTCCACAACATGGCTAAACAAATTAATGTTGTGCTTGGCAAGAAGCACACGTTGACAGTGAAACAAACACCCAAGGGTCAAGTGTTTAAGAAGAAATCGGTGTTCTGGAAATTACCTTACTGGGAGATTCTACGTGTACGTCACTGCATCGATGTCATGCACGTAGAGAAGAATGTATGTGAAAGCATCCTTGGTACTCTGCTCAAGATTAAAGGTAAAACAAAGGATGGTGACGATGCACGGCTCGATATGCTTGCTGATCAATCAAAACGCAAGAGTGAAGTAGAAGATGATGACAAATCATCAAAGCTCGCTAGAGTTACAATTTTAGTACAAAAGAAGCAACACAGTTCTTCACCTATTTGTTGTCAGTTAAGACACCCTCTTCCTACTCTGCAAACATCAAAAGTCTCATGGATGTGAGCTCAGGTAAAATGAAGTTGGGACACATGAAGTCACATGATTGCCACGTAATGTTGACACAAATCCTCCCGGTGGCCATCAGGAATCTGATGGACAAAGATATAAGAAACACACTCATTGAGCTCTATGATTTCTTCAACCAACTATGGCAAAAAGTTGTAGATCCTGAAGAGTTGGATCATATGCAAGATGATATTGCAAGAATATTGTCCAACCTAGAGATGTTATTCCCACCGTCATTCTTTGATGTCATGGTCCATCTCACTGCGCACCTTGTCGATGAGATAGAGTATTATGGTCCTGTGTTTCTTCGCAACATGTATCCTTTCGAGCGGTTCATGGGAATACTGAAGCGCTATTATCGGTACTGAAACTATGCAGAGGCAAGCATCCTACAAGGTTATACCGCGGAGGAGGTGGTTGAGTTTTGCACCGAATACATGAAACAAAGACCTATAGGTTTGCCCCTCTCTCACCATGATGGAAGGCTGAAAGGTAAGCCGGTCCTTGCTGGCACAGAAATGGCTGCACCCGGAGAATTGGCAGAGAAATCCCATTTGACGGTACTGCTTAACAACCCAGTTCTCAGCGCTTATGCCGAAGAACACTTGGCGGAGATACACCAAAGCTTCTTACCAATGGTGCCTTCACCAGATGTGGAGATGAAGGAGCACACTAAGAACTAAGCCGAATGGCTGAAGAATCGTTTGGCACAAGGATCCATCGATGACATTGCTACGTGGTTGGCACAAAAGCCATCACCTACGATGTTGACATACCAAGCATATGACATAAATGGATACACGTTCAACACTGAGGAACGTGATGAGAAGACCTCATATCAGAACAACTCTGTTCGAATAGAATGCAAGACTGTAGATGAAGCTGATAAAAGGGTATATTATGGAACCATCAAAGAGATTTGGGAGCTTGACTATGTGAAAGTTAAGGTGGCATTATTCAGGTGCGCATGGATCCCTCTTGGTCATGCAAAGGTTGATGATTACAGGAAGACCTGTGTTAACAGGACAACGATGGCATATCACGCGGACCCGTTCATTCTTGCCAGCGATGCTACCCAGATTTTCTATGCGGAAGACCCCTTGCATAAGAACTGCCATGTAGTGATGCATGGGAAGAGGAGGGTACTGGGTGTCGAGGATGTTGCCGATGAGGACGAGTACGATGAATTTGCTGAGTTACCAGCCAAGGGATCACGCACCCATGTAACAGAGAAGCGTAAAATCATCAAAAAACCCAAGTTCATTCGGGGTCAACGTAATGATCCCAGTTCCCCCATGTACATGGGAATTAAGCCGTAATACTAGTCTTTATGCCTACCCTGCAACTTAATTCGTTCAATTTAGAACTGTCGCGTGTACTGAATTTGTGAGTTATGCCCGGTTTGCTATTGATGCAAGAACCGTTAATATGTTGACCTTGATATGCTGTCAGCTCAGGCAATGAATATGAACTGTTTATTATTATTATTATTATTATTATTATTATATCATAGAGGTAGCACACTCAATTGATCTCACTCCAGCATGTGTGAACAAAAGATATGCAATCTGGTTTGCGAATAGCACACGGTTCGTTCATGAAAGCCCTATGCCGACCAAACCCCGCGCGCGATCTGAGTCATGCTTTCTGATTGGCCAGAACCCAAACCCCACGGATCATACATATGCAACGTTGGATGCTCCCAGATCAAACGGCAATAGTCATCCCTTTCGACAGCAAATGCAGTTCCGGTTGTAATTTTATTTTTATGCACAAAATTCACGTTAAACTCAAAAAATGTCTTAAATATAGCTAACGATACCTGAAATGCGCCAGAAAATCAAACCCGTGGTATAATGGTGATTGCGTACCTTGGAAATTTTTATGAGGCCAAACGATGAAGTCACCGGCCACAGGAGTTTGAATTGACACGTCTCCTTTTGGAAACCATGATCCTTCATGTGAGATGCTCCGGTTTGGAAGGAGCGATCATCAAAACTTGTGCCAAACTTTACCAAATTTTTTCCATGGGGTCGTGAGAGCACACGCCACGGGCACACATCGATTTTGATGATGTCCGAAATCCATCTGAATTTCCTGTAATTAAAATACCAACTAGGCCTACACCAGTGGCGGCACCTCGCGGCCGAAATGTTTGAAACTTCTCCTCGCTTCTCGGACAAACGGATGAAAACTCGCAGAGCGATGCACAAATGATTTGTACACCTTCTTTGCTAAGGGTGGCCATAGTGGGGGTATCATAGCCGGTATCATGCACTCGGGAATAGCAAATATGATGATGTGGCAAGGAATTAAAGAAGGGAGAGTGGGTTAGAGTAATATAGGTAGATACCGTAACATAATAAATGCTATACTACTTTGTGTCATGCATGGCCATAAATAGGGTCATCATATCTATGATACTATGCACTATGAAGGTACATAGTATCATACACTAGTATCATATGCATGATACTAGTATATGATACTCCCCACTATAAGGCTGGCCATAGTGGTGGTATCATAGCCGGTATCATGCACTCGGAAATAGCAAGTATGCTGATGTGGCAAAGAATTAAAGAAGATAGAGAGGGTTAGAGTAACATATAGGTAGATACCGTATCATGTTAAATGCGATGCTAATTTGTGTCATGCATGGAAATAAATATGATCATCTATGATACTACTCTATTATACTATGCACTATAATTAAAGGTAGTATCATACACTAGTATCATATATATGCATGATACTAGTATATGATACTCTCCACTATGAGTAGCCTAAGTATAGCCTAACTAAAACACCCACATGTAGTTGTAGTAGGGTTTTGACTTTATATGCACTAAATTCAAGGTAAGTGCAAAAAATGACTTAAACATAGCAGACGAGACCTGAAATGGGCCAGAAAATCAAACCAAGGGTATATCCGTGATTGTTTACCATGATTTTTTTCGAGGCGGAACGATGTAGTAACTGACGATTTGGAGTCCGAAGTGCCATGTCTCCTTTTGGAAACTATGATCCTTCTTGTGAGATGCTCCGGTATGGAAGGTGCGAGCACCAAAACTTGTGCCACACTTTACCAAAAAAATTCCATGCGATTGTGAGAGCACACCACAGTGACACAATGATTTTCGTTATTTCCGGACTCTATATGCATTTCCTGAAATTAAAATACCAACAAGGCCTACGCCTCTGGCCGCACCCTGCGGCCGAACTGTTTGAAGTTTTTTCCCGTTTCTCGGACAATGAATGAAAACTCGCAAAGCGACACACAAATGATCTTGCTAACACCCACATGTAGTTGTGACTATATATATATATTTGTGTGTGTGTGTGTGTGCAAAAAATGACTCAAATATAGCAAATGAGATCTCTTTTTTTTTTGCATACTCAAAGTTTGAGATTGCTAGCCAGGCCTGCCGCCTGGTAAAATGCACCAGAAAATCGAACCATAGGGTACAATCGTGATTTCTTACCCTGGAAAAAAAATTGGAGGCAAAACGATGAACTCATGTTTTCATTCAAACAAAAATATGATATTAGTTAATATAAATGTTTTCAAATAGCACACGGTTCACTCACGAAAGCCGTGTGCCTACTAAGCCGTGGCCGATGCCCCCCTGCCACGCGTGCGATCTGAGTCGTGCGTTCTGATTGGCCAGAACCCAAACCCCACGGATCGTACGTCTGCACCATTGGATTCTCCTTGATCGAACGGCGATCGTCATCCCTTTCGACAGCACATGCAGTTCCGGTTGTGATTTTATTTATATCCACAAATTGCACGTTAAATTCAAAAAATGTCTTAAATATAGCAAACGATACCTGAAATTCTTTAGAAAATCAGACCCGTGGTATAATGGTGATTGCGTACCGTGGAAATTTTTATGAGGCCAAATGATGAAGTCACCGGCCATTGGAGTTTGAATTGACACGTCTCCTTTTGGAAACCATGGTCCTTCATGTGAGATGCTCCGGTTTGGAAGGAGCGATCATCAAAACTTGTGCTAAACTTTACCAAATTTTTTCCCCGGGGTCGTGAGAGCACGCCACGGGCACACACCGATTTTGATGATGTCTGGACTCCATCTGAATATCTTGTAATTAAAATACCAACTAGGCCTACGCCGGTGGCTGCACCTCATGGCCGAAATGTTTGAAACTTCTCCCCGTTTCTCGGACAATGGATGAAAACTCGCAAAGCGACACACAAATGATTTTACACCTTCTTTGCTAACTAACACCCAGATGTAGTTGTAGAACGGTTTTGAATTTATATGCACTAAATGCAAGGTAAGTGCAAAAAATGACTTAAATATAGCAGACGAGACCTAAAATGGGCCAGAAAATCAAACCTAGGGTATATACGTGATTGTTTACCGTGAAAAAAAGTCGAGGCAGAACGATGTAGTCACTGACGATTGGAGTCCGAAGTGCCGCGTCTCCTGTTGGAAACTATGATCCTTCTTATGAGATGCTCCGATTTGGAAGGTGTGAGCATCAAAACTTGTGCCAACTTTAGCAAATTTTTTCCATGGGATCCTGAGAACACGCCACGGTGACACATCGATTTTCATTATTTCTGGACTCTATATGCATTTCCTGTAATTAGAATACGAACAAGGCCTACGCCTCTGGCCGCACCCTGCGGCCGAACTGTTTGAATTTTTTCCCTGTTTCTCGAACAATGAATGAAAACTCCCAAAGCGACACACAAATGATCTTGCTAGCTAGCACCCACGTGTAGTTGCGACTATAGCAAATGACTCAAATATAGCGAACGATACCTCAAATGCACGAGAAAATCAAACCATAGGGTACAATGGTCATTTCTTACCATGGAAAACAATTTGGAGGCGAAACGATGAACTCTTATTTTCATTCAAACGAAAATATGCTGTTAGTTCATGTAAATGTTTCCAAATAGCACACGGTTCACTCACGAAAGCCGTGTGCCTACCAAACCGTGGCCGATGCCCCCCCCCTTGCTGCGCGCGCGATCTGGGTCGTGCGTTCTGATTGGCCAAAACCCAAACCCCACTGATCATACGTTTGCACCGTTGGATGCTCCTAGATCGAACGACAATCCTCATCCCTTTCAACAACAAATGCAGTCCGGCTAGGATTTAATTTATATGCCAAAATGCACGGTAAATGCCAAAAAATGTCTTAAATATAGCACACGAGACCTGAAATGCGCCAGCAAATCAAAACCGTGGTATAATGGTGATTGCTTAACGTGGGAAAACTTTAGAGGCGAAACGATGAACTCACGTTTTCATTTCAAAATTAGTACGTCTTCATTTCAAACGAAATTATTCTCTTTGTGCACACGAGCGCTTAGAGGCAACCGTTTCCATAGGCCTTTCCGCGCGGCGACCGGGGATATTTTTCACCCTTTTCACCTAGGCCGCCAACACCCCCCACCGCCCGCCCGTGTTTCACTCAACTAGTCCACCCAATCTCCATCGCCTGCTCCCCCCTCCCCCAGATCCACAGCAGAACCCTCTCCGATGCCGGCGTGCTTACCCCGGCCATGTGCCCGCTCTTCGGCATCAAGCCTACCTCCACTGCTGTTCCCAACACGCGGGTGCCCGCGCCTCGCCGTCTTCGTTTGCTCGCCAGCCACCCTCGAGCATATCGATCCTGTAATCCTCACCTCTCCTGTGGTCCGGCCGGGTTTGCATTAAGAAACCTATTAGTTACTGCTCTCCATCGTGGTGAGGCATATTTCCTCGCAATCCCTCTTCCTATTTCGTTCCGTATGTTCCCAAATTGGCTATAAAATAACGGAGAGCGTATATATGTTCATTATCTACCTTCCTAACTAGTACATATAAGCTGTATTTGTTCAAATAAGTTACTACTGATTTACAAATCGCGGGCGCCCGAGTCACACAAACTTAACAAATAAGCCGTACATTTTCTAAATTATTGCATGACATGTTTAGACAGCTTGATACCAAGTTGTTAGTTTTATGCTTATCCTCCTTTCCTGAGTTTTGCATGTGTTCTCTGTAGATGCCGAGTAGCAGCGACAACACTCATGCTTCAGGCGATGTATCTTCATCTGATTCCGATAACCCTAGGTCTTTAGCAAATGGTGAGGGATCAAGTAATCTTGAACGGGATAGAGCTGCAACAATTACCCTTCCGGTCAGGACACGGAGGAACGCTCCAAGGAAGCCCACACACCAGCCTAAAGGTGTATATGAAGTAACCGAGATCGATTTAAAGTCTTGGGCTCCAACTAAACCAGATAAAGCACGCACGAGGTTTAGGAGTGTGTGTGCATTTGTTGGCTGGGCAAGGCTCAACATTAATCTGCCGGGCTTTCGGAAGGCTGACACAGAAACACGGCAAAGGATAGTTTGGGAGATCATGGATCACTTCAACGTTCCAGAGCAGTGGAGAATGCAGTTGGAACACGCTGCACTGAAGAAGGCTAGGGATGCTTGGAGAAACTGGAAGCACGTGCTATACAAGAAGTACTTGAGTGAAGGTAAGGACCCAATCCCCGCATACCCCCAAATTACAAAGGCAGACTACGCAGAATTCAAAAGGGTCAGGGCAACTACAGAGTTTGCTAAGAAGAGTGCCAAGCAATCGGAACTTTAGAAGAGGAACACACACCCCCACCGTATGGGTGTGGCAGGATACTACGGCATGAAACCGATATGGGACCAGGAGGACAAAAAGCAGTAGCGGCGGGTGGGAAACCGGCCTTTAGTGAAATCAGGGGCAAACGTGCTAGAGACTATTTGCGGGCACGTGCAAGGAGGCGTGATGACGGAACTTATTACTTTGAAAACTCACATGATGAAGAACTATATCGCGTGATGTTAAAGGCTTCCAAGATCCCTGGAAGGTTCTATAGGAACTCAGGGCCATGTGACATTCTGTCCATTGCTCTACAAACAAGAGAGCCCCCTGGCCGTGAAAGGGGTATAGGTGTTAATGTCCCGCACAAGAGGGCTTTCACACTTAGCAAAGAAGAGAGGCTCAGCATGAAAAAAGAGAGGAGTGAAATGAAGCAGAATGAATTGTATGAAAGGTTGAGGAAGGACATGTATCCGACTATTCAAAAGGATATTGAGGAGTCAATGATGATGCAGAAGACTCTAACACTGACAGATAGCCAGCAGATGGGAGGGGAGGCGGGCATGGAGGATGCTGCTTATTGCGCGACAACACCGCACAAGAGTAGCTGTGCATCAGCTGACCCAACGACACTGAGACTGCAGCTGCTCATGATGATGCTATATCTGATCTATCTGGAATGAAAGATAGACTGAAGGGCGTGCTTACACATTATGAAGGTACATTAAAATGTGCAACAGCCTGGGTTTGCCCACCCTTCTTGGAAGAGGACCTCTTGTTGGACAATGTGCCATTGAAGCCGGGCTGTGTGAAGTGCTACGTGACTGAAGTAAAGCCTGGATTCAATGAATTTGCCTTGAAGAATGTCCTAGGAGACTTTGATGAGCAAAGGACCTTGGGAGAAACACTGTTACATCACATCCAGTGGCCACGAAAGGAAATAGAGTTCATAGATGAGATCCCTGAAGCTCCGCCAAGAGCAACCAATGTCGCCCCTCAATCGGTGATGCTCTCCTTGCCACAACAGCTCTCGCGTGCTTCCCCCAAAGAACTTAATACTCGTAATCCGACGGCTGATGCATCAACCTGTGATCAACCGGCCCAACTTTGTGCCGTACAGGTCATGTCATCGTCCGCCCCAGAGCAGCCAGTGGCAAGGCCTACAACTACTAAAGACGCACCACCGGTTTAGATGCCGGCCGCTGAAGCAGCGGGGGGAGACCCAACTGCAGCACATGCTCAGCAGACCAACATGGTGGAACGGACTGCTAAGCAGTCTGATGCTTCAAAACTGCCTGTTAAGTAGTCTGTAGGTCCAGAACCGACTGCTCATCAGTCCGTCGGTCTGCAGCCGCGTGATCAGCATACCAATGCGTCAGCACTTCCTGCTCAGCAAACCAATGCATTGGCACGGCCTCCTCAGCACACCGACAAGTTGGCACCACCTGCGCAGAAACCCGACATAGCTTCAACGCATGGTCAGCAGTCCGATGCCTCTGCTCCTACAGCCCAGCAGTCCGTCACAGCAGCACCGCCAGCTCAGCAGTCCAGCATAGCTAAACCATCTGCTAAGCAGTCCATCGAAGCTTCATCGTCTGCTCGGCAGTCTACCTTTCAGCCAACCAGACGTTCTACCATAAATGCTTCAAGTACCAAGAAGGAAGCGGCCAAAAAGGCTGCACCCCCGAGGAAGCGCGCCGGGAGAGCGAAGAGGAAAGAGAAAGATTGCCTCTTACTTAAAGCACTCATCGCCCAGAACCAAATTAACAGCAAGTTGTTCGAATCGGAGAGTAATATTATTTCTGACGGCATGAATGATGCAGAAATATATTTGGTGCTTGCTAAAAATAAAGCAACGTACTTGAAGCACGCAATTATGTCCATGGCCAGCCATTTCTTGTTGGCGAATACTTTGATGAGTGCAGCTCCAGTTGCCGCAAGTTACATGAATATTGCATGGATCAAATGTCAGCAGGTCATCATGGTCTGCTAGTCCACTACAACAGAGATCATTTCCGACACGATGCTGGTTCCATCAATGTGAGTTTCGAGGACTTACATCTCTTCTTCAACTTCAACGAGCTCGATGCCACTCTTGTTAGATGCCTGATTTTGTAAGTACTTAACAAATTCTGATCAACTTCTCCATACAAGGCTGTAAATGATAAAAAGCTAACTGCATTTTATTCCTCTCAGGGGATTGAACGCACAGAGAAGAAAAAGGGAGAGTGTGTATTTCATAGATCCTGCATTAGCAAATGGCACAACATTAGATGGTAAGGACCTACGAGACTGGGCCATTAACACGGTCGTCCGTATCTTCGAAAACACGTCCCATGCAGAATCATTTCTCTGGCCATATAATGAACGGTAAGTCAAGTAAACAACCATGCATACACTGATTGTCTTTCAGATTTAGACATAATTCATAAGTTCATGGCTTTCTTAATATGTAGCAATCACGGGATATTGGTATTCATTGTTCCAAACAAAAACACAGTTTACTACATGGATTCTCTCAGAGAGTCAACAAACGCTCACGATCTGACGCATCTTCAGCAATTCATGGATAGCTATTGAATTCTATGATGTTGAAATTAATTTGCATTCATATCTGGTTCAATAATTGATGTTGTCAAAATTCATCTTCATTTGCAGTGTGCTCGCATTGTGGAAAACTAAACCAGGGAACCTGTTCAAGAGGGAACTACCTCTGCAGCACGAGATCGTTTCTCCGGTAACACACCGAAATCCGTTATTTTTGGAAAATTTATCCAATAGTCTGCAAATACCTTTTCTTACGCTAGTTAAATGTTCAAGCTTCTAAATAAACCTCTTTCTATTTCTGTCCAAAGAAAAAAAAATACATCTAACACCGGTTAGGTTGTTCCTAACAGGACAAATACATGACTAATTCTGTACAAAAATTTCAGTGTCCTCAGCAACAAGCAGGGACCAACCTTTGTGGATACTATGTTTGCAGACACATGATCTCCATCTGCAAATCTGCTGATAGTTGTGAAGATCCTCGCGAATTAGTACCAGTAAGTCTATCTTAATTAATATCTTCTACTCCACTCATATGGCACATTCTGATCTTAAAAATACGGTAGCTCATCTTAGAACCGAGGACCCCTGAACCGCTCCCCGCTGGTGAATTGCTGATGGTTCAGAAATTTATCAGCGACTTCTTCCTGAATCACTACATCAATCCCACTGGTGATAATGAAGATTTCAGCATGCGTTCTCCTGAAACATTGAGTAAGAGTTAGCCGCTAAACATATACGCATGGATCCATTGTTTTCCATCTGATGAGGTCTTCATATTTCGTACACTATGATTAATTATGTAATGCATATATGTGTCGACAAATCATTGGAATTTAGCTACCATATGTTCAATTGCAATTGTTGCGAAATCTGATGAATGTTCTTCCTATGGACACTATTTGTTTAATTGAATATTGTGGCAAATTTGCTTTTTGCATGCTGATTCAAAATGGGATATTTTTGTTTTAACCTGGCAATTGCTCCGCACACGGTTCAACTAAATGAGTGTGTGTGATCCACATCAGAAAGCATACGTCAATAGTAGCGGAACCGTCGGTGATACACAGCAGATCGCAAATGATTTGCAGTGCTACTACGTGTGCGTAGGGTCTCCGAAACCATTTGAGATATCATGTTATCGCACACGAGAGGTCGGAGTAAACCATGCCCAATGTAAAATACAATCCCAGTCGTAAATTTTTCAGGAAACGTGTGGGATCCCAAATGAAAAGCACACATCACTCTTGCCACAACCGTCGGTGATACACAACAAATCACAAATGGTCTGCAGCACTTGTATGTGTGTGAAGGGGCTCCCGAACCATTTGTGATAGAACATTGTCGCACACGGTAATTGTTGGGAAACATGTGCGATGGAGTCTTGCTTGGCAGACGGGTTCCGCAGAAAACTCGTGTGCGATGGGGCACATATCGCACATAGTTCATATGTTGGCCCGTGTGACTTACATACTGTTTCCCAAACGGTTCATTACGACACACCATTTGGTTTCACTGCGTCATTAGAAACGTTTAATCATCGATCCCACACGTGTGAAAGAATTTAGTGTGTGCTCCATCGCACACGATTACATTTTGCAAGGCCTCTGGATCATGGCTCCATATCCCCGACGATTTCTGGGTCGTGTGGGAAGGACCCCCCTATCGCCCACACTCACTTGGCGACGGTTCCAAATGCCGTCGCGGAAAGGGGTTAAAAACCGTTTGTATAGCACCTCGCTGTACCAGTGCCTGCAGGGTTAAATCTTTTCGAAAGCCGTGCCCGCAGTTATGTGGCAGATTGGAAATTTATAATATCCGGTTGTAGAGAACATGACACTAAACCCGAATTAAAATACACCAACCGCGTGCGTAACTCGTAGGTAGTTCAGGCTCACTTATTGATCATTACTAGTTGCGACCATTATGCATAGTTACTCTTCTTACTCTTGTACTCGTAAGTTAGCCACCATACAATGCTTAGTGCTGCTGCAACCTCACCACTTATCCTTTCCATACCCATTAAGCTTTGCTAGTCTTGATACCCATGGTAATGGGATTACTGAGTCCTCGTGGCTCACAGATTACTACAACAACAGATGCAGGTACATGTAATGCGATGATATGACGTGAGAGTGATTCTTGCTTATTTTGGAGTTCTTCTGCTTCTTCTTCTTCGATTGAGGGATAGGTTCCTGGTTGGCATCTTGGGCTAGCAGGGGGGATGTCATTTTTGTTTTTCATTTGATTTCATCCGTAGTCGGTTGCTACTCTTCTGTATGATGTGTGATGTATTCATGTGGCAATTGTATGCCTTTGTATGTATCCCCAAGTGTGTTGTATATGGTACGATGTAATGATATCCACCTTGTAAAGCGTCTTCAATATGCGGCTCTACCCTTGGTGGGACCTTCGAGTTCCTCTCGGATAGGATCGCATATTGGGCATGACAAGTTGGTATCAGAGCCTCGACCGACCATAGGAGCCGCTTTGATTGATCATAGTTTGGCCGTTGTCAAGTCTAGAAGAAAACTATTTTCGGAGTCTAGTTATATCAGAGAGTAGGAATCTTTTACTTCTTATCCCCTTCGTCGCTCTGGTGAGGAATCGTGACGTAGGTGTTTTGATACTAGACCTCTTCCTCTTAAAAAATATCTTTAGGATCATGCGGTTGTCTTCGATCGTTGCCATGTCATTTCTTTTCAACCTATGCACTTCTCTTCGAGTTGACTCAATCCTCTTCTTCTTTTGCAAGTTTAATTCTCAGTTCTTCTCAATGGTGTCCATTCCATCCGTCCCAAGTGACCTTTGTTTTCCCCACCCTCCCACCCTTTTCTTGCCGAAGTCTGAAGCCTCTAATCGAGCATTCATTTTCTTCGTGTGAAGCCTCTCCATTCTTCCCTCAGTTATTTCAACCGATGGATTCTCGTCTAGTTCATCATTGTTCGTCTTGTTTTCTTTTCCGGTGGATTCAATTCTAGTTTTTTGGGTTGATCATATTCTTTTCCGTTGCTCAAATACTTCCCCTTGCTTGTTCGCCTCTCGCAATTTAATCGTTCTGGAGAGATGAAGATTTGTGTTGGCGCTCAAATTCATTCAAGATTATCGCCTCATTCAATTCTTTCAATTGTTCCGGTGCATCATCTTTCTTTTAATCAATCGTTTTCAACGGCGTTTTCTTTTGAGTGGGCCATAACCCACAGGTTTATCCCCAGGATCTTACCCGACTCTTCTAATTTTTCTGGAGTTATTCTCAAATTCTTTTCCAAGTTCAATGTCAGGATCTTCTTTGGGGTTTCCATCAATTCCTTTTCATTTTGTTCCGTTCATCCTCTTTCTCTTCTGTCTCATTCCTAAGATCACGGGACGAGATCTTCTGTTAGTGGGGGAGTGTTGTGACACCCCGAGACCGATGCTCTAGTCCCTTCCATTTATTTTCGTTGTCGCGGTGTGACTCACTTGTTTGTTGCATTCATCGTTGCATCATTCACATTGCATCGGCACTCGTGCCGTCATTCTTTTCCAAACTTGCGTCCGTCCATAGTTGTTGGGTCTCCCAGTTCTCTCCGTTGTCCATTCTGAGTCCAACCACACTCGCAGGCGCCCGCGGCACCTCTGAAATATTATTTTATAAGTGGGATAAAAATGTTCTCGTAATGGGTTGAAAGTTGGCGTGTGGTCTTGTTATCTTGTAGGTAGGCCACCTGCCAAATTTCATTGCATTCGGAGTCCGTTTGATGCCCAAATGGATAACTATAGTGGCACTATAGCCGGACAAACGTCAGACGTTTTTGGTATCCGAAAACCTGTGCCGGGCCTCTGTGCTCTCCTCTCCTCTTAGCCCAATCTCCTCTTCACAGCCCACCTGGCCCATCCTAGCCCCCTCGGACCGGAGCCGTCGGATCGTGATCGGAGGGCTCCGAAACACCCCCAAACCCTAATCCCTAGACCCCTACTATATATAACAGCCTCCCCCTTCAATTTTCGTCTAAACCTACCCCCTAACTACCCCCTACGTCCAGCCGTGCCCCATCCTTGCAACAACAGTAGTAGCAGCGCAGTGGATCGGTCCACAGAGTTCTATCGGGGAGACCCGGGTTCGAATCCCCTCGGGAACATATTTAGAACCCCAATTTTTGCCTCTGTTGCCTCACTGACAGTGGGACCACACTTGTCATCCTCTCTGCGCGCATACCCTCTCCACACCCACACTCCTGCCACCTCAGCACCATGGGCCCCCTCGTCATTGACAGTGGCTGGCCCAGCTCGTGTTCCTTGTCATTTTATTTTCTCTTGCATATTCACAGAAATGCCATTATTTTGGATTGTTAATAACTAAATATCCATGCTTCCAAATAAAATATGTCATATATGCATCTTGCTCATATTTTCATGTACTTTAACAATATGCCACTTTCATCCACGATAAAAATGTTTAAAATTGTTGTTTGTATTAATGTGCAAAAATGACATGCTAAAATGGTTTATTTCATAACTAAATAACCGTAGCTCCAAATTAAATGAACTTTATATGTAAATGGTCTAGAAAAATGTATAGATTAACATGGTGCACTTTATTTTGCTGTTTAACAACATTAAAATTGTGTTTTAGGCAGAACAGTACTAATTTCGAAAATGACTTATGGGGAGTTTCCGGAAGTGTTATGTGTTGTTTCCGGCCTCATTTAAATTGCCTAGATATGTAGTTTTATTGTGCTTCACCTCTTGCCATGTTAACACCATTTAATCTTGTCATGCATCATACTTGGTTGTGCATCATGGCATGTTTTTGCTTGTGTGTTTACAGTGGTGTTTACTTCTTTCCGGTTGTGCTTCTTCTTGATAGTTCCGGTTATGTTGCGATTGTGAGGATTCGTTCGACTATGCCCATTCGTCTTCTTCATGGACTCGGTCTTCTTCCTATGGGATTTCAGGCAAGATGACCATTACCTTGGATATCACTACTATCT
The DNA here is from genome assembly GCA_011799875.1 of Thinopyrum elongatum. Classification (NCBI taxonomy): domain Eukaryota; kingdom Viridiplantae; phylum Streptophyta; class Magnoliopsida; order Poales; family Poaceae; genus Thinopyrum; species Thinopyrum elongatum. The sequence continues at coordinate 292,226,328 of CM022298.1, read as the reverse complement.
TTGCTTTGCTAGTTGTCTCGATGCTATCGCTATGTCGTGCTACCTACCACTTGTTTGTCAAGCCTCCCAAATTGCCATGATAAGCCTCTAACATTTCCCACCTACCTAGCAAACCGTTGTTTGGCTATGTTACCGCTTTGCTCAGCCCCTCTTATAGCGTTGCTAGTTGCAGGTGCAGTGCAGGTTGTTCCACGTTGGGACATGGATATCATGGGATATCACAATATCTCTTATTTAATTAATGCATCTATATACTTGGTAAAGGGTGGGAGGCTCGGCCTTTTGCCTGGTGTTTTGTTCCACTCTTGCCGCCCTAGTTTCCGTCATACCGGTGTTATGTTCCTTGATTTGTGTTCCTAACACGATCGCGGTTTATGGGCCCCCCTTGACAGTTCGCTTTGAATAAAACTCCTCCAGCAAGGACCAACATTAGTTTTAACATTTGCCCAACATAATAATAAATCTGATAATAAATTTGACACATAGGGAGTTAGCGCTACCCGAGGTTCGTTATTTAACATAATACAGGGGGCCAGTGCTGATGGTGCTGGTCCAAACTAGAGCACCGTGAGGTCTACCTAGGGCAACTCGGGACGTCAGTTACTTTACGCTTAGCTCATCCGCCGTGTCCTGAGAACGAGATACGCGGCTCCTATCGGGATCATCGACACGTTGGGAGGTCTTGCTGGACTTGTTTTACTGTTGTCAAAATGTCTTGTGTGTTGGGATTCCGAGCTTGATCGGGTTGTCCCGAGATGGAGGTTTTTCCTCCGTGGATCGTGAGAGTTTATGATGGACTAAGTTGGGACACCCCTGCAAGGTTAAATCTTTTCGAAAGCCATGCCCGCTGTTATGTGGCAGATTGGAAATTTATAATATCCGGTTGTAGAGAACTTGACACTAAACCCGAATTAAAATACACCAAGCGCGTGCGTAACCATGACCGTCTCTTTTCGAGGGAGTTCGAGAAGAGAGCATGGTGGGGTTACGTTTGACTTGTAAGTTGTTCATGATCACTTATTGATCATTACTAGTTGCGACCGTTATGCGTAGTTACCCCTCTTACTCTTGTACTCGTAAGTTAGCCACCATACAATGCGTAGTGCTGCTGCAACCTCACGACTTATCCTTTCCATACCCATTAAGCTTTGCAAGTCTTGGTACCCATGGTAATGGGATTGCTGAGTCCTTGTGGCTCACAGATTATTACAACAACAAATGCAGGTACAGGTAATGCGATGATATGACGTGAGAGCGATTCTTACTTGTTTTGGAGTTCTTCTGCTTCTTCTTCTTCGATCGAGGGATAGGTTCCTGATCGGCAGCCTGGGCTAGCAGGGTGGATGTCGTTTTTGTTTTTCATTTGATTTCATCCGTAGTCGGATGCTGCTCTTCTGTATGATGTTTTATGTATTCATGTGGCAATTGTATGCCTTTGTATGTATCTCCAAGTGTGTTGTATATGGTACGATGTAATGATATCCACCTTGCAAAGCATCTTCAATATGCGGCTCTATACTTGGTGGGACCTTCGAGTTCCTCTTGGATAGGATGGCATATTGGGCGTGACATAATCATTCATATTATTGTTCATTTCATTAAGCATCTCGCTTTGAGATTTTGCAACTTGTTCTAACTGGGTTCGAACCATAGAGGCATGTTTTCCTACACCTCTAACATCATTTGTAATTATAAATAACAAGTCGTTGAAGCGGGCTATCATGTCAGAATTTCATTTGAATTGTTTCATAACATTGGCATTGAAGTGATCTTGTTTCATAATGTAGTTATCATATTCATATAAGCATTGACTAGGATGTTTATTATAAGGGATGTCACCTTCATCAAACTTTAAAAGAGAATTTACCTCTACCACCTGTGGTGGTGTGTCAAGACCATGTATTTCTTCAATAGGTGGTAAATTCTTAACATCCTCGGCTTTAATACCTTTTTCCTTCATACATTTCTTTGTTTCTTGCATATCTTCCGGACTGAGAAATAAAATACCCCTCTTCTTCGGAGAGGGTTTAGGCGCTGGCTCAAGAAGTGTCTAATCATCATAATTCTTCAATATGTTATTCAATAATTCCTTAGCTTGTTCAATAGTTCATTCCCTGAAAACACAACCAGCACAACTATCTAGGAAGTCCCTAGAAGCATCGGTTAGTCCATTATAGAAGATATCAAGTATTTCATTTTTCTTGAGAGGATGATTAGGCAAAGCATTAAGTAATTGGAGAAACCTCCGCCAAGCTCGTGGGAGTCTCTGTTCCTCAATTTGCACAAAGTTAAATATTTCCTGTAAGGCAGCCTGTTTCCTATGAGCAGGAAAATATTTTTCAGAGAAGTAATAAATCATATCCTGGGGACTACGCACACAACCAAGAGTAAGAGTATTGTACCATATCTTAGCATCACCCTTTAATGTGAAGGGGAATAACTTGAGAATATAGTAATAGCAAATTTTCTCATCATGAGCAAATAGGGTGGCTATATCATTTAACTTAGTAAGATGTGCCACAACAGTTTCAGTTTCATAGCCATGGAAAGGATCAGATTCAACCAAAGTAATTACTCTGGGTCGACAGAGAATTCATAAACCTTATCAGTAACAAAGATAGGTGAAGTAGCAAACTTAGGATCACATTTCATTCTAGCATTCAAAGTTTTCTCTTTCAGCTTGCATAATAATTTCTTAAGATCATCTCTATCCTTACAAGCAAGAAAATCCCTAGCAACCTCTTCATCCATAACATAACCGTCAGGTATCTTAGGTAATTCATATCTAGGAGAGCTAGATCTAATAGGTGTTTCATAATTTTCAGTTTCCAAGACTTCATCAGTTTCAGTAATTTCATCAGTTTCAGTATTCTCAATATCTTTTACTCTAGCAAGTTGTTCATCAAGAAATTCACCTAGTGGCACATTCTTATCAAGCAAGGTACTAGCATCATCATAAGCATCATTCATAAGAGAAGCATCATCATCAATTACTTGCAACATATCAGAATTAGTAGCAGGTTGTGGTGTCGCAAGCTTACTCAAAACCGAAGGCAAATCAAGTGCAGAGCTAGATGGCAATTCCTTACCTCCCCTCGTCTTAGAGGGAACGATCTTGGTTCTTGTATCTTTCAGATTCTTCATAGTGATAAATAGATAATAATCCCAAGTGACTCAACAAATATAGGTATGCTCCCCGGTAACGGCACCAGGAAAAGGTCTTAATAAACCACAAGTATAGGGGATCGCAACAGTTTTTGAGGGTAGAGTATTCAACCCAAATTTATAGATTCGACACAAGAGGAGCCAAAGAATATTTGCAAGTATTAGCAGATGAGTTGTCAATTGAACCACACCTGGAGATTAAATATCTACAACAAAGTGATCAGTAGCACAGTAATATGATAGTTTGATAGTGATAGCAATAGTAGTAACAACAATAGTAACGGTAACAATGGTAGCAGTAATTTTGTACCAGTTGTAACAGTAGCAGCAACAGTAGTAACTTAACAATATCACTATGTGAAAAGCTCGTAGGCATTGGATCGGTGATTTTGTTGGATGATATTCATCATATAACAGTCATAACCTAGGGCGATATAGAACTAGCCCCAGTTCATAAATATAATGTAGGCATGTATTCCGTAGATAGTCATACGTGCTTATGGAAAAGAACTTGCATGACATCTTTTGTCCTACCCTCCATAAGGAAACTAAGTGATATTAAGGCCTCCTTTTAATAGAGAGCTGGAACAAAGCATTAACACATAGTGAATACATGAACTCCTCAAACTACGGTAATCACCAGAAAGAATCCCAATTATTGTCACCTTGGGGTATGCGGATCATAACACGTAGCACATGCATATAACTTCCAAGATCGGATCACGAACATAAATATAATGGTGAAAAAATAAACGGTTCAGATCTGAAATCATGGCACTCGGGCCCTAGTGACAAGCATTAAGCATAGCAAAGTCATAGCAACATCAATCTCAGAACATAGTGGATACTAGGGATCAAGCCCTAACAAAACTAACTCGATTACATGATGAATCTCATCCAACCCCTCACCGACCAGCGAGCCTACGAAGGAATTACTCACTCCCGGCGGTTAGCATCATGAAATTGGTGATGGAAGATGGTTGATGATAACGAAGACCAAAGATCCCCCTCTCCGGAGCCCCGAACGGGCTCCAGATCTGGCCTACCGATGAAGAACAGGACGTGGAGGCGGCTCCGTATCGTAAAACACGATGAAACTTACTCTCCTATTTTTTTCTAGAAAAATAGGATTTTATAGCATCGGAACTAGGGTCAGCGGAGCCTCGTGGGCCCCACTACCCACTAGGGTGCGCCAGAGGGGGGCGGCGTGCCCTGGTGCCTAGTGGACAGCTAGCCCCCCCCCCTCCAGTGGGTCTTGGTTCCAGTATTTTTAATTTATTCCAAAATAATTCTCCAAAAAGTTTCATCCGATTCCAAGAACTTTTATTTCTGCACAAAAATAGCACCATGGTAGTTTTGCTGAAAACAACGTCAGTCTGGGTTATTTTCATTCACATCATGCAAATTAGAGTCCAAAACAAGAGCAAAAGCGTTAGGAAAAGTAGATAGGATGGAGATGTATCAGACCACAAACCGGATTATCTCATAATCCTTGTCGCATGGTGAGGGAGTCCTGGACTAGGGGGTCCTCGGGAGGCCGGCCTATCTATCATGGGCCAGACTGTTGGGCCGCACCGTATCCGGACTGAAGACTTTTTATGCCTTGAAGTGCACCACAAGTCATGATGGACGATCCGATGTTTCCTTCGTGTAACTGACTATCTGTAAACCCTAGTACCCCTGGTGTCTATATAAACCAGGGGCTTAGTTCGTAGATGCTAGAATAACAATCTCCATCCTACTAGTTAGGATTTAGTTCATCTGATCTCGTGGTAGATCTACTCTGTAACCCCCTTATACACAACTAATATAATCAAGCAGGACGTAGGGATTTACCTCTTAGAAAGGGCCCAAACCTGGGTAAACATTGTGTCCCATGTCCATTGTTCCCCATTGATCCAAGATCCACAGTTCGGGACCCCCTACCCGAGATCCGCCGGTTTTGACACGACATTGGTGCTTTCATTGAGACTTCCGCTGTTCGATCGCCGAAGGGTCGATGGCTCGCCTGATCATCGAAGACGGCATTAGCACCGGGGACATCTTCGTCCCCGGGTAACTTTTCGCGTTTGGTAGCATTGTCTTGCATGCCGACTTGGCCGGTCATATCAACCTGCTCGACAGCTTCGCCCCTGAGCACCAGATCAGGTTCGGCAGCCTAGAGTATGTCGCTGACACTCGGGGTGATCTGGTCCTCACCAACTTCTCAACTTCACGCGAGGCGCTTGAGGTCCCAGAAGCGTCCGCTTTGGGGCCACTCGCTGATATGGACTCCAGATCAGCTCTCGCTTCACACTTGGCTTGGAGCCCTGATGCGACTGATGTGTCCAAAAACCCGGAGTCAACCCCGGTCGGACTCGCCCACTCTACCACTGACCCGGCTTCGAGCCGTCACACGACGTCGGTGTCCGATGACCAGGAGTCATCCCTGGCCAGACCCACTCTCGTTACTCCGGATCCGGCTTCGAGCCGTGGTATGTCTTCGGCGTACGCAGCTCGAGAGCCCATTCTGAGGGTTAACCCCGAATTCTCGAGGAGCATGGATCCTGCAGATCTTTCATCACTAAACAGTGCGCTAGACCAGATTCGTGCCATGGGAGTCCCCAACGGCCAGCCCTCGGTTTATGACCAGATTGGGCTCAGGCCCGATGACAGGGAAATCGCCACCCCGCCCATCACACACTTTGTCGCCATTATTGAGGAAGTGGCCGAAGGAGCGCGGTCACCGAAACTAAAAACAAACTATATCCCAATTGGCGATGGCCTCGCTCAGGACTCGAGCGAGGGATCTGACTTCGACCCCAAAGAAAGCCCAGGACTAGACCCCGGTCTGCAACGCGATCTCGAATCTGCACTGCCTGGCCTAGACAATGCGGAATCCGAATTTGGGATGTTGAACACCCTAGAAGTGTCTCGCATCGCCACTAAAGCTCCGAATACGCCACCGGCTGGAGCACTTAATTTGTTCCCACCCACCACCCACGAGGAATATTCCCTGGAATCGGGATGGGACATGATACACATTAAGCAGCAACCCGGAAAATGGTCCATAACTATTGGGCCAGATTCCTCCTGGTTAAAAACAAGATGACAGATTGCTGCGATCAAGAAGCAATATCAGCTTTTCGGTTTAATTGCCGAGACGAAGGAGTCTTGAACGCCCTCACCCGGCGTCATGTCCAGAGCTTCACCGAACTATCGGGCCTGGTTCGCAAATACTGCGCGATGGAAAGCACCTCGAAAGAACAACAAATGCGCGTGCAGTCAAACCACGCCCAACAGTCAAGTACAATCCGGGAAAAGCGTTCACACGCACAGCGGTCGCCTGAATACGAGCCCGCTGAAAAAAGAAACAGATCCCTCGCTGAACCTAGATCGGTCCTGGATGAGCTATTGGATAAGCCATGCCCCATACACTCATCCCTGCTAAACACAAATCCAACTCACATGCTTCGAGCTTGTTGGGTTGTTAGATTGGTTGCCAAGAGCGGCGAGGCCATACTCCGCCTTCAAACTCCCAGTAGATGATCAGAGATGCCCTCACCCAAGGACAACAACGTCCTAACCATATACGAAACCTTCTCCTCGAATAACCAGAGGAAAAGAGCCCTTTGAGAGCTCAGTCAAGTCCATCAGGTCACAGCAGCAAGCTCCTGTACGGAGACACCCATCACCTATGATGCGGAGGACGAACCAAGCGCGCGACCCATCCGAGCACCCGCCGCATTAGTCCTTGACCCCATTGTGGACGACTTCAGATTAACTAAGGTGCTTATGGACGGAGGCAGCGGCTTAAATCTCATTTACGAGGATACCCTCAACAAGATGCAGTTCGATAGATCTCGAATCAAACAAAGCCACACTACGTTTCGGGGAACCATCCCCGGCAAGGAAGCGCGCTGCTCTGGACGAGTCACTCTGGATGTAGTGTTCGACACTCCAACGAACTATAGGACCGAAGAAGTACTCTTCCACATTGTGCCCTTCCATAGCGGATACCATGCCTTATTGGGGCGTGACGCATTTTTGAAGTTTCAGGCTATACCGCATTACGGGTACATGAAACTGAAAATGCCAGGGCCCAATGATGTAATCACAATAGCCAGCGACCCGGACAAAGCCCTCCGAGCCGAAAACAAAACAACATCCCTGGCCCTGGAGGCACTATCTGGGGCTCTAGCAGTCGAAGAACTGACCACAGTACGTACAACAGTTGACAAAGATGATGTTACCCTCAGCAAAAGACCCAAAAGTCTACATCCTTCAAACCAGCTGACAAAACTGTCAAGTTCCAAGTACACCCGACGAACCCCAATAAAACGGCAACCATTGGAGCACAGCTGGACCCGAAGGTCGACGAGGCACTGTGCGCATTGCGGCGCAAAAATTGGGACGTATTCGCCTGGCACCCTTCGGACATGCCAGGCATCCCACGTAGGCTGGCAGAACACAGCTTGAACATACTTAAGGGCTTCAAGCCGGTTAAATAGATGCTCCGCCGATTTGCCAAACCCAAGCGTCAAGCTATGAGGGAAGAATTAGCCAAACTACTTGAAGCCGGATTCATCAAAGAAATCAAACACCCCGACTGGCTGGCAAATTTGGTCATGGTACCTAAAAAGGACAAATCATGGCAGCTGTGTGTCAACTTCAAAGATCTCAACAAGGCTTGCCCCAAGGATCCTTTCCCTCTGCCTCAAATAGACAAGATCATCGACGCCACCACCGGACACGACTCACTATGTTTGCTCGACGCTTACTCGGGATATCACCAAATCAAGATGAAGGAATCCGACCAACCAGCAACCACGTTTATTACACCCTACGGACCATTCTGCTTCAACACAATGCCCTTTGGGTTAAAAAATGCAGGAGCAACATATCAGTGCATGATTCAAACGTGCCTGGAAACCCAAATCGATAAAACAGTCGAAGCCTATGTGGATGATGTGGTCATTAAGACCAAACATGTCGGCCAGTTGGACGACGACCTCCATCTCACCTTCGAAAACTTGAGAACATATGACATACGGCTTAACCCGGATAAGTGTGTCTTCGGAGTTCCCACCGGAAAACTGCTCGGATTCATTGTCTCCCATAGAGGGATAGAAGTCAATCCGGCTAAAATCCAAGCTTTGTCCAAAATGGCAATACCAATAGAGCTCAAACACGTCCAGAAGATGGCCGGTTGCGTTGCTGCCTTGAGTCGTTTCATCTCCCGCCTCGACGAAAAGGCCCTTCCGCTGTACAAATTGCTCAAAAAGACTAAAAACTTTGAATGGACGGATGAGGCAACTGCTGCACTAGAGGAGATAAAGACTCTACTAGTAGGCAACCCCATGTTGACAGCACCTGGCATAGCTGAACCAATGTTGCTAGACATCTCAGCCACAAACCAGGTTGTGAGCGCTGTCCTTGTGGTAGAATGAGAGACAGAAGGACACAAGTTCAAGGTGCAAAAACGTGTCTATTATGTATCGGAAGTACTCACCCCGTGTAAATCCCGGTATCCGTACTATCAGAAGATCGCCTACACAGCTTTCATGGTGTCCCGCAAACTCCGACACTACTTTCAAGAGTGTTCGGTAACCGTGGCATCCGAAGTACCCTTAAATGATATAATCAATAATAGGGACGCCATGGGCCACATCGCCAAATGGGCAATAGAGCTCTTGCCCTTTGAAATTGTGTACAAGCCACGCCGCACTATTAAATCCCAGGTGCTAGCTGATTTTCTGGCCGAATGGACGGAAGCCGACCTTCCCCGGGAATATAGTACATACTCACACTGGACAATGTATTTTGACGGTTCCAAAATGCTGGCCGGACTGGGGGCTGGTGGCGCTACCATGGGCATCAAGCTCGATTATGCTTCGGTGTACCACCCACAAACCAACGGACAAGTTGAGAGGCCAATGGACTAATCATGAGCGGCATTAAGCCTAGCTTAGTCCGTTCCTTGAAACAATCTGACTGTCACTGGGTGGAGGAGCTCGACTACGTGCTTTGGGGACTACGCACTACCCCCAACTAATCAATGGGATACACACCCTTTTTCATGGTGTACGGCGCAGAGGCAATCCTACCTTGTGACATTATTCACGACGCATCTCGAGTGCGCATGTATGAGGAAAAGGATGCCGAGCTGGATCGGCAGGATGACCTAGATGCCTTGGAGGAGGAATGGGACGTTGCTCGCACTCGTTCTACATTTTATCATTAGTAGGCTCGATGTTACCAGAGCAGGGAAGTTCGGGCAAAGGCATACAACGTCAGAGAACTCATCCTCCGCCTCCCTGAGAAGCAAAAGAACAAGCTCTCGCCTAAATGGGAGGGCCCTTTCATAATTGATGAAGTTTTAGTAGGAGGGGTGTGCCGCATTCGCAACCTGGCCGATGACCGCCTTGAACCAAACCCCTGGAACGCAGCCCGCCTCCAACGCTTCTACGGCTAAGTGTGCCCACGTCAGTCCACTATCCCTTTCCTCATTGTAAAATCCTTTTCCTTTTTATTTTGGGATCATTAGCATCTGCCGGGCCCTGTTCGGATAAACCGAATCCTGTTTAGGCCCTCTTAATTGTACATCTTCAAATGTAACACCCAAATTTTACCTGGGGGCTCCTTTAAAGCAGCCAATTAATATATTTCTCTGCGTGTAATCATTTCTGTCGCATTCACACTCTCTCAAATACCTCTTCAACCATCATATGCACCAATTTGACTTAAGTTTTTGCCAAGCTGGGTTGCCTGGCTCGTGTGTTTACCTCCTACGTTCCCGATTGTTTGGCTAGGGGGTAAAGGGAGCACCACTGCGATTGTTATGACCGGGTCAGCCATGTACGTACCTCAGACGGGTGAAGCCGAAAGCTAGCGTTCTTGAGAACACAATGGGTCAGCAATGATGGAAATTATAAACATTATGGTGTTCGTCACCAACACTTGGAGATTCGACCCGTGCACCAATCATTGGCATACTTCGGGCATCCTCATACAAAATGTTTGTACTTGATATGACGAACCTGCAGAAAGGAACCCATCGAGGAGCTATTTTCTTCAGAAGATGTTTCTTACGTTAAACAGTAATATAACATAACTCTCCGCACGCGTTTTTGTCTGTTCGCACCTCAAGGCCGGATTGCTAGTTACCGGAAGTGATTTCCTGTTTAAATCAGGTCACATAGTACGGAACACTCCCCGATCACTGGTCGGGGAGACAGAAGCCGATGGCCGGTTAAGACAAACGTTTTACAGTTCGGATCGAGACCGTTCGATGTAATGTACATAGAACATAGAATCAAACACATCATTTTTTCCACATTGTCTATTATGCTATCTAAAGCACAATCCTGCTGAGAGAACCGAGCTGCAGGCATCACTTGGTCGTACACCAAATGAAGGGGTATTTCCTGCCCATCCGGCCCTACTGGCCCAACGCGAGCCATATGCTCTGGCTCGAGTTTCCCGAACCGGGTCTTCACCATGGCCCATGCTTCTCGTGCCCCCTCTCGACAAGATGATATTTTCCACAATTTGAGGCGTTGCCGAGCTCCCTTAAAATGATTCGCTAGTTCGGCCATATCGTCCAGCACCACTTCGGTCGGCCATAATGCCTTCACCATGTTCTTCATAGCCTTTCGCGCTTTCTCATGAACCATAGACAGTTCCTTCAGCACGTTCCCGCCAAAGGACTGGACCTCCTCTCAGGGCCGGCCAGTTAGGAGATCTGGCATCAAAAGCATGGAATGTCTTTTACATTCAAGCGCATCACAAGTCTATACGTATCCAATGCTCAGGGACAAACTTACTGAACATTCCGCTTCTCAAGCTCTGGTTTTCTCCGCGGACTTGTGCCAATTGAGTTTTTAGACTCTCCAGTTCTTCAGCTTGTTGATGGTTCTCCGTCTTAAGTTTGTTGGTTTCCTCCTGGCTTCGTTTCAAAACCTGAAGACCGGCTTGATGCTGTGATTCTGCATACCATTGAGTTTCTTTGGCGGTGTTCAGGTCCTTTTGAAGTTGACCTATGGATTCAGCTGTTATAGAGACGGACCGTGTTAAACAAAGCACGATGGCATAAAGTATGCAAATTTAGAGCTTTCCCTCACCATGGGCCTCGCTGGTGAACTTCTTCACAGCCTCCAATTCAGCTTCCGCATCATCCAACCATGTTCGGCTTAGCTCAAGGTCCTCAGACAATTTTTTATTCTGGTCCTTTAAGGCCTGCAGCAAACGATACACATTTCTCAGACCCTTAACTCGGCCATCCCGCCCGATTGAAGGCTTAGGGGCTACTGAGTTAGTGTTCACATTTGGCTATTGGAAATCATTCTTTACCTGCATGTCGGCCGACAGAGGATTGGCAATTCCTTCGAGACCTGTTCGGGCCGCTCCGAGATATGCGTCAAACGAATAAAGAACATTAAATTCTTGGTCGATAAAGGCGGCCTGGCGGAGGACTTCCTTCCGTCGCCGGTGATTCATCACACTCTCTACTTCGGAATTGGTAACCGAAACATTCTCCAGATCTTTTGTAGGATGGTGTGTTGAGGGATTCCCCGCATTAACCTTCGTCCGCACTGAAGGTCTTCGACCACTATCGGACACTCCCTTGACGTCTTCAGACGGTTGGGATGGCACCTTCTTCCTGCTGGATTAAATCTTAGTGGGGCCCCGTATAGACAAGGCTAATAATGAACTAATAGAAATTTTAAAGCATCCCACCTTTTTTCCGAAGACGCGATTGGCGCGGTCGCTTTTCGTTTGGAGGCTCCTTTGCTGACTGGAATGGACACCGCCTCCGTTGGTGTCCGGCGTGAGGTGCGGTGGCCCTTGGGAGTAGAGGTTAGCATAGCCGGAGTAGCACAAGGCGAATACCTTGTTGGAAAGGAGGCCTTCTTGCTACTTACAGCGGAGTAGGGGAGAAGCCCGGGGTGATCGGCTGTGATAGCCACCTTGGAACCATCGAGGCTTTCCTAAAAGAAAACCTTGTCCTCAAAGTCAATCGATATCTCCGGGTCCTCATGGAAGCCCGGGTCGTTATTACGGGAATGATCCTCCAGTTGAGGAGTAGGGCAGCTGATGCCTTCCACTTGGTGCCTCCAGCTCTGTTCGAAAAAAATGGTTGAATCAATCAGTATTCAGGTGTAAAATCCGAGCTATGTACACAAGTTTGAACTCACCCATTCGATGAGGTTGTAGCGAGAGTAGCCTTTCTAGTTTCTTGGGCAGGCAAACTCTTCTTCTTCGCCTTTGAAAAGATCCGCCAATATGGCGGCCATTGCCGCTTGATTGTCCGACCCTTGTCGCTTATAGCGGGACGCGTCACTCGTCCTGTTGTAGCGCCACAGGGGATGTGTCCTTTGTTGAAGGGGTTGTATGCAACGCTCGACTGCAGCAGCCATTACATCAACCATAGTCAACCCGCCATGAGCTCGCACCCTTATCTTTGCAGCTAGGAACCGCACCTCGGTGGACTCTTCTTGGGAGTGACTTTTGGGCCGCTAGTTGAGTCGCTGCTTCAGCGGGGCGTCCGAGTATATGGGTAAGCCTCTCCGAACAGGCTCGAACAGGGGAACGTCTTCAATATAAAACCATTCCGAAGACCATTCTTCGGAATATTTCCTTGGGGTCCCAATGGGATATCCGGTGCCGGCTATACGACACACTTCAGCCCCACCTACTTCAAGGATTGACCCCTCGTGGATGCAGGGGATGAGGCAGCAATATTTTCTCCATAGCTCGAAATGGGCTTTGCAGTCGAGGAACATCTCGCAAAGAGCGATAAAGCCAGAAATATGTAGAATTGATCCTGGGGTGAGGTTGTGGAGTTGGATCCCATAAAACTCTAGCAGGCCCCTTAAGAAAGGGTTAATGGGGAATCCTAGGCCTGTTAGAAGGAAGGAAACAAAACATACCCTCTCATCCTTATTTGGATTGGGAAAGTTCTCTGCGAAGGCCTCGCCATTGGCCGAGGTCAGCCCTGCGCAAACAGGCACAAGATCTGCGGCCGGGAGATACCCTTGCCGTTGGAGGTCGCATAGCTGAAGCCGTGAGACGGAACAACTGGGCCAATCTCCCGGGAGTCGTCCGTGAGGGCGCGTGGATGAGCCAGGGGCGTCGTCCATGTTCCTTGAGGATTTCTTCTCAAGCGAGATTGGATTTCTTGTTTTGGGATGAGGAATAGCTCGATGCGCCTCTGGCCTATTTGACGGTTCAGCTTCTGGCCCACGATGGTTTTTTTTTGTAAAAGACACAGGACTGCTCGCCTACTGACGAACACACAGAAATCGAGGGTTGCCCTAGGGGAAGTTAATGGTGAGGGCCCTCCTCAATCGAAGTTATCGATGACCGAACTATTGAAGCCAGCCGAATAAGAAAATGGGGAACTCGCCTCGCAAGCCGAAGACTTTAAGGAACCATGGGGCGATCGATGGTGGAGAGCTCCGGCATTGAAGGCTAGTTCGGGGGCTACTGAGGTAGTCTAGGACTAGGGGGCCCTCGAGAGGCCAGCCTATCTCTCATGGCCAGATTGTTGGGCTGCATCGTATCCGGACTGAGGACTTTTTATGCCTTGAAGTGCACCCCAAGCCATGATGGACGATCCAATGTTTCCTTCGTGTAACCGACTATCTGTAAACCCTAGTACCCCTGGTCTCTATATAAACCAGGGGGTTTAGTCCGTAGAGGCTAGAATAACAATCTCCATCCTACTAGTTAGGGTTTAGTTCATCTGATCTCATGGTAGATCTACTCTGTAACCCCCTTATACACAAGCAATATAACCAAGCAGGACGTAGGGTTTTACCTCTTAGAGAGGACCCGAACCTGGGTAAACATCGTGTCCCACATCCACTATTCCCTATTGATCCAAGATCCATAGTTTGGGACCCCCTACCAGAGATTCACCGGTTTTGACACCGACACATGGCCATGCTTATCTTGGTCGGATCACATGAGGGGCCTAGAGTATATCTCTCTTGGTCAGAGGGGAAAATCCCATCTCGCTCGACCATGTGTCACGACATGGGTATGGACAAGCCCGAAACCTACCTTTGTAACTACCCAGTCACGGAGTAGCGTTTGGTCAGCCCAAAGCAGGTATGTAACCATCCCGAGTACATGAGCCAGCTCAGGTCTTAGGACATAGAATGTATGTTGTACTAGAGACTCACATATGACATAGCACTGTGTCTCATAGTTGGGTCTGTCCGACTCAGACCTTATCTCGACTTGGATTCGACTACATCGAATCTGACCAGATCCTTCCGAGTCCATATTATCCGGCCAGCATCCAATGCTCCATAGCTAGTGAGACCGAGCCATCCACCGTGTCATATGCTAGTCTAGTCGGCTGTGCGTCCACACCGCCCTTTTGACTAGGGAGCTTTTAGGACAGTCGTCATACAATGCATAGTCCCACAAAAAAGTCACGTACTTGCTGATACACATCATTGATAATGTCCAAGGACTATCTTTATTCATAAACACATAGGAAATATCATCATACACGATTGCCTCTAGGGCATATCTCCAACAGATCCGCCCTCCATACTCTCTTTCGCCGCCTCAGATCTTCTTCCCTGCCGTGGGCAGCCACGGCAACTGCATTACCATCATCAACTAAGCAGATGACCTTGAGGACTACACGGGTCCGCAAGAGAGGTCGCACTCTTTCGTGTCTGCTTACATTATGCATCGCTTAATATTACATGCTAGTTTATCGTCCTGTTCACCTCTTAGACACCGAGTCAGGTCCAAACTAATGCTCAAACTTGAGTTTTTAAATGGTTGTGGGGTACATATTGGGGCAGCAATCAATAGTATCTGTGTACTATCTGGTTAATCTCGGGTGTCTACTATGAGTTTCATGTTGGGTGGGAAACAAACAGTAAAGGAGCCATTATCTGTATTGTTTAACTGAAGCTATTATCTGCCTACTATCATTGGTTTTGGGTCTATCCATAGGTTGCTATCATCACTCTGGATTTCTGCATGCACTCCTTACATAATCTCACTATGTTTTATTCCTATGCATGTCAGTTATTGTACACAATGGTACTGAACATGTAGAGCAAAAGAGACGAGCCTTGCGTGGCAATAAAATTTCATGTAGACGTCACTCCATGGTGGGCACAAAAGCAACCCCCTCACCCCATTCCAGACTCTAATCAAGAGGAAGATAACTATTCAGAGGGGGATTCAGAGGGAGCAGACCACTCCTAGTTACCCCCTGAGGTCTTTGCTACAACTTGGCATGTTGATGTTGGTCATATCATGCATATGGCGCCTTGCATTGCTTACTTTATACATCAAATATGTCATCTGCTTAGTTTTGACATGCTTTGTGTGAATGTCATCTGTTTAGTTTCTATATCATATATGTGAATTATGCAATGCCATCTTATTTAGCCAAGCATCATATATGAGAATTTCGCAATGCCATCTTGCTTAGCCAGTCATCTTATATGTGAATTATCTCATGCCATCCTTTTTTTCATTACGTATTACATTTGTCAACAATGTTAGTACATTCAACTACTCTTACTGTGCATCAGCCATTTAACACGGTCATGGAAAAATCTGGAGTGAAAACAAGGTCTTCAGAGCAGACAATGCTATCTCACGAAGCGCATATCTTGCTGGTTATGGATAGCTCCTCAAAGGAGGATTCAGAGACAGATGACCAATCCTATTTCCCCCTCGAGGTGTATGCTCTAACTTGGCAGGGTTATATTGCTCATATCGTGCATATGGTGTCTTGCATTGCTATATCATTTGCTTAGTTTAGACATGCTTTCTGTGAATGCCACATGTTTAGTGTCTAATTACAATATATGTGAATTATGCAATGCCATCTTGTTGCAAGGCATTATATATGTGAATTATGCAATGCTATCTTGTTGCAACGCATTATATATGTGAATTATGCAATGTCATGCTGTTTAGCCAAGCATCATATATGTGAAATATATCATGCCATCCTTTCTTTGTATTACGTATTCCATTTGTCGACAATGTTTGTATATTCAACTACTCTTCCTGTGCATCAACCATTTGGATCAGTGATGGAAAAATCTAGAGTGAAAACAAGGTCTTCAGAGCATACAATGCTACCTGCTGAAGCAGATATCTTGCTGGTTACAGATAGCTCCTCGGAGGAGGATTCAGAGACAGATGACCAGTCCTATTTTCCCCCTGAGGTGTATGCTCAAACTTGGCAGGGTTATATTACTCATATCATGCATATGTTGTCTTGCAATACTTTGTTTTTACATCATATACACAATATTGAATGCCATCTGCTTAGTTTAGACATCATATATGTGATTGCCATCTGCTTACTTGCTTAGTATATAAATCATATATTTGAATTATATCATGCCATGATGTTTACATAGACAACATGTATCTAAATTATGGCATGCCAACCAATTTTCTAAAGACATAATATAGTTATATCATCTCATCTTGTTTACATACTCATCATATTTTGAATTATGTCATTCTATCCGTGAATTATGTCATGCCATCATGTTTCCATCGACGACATGTATGTGAATTATGGCATGCCAACCACTTTAATAGACACATCATATAGTTATATCATGTCATCCTATTTACAAAGTAATCATATTTTGAATTATGTCATTCTATCCTGTTTAGTTAGCCATCATATATGTGAAATTGTGTCATGCTATCCTGTTTAGTTAGCGATCATATATGTGAAATTGTGTCATGCTATCCTGTTTGGTTAGACAACATAAATGTGAATTATTTCATGCCCTCTATTATTCCCTACTATCCATTGCAGCTGTCTATCATACAATGTCTATACATTCAATTACTTTTCTTGTTTATCAGCCATTTCAATTGGAGGGGTGATGGCAGTATCTATGGGAGTAAAAACACGGTCTTCAGAAAAGATAGTGCTACCCATCAATGCAGATAGAACCACTATTGTACTTGCCCAAGAACCAGCCCCACCGCACATAACCCAGACTCTCATAGATTGTACCCCTACCAAGTTGGATAGAGAACTAGCTACACCCCTTCTAACCCCAAACCCAGCAGATAGTAACCCAGTTCTAGTTGACACAACACCGTCTCCACCATAGAGCACCCAAACACGAGCAGTTAGTAAGGCAACTACAGTGCCCAAAGCACGAGGACCACCACTCCGAACCCCAACTCAACGCTTAAAGCAGAAGGAGAATTGTTCTCAGGTCAGGTTCTGTAGCTATGGTTCATACTCCTTTGCTCTTGTATAACTATATTTACTCATACCAACTAATTTCAAATTTGAAGGATGCAATTGAAACTCCAATGGCGCAACAGGTATGTTTTAAACCTATTTCTTTAACTGGACTGCTGTTCTTACTTCTTGCTCTGTGTTGATTTCAGTTTCAATTGTATAAACAGTTATGTTCTCATGTCATGCACATTACAATTGTTGTTAGTGATGTGTAGTTTCCCACATTTATATTCTGTCTATGTTGTTTTGTCTTAAACAAATATGATTTGAACTGTGTCTCTATCTTGATTTGGCAACATAAACTAGAATGATATAGACAATACAGTGACCATAGTACATAGATATATGTTTGTTTCATGCTGTTATCCTGTCCACCTTACTACTGAACCAGTTTACCAAAATGAGTTTCATATACTACATGCTAAACCTGTGATGTGTCTGCTTGTTTCTATTGTAGAATGCCGACAGAATATTGGAGAAGAGCATCCCATTATGCAATGGTAGAGAAAGTAATGCAGATAAGGTTCAAGATAGTGAGACAACCCTGTTGGTCTCCAAGAAAGGTGATAAAAACTATCTTGTTGATAGTGAGACAACCCCAAAGTCCTGCCTTGATGTAGTGTTCGAGTTACTGGACACTACCGCTGGCACAAGCTCTTCAAACTCGCTGCCTAAATCACTTCGTGTTGGTCCAATAATTTGCCTCCTTATGTTTTGGAGTTTGTTGACATAAACAGTATGGGACTTATGTGTTTGCTAGTGCACACGGAGTAACTGGTCCCTGGAATCACGAGGAGTTTGATTCAAATGACGAAGATAATCCCTTGCGTGGCAGTGAAGGTTATCACCGAAGATTATGATAACAAGAGTGACCCCTCAAAAATTGCTGACATGAAGCAATTGGTTCGGTGCTCGTCCGAAGGAAGTGACTGCGACTGAGAAGATTGAAGACGAAGTGAAGACGTAGCATTTATTTCATTGTTTCTCTTCTCTTTATTGAGTCATAGGACCACCGTACTACTAAGAGGGGTGTAGCGTTCGAAGCTTTGATTCTCTTATGCTAAACCCAAGTCCTATGAAAGTGGCAAGAGAAATCTCTTTGTGTTCCGAGCAAATACTTGCCAGCAAGAGACTGTGATCTTCTTCGCTGTGAGAGATTTGTCTCTGACCAAGGAGGTAGCATTACTTGGTCCTCAAGTAATCTTACCCTTGCTCTTTGAAATCCGACCGTTGTCAACATGTCGGTTGGCCATTAGCTGGACCGCGTGTCCAAAATGGTCATTTCCCACCCGGGAAGGCTGCGGCTATAAATAGCCACCCCGCGCCGGTGTTATCCGGTGGCTGCTCCGTTTGATTGTGAGAAGATTGTTGAGCAACCCCCTCTCCTGAGTGATTTGAGTTTAAAATCCATCGAGAGAAAACCCCTAGAGCTGAAAAATTAGATAGTGGTTCAGCATCACTCGAATCTAAGTCCAGTACGCTTCGCCTATTACTCTTGAGAGCTGCAAACTCTCTAGACGGTTAGGTATAAATTTCTTCAGAGACCAAGAGTAATTGTGGTTCTTAAATAAGAAGTCTATAAAGGTTTGGAGATCGCCTCAAGTATCTACCATGAGTGATCGACATTGGTTGATGAACGATTTGTCGAGGAGAATAGGGCAAAGAGAGTTTATCTTCTGTGTTAAGTCAACACCCCTCCAACCAGACGTAGTCCTTGTGCAGAGGGACGAACTGGTCTACCAAATTCCTTGTCACAATCGAGCATCATTGGTTACCTCTACTCCACCCCTTTACATTCGAACTGTTTCAATCATGTGATTGGTCTTGATGCATGTTTTCAGTTTCCATTAGTTAGTTTGTATTTGCTCACTGTACACTGTTTTCATTCGCTCCGCTGCTAGGTTTCGAGAGTTTTGATATTTCCAAAGAAATTTTAAAACTCCAATTCACCCCCTCCTCTGGTAGACATACTTCATTCCTACAATTGGTATCAGAGCGAGGTACTCCTTGACTCTGCTCATTTTGGTCTAACCACCTTGGAGTTTAAGTATGTCTTCAGTGAGCTACAAGTCGCATCTCAAGATTCCCATCTTCGATGGGACAGACTATCCCTTCTAGAAAGAGAAGATGAAGATTTGTCTCCGAGCCATTGATGATGATATGTGGAACATGGTGCAGTTTGGATTCACGGTTGAAGTACCCCAGCCCCCCACTGATCTCGAGAAGAAACTCATTCAGATGGACACTCAAGCCAAAGATGAAATTGGTGGCCATCTCTCTCGGGCTCATTTTCTTTGCTATCGTCAGTGTGAAACAGCAAAGGTTTTATGGGACATTCTTGAAAAGATAAATGAGGGTGTTTCAACTGAGAAAGAAGCTCACATTGATACTCTTCGGGTGAAGTTCAATCAGTTCAAGTGAATCAGAAATGAAAGCTGTCAGCAAACCTTCGATCGTCTGAGTGACATTGCAAACGAGCTGCAAGGTCTCGGCGCCATAGTAATCACTGACCATGAAGTAGTGAAGAATCTGCTCCGATCTCTTGACAGCTCATTCGACACACTAGTTCTAATGATTAGGGAATGAGCTGATTTCAAAGTTCTTGACTCTGCTGATATCATGGAAAGGCTAAAACCCACGAGGAACAAGAAGAAGAAAAGAGAGATCTCTATGGCTCAAGTCACCGCAAAAGTCATGCTGTCAAGGCTGTGGCTAATTCTTCCTCAGAAGGAAATGCCGAAGAAGATTCAGATGACCCAGAAAGAATCACCAAAGATCTCGCATTAATCATGAAAAGATTCTAGTGCCTTCACAGGAAGAACCAGTTTTAGAAGAAGGGTGTCGGTGCAACAAACCCCAGGTGTGTTGCCCAGACTGTACACAGGCTTGGAGGCGAGGTTGCAACATCGAAGTCCAGACCAAGCAAGAAGAGATCAGCTCTTTGAGAGATCAAAGGGCGGATCAAGAAGACCAAGTCAAGCTAAATGAGCAAGACACCACTAAGGAGAAACCTCCCTTACCGGGCAGGCGAGCCTGGCGAGGTCGAGGTTACCCTGAAGACAAACCTCAAGACTACCCCGGCAGGCTTGCCGGGGGCGCCAAGGGCGGCCTACCCCGCCAAAGCTTCACCGCTCCACCTCACAGCGATGCAAGTCATCAATCAGTGTAGTGTCAGGCCCCCAAGTGACTAAGTGGCTGTTATTTGACACATGGCAGCCATTTCCAGAGGAAATCACCTCCAAATGACACCCGTCCAGAGACATGTCAAGCAGACATACGAGAAGGTGGACGAACGGCCCGGTAAGGTTTGCCGGGCATGCCACGATGTGACACTAAGCGGCGAATTTAATGCGCTCCGCCCTGTCTATAGAGTTAGGTATGATAGCACTGTTTGCTATCTAATCAGTACATAATGACTGATTTGCCACTGTGGTGACCCCTTGATCTATAAAAGGAGGGCCATGGCAACCATAGAAAGGATTTGGACCCTTGTACTCTCATATGCACGTAGCTGCTCTCGCCCCGAGGTAACCCTGCCGGGCTAGAGCGCTGCGTCTCCACCACGGTCCTCTCATCAATCCACCAAAGCAGGAGTAGGGTTTTATGCCTTGCGGCGGCCCAAACTTGGGTAAAAACTGCCCGTGTGATCTCTGCCGTGCTGCGCTACGCTCTCCGCTTTTTGTGCAATGTGTCCTTCCCCCCGCCAAACCACAAAGGGGCCGATGGCCCCATAGGTGGCCGTGGTTTCCCACGACATCTTTGGTGCGCCCGGTAGGGGGAAGCGCTTGCGCGAACCTGAGAAACATATGTAGCGCGTCATCTTCATCATCGTTTTCTTCGTCGATGACTTCATCATCCATGGCGCCCAAGAAGAAGCCCGGTGCTGCAGCTCACCCGTCCACCTCAAAGGTCCCTCAGCACGCGGCCGCCGCAGCCATGGGGGCTACGGGGATGCACGGGAGCGCGGACGCCGCGGGGGACGTGGCCGACGCAGGCGGCGTCGTTACCACCTCCCCTGTGGCCGATGTGGGAGCAGGAGGCACCGGAGAAGGACAGCGCCTGCAGCATCCCGGCAGCCACGCTCCACAAGGTGCGGGTGGAGAGATCATTCCGTCTGCCCCTCTCCACCCCGCCGAATGACACAACCACAATGGTGGCGCTCGCTCTGGGGTGGACCGCAACTCTCCGGCTGCTCCCGCTGCGGGCGCGGCCACAGGGCATGCACCACCCCCGAGGCGAGCCGACCCAGCCGATGCGCCGAACGGAGCCACCGATCCCCAAGCACATCCACCTCGCCACCACGCCACCCTGGTGACTGGCTCGCGGCGACGAGAGCATGGCATTGCCGCTACTGGCACCGTCAGAAGCCAGGCGACGTTATGGTCTACATCGTCATCCATGCCAAGCACTACTTCGGAGGCCATGGCGCGGGCCCAACTATTGTTGAGATTCCCGCCGGCCGCCGATCAGATGGATGAGTGGAGAGCCACCATTCAAAGCCTCATTGGTTTCGCCAAGGCGGGAGGATCATAGTGAGCAGGCCAGTCACGGCCCCCATAAGCGGTGATGATGGCCCGAGCCGCTGTCCGTACAGAAGGGGCCACCCCCACAGTGCAATCCCCTCTACGGCAGTCGGTGCAGGGGCCGCAGCAAGAACCCGATGACATGTCGATGGCTTCATCTAACCCTCGAGCATGTCGGGACCAGCGGCGAGTCCTGGAAGATGGGCGAAGGGAAGGCGCGCGCGTCACCATCAAGCAACGCCGCGACACCCGCCACCAGTCTGATAGGCGTAATGGCCTCGACATCAAAGAGCTCACGATCAGTGAAGATGGGTACTTGTCTTTCGAGGTTGGGTGCCCCGCCTTCACTCGTGAGTTGCGGCAGGTCCGTTGGCCATCTTCCCGCATGTTCAAGCCAGAGATACCAGAGAAGTACGATGGGAGATTGAACCCGACAGAGTTTCTGAGCATCTACACCATCGCTGTTCAGGCTGCCGGGGGAAGAGATGAGAAGGTATTCACCAACTACTTCCCTTTGGCACTCAAGCCAAATGTGAGGTCTTGGCTGATGCACCTGCCGGAGAACTCCATCTCAACCAGGGCTGACCTGTGCCATGAGTTTGTTGGCGCCTTCACGGGCGGCCATCAAGAACCAGTGCGGCCCAGCGATCTGTAGCTCCTCCCACAGAAGGAAGGAGAAAGTCTGCGGAAGTACATGCAAAGGTTCAGTCGAGTGCACAGGAATATTCCAGACATTTACCCGGCAGCTGTGATAGCTGCGTTCCAGTCCAATGTGCGCAACCACAGGATACGTTCCAAAATGAACGTGCGGCTGCCCAAGACTGTGAATGAGCTATACACTCTGGTGGATAAGTGTGCTCGCGTAGAGGAGGGAAGGCCACTTCCCGGTGAAGAGGATGGCATCGACATTGACTCAGATGATGACGACGATGCCACCAACCAGAAGAAGAAGAATAAGAAGCGCAAGGATAAAGTTGTGATGACCGTTGAAGGATCGAGCGCACCTAGTATTGGCAAGAAGGCCAAGACCGAGGCCCCCAGCAAGGAAGTTGCCTCGTGCACTGACTGCCAGTTGGCCGCGGCTGTTGAGAAAGCTGGGAAGGGTGATGGGCCATACTGCAAGATCCATCAGACCAAGGGCCATGATCTTCAGGAGTGTCATCAGGTTGAGCAGCTCGTCAAGAAGCAGAGGGTTGAGTACGAGAAGCGTGATAAGGAGAAAGATCAAGATGGCGCTGGTGGGAAGGGCTGGGGCGGCAGAGCAAGTCACCCCGGCAAGGCTCCTCAGTCTCAAGGGAAACCCGCCAGGGGCCGTGAAAAGAAGGATTGCGATGATGAGACTGATGAAGGAGATGAAGAGGAAACCAGCGAGCAGGAGTTCCAAAAAGCTATCGACGCCCTATGCATTGACGGGGGTGCATCTTTGCACTCCTCTCAGCGCCAACTCAAACAGTGGGCGCGTGAAGTCAATGCTGTGGAGCCAGCGGCAGATTCTCGGAAGCCGCTCAAATGGTCCCGCACGCCCATCGTCTTTGACGAAGAGGATCACCCTGACCGCACCACCGCGGTAGGGTGCTTGCCGTTGTTGGTCTCACCAACAATCCACAACCTCAAAGTCACAAAGATGTTGGTTGACGGCGGGGCCGGGTTGAATCTGATTTCTCCAAAGGTCATCAGCAAACTCGAGATAGTAGATCAGGAGCTCAAGGTTACTGGTACGTTCCAAGGAATCAATGCCGGCAGGAGTCGTCCTAAGGGGAAGATCACACTGCAGGTGACGTTCGGAGGGGAGTTAAACAACCGGACTGAGAAGATCATGTTTGATGTGGTTGACCTCCCCCTGCCATACAATGGAATCCTTGGTCGCCCAGCCCTGGCCAAATTCATGGCGGCATCCCACTATGCCTACAACACTTTAAAGATGCCAGGGACAATGGGCGTCATTTCCATTTCGTCAGACAAGAAAGATGCAGTCATATGCATGGACAAGATGTACCGGGAAGCAGTCGCTGTAGAGGCTGCGGAAGCCATGGCTCCTGCCAAGGAAATCAAGAGAAAGAAGAAAGCTAACAGGGGCTCCAGTGAGGAATCCGGGAAGCGTACCTCTCCGGAGTGCGTTGCGCCTGTTGATGACTTGCCGGAGAGCTCCAATAGCAAGAGATCCAAGGCTCCAGCACCTGCTGTGAAGAAGGTCCCGGCAGGGCTGGCTGGCGCTGATGGTACGTTTACCTTCAGTGCCACCCTCGATGATAAATGGGAAAGCACGCTCATTGCCTTCCTGCGGGCGAATGTCGATGTGTTTGCCTGGCAACCATCAGACATCCCCGGTGTTCCCAGGGAGGTAATCGAGCACCACCTTGCTGTCTGCCCACATGCCCGGCCTGTCAAGCAGAAGGTACGGAAGCAAGCTTTGGAGCAGCAGCAGTTTATTGCCGAGGAGATCAAGAAACTTGAAGCAGCTGGCTTGGTCAGAGGGGTATTGCATCCAACATGGTTAGCAAATCCAGTGGTAGTGCGCAAGGCTAATGGGAAATGGAGGCTTTGCATAGATTTCACAGATCTGAACAAAGCATGCCCGAAGGACCCATTCCCCTTGCCGCGCATCGACCAGATTGTGGATTCCACTTCCGGGTGTGACCTGCTTTCCTTCCTGGATGCCTACTCTAGATACCACCAGATCTTCATGACCAAAGAAGATGAAGAAAAGACCGCGTTCATAACCCCGTGTGGCAAGTACTACTTTGTATGGATGCCCTTCGGGTTAAAGAGCGCCGGATCCACTTTTGCAAGAGCAGTACAGATTGGCTTTGAGTCCCAGTTGCACAAAAATATTGAAGCTTACATGGATGATATAGTGGTCAAAACCAAGGACAGAATGACTCTCATTCAGGATTTGGAAGAGACCTTTGCCAATCTGCGCATGATCAACTTGAAGCTGAACCCAGAGAAGTGTGTGTTTGGTGTCCCTTCCGACAAGCTGCTTGGCTTCTTCATGTCCCATCGGGGGATAGAAGCCAACCCCGACAAGATCAAGGCTATCGAGCAGATTCAAGCACCCAAGACAGTTAAGGATGTGAGGTGTTTGACTGGATGTGTTGCCGCGCTAAGCAGGTTCATTTCCAAGTCTACCGAGCGTGCCTTGCCATTCTTCAAAATCTTGAAGAAGGCAGGACCCGTGGAGTGGACACTGGAGGTAGACGCTGCGCTACAAGATCTGAAGAGCTACCTTTCCTCTGTGCCCACTTTGGTCGCTCCCAAACAACAAGAGCCGTTGCTGCTATACTTAGCGGCAACCAATCAAGTGGTTAGCGCGGCACTAGTGGCGCAGCGGGAAGTGGATGAAGCGACAGCCATAGCCACTGTCCCCTCTGGAGAGGAAAGCGAACCCGTCCCAGCAAGACAAAGAAGAGCAAGGCAGCGGAGACAGTTCCAAGGTCACGGCAAGGAAGAAGGTGGTGCAACGCCCAGTGTACTTCGTCAGCTCCCTGATGCAGGGGGCTAGTTCGAGGTACTCTGGCATGCAAAAGTTGATTTTTGGCCTCATCATGGCCTCAAGGAAACTGCGCCGCTACTTCCAAGCCCACGAGATCACGGTTGTCACCCGCTTCCCTTTGCAACGCATCCTTCGAAACCCCGAGGCCACCGGAAGGATAGTGTAATGGTCCTTGGAGTTATCCAGCTTTGGTTTGAAGTTTGAGAGCACATCAACTATTTAGAGCAGAGCACTAGCAGAGTTCATTGAAGAATGGACGCCAACTCCTGATGAAGAAGTGTTGGAAACAGTCATCCCCGGCAAGGAAGTGCCCCAAGAATGGATTATGTATTTTGATGGTGCCTTCTCCTTACAAGGTGTAGGGGCTGGCGTACTTCTTGTTGCTCCCACTGGGGAGCACTTTAAGTACGTCATCCAGATGCATTTACCTCAGGAGAGGGCTACCAACAATACTGCAGAGTATGAAGGGCTCCTTGCCGAGCTCAGGATTGCAATAGAACTGGGGATCAAGAAGCTGATCATCCGCGGAGATTCACAACTTGTGGTGAGACAAGTCAACAAGGATTATCAAAGCCCATTGATGGAGGCATACATTGAGGAAGTGAGGAAGTTGGAGGAGTGCTTTGACGGATTGAAAACAGAGCACGTGCCCCGTGCGAAAAATAGCATTGCTGATCATCTGTCAAAGTGCGCTGCGCAAAAACTCCCTGTGCAACCAGGGACTTTTGTTCTCCATCTGACTCAGCCCTCCGTATCCCCGACAACAATGGCCAGAAAGAGGAGGAAACTGGACTCCGGCAAGCCTCTCCCGGCAGAGCTTCCCAGAGCCCCCGGCAGAGAGCTTGGCGGGAACAAATCCCCTTCGCTCATCGAGTTACACCCTCCCGCCAGACCACCGGTCCCTGCGGTCGAGGAGTGCGCTCCCACGAATGAGGAGGTGCCGCTGGTCCTCGTTGCTGAGCCCCTGGCTCCAACTTGGGCACGGCATATAGTCCGTTTCCTCCAAACAGGAGAACTTCCCGAAGAGCAAGAAGAAGCTGAAAGAGTAGCCCGGAGGGCCAATATGTATCAGTTCGCCAAAAACGCACTATACAGAAGAAGGCCCAACGGTGTGAAATTGAAGTGCATTTGCCGGGAAGAAGGAAAGGAACTGTTGGGAGAGATACACAATGGTACGTGCGGCTCCCACATTGGATCAAGGGCTCTGGTTGGAAAAGCCTTCCGGCAAGGTTTCTATTGGCCCACAGCCCTCCAAGATGCAATTGAGCTAGTCACCAAATGTGAAGCCTGCCAGTTCCATTCCATGAACATCCATCAGCCTGCCCAAGCTCTCTAGATGATCCCTTTGTCATGGCCCTTCTCGGTCTGGGGGCTCGATATCTTGGGCCCCTTCCCCCGTGCTACCGGGGGCTTTAAGTTCTTGCTCGTCGCTATCGACAAGTTCACAAAGTGGCCAGAGGTGGAGCCCATGAGAAAGGTGACCGCGCAGTCAGCTATCAAGTTCTTGATAGGATTGGTGTGCCGCTTCGGGGTACCTGCCCGAATCATCACCGACGATGGCACCCAATTCACGAGCCGGGCTTTCATGCAATACGTTCATGCCCTCAGAAGCAAGATCTCATTCGCCTCTGTCGCCCATCCCAGAAGCAACGGGCAAGCCGAGAGGGCGAACGCTGAAGTGTTGCGAGGTCTTAAGACAAGAACCTTTGATAGACTGCAGAAGTGCGGCAGGCGATGGATCGACGAGCTGCCGGTGGTTCTTTGGTCCCTCCATATGACACCAAATCGAGCCACCGGGAAGACTCCCTTCTCCCTAGTCTATGGGGCAGAAGCAGTTATCCCCACGGAACTCATATTCAGATCTCCTCGAGTGCTTGCCTATGATGAAGTAGCGCAGGAACATCACCGGCGTGACGACGCTGTGCTACTTGAGGAGAACCGTCTCCGGGCTGCTACGCGTGCTGCACACTACCAGCAAGCCCTGCGTCGCTATCACAGCCGCAGGATTCATGCCCAGAGTTTTGAGGAAGGCGACCTTGTCCTTAGGCGCGTTCAGTCCGCCAAGGGTACAAACAAGTTGACGCCGAAGTGGGAAGGCCCTTACCGGGTAGTACGAGTCACCAGACCTGACGCAGTCCGTCTGGAGATCGGAGATGGCATTCAATTGCAAAACTCATGGAACATTGAGCATCTCTGTAAGTTCTACCCATAAGGCGCGGCTGTCGGGCCCTGCCCGGCAGCCACCCTTTTGTATAGGCCTTGCCGATGTTGCATGTAACCCCTTGTGCAAAGCCAGGCACAGACCCTGAGCAACAGAGAAATAAACGAAGCGCTGGGGGCCCCCCGAAACTTGCATGCATGCATAAGCATATCATGAGCATAGCATGATCATGTAGATGAGGTCGCATGTGGCATTGTTTTCATCTGCATTAAGTTGCAGGGTTCTTGCCGTGGACTTGGTCCCGAAGAAAAGAAATGAAGACAAGCCTACATGACGATCCCCGGCAAGCCAAACAGATAAGTTCTTTTCTTATCCATACATGTTCTATAAGTAGAAACTTGTGCATATGAAAGCCTCGCCACCTTCGAAACTTAGGTGCTCCCATCCTTTGACTTGAACGTTGCTTCGGTCAGGATGGTAGCAGTGGCCTTTGGCGAAGAAAGCTTGGCAGGGGGCTGGTTCCTCTTTGTGATTTGTGCCCGGCAGGCTTAGCCCTGCGGCAACAAATCGAGGGTACCGGCAGGATAGCTTGCCGGAGATAACTTGTTTACTTGAATGTATAGAGGCATTTCACCTCTGCATGGATATAATACATGCACAAGTGCCTGGCAAAGCTTGTCTTTTTCATTAATATGCTAATAACCAAGTACAGATCTTACAGAACACGAACATGGATAAAGAAGATTACATAATTTAGACTAAAGTTTGGCCGATGCCTACATGTTTTAGACTGAAAAAAGATAAGTGCCACGTGATGCCCTTTCTTGCTCCTCTCTTCCTAGGCACTTCGGCAGAAGGTGAAGAAGGCAAAAGGAGCGCCTGGGCAGAAGCCCAGCCTGACCCGTCAGGCCCCTTGGCGAGGGGCCTAACAAAAGCAGGAGGGCGCGGGCGAAGGTGATGGTGAAGAGAGCGGCAGGGACAGCCCGCTAGCCACCGCCACCAGGGCCAGCAGGACGCAGCAGGGTTAACAAAGCCAGAGGCCATGAGGAAGCCTGCCGGGGTCCAGCTGGAAGGCTGCTGGAGGAACCGAGGACACCATCCACACCTCTGCATCCAACTCCCCGGCAAATCGCCTTGCCAGAGAGGAGATGCAGGTGCAGATATTGGTGCCACGGCCTGACGGTGATGGTGCGGCTGGTGTTCAGCCGGAGTCGGAGCTATCATCATCCCCGTCGCCGTCGTCGTCATCACCGTCACTGTCCTCCCCATCGCTGTCGCTCGAGGAGGAGCTTTCGTCGTCGGTCGAGCTCTCCGCGCAGCACCCTAAGCGAGCACCCGAGCAACCGAAGACCTTGATAGAGAGCAGCTCGGCATCCATTAATTTAAAATGGAGGACGTGCCCCTCCGACAAGTTGTGGGCGCGAGCAAAAGTCTTCTAGCCGCGTCGAAAGTGCATGACTTGAGGAGCGGGGAAATCTACATCCACCCGCATGCTACCATTACAGCAGCCCCTCATGTGCAGCTTCAGTGCGCGCGGCTGCTCGAGCTCCATCACCCTTGCGAATGGGGTGGGGAGACGGAGGCGGCCGCGCGGAGGCTTCTACAATCGGATGATGAACTCCAGAGGTTGGTCTCCGACGTGGCCTTCCATCGGGGGAGGGGCGGCCGGCGGGGGCGCAATCAGAGCGCCACCCCGTCCTCCTCGGCCCTGGGCACCACAACGTCCACGACCTCACCCCCTCCCACCTCCTCTCGTGGCGGACTCTGTCCCCGCGCCTTCGGCAGGAGGCAGGAGGCGCTGTCGAGATGAAGCCCTCGTTGCCATCATCGGGGCGCCACCGCGCCCTCGCCCTCTCACCATGGTGGAATAAGGATGCTCAAGGAAGGGGAGGAGTGAAGCACGTGAGCAAACGCACTGCTCCTGCCCCCTTTTTATAGGGGAACGGGGCAGGGGGCTGACTCCTCACCATGGAAGCAGCTGCCCCACTCCTCCAATCTGGCTCCCCCGCGCCATCAACGGCTCGGGGAATCAAAGCCGACCCTCTGCGCCAATCCACGATGCCTGGTTTTCTTCCATGACGCTCATCCCCGTGGCCTCCGCATCCGCCACCAACCCTGCGTAATGCATGCAGTACACGTGGCGGAAGTACCAGAGGCGGGGAAGCTAGTGGAATGGTAGTTATTGCCCTGTGATCGTGGGACGTGGGCAGCCAACGAATCATGGCTTGGATTCCCTCCGCATCGTCTTGCACGACGTGCGGGAAAACCGGAAACTGATCCAAGCTTAGATTAATGAAGAAGCAAAGAAGACCTCAAAGGACAAACTATCGCAGCCTCCACGCCTGTGTACTTGACAGGGCCTACCCAGACGATGCTCGGCAGCGCGTTCAGGCCATGCCCGGGGGCTCCTTTCAGTGCAACAAACCCCAGGTATGTTTCCCAGACTGTACAAAGGCTTGGAGGCGAGGTTGCAACGTCCAAGTCCAGACCAAGAAGGAAGAGATCAGCTCTTTGAGAGATCAAAGGGTGGATCAAGAAGACCAAGTCAAGCTAAATGAGCAAGACACCACTAAGGAGAAACCGCCCTTACCGGGCAGGTGAGCCTGGCGAGGTCGAGGTTACCCCGAAGACAAACCTCAAGACTGCCCCGGTAGGCTTGCCGGGGATGCCAAGGGCGGCCTACCCCGGTAAAGCTTCACCGCTCCACCTCACAACGACGCAAGTCATCGATCGGTGCGGTGTCAGGCCCCCAAGTGACTAAGTGGCTGTTATTTGACACATGGCAGCCATTTCCAGAGGAAATCACCTCCAAATGACACCCGTCCAGAGACGTGTCAAGCAGACAGATGGGAAGGTGGCCGAATGGCCCGGTCAGGTTTGCCGGGCATGCCACGATGTGACACTAAGCGGTGCATTTAATGCGCTCTGCCCTGTCTATGGAGTTAGGTATGATAGCACTGTTAGCTATCTAATTAGTACACAATGACTGATTTGCCATTGTGGCGACCCCTTGATCTATAAAAGGAGGGCCATGGCAACCATAGAAAGGAATCAGACCCTTGTACGCTCATACGCGTGGAGCTGCTCTCGCCCCGAGGCAACCCTGCCGGGCTAGAGCGTTGCGTCTCCACCACGGTCCTCTCATCAATCCACCAAAGCAGGAGTAGGGTTTTACGCCTCGCGGTAGCCCGAACCTGGGTAAAAACTGCCTGTGTGATCTTTGTCGTGCTGCGCTACGCTCTCCGCTCTTTGTGCAATGTGCTCTTCCCCCCGCCGAATCACAAAGGGACCGATGGGCCCATAGGTGGCCGTGGTTTCCCACGACAAAGGGATCCAACAACTTTGGCAGTTCAAAATCTTCATCAAAACCTACTGGAGATTACACCTGCTTCAAGTGTGAAAAGCCAGGACATTTTATTTCGGACTGCCCTCTCTGGGAAGCTGAAATCCGTGCTAGTGGAATATATGATTCAGGAAACTATCATGGCAAAGGCAAGAGCAAGAACTATGACTCCGATGATGAGAAGAAAATGAAAAAGTTCTTCAAGAAGAAGGACAGCTCTGCCTCTAAGTCTTCATCAAGAAATCCTTCTAAGTCCTCCTCCAACCACAAGAATACCTCTCGCAAGGCCAAGGCATACATTGGCAAGGAGATGGACTCCGATGAAGAAGAATCATCTGACTCTAAAGAAGCTGATGAATCTGATGAGGATTCTGATTCCGGCATCGCTGGCATAGCATGTGCCTCCACTCCTACATCAAACTTCTTCAAGAATCATTCAAGTAATGATGAATCTCCTGCTTACTGCTTCATGGCCAAAGCTTCAAAATAAAAGGTATCCTCCAAACATCACAAGGTTCACTCCAGTGATCAATATACTTTGGATGAGGATGACCATGCTAAACTGATCAAAATTGCTAATATACAACAAAACTCTCTTGAGAAAATTGAGAAACCCCTCAGGAAATCTGAAGGGTTGTTGGTTGAGGAGATGGAGAAAAATCAGTCGTTGACAGAAGAGTCTCCACTCTCAAGTCACGAATGGAAGAACTATCAACTCGTCATGATTTTCTCTGGGCCGACCACGAGAGATTGACTTATGATTACCTGAAAAGGAAACAGAAACTCGAGTCGCTGAGAG
Organism: Thinopyrum elongatum; assembly: GCA_011799875.1. NCBI lineage: Eukaryota > Viridiplantae > Streptophyta > Magnoliopsida > Poales > Poaceae > Thinopyrum > Thinopyrum elongatum. The sequence continues at coordinate 292,194,596 of CM022298.1, read as the reverse complement.
AGGCTCATGATGACTTGATCAGAGAAAATTTCATCTCACCCAACAACTCAAAGAGAAACCTGAAGTGTTTATACCACCTTGCTTAAAATGCCTTGAACGCAACAATGCTGAATCCTTTGTGAATGCTAACCCCTCTGTCGACGAAAATGATTCTGTGTCTGATGAGAATGCTAGGTTGATGGATCTTATTCAGACATGAATGTTCAAGTCTCTCAAAGGGCATCAAACCCTTTGTGATGTTCTGAAGAAATCTATTCTTCACAAAAATCCTAGAAAAGAAGGTATCGGTTTCGAAAGGAAACTGAATGAAAATGGCTCCTACTGGGAACCTGATCAATATCCTCGCACTGTGTGGGTGCCTGCCAAGAGCAAAACTCTTGATCCAGCTTTGCTTTCGGGATATGATTCTCCTATCCCTGAATACTCTTATGATGATTCTCTGGACAACTATAGCTGTTCAAAAACCTACATGGTGAGGCTGTTGCTCGCTATGTTGGACCAAACAGCAGAAATGACCCCCCAAAGAAAGCTATCTAGGTGCCAAGGAAAACTATCGAAGCATTGCCTATTACTAATGTACTAACCATGCAGGCAGAAAATGCTCGTTACTTCCTTATGGACAGAATGAGTACATGCATACCCCATTCAACCACTATACTCATTCGTTTGGAAAGAATTTCAATGCCTACTCTTTCGATTATTCTCGCACTGCTTCAAGTAACAATTATGGTTATCGAAAGAAATCGTATCCTGCTCGCTCTCTTGTTTCAAAGCCACCTGCAAAGATGTGGGTGGTTAAGAAAGCCTAATTCCTCTGCAGGACTATGTCTCCGAGTGTACCGAATGGATAATGGATAGTGGATGCACTAGTCATATGACCGGAGACAAGTCGTTGTTTGTCGACCCCAACTTAACTGCTTCATCTCAGAAGTATATCACTTTTGGCGACAACAACAAAGGAAAGGTAATTGGGTTAGGTAAAATTGCTATATCCAAAGACAAGAACATTGATGATATTTTACTTGTTCAGTCTCTTGGATTCAATCTCATGTCTCTTGGCAAGCTTTGTGATCTAGGCATGCTAGTTCTATTTTCTATATCCAAATGCATCGTCTTTATGGCCTCTGATAATTCCTTCATCTTCGAGGGAAATAGAAAGGGTGATTTATATATTGTGGATTTCTCTAAGGGCCCATCAGTCCAAACTTGTTGCTTGCAAAAGCAACCGAAGGATGGCTGTGGCACCAAAGACTTGGTCATGCAGGTATGACAAATTTGCAGACTCTCATGAAGAAAAATCATCTCCGTGGCATTCCTGATGTGAAATTCAACAAGGATCATCTCTGTTGTGCGTGTGAGGTCGATAAATTGGCCAAGAAGCATCATTCGTCAAAGACTGTCATGACCACAACAAGACCTCTGGAAATTCTTCATATGGATATATTTGGACCTCAAAACTATGCAAGTTTTGGAGGTAGTCATTATGGTCTGGTCATTGTTGATGATTTCTCTCGTTACACTTGGGTATTCTTTCTCGAAGACAAAACGTGCACCCAAGACATCTTCAAAAGATTCGCCAAGAAGGCCCAAAATGAATATGATGTGCGAATTAAGCATGTCAGAAGCGATAATGGTACTGAGTTAAAAATACTCATATCGAAGATTTTCTCGACGAAAATAGTATAACTCATGAGTTCTCTGCCGCATACACCCCCAACAGAATGGAGTTGTTGAGCGAAAGAATAGAACTCTCATTGAAATGGTGAGAACAATGCTCAGTGAGTATAAAACTCCTATTCGCATTTGGGCTGATGCTATTAACACTACTTGTCATGTTGTGAATCGTGTTTATCTTCACAAATTCCTTAAGAAAACTTCATATGAGCTCATCACTGGCAAGAAACCAAATGTTTCTTATTTATGTGTTTTTGGTGCACCTTGCTATATTCGTGACATGAATCATAATTCCAAGTGTGCACCTAAGGCACATGAAGGTTTTCTTCTTGGTTATGGCTCGAACTCGCATACTTATCGTGTCTATAACTCTCACCACGGGAAAGTTATGGAAACGGTAAATGTGTGGTGTGATGAATCTAATGGCTCCCAAAAGGAGCACCTGCCTAATGTGATAGATGAACCACCAATTTCGGATGCTATTCGGTAAATGGCCATTGGGAGCGTTAGGCCAGTTGAAGAAAATGTACTTGACTCTTCCGATGATGATGCCCCCATGACTTGAAGCAGACTCTGAAGGATTATGGCATCAAGGTCAAGAAGATTCCTCTATTCTGTGACAATGAGAGTGCGATCAAAATTGCACACAATCCAGTGCAGCATTCTCGCACCAAGCATATTGCCATCAGACATCATTTTATTCACGATCATGTTGCTCGAGGGGATATTGTTATCAATCACGTCAATACTGAAGATAATCTCGCTGACATCTTCACCAAGCCTCTCGATGAGAAAAGTTTCTGTGCGTTACACTGTGAGCTAAATATCCTAGATTCTGCAAACATGCAGTAAGCTGGACTCGGCACCCATACCATCACTTCCACATCTTAGAAGGAATGGGTGCACAACACTCGAAGAGTTTGAAAATTTTGACAAAGTGAATTTTTCTTTCTGAGAGTGAATACATTAACGAAGAACTAGACTAACTGGGTGCCACGATAATTGTGGGATGCTCGGGGTCATACAGTTCTTATACGGTGGGTCACGCCACCACAATTTCCCTTCGTAAAGTTGCCTTTCGGTTGAAGGATTTTGTGTTAGTCCGAATGTATTTCACTCATAGCTTTTCTTTTGGGTGTTTGTGTTTCTTTCTCTGAGTGAAATGCCTAGGACCCTGTTTTCCCTCTATTCTATCTCTTCCAGTCTATGTTGTTCCATTATGAATGCTCAAATTTCATCTGGTAACGAAACTTTATCTGGTGTCCTTGACCACGTTAAAGGTTCATTCCGAACTTAATTCGTTTTGGCGAAAGCCATCCAAAATTTGGGGTTTCCTACCCAAGTCAGGACCACAATCTTTGATGATAGTTGCCACGTGCTCTTCATCAACTGCCCTTCTTCCTGGACCATTGAATCACAATAGTCCTTTGACGGTAGCCGTCCAATCAGATTCACCCGATGCGGTTATTTCTCCTCGCATATATATATATATATATATATATATATATATATATATATATATATATATATATATATATATATATATATATATATATATATATATATATACTGCATCGCCACCGCTCCCTCATCCACTTCCCCTCTTCGCCACCGTCACTTTCTGAAGCCCTACCGCACTGCTCCACCTTGAGCACGACGTCGTCGATCATCTTCGCCGCTTTGCTGCCGGAAAGAGGTCGCCGAAGTCATTCCTCACCCCCGCGGATCATCTTCCTCGCCGCGCCGCCGTAGTTGCTGCACATAATCGAGTTAGGGTAGGTGTAGTGCATACTCGTTCTTCCAATCCATCTTGTTCGAGTTCATCCGCGGTAGAAATTACCTGTATTTACCGCATTTCTCAGATCTTTACTGATAGGTAACTTGTGCGGATGTGGTTTGTAGATGTCCCTCGCATCCGAATTTTTTTAGAACTAGGGTTTGTGTTATGTCTCATATGAATGGAATGCTTAGCACGTTGACTAGTATATTCTTAGAACCTACTAGTTCATTCTACACATTTCTTTCATTCGAAACATTTCTGAAAGTCTGCATCTAATTCTTCTTCAAAACATTTTCTTTCTCAAAAACTTCATTGTGAGCATTCGTAACCCTATCCCCATTTTCCCTCACATATATCCTTATTCACAGGTGAATGCAGTCAGTTGAGGATTCTGCTCGACCAGTGAGCATGGCTGAAGGAGATGATGTTATTCTGGGCACAGCAGATGAGTCCAAAGCTTCGAATGCCAAGGGCCCAACGGTAGGCCCATCAACCAGCAAGTGTAAGAGAACCAAGCAAAATGCCGATGATAAAGAAGAGAATGCTCCGAAGAAGAAGAGGGGTGGCAGACAACCTTATACAAACACAGCTGAATACATCTCCCATGATTGTTATAATACTGCTCCCGGAGAAACAAAGCAGCAAAGAGAAAAGTGTCTGCATTGGATTCGACGCCACTGGGTGCAAAAATGGTTCAATTATGAACTTGTTCATCCTCGGTTTGCTCAAAACTTTGCATTTCTTCGACCATGGGGTGACTGCCGGGAAATTGCTCTCATCAAACCAAATGATCCCCAGGAGAGACCACCGCCACCACCAAATGCTCATGAGTCTTCCCTTCACACACCCGAATCTTATCCTGATGACCTTGCTAAGCGTCAGAAAAATTCCATCAAGTGAGCTAAGAGGGAAGAAAAGAAAAAGGCTCATGAAGAGGAGAATCATCGCCTTCTTCAAGAAGATGTGATGAAGAAAAAGGCCGAAGGAAAATCTGAAGGTCACTCTAAACGCAAGCATGATCCTAGTTCTGCTGCATCAAAGCGAAAGAGTGCACCAAAGAAAAACACAGCTAAATCAGCCGATGAATTTGCCAGAGATGAATCTTTGGATGAAGATGATCCTCCGCTCACAAAGGATGAAGTTGCTGCTACTCTCAGCGAGCAAGTGAATATCACCACTTCAACGGTGTTGCCTGATCTTCGTGTCCCTCTGGTTCAAGAAGCACCACCGAAGAAGATCTCTACCAGGAAAACTCCACCTACCACTATCACTATGCAACAACATGTGAATACAACTCCTCATCCAGATGCCATCAATTTGAAGGATTTGGTAGTTGATGCCCCTGCGAGTACTGCAAAGCCAGGCGAACGGATTCCCAAGCCTGAGTTGAAGAAAATCAAGGCGCCTACTACCGAGCATAATGCTTCTCAATCTACTGCTCCAAAGGAGAAGGTTGCTAAGTTTGCTCCTACATTAATTCAGCCGTTGGCTTCTAAACCTCCTTCCGAGCAAATTCCAGTGCAAACTGCTCCAACTGCCAAGTCTGATGCTCCTCACTACTATAATCATGTGTTCATCATGGAAGAGATTGATAAATTTGTGGACAATCCATTCGATGGTGAAGTGGCCTCTCTGCCTATCCCTCCTGAAGTTATTTCACAGGCCACTACCGTTGTTCAAGAAATGAGAGAAGATGCAGTTGAAATCAACACTCTTTTTGCCGAACTAAATGATCTCGATGATCGAATGAAAACTGCTTCTTCAAAATTTGTCATTAAAGCACTTGAAGATTCTGTAGGAACGAAGTATGTCTACCAGAGGGGGGGGGGTGAATGGGAGTTTTAAAATTTCTTCGAAAATCTCAAAACTCTCATAAGCCAGCAGCTGAGCGAATGAAAATGGAGTACAGTGAGCGAATATAAACTACCGAATGGAAACTGATACAAGCATCGGAGCAAAATCACATGATTGAGATAATACAAATGGAAAGTGGGGAAACAGATGAAACCAGTGATGCTCGATGGCGACAGGGTATTTGTTCGACCAGTTCGTCCTTCTGCACATGGACTACGTCTGGTTGGAGGGGTTGTGACTTAACACAGAAGATAAACTCTCTTCACCCTATTCTCCTCGACAATTTGTTCGTCAACCAATGCCGATAACTCATGGTAGATACTTGAGGTGATCTCCAAACCTTTACATACTTCTTCGAGAACCACAATCATTCTTGGTCTCTGAAGAAATTGACACCTAACCGTCTAGAGAGTTTGCGGCTCTCAAGAGTAATAGGCAGAGCGTACTGGACTTAGATTCGAGTGATGCTGAACCACTATCTAATTTTTTGGCTCTACAGGTTTTCTCTTGGTGGATTTTAAACACAAATCACTTAGGGAGGGGGTTGCTCAACAATCTTCTCAGAATCAAATGGAGCAGCCACCGGACAAAGCCGGTGCGGGGTGGCTATTTATAGCCGCAGCCTTACCTGGGGGAAAATAACCATTTTGGACATGCGGTCCAGCCAATGGCCAATCGACATGTTCTCAACGGTCGAATTCCAAAGAGCAACAATAAATTTACTTGAGGAACAAGTAATGCTAACTCCTCGGTCTGAGGCAAATCTCTTATAACGAAGAAGATCACAGTCTCTTGCAGGCAAGTATTTGCTCAGAGCACAAAGAGATTTCTCTCACAACTTACATAGGATTTGTGTTTAGCATCAGAGAATCAAAGTTTCGAACGCTACACCCCTCTTAATAGTACGGTGGTCCTATGACTCAATAAAGAGAAGAGAAACAACAAAATAAATGCTACGTCTTCACTTCATCTTCATTCTTCTCGGATGCAGTCACTTCCTTCGGATAGGCACCGAACCAATTGCTTCACGTCAGCAATTTTTAAGGGGTCACTCTTGTCTTCATAATCTTCGGTGATAACCATTACTGCAATGCAGGGGATTATCTTCATTGTTTGAATCAAACTCCACTTGATTCTAGGGACTTGTTACTCTGTGTGCACTAGGAAACACTTAAGTCCCATACTGTTTATGTCAACAAACTCCAAAACATAAGGAGGCAAATTATTGCACCAGCAAGCTCCCCCTTTTTGGATGATTGTTGACAAAACAGATAATCATCGAAGTGAAGATAGATAAGTGAAAAGTAATTCGACAAGATTGAATAAGTGTTACTTTGCTCGATGATGAAATAGACTCCCCCTAAATGTATGCAGGGATAAAGATATGTGGTTAATTCTCCTGCAAGTATTGAAGTATACAGAGGAAATTTCAATCATTTGAAGCAATTGATTCACACTGATGAGATATAATCCATCGAGATCATAGTGCAATCATTCGTAACTTCCGATAATAATTCCACTTGCAAAACAAAAGCTTCGACAGGAATAGTGCAGCAGGCGGGGTTATTAACATTACAGCATGGAAATTTTACATCATAGGGCAGATAGTCTTTAAGGCATAACTTTCAAACTCACATGAAACCAAACCAAAGGAACACAGAAAGCAAATCTAGCGAAACTCGATGTAATTCTCCCCCTTTTTGTCAACTAGTGTCAAAAAGGTGACGAATAACATGAGTGCAAAAGTGGCGAACTTGGTTCACTCGGCAGCATCTCCCGAAGAACTATCGGAGGAGAGTTCTGCTTTGGAAGTGACGGGATCATCTTCGGCTTCAGTAGCAGTAGATTTCACTTTGGGATTGACAACTTGATGCTGAGAAGACGAAGGCATATTGGGGTCAACCACTGGAGCAACACGTGAAAGCATATTTCCTTCAGCAGGTTTCTCTATCGATGAGGCAGCTTCAGATTCCTCGATCAGCTTACAAAGCTTAAGATGCAGAAGATCAGTAGTCGGCTCTCGAGCAGGTAGCGAAGGATTTTTGCGATCTCGAAAATCTTCAATAGAGAAGCCTTTGTCAATGTAATCATAAAGCTCTTTGAGATGGACATTTAGGAGTTGCTTCTCTGTGAAGAACTTGCGAAGTATTTTCCAAAGCCGCTTCTTGTTCTCATCCACAATCATATGCACTATTTTTGTTCGGTTGTTGATTGCATTCAGCTCAGCGATGAGGTGTCCTTTTTCTCTTCGATCCTCAGCAATATGCTGCAGCAGCAGTTGCTGTGTGCGCAAACTAACTTCAAGCTACGATGGAGGTTGATGACATATTGTTCGATCGCGCTGAGGCAGACGTGGCCCATCGAATGTCTTGTGATAATCTTAAGGGCTTGAGGCTGGTGATTTACTCGAAGAGATATCTTCCATGACTTGCGAGGTATCGCGAACTGGATGAATGAAGCTTTTATGACTAACTTTTGCCAAATACTCTGTGTGCATGGCATGATCAACCACTTTCTGGATCCATGGTGCATAAACTTTGAGGCATTTCGGATGCTGAGCAGAATCCTTCAAGATGCGCAGAAACATATCTTCAACATCAAAGACATATCGCTTATAGGTTGCATAGATAGCATTTCGAAGAACATCTGAGATGGTATTGTCTGGATTCATCCCGGCCAGAGGGCAAATGGTGTAAGTGAGCATGTGATATAACGTCTTATTCTCGAAAGTTAAGTGCTCAGGCAGGGGAGGACTAGTGTAGTCACGAATCTTTTCTTCATCCATGGTGCACCAAAAGGTTTCATCAGAAATGATGTCAATGTTGCGCACTCGAATTTCATTGTTTCCATGCTCAAAGCGAGGGAAATGAAAGTGCGAGAAAAAATCAATGGAGGTGCACTTGATGCGTTTGCCTTCGGTCATCCACTCCATGATCCATTTTGAACTATCAGATTCATCACCAGAAATGTACAAAGTGGCATAGAACTGAAGAATAATCTCTCTGTTCCAAGGATGTTCGAAAGCTAACACATTGGTGACGAGAAATCTTCAAGATCTTGCAGCAATTGGTTGAAACAGCCAATGTTCTTCATAACTGGGATGTCCAGATATTTATGAGTAAATATCTTCTTGCTGTCATAGAGGAATCGAGAGTAATAGATAGCCTGTTCTTTGGTCCAGAAACGAGGCGATTCAGACGTGCGGCGCTTATCATACGGACTTTCTTGAAAGAAAGTTGGATGCGTATTCCGATTGAAAAGTGGTCCTTTGGCGCCAGCACCTACCGAGAACAATGGAAGTGCTTCACGAGGATAAGGATAATTGAGTTCGTCTTCGACTGAAATTACTTCATCTCCATATACAACGAGTCCGTATGACGAGCAGATACGGATTTATGTGCGGACGGACCAGCATCTGAAATTCGGATCGTTGTGTCGATGGATAACTTGAGTGGTGATGGAACTGGTGGCACAATAGTGGGAGCTGCAGAGGCAGTAGGGAATGGAGCAGATTCTTTTATAGTCAGCACTAAAGAAAAATCAGGCACTAGAGGTGGTGGAGATTTTTCTTCGGGAATCTATTGTTGCTGAGCAGTGGGAGGAGCCGAAACATTTGATGTTTCATGAGCTGGAGAAGCTTGAGGTTTGGAGTGAGGGAGTTCACCTTCTTCAGAAACAAGTTGCTGAGTTGTAATATCAGTTCTAACAGGGGAGGCCACAGGGACTGGTTTAGTTGGCCTTGGCGAGGGAGGAGCATCTGTGACTTGAGTAGTGGGTTGTGAAGGAATAGCTGGCTTAGGAGATTTTTCTTTCTGAGGCTGAGCTTCTGAGCGTTCAGGGGAATTTTCTGTCAGAGCATGAGGAACATTCTTCTTCGCAGTTTTCTTTCGCCTCTTCTTTTGCTGTGCAGAATGATCAATATGGCCCTTAACTAGATCATCATAGCCTGTAACCTTAGATTGATGCTCAAGACAGATCTTGCGAACAATATCATCTAGATCCGTGTGGAAACGCAACCTTCTATTGCGAATAAGAGTCAAAGCTCGATTGACATCCTTGTAGGAGTCTTCAAGTTGTCTAATGACAAACTTGGAAGAAGTGGTTTTCATTTGACCATCGAGGTCATTAAGTTCGGCAGTGAGGTTGTTGATTTCAACTAAGTCTTCTCTCATGTATTGCACAACAATTGTGGCCTGTGAAATAACTCCATGAGGGATTGGCAACGAGGCCACTTCACCATCGAAAGGATTTTCCACAAATCTATCAAGCTGCTCCATGATGAACACATGACTATAGTAAAGAGGAGCATCAGTTGGAGTAGGTTGGGCAGTTGGAGTAGGTTGGGCAGTTGGAGCAGGTTGCACAGGAACTTGCTCGGATGGTGGCATATAAGCCAACAGCTGCATCAGTGTAGGGGAAAACTTGGCAGCCTTTTCCTTTGGAGTTGTATCTTGAGGAGCACTTGGCTCGGCAGTAGGGGCCTTGATTTTCTTCACATCAGGCTTGGGAATTTGTTCGCCTGGCTTGGCAGTACTCATAGGAGCATCAATAACGAAATCCTTCAGATTGATTGCTTCTGGATGAGATGTTGTATCCACATGCTGCTTCATGGTGACAGTGGTAGGTGGAGTTTTCCTCAGAATGATCTTCTTCGGTGGTGCTTTTGGAACAATAGGGACTCAAAGATCAGGCAGCACCATTGAAAGTGGTGTCGGTGCAACAAACCCTGGGTCTGTTACCCTGACTGTGCACAGGCACGAGAACAAGATTACAACACCAAGGCCGTGTCAAGATACAAGAGACCAAGATCTTCGAAGAACTAGCAGGCAGATTAAGAAGGCCAAGACCAAGATAGAGAAGCGAGACACCACCAGGAGAAAAGCTTCCCTTGCCAGGCAGGCGAACCTGGCAAGGACAAGGGCTCCCCCGGAAGAAAGCATTCAAGACGTCCCGGCAGGGCCTGCCGGGACTCACGAGGGCGAAGACACCTCACCAAGCCATCTCACCACGACCCACGTCGTTGATCAATGCGGTGTCAAGCTGCAAAGTGACTAAGTGGCAGCCATTCGCCACATGGCGGCCTCTTTCTACAGGAAATACCTACAGATGACACCCGTCCTGCGACGTGTCAAGCAAGCACGCATGGAGCTGGCAAGACGAGCCCGGCAAGGCTTGCCGGGCAAGCAACGATGTGACGTTGAGCGGTGCATTTAATGCACTCTGTCAGCCTGCAGAATTAGGTATGCTAGCACTGTTTACTATCTTATCAGTGCATAATGATTGTTTTGCCACTGTGGTGACCCCTTAACCTATAAAAAGAGGCCCATGGCAACCATAGCAAGGGTTGGAAAGTTGAACACCCCCACGCTCGTACGCGCGTAGTCACTGCCTCCCCGGGGCGAGCCTGCCGGGCAAGTGTACTTTGCTCCACCACCACTTTTCCACCATCAATCCACCAAAGCAGGAGTAGGGTTTTACGCCTCGCGGCGGCCCGAACCTGGGTAAAATTGCTTGTGTGATCTTTGCCGTGCTGCCCCACATTCTTCTGCTCTTTGTGCAACGCGACATCCCCCCTGCCGAACCAGCAAGGGGCCCCTTAGCCCCATAGGTGGCCGTGGTTTCCCGTGACATCTTTGCCGCACCAGGTAGGGGGATTGCTTGCGCGAACCTGAAAGCGTGTGCAGCGTGTCATCTTCATCACCATCTTCGTCTTCGAGGGCGCCGTCGGTAATGGCGCCCAAGAAGAAGCCCGGTGCTGCTGCTCACCCATCCACCTCGAAGGCGCCGCCGCCCGCAGCCACCAATACTGCGGGGGACGCGGGGGCACACGAGAGTGTGGACGCCGTTGGGGCTGTGGTCGTGGCAGGTGGCACCATCACCACTTCCCCTGCAGTCGGAGCAGGAGCAAGAGACGCCGGAGGAGAGCAACATTAGCAACACCCCGATGGCCATGCTCCGCGAGGTACGGGTGAAGGGGCTACTCCATCCACACACCTTCCCCTCACCGACGGGCACAGCCGCAGCAATGGCGCTCGGTCCGGGGCGAATCGCCGCGCTCCGCCCGCCCCCACCACAGGGGCGACCGCAGTGCGTGCACCTCCCCCGGGACGAGTCGACCAGGCTGCTGCGCCTAGTGGAGCTACTGACCCTCAAGTGCCATCACCGCACCACCAGGCCATCTAGGTGGCCGCCTCGCAACAGCGGGGACGTGATACGGTCGCTGCTGGCCCCGTCAGGAGCCGAGCGATGACGCGATCTGCGTCATCATCGCCCATACCAAGTACTGCTACGGAGGCCATGGCACGGGCTCAACTGCTGCTGAGGTTTCCCCCAGCGGCCGAGCAGATGGATGAATGGCGTGCCACCATCCAGAGCCTGCTCGGCTTCGCCGAGGCTGGGGGCTCGCAGTGAGCTGGCCCGCCACGGCCTCCCCAAGCGACGACAACGGCCCGTGCTGCTGGTCGTACGGAAGGGGCCACCCCCATGGTACAATCCCCGCCACGGCAGCTAGCACGGGCGCAGCAGGATCAAGAACCTGATGGCGTCTCGACGGCCTCTTCTGACCCTCAAGCGCGTCCAGGCCGGCAGCGTGCCCCGGAGGACAGGCGGAGGGGAGAACGCGCATGTTGTCGTTGGGCAACGCCGCGACGCCCACCACTGGACCAATGGGTGTGATGGTCCCAACGTCGATGAGCCTGCACTCGATACTGGCGGGTACCTACCTTTCGAGGTTGGGTGCCCTGCCTTTACTCGTGAGCTGCGGCAAGTCCGTTGGCCGTCCGTCCGCACGTTCAAGCCAGAGATACCCGAGAAGTACGATGGGAGGCTGAACCCGGCAGAGTTTCTGAGCATCTACACCATCGCTGTTCAAGCTGCTGGGAGAAGAGATGAGAAGGTATTCGCCAACTACTTCCCTTTGGCTCTCAAGTCCAATGTGAGGTCTTGGTTGATGCACCTGCCAGAGAACTCCATTTCTTCATGGGCTGATTTGTGCCATGAGTTCATTGGCACCTTCACTGGCGGCCATCAAGAAACAGGTCGGCCCAGCGACCTGCAGCTTCTTCAGCAGAAAGAAGGAGAGACTCTCCGGAAGTATTTGCAGAGATTTAGCAGAGTCCACAAAAACATCCCAAATATCCATCCAGCAGCTGTGATAGCCGCCTTCCAGTCCAATGTGCGCAACCGGAAGATTCATTCCAAGATGAATGTACGGTTGCCCAAGACTGTGAAGGAACTTTACACCTTGGAGGATAAGTGTGCTCAGATGGAGGAGGGAAGAAAACTGCCCGGAGAGGAGGATTGCATTAATGTTGATTCAGAGGATGATGACGAGTCCACTAGTCAGAAGAAGAGCAAGAAGCGCAATAAGAAGCGCAAGGATAAGACGGTAATGTTTGTTGAAGGGTCGGGTATCCCTAGTACCAGCAAGAAGGTTAAGGCCGAAACCCCCGGCAAGGAAGCTGCCGTGTGCTCTGACTGCCGGGAGGCTGCGGCCGCCGAAAAGGCCGGGAAAGGTGATGGACCATACTGCAAGATCCATCGGACCAAGGGCCACGACCTTCAAGAGTGTTATCAGGTTGAGCAACTTGTCAAGAGACAGAAAGCAGAATATGAGAAGCGTGACAAGGAAAAGGGACAGAATGTTGCTGGCGGTAAGGGTCATGGCGGTGAAGTAAATCGCCCCGGCAGACCTCTTCGGAACAATGGAAAACCCGCCAGGGATTGAGAGAAGGAAGCCTGCGGTGATGAGAGTGATGAAGGGGATGAAGAGGAAACCAGTGAGAAGGAGTTCCAGAAGGCCACTGACACCCTGTGCATTGACGGGGATGCATCCCTACACGCCTCTCACCGCCAACTCAAGTGGTGGGCGCGTGAGGTTAATGTCGTGGAACCAGCACCAGGGGCCCGGGAACCACTCAAATGGTCACACACGCCCATCATCTTTGATGAAGAGGCTCATCCAGACCGCACCACCGCGGTAGGATGTTTGCCATTGTTGGTCTCTCCAACAATTCGCAACCTCAAGGTCACAAAGATGTTGGTGGACGGCGGGGCCGGGTTGAATCTGATTTCTCCAACGGTTATCAGCAAGCTTCAGATAGCAGAGGATGAGTTAAAAGTCACCGGCACGTTTCAAGGAGTTAATCCCGGTAGGAGTCATCCTAAGGGAAAGATCATGTTGCCTGTGACGTTTGGGGGAGAGCTGAACTACCGGACTGAAAAGATTGTGTTTGATGTGGTTGACCTCCCCTTGTCGTACAATGGAATCCTTGGACGCCCAGCCCTGGCTAAGTTCATGGTGGCATCCCACTATGCCTACAACGACTTGAAGATGCCAGGGCCAGTTGGAGTCATTTCCGTCCCATCAGATGAGAAAGACGCAATCATTTGTGTGGACAAGATGTACCGGGACGTAGTCGTGGCAGAGGCAGCAGCAGCGGCATTTCCCGCCAAGGAGAACAGGGAGAAGAAGAAGGATAGTAAGGGCTCTGGCAAGGAATTCAGGAAGCGCGCCTCTCCGGAGTGCGCTGCGCCTATTGATGACTTGTCGGAGAGTTCCAACAGCAAGAGATCCAAGGTTGCTGCTCCACAAGTGAAGAAGATCTCGGTAGGGCTGGCTGGCGTTGATGGTACTTTCACCATCAGCGCCACCCTCGATGACAAATAGGAAAGCACGCTCGTTGCCTTCCTGCCGGTGAATATCGATGTGTTTACCTGGCAACCATCTGATATCCCCGGTGTTCCCAGGGAGGTAATCGAGCACCACCTTGCTGTCTGCCCACATGCCCGACCTGTCAAGCAGAAAGTCTGGAAGCAGGCCTTGGAGAGGCAGTAGTTCATTATAGAGGAGATCAATAAACTTGAGGCAGCTGGTTTGGTCAGAGGAGTGCTGCATCCAACGTGGTAAGCGAATCCAGTGGTTGTCCGGAAGGCCAATGGGAAATGGAGACTTTGCATAGACTTCACAGATCTCAACAAGGCTTGCCTGAAAGACCCATTTCCCTTGCCGCGCATCGACCAGATCGTGGGCTCCACTTCAGGCTGCGATTTGCTCTCCTTTTTGGATGCATATTTTGGGTATCATCAAATCTTCATGTCCAAGGAAGATGCAGAGAAGACCTCGTTCATCACCCCGTGTGGTACGTACTATTTTATCCATATGCCTTTCGGATTAGAGAGTGCCGGGTCTACTTTTGCAAGTGCAGTCCAGATTGGTTTTGGGCCACAGTTGCACAGAAACATTGAGGCTTATATGGATGATATTGTGGTCAAAACCAAGGACAAATCAACCCTTATCCAGGATTTGGAGGAGACATTTGCCAATTTGCGCAAGATCAACCTGAAGCTCAACCCGGAGAAGTGTGTATTTGGTGTTCCCTCCGGCAAGCTGCTCGGGTACTTTGTATCCCATCGGGGGATTGAAGCCAACCCCGATAAGATCCAAGCCATCGAACAAGATCCAAGCACCAAGGACGGTCAATGATGTAAGGCGTCTGACAGGGTACATTACCGTGCTAAGCAGATTCATTTCCAAGTCTGCCGAGCGCGCCTTGCCGTTCTTCAAAATCTTGAAGAAGGCAGGGCCCATGAAGTGGACTCCAGAAGCAGATGCGGCTTTGCAAGAGTTGAAGACCTACCTATCTTTTGTGCCCACCTTGGTTGCTCCCAAACCGCAAGAGCCGTTGCTGTTATACTTGGCAGCAACCAATCAAGTGGTTAGTGCAGCCTTGGTGGCGCAGCGGGAAGTGGATGAAACAGAGAGTGAGCAAAGACTGGCAGAATCAGATAGGGATCAGGATAGAGATAAGCACGGCAGCGAAGACAACCCCAAGGACACGGCAAGGAAGAAAGTGGTGCAGCGCCTAGTGTACTTCGTCAGTTCCCTGCTACAGGCGGCTAGATCAAGGTACTCTGGCATGCAAAAGTTGATCTTTGGCCTCATCATGGCCTCAAGGAAACTGCGCCACTACTTCCAAGCCCATGAGATCACGGTTGCCACTCGCTTCCCGTTGCAAAGGATACTCCAGAACCCTGAGGCAACTGGCAGAATAGTGGAGTGGGCTTTGGAGTTATCCAGTTTTGGTTTGAAGTTTGAGAGCACATCAACAATCTAGAGCAGGGCATTGGTAGAGTTTATTGCAGAATGGACGCCAACCCCTTACGAGGAAGTGCCAGAAATAGTTATCTCCGGCAAGGAGGCGCCCCAAGAATGGATCATGTATTTTGATGGTGCTTTTTCCCTACAAGGTGCAGGGGCTGGCGTGCTTCTCGTCTCTCCCTCCGGGGAACACTTGAAGTACGTCGTCCAGATGCATTTCGCCCGGGAAGAGGCAACCAACAATACAGCAAAATATGAAGGGCTCCTTGCCGGGCTTAGGATTGCCGTAGAATTGGGAATCAAGAAGCTGATCATTCGAGGAGACTCACAGCTTGTGGTGAGACAAGTCAACAAGGATTACCAAAGTCCATTAATGGAGGTATACATTGAGGAAGTGAGAAGATTGGAGGAGCACTTTGACGGGTTGCAAACAGAGCACATACCTCATGCGGAAAACAACATAGCTGATCACCTGTCAAAGTGTGCTGCCCAAAAGCTTCCTGTGGAACTAGGAACTTTTGTTCTCCATCTTACTCAGCCCTCTGTATCCCCAGCAACAATGGCCCGAAAAAGGAGAAAGCTGGACTCCGGTAAGCCTCTCCTGGTAGAGCCATCCGCTCCTGGCAGGGACCCTGCCGGAAACAACTCCTCACAACCTGCCAGACCACACCCTCTAGCCGGACCCATGGTCCCTGCGAACGAGGAATGTGCCCCAGCAGTTGAGGAGGTGCCGCTAGTCCTTGTTGCCGAGCCCCAGGCTCCAACTTGGACAAGGCACATAGTCCACTTTCTCCAAACCGGAGAACTCCCCAATGACCAAGATGAGGCTGAAAGAGTAGCCCAGAGGGCCAGTATGTACCAGTTTGTCGATGACACTCTGTACAGAAGGAGGCCCAACAGTGTGAAATTGAAGTGCATCTGCCGGGAAGAAGGGAAGGAACTGCTGGCTGAGATACACAAAGGCATGTGCGGCTCCCACATTGGATCAAGGGCGCTGGTTGGGAAAGCATTCCGGCAAGGATTCTATTGGCCCATAGCCCTCCAAGATGCGGTTGAGCTAGTCACCAAATGTGAAGCCTGTCAGTTCCATTCCATGAAAATCCACCTGCCTGCCCAAGCTTTTCAGACAATCCCTTTATCATGGCCATTTCTGGTCTGGGGGCTCGATATCCTTGGCCCTTTCCCCCGAGCGATCGGGGGCTTTGAATTCTTGTTCGTTGCTATCGACAAGTTTACAAAGTGGCCGGAAGTTGCTGCCGTGAGAAAGGTGACTGCTCAATCAACTATCAAGTTCTTGAAAGATTTGGTGTGTCGTTTTGGAATCCCGGCAAGGATCATTACCGACAACGACACCCAATTCACGAGCTGCGCCTTCATGCAATATGTTCATGCCCTCGGAAGCAAGATCTCGTTTGCTGCTGTTGCACATCCCAGAAGCAACGTGCAAGCTGAGAGGGCGAACGCTGAAGTGCTGCAAGGACTCAAAACAAGAACCTTTGATACGCTGCAGAAGCACGGCAGGCAGTGGATCGATGAGCTGCCGGTAGTTCTATGGTCCCTCAGAACGGCACCAAATCGAGCTACCGGGCAGACTCCTTTTTCCCTGGTCTATGGGGCGGAAGCAGTTATCCCCACGGAACTCATTTACGGGTCGCCTCGAGTGCTTGCCTATGATGAAGTAGCGCAAGATCAGCACCGGCGTGACAACGCTGTGCTACTCGAGGAGAACCGTCTCCGGGCTGCTACGCATGCTGCACGCTATCAGCAAGCCCTGCATCGCTATCATAGCCGCAGGGTTCATGCCCGGTGTTTTGAGGAAGGCGACCTTGTCCTTAGGCGCGTTCAGTCCGTCAAGGGTACAAACAAGTTGACACCAAAGTGGGAAGGCCCTTACCGGGTAGTACGAGTCACCAGACCTGGCGCAGTCCGTCTAGAGACCGGAGATGGCATTCAATTGCAAAACTCATGGAATATTGAGCATCTCCGCAAGTTCTACTCGTAAGGCGCGGCTGTCGGGCCCTGCCCGGCAGCCACCCTTTTGTACAGGCCTTGCCTCAGTTGCATGTAACCCCTTGTACAAAGCCAGGCGATGACCCTGAGCACCAGAGAAATAAACGAAGCGCTGGGGGGCCCCCGACCAAGTTGCATGCATGCATAAGCATTCCAAGAGCATTTGCATAAGCATTTCATGAGCATTTGCATATGCATACAGATAGGATCGCATCCTGCATCATTCTCATCTGCATAAAGCTGCAGGTTCCTATCGAGAACTCAATTTCTGCAAGAAGATGGGGAGATGAACCAACGCTGCGATCCCCGGCGAACCAAACAGATAAGGTCTACCTCTTGTCCATAAGTGTTCTGTAAGCTAAAACTTATGCATAAGAAAACCCCGCCACTCTTCGAAACTTAGGTGCTCCCATCCCTGGCTCAAACGTTGCTTCGGCTTGGATGGTCGTAGTGTACTTTGATGAAAAGAAGTTGGCGGGGGGCTGGTCCCTCTATTTCTTGCCGGTAGGCTCAGTTCCCTGGCAACGAAGAAAGGGTACCGGCAGGATAGCCTGCCGGGGAAAACTCGTTTATTTAAAATAAAGAGGCATTTCACCTCTGCATGGACATATACATGCACGAGTTCCCGGCAAGGTTCATCTTTTTCATCAATATGCTGGTCATACAAGTACAAACCTTACAGAACACAGATATGGATTCGAGAGATTACATTATTTGAACTAAAATTTGGCAAATGCCTACGAGTTTAAGATTGAAAAAAGATAAGTGCCCCGTGATGCCCTTTCTTGTCCCTCTCCTCCTAGGCACAACAGTTGAAGGTGAAAAGGGCAAAAGGAGTGCCTGAGCAGAAGCCTGGCCCGTTCCCATCGGGCTCCAGGAGAGGTAGCCTGATGGGGACGGGGGAGCACCGGGGAACGCATCGATTGAGAGCACGACGGAGGCGACCCGCCAACCACCACCACCAAGGCCAGCAGGACACGGCAGGGCTAACAGAGCTGCAGTCCGAGAGGAAGCCTGCCGGGGTCTAGCTGGGAGACTGTTGGAGGAAGCCAGGCAGGACCATCCCCACCCCTGCATCCAACTTCCCGGCAAATCACCTTGTTAGGAAGTAGAGGCAGATGCAGATGATGGTGCTGCCGCCTGATCAAGATGGTGCGGGCGACCTCAGCCAGAGCCAGAGTCGTCGCCCTCCCGCGCGCTGCCGTCGTCATCGCCGTCACTGTCCTCCTCGTTGCTTTTGCTCGAGGAGGAGCTTCCGTCGTCGGTCAAGCTCTCCGCGCAGCACCCTAAGCGAGCTCCTGAGCGCTCGAATATCTTGACGGAGAGCAGGCCGCTCTCCATTAATTTGAACTAGAGAGCGTGCCCTTCCGAGAAACCGTGGGCACCAGCAAAGGTCTTCCAACCACGATGGATGTACATCACATGAGGAGCAGGGAAGTCGACACCAACCCACATGCCACCATTCCCACAGCCCCTCATGTGCAACCTCAGAGCGCGTGGTTGTTCGAGCTCCATTTCCCGTGCAAATGGAGTAGGGAGGCAAAGATGGCTGCATGGGGGTTTGTACAGCCTGATAATGAACTCTCGAGGCTGATCCCCGACATGGCTGTCCATTGGAAGGAGGACCGCCGGCGGGGGCGCGGCTAAGGCATCGCCCCGTCCCCCTCCTCCTAGAGCACCACGGTGACCTCGGCCTCGCCCCCTCCCTCCTCCTCTCGCGGTGGGCTCCTCTATCATGGGATCAGGAGGAGGAGGGATGCGCTGCCGAGTAGAAGCCCTCATCGCCACCGCTAGAGTGCCGCTGCGCCCTCGTCCTCTCACCATGGCGAGTGGAGGAAGATTGCAAGAAGGGAGAAGAGGTGTGAGTGAAAATGCACTGCTCTTCCCCCCTTTTTATAGAAGGACGGAGCGGGGGGCTAGCCTTTTGCGCAGGAAACGGCCGCCCCGTTCCCCCAATGCGGCCTCCCTGCACCTTCTGCGGCCCAAAGAATCAAGGCCAACCCTCTGCCCCAACCATCGACACCTGGTTCTCAACCGTGGCACCCACCCCCGCGCTCTCCGCATCCACCACCTACCAGGACCAATGCATGCGGAACACGTGGAAGGTGCGTGCAAGGCGGGGAGCAAGTGCGATGGAAGTTTCCTCCTCGTAATCATGGGGCGTAGGCAATCCACGGGCCACAGTCCAAGTTTTCCGCAGCATTACGCACGACAAGCGGGAAAACCAGAAACTGGCCCAGAGTTGAGATTAATGAAGAAGCAAAGAAGACTCCAAGAGATCAACCTCTTCAGCGCCCCTGCCTGTGCACTTATTAGGACCTACCCCGACAATGCCCAACAACGCGATCGTGGCAGGCCCGGGGGCTTCTGTCGGTGCAATAAACCCTGGGTCTATTGCCCTGACTGTGCACAGGCACGAGAACAAGATTACAACACCAAGGCCATGTCAAGATACAAGAGACCAAGATCTTCGAAGAACCAGCAGGCAGATTAAGAAGGCCAAGACCAAGACAGAGAAGCGAGACACCACCAGGAGAAAAGCCTCCCTTGCAAGGCAGGCGGACCTGGCAAGGACAAGGGCTCCCCCGGAAGAAAGCATTCAAGACATCCCGACAGGGCCTGCCGGGACTCACGAGGGCGAAGACACCTCACCAAGCCATCTCACCACGACCCACGTCGTTGATCAATGCGGTGTCAAGCCGCAAAGTGACTAAGTGGCAGCCATTCACCACATGGCGGCCTCTTTCTACAGGAAATACCTACAGATGACACCCGTCCTGCGACGTGTCAAGCAAGCAGGCATGGAGCTGGCAAGACGAGCCCGGCAAGGCTTGCCGGGCAAGCAACGATGTGACGTTGAGCGGTGCATTTAATGCACTCTGTCAGCCCGCAGAATTAGGTATGATAGCACTGTTTGCTATCTTATCAGTGCATAATGACTGTTTTGCCACTGTGGTGACCCCTTAACCTATAAAAGGAGGCCCATGGCAACCATAGCAAGGGTTGGAAAGTTGAACACCCCCACGCTCGTACGCGCGTAGTCACTGCCTCCCCAGGGCGAGACTGCCGGGCAAGTGTACTACGCTCCACCACCACTTTTCCACCATCAATCCACCAAAGCAGGAGTAGGGTTTTACGCCTCGCGGTGGCCCGAACCTAGGTAAAATTGCCCGTGTCATCTCTACCGTGCTGCCCCACGTTCTTCTGCTCTTTGTGCAACGCGACATCCCCCCTGCCAAACTAGCAAGGGGCCCCTTGGCCCCATAGATGGCCGTGGTTTCCCGTGACAAGTGGTGATGTTCACTTGCTCGCTGAGAGTAGTAGCAACTTCTTCCTTTGTAAGCGGAGGATCATCTTTATCGGAAGATTCATCTACAGATTCAGCTTTTCTCTTCTTCGATGCACTATTCTTCTTCGATGCAGTAGTACTGGGATCATGCTTGCACTTAGAACAGCCTTCAGATTTTTTACTTTGGCCTTTTTCTTCTCTACGTCATCCTTGAGAAGACGACAATTTTCTTCTTCATGAGCACCCACTTCAAAAATGCAAATTCTGCACAAACCGAGGATGAAATCATTTCATAATTGAACCACTTGCGCACCCAGTGGCATCGAATCCATTGCAGATGCTTATCTCTGTCATGTTTGGTTTCTCCTGGAACAGTGTTATACTTATCATTTGAGATAAATTCAGCTGTGTTTGTATATGGTTGCCTGCCACCCTTCTTCTTCGGAGCATCTTCTTCTTGCTCGTCATCATTTTTCTCGGTTCTTCTTCTCGTGCTGGTTATTGGGCCTACCGTTGGGCCCTTTGCATTTGGTGCTTTAGAATCATCTGCTGTACCCAAGATAACATCTTCTCCATCGGCCATACTCACTGGTCGAGTGGAATCCTCAACTGATTGCATGTTCCTGTGAATAAGAATAGATAGAGGGAAAATGGGGACAGGGTTACGAATGCTCACAGCGAAGGTTTGCGAACAAAAACATTTTTGAAGAAGAATTAGATGCAGACTTTGAGAAATGTTTCAGATGAAAGAAATGAGTAGAACAAACTAGTAGGTTCGAAGAAAATACTAGTCAGCGTGCTAAGCATTCCATTCGCACGAGACATATCACAAACCCTAGATCTGAAAAATTTCGGATGCAAGGGACAACTACAAACCACATCCACACAAGTTACCTAATCAGTAATATCTAAGAATTTGTGGTAAAAACTGGTAAGTTTAACCGCAAACGAACTTGAACGGGAAGAACGGAAGACCGAGTTTGCACTACACATACCCTAGCTTGGTGATGTGCAGCAGCTACGGCGGCGCGGGGAGAGACATGATCCGCACCGGCGAGGAAGGACTCCGGCGACCTCTTTTCGGCAACAAAGCGGTGAAGGGATCGTCGGTGTCGAGCTCTAGGAGGAGCAGTACGGTAGGGCTTTGGAGGAGACGATGGCCAATTGGAGAAGAAGTGAATGAGGGAGCGGCGGTGATGCGGTATTTATATGCGAGGGGAAATAACCGCATCGAGGGAATCTGATCCAACGGCCACCGTCGAATGACTATTGCGATTCAACAGACGGGATAAGGAGGCATTTGATGGATAGCATGTGGCAACCGTCATAAAAGATCCTGGTCCTGACTTGGTCATGAAACCCCAAATTTTGGACGGCTTTCGCCAAAAGGATTTAAGTTCGGCACGAACCTTTAATGTGGTCAAGGACACCAGATAATGATTCGTTACCAGATGAAATTGAGCATCCATAACACAATAGCATAGACTAGAAGAGATAGAATAGAGGGAAAACAGGGTCCTAGGCATTTCACTCAGACAAAGAAACACAAACACCCGAACGAAAAACTATGAGTGAAATACATTCGGACTAACACAAAATCCTTCAACCAAAGGGCAACTTAACGAAAGAAAATTGTGGTGGCGTTACCCACCGTATAAGAACTGTATGACCCCGAGCATCGCACAATTATCGTGGCACCCGGTTAGTCTAGTTCTTCATTAATGTATTCATTCTTAGAAAGAAAATTTCACTTTGTCAAAATTTTCAAACTCTTCGAGTGTTGTGCACCCATTCCTTCTAAGATGTGGAAGTGATGGTATGGGTGCCGAGTCCAGCTTACTGCATGTTTGCGGAATCTAGGATATTTAGCTCACAGTGTAACGCACAGAAACTTTTCTCATCGAGAGGCTTGGTGAAGATGTCAGCGAGATTATCTTCAGTATTGACGTGATTGATAACAATATCCCCTTGAGCAACATGATCGCGAATAAAATGATGTCTGATGGCAATATGCTTGGTGCGAGAATGCTGCACTAGATTGTGTGCAATTTTGATCACACTCTCATTGTCACAATATAGAGGAATATTCTTGACTTTGATGCCATAATCCTTCAGAGTCTGCTTCATCCATAATAACTGAGTGCAACAAGCACCAGCAGTATATTCAGCCTCAGCCGTAGAGAGAGATACACAATTCTACTTTCTTGACGACCAACATACCAAAGATCTACCGAGGAAATGGCATGTCCCCGAAGTAGATTTCCTATCAACCATGTCACCTGCATAATCTGAGTCTGAATAGCCAACGAGATTAAACTGTGCTCCCTTAGGATACCATAAACCTAAGGTGGGGGTGTGAGCCAAATATCTTAGAATACGCTTGACCGCTTGGTGATGCGATTCTTTCGGTGCAGCTTGATAGCGGGCACACATACAAACACTAAACATAATGTCAGGTCTCGATGCACATAGGTAGAGCAAAGAACCAATCATCGAACGATAAGCTTTATGATCATAATCCTTACCATACACATCTGCGTCCAGCTTACCAATCGTGGGCATTAGAGTTTTGTAGCCCTTAAGTTTGCAATCTTGCATTTTGAACTTCTTCAGACAGTCTCTCAGGTATTTCTCCTGAGATATGAAAATTCCATTATCCTATTGAGATATTTGTAGTCCAAGAAAGAACTTAAGTTAACCCATCATAGACATTTGATATTTCTCGGACATCATTTTACCGAACTCCAAGCTGCAAGCATTGTTAGTACAGCCAAAAATAATATTATCCACATAAATTTGACACACGAAAAGAACACCATCAATAGCACGTGTGAATAGAGTGGAATCAGTGGATCCTGGCTTGAACCCTTTGTCGGTGCAACAAACCCCAGGTGTGTTGACCAGACTATACACAGGCTCGAGAACAAGGTTGCAGCATCAAAGACAAGACCAAGTAGAAGAAATCAGCTCTTTGGGAAATTGAAGGGCGGATCAAGAAGACCAAGACCAACCAAAGTAGCAAGATACCACTAAGGAAAAACCTCCCTTGCTGGGCAGGTGAGCCTGGCGGGGACGAGGTTGCCCCGAAGACAAGTCTCAAGATTTCCCCGGCAGGCTTGCAGGGGACGCCGAGGGCGGATTAACCCGCCAAGGCTCCACCACTCCACCTCACGGCAACGCAAGTCATTGATCGGTGCGGCGTCGAGCCCCCAAATGACTAAGTGGCCGTTATTTGGCACGTGGCAGCCGTGTCCATAGGAAATCACCTCCAAATGACACCCATCTAGGGACGTGTCACGCCGGCAGGCGAGAAGGTGGCCGAACGGCATGGCAAGGCTTGCCGGGCTACGCTACGATGTGACACTAAGCGGCGCAGTTAATGTGCTCTGTCCTGTCTGCAGAGTTAGGTACGATAGCATTGTTTGCTATCTAATCAGTACACAATGACTGATTTGCCATTGTGGTGACCACTTGATCTATAAACGGAGGGCCATGGGAACCTTAGAAAGGATTCGGACCCTTGTACACTCATACGCGCATAGCTACTCTCGCCCCGAGGCAACCTTGCCGGGCTAGAGCACTGTGTCTCCACCACGATCCTCTCATCAATCCACCAAAGCAGGAGTAGTGTTTTACGCCTCGCGGCGGCCCGAACCTGGGTAAAAACTGCCCGTGTGATCGCTGTCATGCTGCTCTGCGCCCTCCGCTCTTTGTGCAATGCGTCCTTCCCCCCTGCCAAACCACAAGGGGCCGATGGACCCATAGGTGGCCATGTTTTCCCATGACATCTTTGGCGCGCCAGGTAGGGGGAAGCGCTTGCGCGAACCCGAGAGTACAAGCAGCACGTCATCTTCATCATCATTCTCTTCATCGACGGCTTCATCATCCATGGCGCCCAAGAAGAAACCCGGTGCCACAGCTCACCCATCCACCTCAAAGGCCCCTTCACACGCGGCCGCCGACGCCGTGGGGGCTACGGGGGCACACGATGATGTGGACGCTGTGGGGGACGTGGCCGACGCAGGTGGCATCGTCACCACCTCCCCTATGGCCGAAACGGGAGCTGGAGGCACCGGAGAAGGACAACGCCAACAACATCCCAGCGGCCATGCTCCAGAAGGTGCGGGAGGAGAGATCATCCCATCCATGCCTCTCCACCCCACCGAAGGATGCAGCCACAGGGTGGCGCTCGCCCTGGGGCGAACCGCAACCCTCCGGCCGCCCCCGCTGCGGGTGCGGCCGGAGGGCACGCGCCACCCCTAGGACGGGCTGGCCAAGCTGATGTGCCGAACAGAGCTGCCGATCCCCAAGCACTTTCACCTCATCACCACGCCACCCTGGCGACTGGCTCACGGCGACGAGAGCACAGAGCTGCCACTATCAGCCCCGTCAGAAGCCAGGCGATGTTGCGGTCTATGTCGTCGTCTATGCCGAGCACTGCTTCGGAGGCCATGGCGCGGGCCCAACTCCTGTTGAGATTGCCACCGGTGGCCAATCAGATGGATGAGTGGAGAGCCACCATTCAGAGCCTGATTGGTTTCACCGAGGCGGGAGGATCACAGCGAGCGGGCCCGTCACGGCCTCCGCAGGTGGCGACAACTGCCCGAGCTACTGGCCGTACCGAAGGGGCCACCCCCAAGGTGCAATCCCCTCTGCGGTAGCCAGCGCTGGGGCCGTAGCCAGAGCCACGTGACCAAGAACCCGATGATGTATTGATGGCTTCGTCCGATCCTCAAGCGCGACGAGGACAGCGATGAGTCCTGGAAGACAGGCGGAGGGAAGACGCGCGCATCACCATCGAACGATGCTGCGAAACCCAATGCCAGTCTGATAGGCGCAATGGCCCCGATGTCAACGAGCCCATGCCCGGTGAAGGTGGGTACCTACCTTTCGAGGTTGGGTGCCCCGCCTTTACTCGCGAGCTCCGGCAAGTCCATTAGCCATCTGCTCGCACGTTCAAGCCAGAAATACCAGAGAAGTATGATGGAAGATTGAACCCGACAGAGTTCTTGAGCATCTATACCATCGCTGTTCAAGCTGCCGGGGGAAGGGACGAGAAGGTGTTTGCCAACTACTTTCCTTTGGCACTCAAGCCAAATGTGAGGTCTTGGCTGATGCACTTGCCAGAGAATTCCATCTCGTCCTGGGCTGACATGTGCCATGAGTTTGTTGGCGCCTTCACGGGCAGCCATCAAGAACTAGGGCGTCCCAGTGACTTGCAGCTCCTTCCGCAGAAGGAAGGAGTGAGTCTGCGGAAGTACATGCAGAGGTTCAGGCAGGTGCACAGGAATATTCTAGACATCCACCCGGTAGCTGTGATAGCCGCGTTCCAGTCCAACGCGCGCAACCGTCGGATACATTCTAAAATGAACGTTCGGTTGCCCAGGACTGTGAATGAGCTATACACTCTGGTGTACAAGTGTGCCCAAGTAGAAGAGGGGAGGAAACTCCCCGGTGAAGAAGATGGCGTCGACATCGACTCAGAGGACGACAACGCAATCAACCAGAAGAAGAAGAACAAGAAGTGCAACAAGAAGCGCAAGGATAAAGCGGTTATGACCGTTAAAGGATTGAGGGCACCTAGTACCGGTAAGAAGGCCAAGACCGAGGTTCCCAGCAAGGAAGCTGCCGCGTGCACTGATTGCCAGGAAGCCGCGGATGCCGAGAAGGCTGAGAAGGGTGATGGGCCGTACTGCAAGATCTATTGGACCAAGGGCCATGATCTTCAGGAGTGTCATCAGGTAGAGCAAGTCGTCAAGAAGCAGAGGGCTGAGTACGAGAAGCGTGATAAGGAAAAAGCCCAAGATGGCGCTGGCGGAAAGGGCCGAGGCGGCAGAACAGGTCGCCTAGGCAAGGCTCCTCAGTATCAGGGGAAACCTGCCAAAGGCCGTGAGAAGAAGGATTGCGAGGACGAGAGTGACGAAGGAGATGAAGAGGAAACCAGCGAGCAGGAATTCCAGAAAGCCACTGACGCCCTATGCATTGACGGGGTGCGTCTTTGCACTCCTCTCACCGCCAACTTAAAAAGTGGGTGCTTGAGGTCAATGCCATGGAGCCAGTGGCAGATTCTTGGAAGCTGCTCAAGTGGTCCCGCACGCCTATCATCTTTGATGAGGAGGATCACCCTGACTGCACTACCGCGGTAGGGTGTTTGCCATTGTTGGTTTCACCAACGATCCGCAACCTCAAGGTCACAAAGATGTTGGTTGATGGTGGGGCCAGGTTGAATCTGATTTCTCTGAAGGTCATCAGCAAACTCCAGATAGCAGATGAAGAGCTCAAGGTTACTGGTACGTTCTAAGGGATCAACCCCAGCAAGAGTCGTCCTAAGGGGAAGATCACACTGCCGGTAACATTCAGGGGGGAGTTAAATTACCGGACTGAGAAGATCGTGTTTGATGTGGTTGACCTCCCCCTGCCATACAATGGAATCCTTGGTCGCCCTGCCCTGGCCAAATTCATGGTGGCATCCCACTATGCCTACAACACTTTGAAGATGCCAGGGCCAATGTGCGTCATTTCCAATCCATCAGACAAGAAAGATGCAATCATATGCGTGGACAAGATGTACCGAGAAGCAGTCACTGCAGAAGCCGTGGAAGCCACTGCTCCCACCAAGGAAAGCAAGAAAAAGAAGAAAGCCAGCAAGGATGCCAGCAAGGAATCCGGGAAGCGTACCTCTTTTGGAGTGCGCTGCGCGTGTTGAAGACTTGCCGAAGAGTTCCAATAGCAAGAGATCCAAGGCTGCTGCACCCGCTGTGAAGAAGGTCCCGGCAGGGCTGGCTGGAGCTGATGGTACCTTTACCATCAGTGCCACCCTCGATGTCAAATAGGAAAGCACGCTCGTTGCCTTCCTGCGGGCGAATGTCGATGTATTTGCTTGGCAACCATCTGACATCCCCGGTGTTCCCAGGGAGGTAATCGAGCACCACCTTGCTGTCTGCCCACATGCCTGGCCCGTCAAGCAGAAGGTCCGGAAGCAAGCTTTGGAGCGACAGCAGTTTATTGCCGACGAGATCAAGAAACTCGAGGTAGCTGGTTTGGTCAAAGGAGTATTGCATCCAACATGGTTAGCAAATCCAGTGGTGGTGCGCAAGGCAAATGGGAAATGGAGGCTTTGCATAGATTTCACAGATCTGAACAAAGCATGCTCGAAGGACTCATTCCCCTTACCGCGCATCGACCAGATTGTGGATTCCACCTCCGGGTGTGACTTGCTTTCCTTCCTGGATGCCTACTCTGGATACCATCAGATCTTCATGTCCAAGGAAGATGAAGAGAAGACCGCGGTCATAACCCCATGTGGCACGTACTGTTTTGTACGGTTGCCCTTCGGGTTGAAGAGCGCTGGATCCACTTTTGCAAGAGCAGTACAGATTGGCTTTGAGTCCCAGATGCACAGAAATATTGAAGCCTACATGGATGATATAGTGGTCAAAACTAAGGACAGAATGACTCTCATTCAGGATTTGGAAGAGACCTTTGCAAATCTGCGCAGGATCAACTTGAAGATGAACCCGGAGAAGTGTGTGTTTGGCATTCCTTCCGGCAAGCTACTTGGCTTCTTCGTGTCCCATCGGGGGATAGAGGCCAACCCCGACAAGATCAAGGCTATCGAGCAGATACAAGCACCCAAGACAGTTAAATACATGAGGCGTTTAACTGGATGTGTTGCCGCGCTGAGCAGGTTCATCTCCAAGTCTGCCGAACGTGCCTTACCGTTCTTCAAAATCTTGAAGAAGGCAGGGCTCGTGGAGTGGACCCCGGAGGCGGACGCTGCGTTACAAGATTTGAAAACCTACCTTTCCTCTGTTCCCACCTTAGTCGCTCCTAAACCACAAGAGTCGTTGCTGCTATATTTAGCAGCAACCAGTCAAGTGGTTAACACAATGCTGGTGCCACAGTGGGAGGTAGATAAAGTAGCGCCCGCCACCGCCATCCCCTCTGGTGAGGAAAGTGAACCCGTCCCGGCAAGGTCAGATGCAGTTCAAGACAAGGAAGAGCAAGGCAGCAGAGACAATTCCAAGATCACGGCAAGGAAGAAGGTGGTGCAGCGCCCAGTGTACTTTGTCAGCTCCCTGTTGCAGGGGGCTAGGTCGAGGTACTCTGGCGTGCAAAAGTTGATTTTTGGCCTCATCATGGCCTGAAGGAAACTGCGCCACTACTTCCAAGCCCACGAGATCACGGTTGTCACCCGCTTCCCCTTGCAACGCATACTCCGAAACCCTGAGGCCACCAACAGAATCGTGGAATGGGCTTTGGAGTTATCCAGCTTTGGTTTGAAGTTTGAAAGCACATCAACTATTTAAAGCAGAGCACTAGCAGAGTTCATTGCGGAGTGGACGCCAACCCCTGATGAAGAATTACTGGAGACAGTCATCCCCGGCAAGGAAGCGCCCCAAGAATGGATTATGTATTTTGACGGTGCCTTCTCCCTACAAGGTGCAGGAGCTGGCGTGCTTCTCGTTGCTCCCATTGGGGAGCACCTTAAGTACATCGTTCAAATGCATTTCCCCTGGGAGAAGGCTACCAACAATACTGCAGAATATGAAGGGCTCCTTGCCGGGCTCAGAATTGCAACAGAACTGGGAATCAAGAAGCTGATCATCCGTGGAGACTCACAACTTGTGGTAAGGCAAGTCAACAAGGATTATCAAAGCCCATTGATGGAGGCATACGTTAAGGAAGTGAGGAAGTTGGAGGAGCGCTTTGACGGATTGCAAACAGAGCACGTGCCATGTGCGGAAAACAGCATTGCTGATCATCTATCGAAGTGCGCTGCACAAAAACTCCCTGTGGAACCAGGGACTTTTTTTCTCCATCTGACTCAACCCTCTGTGTCCCCAGTAACAATGGCTAGCAAGAGGATGAAATTGAACTCCGGCAAGCCTCTCCCGGCAGAGCTTCCCGAAGCCCCCGGCAGAGAGCTTGGCGGGAACCACTCCCCTTCGATCAGTGAGCTGCTCCCTCCTACCGAACTACCATTCTTTGCGGTCGAGGCATGTGCTCCCATCGACAAGGAGGTGCCGCTAGTCCTTGTTGCCGAGCCCCAGGCTCCAACTTGGGCGCGGCACATTGTTCATTTCCTCCAAACAGGAGAACTTCCCGAAGAACAAGAAGAAGCTGAAAGAGTAGCCCGGAGGGCCAGTATGTATCAGTTCGTTGACCACACGCTATACAGAAGAAGGCCCAAGGGTGTGAAATTGAAGTGCATTTACTGGGAAGAAGGAAAGGAACTGCTGGCAGAGATACACAAGGGTATGTGTGGCTCCCACATCGGATCAAGGGCCTTGGTCGGGAAAGCTTTCCGGCAAGGTTTCTACTAGCCCACAGCCCTCCAAGACGCAATTGAGCTAGTCACCAAGTGTGAAGCCTGCTAGTTCCATTCCAAGAATATCCATTAGCCTGCTCAAGCTCTCCAAACAATCCCTTTGTCATGGGCATTTTTGGTCTGGGGGCTCGACATCTTGGGCCCCTTCCCCCATGCTACCGGGGGCTTTGAATTCTTGTTCGTCGCAATCGACAAGTTTACAAAGTGGCTGGAAGTAGAGTCTGTGAGAAAGGAGACCGCCTAGTCAGCTATCAAGTTCTTGAAAGGATTGGTGTGCCGCTTCGGGGTACCTACCCGAATCATCACCGACAATGGCACCCAATTCACAAGACGTGCCTTCATGCAATACATTCATGCCCTCGGAAGCAAGGTCTCATTTGCCTCTGTTGCCCATCCCAGAAGCAACGGGCAAGCTGAGAGGGCCAACGCTGAAGTGCTGTGAGGTCTCAAGACAAGAACCATTGATAGGCTGCGGAGGTGCGGCAGGCGATGGATCGATGAGCTGCCGATGGTTCTTTGGTCCCTCCATACGACACCAAATCGAGCTACCGGGCAGACTCCCTTCTCCCTAGTCTATGGGGCAGAAGCAGTTATCCCCACAGAACTCATATTCGGGTCTCCTCGAGTGCTTGCCTACGATGAAGTAGCGCAGGAACAACACCGGCGTGATGACGCTGTGCTACTTGAGGAGAACCATCTCGGGGTTGCTACGCGTGCTGCACGCTACCAGCAAGCCCTGCGTCGCTATCACAGCCACAGGGTTCATGCCCGGAGCTTTGAGGAAGGCAACCATGTCCTTAGGCGTGTTCAGTCCGCCAAGGGTGCAAACAAGTTGACGCCGAAGTGGGAAGGCCCTTACCGGGTAGTACGAGTCACCAGACCTGGCGCAGTCCGTCTGGAGACCGGAGATGGCATTCAATTGCAAAACTAATGGAACATTGAGCATCTCCGTAAGTTATACCCGTAAGGTGCAGCTGTCGGGCCCTGCCCGACAGATCCCGAAGAGAAGAAATGAAGACAAGTCTATGTGATGATCCCCGGTAGACCAAACAGATAAGTTCCTTCTTATCCATACTTGTTCTGTAATTTGAAAACTTGCACATATGAAAACCCCGCTACCTTCGAAACATAGGTGCTCCTAGCCTTAGACTCGAACGCTGCTTCAGTCAGGGTGGTCACAGTGGCCTTTGACGGAAAAGGTTCGGCGAGGGGCTGGTCCCCTTTTTGTGGTTTATGCCCGGCAGGCCTAGCGCCGCGGCAACAAACTGAGGGCATTGGCAGGATAGCCTGCCGGGGAAACTTGTTTACTTAAATCTATAGAGGCATTTCACCTCTGCATGGATATGATACATGCACAAGTGCCCAACAAAGCTTGTGTTTTTCATTAATATGCTGATAAGCAAGTACAGATCTTACAGAACACAAACATGGATAAAGAAGTTTACATTATTTAGACTAAAGTTTGGCCGATACCTACACATTTTAAACTGAAAAAAGATAAGTGCTCCGTGATGTCTTTGCTTCGTCGCTCATCGAAATCACAGGGGAAGGCGAAGAAGATGGAGGGAAGGCCTGGCTGGGATTCGGTGCCTCCCCAGGATTAGGAGGGCGCCGTTCCTGGGATGGGAGGATGAAACCAGAGGGTAGGAGCAGATGGTGGTGTTGCCGAGGCCCAGCCGGTGATGATGGTGCTGCCGGCAATCACGCCATGTCGGAGCGGTCGTCCTCGCTCTTGAAGCGTCGTGGGTTGCCGCCTCCCTCCTCCTCACTGTCGCTTGAAGAGGCGTGCCTACCGTCGCACGATCCCCCGTCACAACGACCGAGGCAAGCACCAAACGCCCCAGGAGATCCCACAGAGAGCATGGTCGTCTCCATCGACCCAAAGCTAGAAAGATGCCGTCCCCTGAAGAAGCATGCATGGGCACAAGGAACCTGCCCGTACGCAAGATAAGCAGTACCCAAAAAGGGGAGATCTGCCATAACCAATGGTGAACCACGTCCACGGTCTTCCTTCAACATCACGAGCGAAGCGAGGATGGGCCACGTTCGACTATCGCGCTTTGTGCCTATTATGGACTCCGGCGTGGTGTCGCCCACGTGGCCCCTTACTAAGTTTGGGACCGCGGACGGCCTGGTGGTGAGCACGAAGGAGTCGCTACCCCCGGCATTGCAGCCACGCCACCCGCACGCCCACCTAAGGCCTTCTTCACCCACACTAAGCATCGGGCCACCACTCCAAGCCGGACGCTTTGTGCAGGGATGGGGAGGGGACCCTATCTCGGCAAAGGCGCGGCCACACCCTTCTTCCCCTCCCCTCGCCATGACGAAGACACGACGCCAGAAGACAGGGAAAGGGGAGAAGAGGTGTGTGGATGAGCACTTCCGCTCCTGCTCGCCCCCCCTTTTTTATAGGCGGGCTGGGGCTGGAGGCTGATCCCTCGGCGGGTAACCGCCGCCCCTCTCCACCAACCCAAGAAGACCGGGCCCCTGCCATGACGCTCTCTCCCACACCACGCGCCTCCGTTACCTACCCTACTCAATGCATGCAACATACATGGTAAGGGATAGGAACGTGGTGGGAAGAGTGAATTGGCAGTTACTCTCCCGTGCGTTAAAGTCATTCATGGGCCATTACAGGGATGGCCCCACTACAATTGGTGTTACACGACACACGGGAAAACCGAAAAGTGACCCAAGCTCAGATTAATGAAGAAGCAAAGAAGATCTCAAAGCATGAGCTACCGCAGCCTCCCCGCCTGTGTACTGGACAGTGCCTACCCCGACGACGCTCGGCAGCGCATTCAGGCCATGCCCTGGGGCTCTTGTCGGTGCAGCAAACCCCAGGTGTGTTGTCCAGACTGTACACAGGCTCGAGAACAAGGTTGCAGCATCAAACACAAGACCAAGCAGAAGAAATCAGCTCTTTGGGAAATCTAAGGGCGGATCAAGAAGACCAAGACCAACCAAAGTAGCAAGATACCACTAAGGAACAACCTCCCTTGCCGGGCAGGCGAGCCTGGCGGGGATGAGGTTGCCCCGAAGACAAGTCTCAAGATTGCCCCGGCAGGCTTGTCGGGGACGCCGAGGGCAGATTAACCCGCCAAGGCTCCACCGCTCCACCTCACGGCAACGCAAGTCATCGATCGGTGCGGTGTCGAGCCCCCAAGTGACTAAGTGGCCATTATTTGGCACGTGGCAGCCGCTTCCAGAGGAAATCACCTCCAAATGACACCCGTCTAGGGACGTGTCATGCAGGCAGGCGAGAAGGTGGCCGAACGGCATAGCAAGGCTTGCCGGGCTACGCTACGATGTGACACTAAGCGGCGCATTTAATGCGCTCTGTCCTGTCTGCAGAGTTAGGTATGATAGCACTGTTTGCTATCTAATTAGTACACAATGATTGATTTGCCATTGTGGTGGCCCCTTGATCTATAAAAGGATGGCCATGGCAACCTTAGAAAGGATTCGGACCCTTGTACACTCATACACGCGTAGCTGCTCTCGCCCCGAGGCGACCTTGCCGGGCTAAAGCGCTGCGTCTCCACCACGGTCGTCTCATCAATCAACCAAAGCAGGAGTAGGGTTTTATGCCTCGCGGCGGCCCAAACCTAGGTAAAAACTGCCTGTGTGATCGCTGTCGTGCTGCTCTGTGCCCTCCGCTCTTTGTGCAATGCGTCCTTCCCCCTTGCCGAACCACAAGGGGCCGATGGCCCCATAGGTGGCCGTGTTTTCCCACGACACCCTTTGTCAAGCAAAAACTTCTTCAGGGTGTCATACCAAGCTCGAGGGGCTTGCTTCTGCCCATAAAGAGCTTTCTTCAACCTAAAAACTTTGTTAGGATACTGAGGGTGTTCAAAGCCAGGTGGCTACTTAACATAGACTTCCCCATCAAGTTCACCATTAAGGAAAGCACTTCTCACATCCATTTGGTAAAGCAGGATATCATTGTAATTGGCATAAGCAAGAAGAATATGAATTGCCTCAAGGCGAGCAACAGGAGCATATGTTTCATCGAAATCAATACCTTCTACCTGTGTATACCCTTGAGCGACAAGATGTGCTTTGTTTCTCACACTAATGCCATTTTCATCTTACTTGTTCCGGAATATCCATTTTGTGCTGATGATATTGTGCTTCTTAGGATTCGGTTTGTCAATCAACTCCCTCACATCATTTAATTCGAACTGCACCAAATCTTCTTGCAATGCATTCATCCAATCGGGATCATTCATGGCTTCTTCATACTTGGTAGGTTCTGCCAATGAGACAAAGGAGAAACTGCCACAGTAGTTAGCCAAACGAGTGTGAGAACGAGTTGTGGGTCAATAACTTGGATTCTTGAGATCTTCGAGAATTAATGTAGAGTCAACTCGATTTGCCACTCGAGGAAGAGGATTTTCATCTTGATGATCATTTTCATTTTCCTCAGCATCAGCGTCGAGATTGGCATTTGTATCACCATTTTCATCGGATTGCCATTCGAATTGGCATTAGCATTCTGGTTGCCATTTGTGTTCGGAGCAGCATTTTCTTCGGCAGTGGCTTGGTGAGTTCTGCTTCAAGTCATGGGGGCATCATCATCATCGGAAGAGTCAGGAACATTTCCTTCGACTGGCTTGACACTCCCAATGGCCATTTGCCGAATAGCCTCCGAAATCGGTGGTTCATCTATCACATTAGGCAGGTGCACCTTTCGAGAGTCGTTAGATTCATCAAACCGCACATTTACCATTTCCATAACTTTCCCGTGGTGAGAGTTATAGGCACAATAAGTATGCAAGTTCGAGCCATAACCAAGAAGAAAACCTTCATGTGCCTTAGGTGCAAATTTGGAATTATGATTCATGTCACGAATGTAATAAGGCGCACCAAAAACACGTAGGTAAGAAACATTTGGTCTCTTGCCAGTGATATGCTCATATGAAGTTTTCTTAAGGAACTTGTGAAGATAAGCACGATTGATAACATGACAAGCAGTGTTAATTGCATCAGCCCTGAAGCGAATATGAGTTTTATACTCACTGAGCATTGTTCTCGCCATTTCAATGAGAGCTCTATTCTTTCGCTCAACAACTCCATTCTGTTGGGGAGTGTATGCAGCTAAGAATTCATGAGTAATACCATTCTCATCGAGAAAATCTTCGATATGAGTATTTTTGAACTCAGTACCATTGTCGCTTCTGACATGCTTAATTCACACATCATATTCATTCTGGGCCTTCTTGGTGAATCTTCTGAAGATATCTTGGGTGTAGGTTTTGTCTTCGAGAAAGAATACCCAAGTATAACGAGAGAAATCATCCACAATAACCAGACCATAATGACTGCCACCGAAACTTGCATAGTTTTGAGGTTCGAATAAATCCATATGAAGAATTTCCAGAGGTCTTGTTGTGGTCATGACAGTCTTTGATGAATGATGCTTCTTGGCCAATTTACCAGCCTCACAAGCAGCACAGAGATGATCCTTGTCGAATTTTACATCAGGAATGCCACGTAGATGATTTTTCTTCACTGGAGTCTGCAAATTTCTCACACCTGCATGACCAAGTCCTCGGTGCCACAGCCAACCTTCGGTTGCTTTTGCAAGCAAACATGTTTGGACCGAGGGACCCTTAGAGAAATCCACAATATATAAATCACCCTTTCTATTTCCCTCGAAGACGAAGGAATTTTCAGAGGCCATAAAGACAATGCATTTGGATATAGAGAATAGAACTAGCATGCCTAGATCACATAGCTTGACAACTGACATAAGATTGAATCCAAGAGACTGAACAAGTAAAACGTCATCAATGGTTTTGTCTCTGGATATAGCAATTTTACCTAACCCAATTACCTTTCCTTTGTTGTTGTCTCCAAAATAGATATACTTCACAGGAGAAGCAGTTAAGTTGGGGTCGACAAACAACGACTTGTCTCCAGTCATATGACTAGTGCATCCACTATCCATTATCCAATTGGTACACTCGGAGACATAGTCCTGCAGAAGAATTAGGCTTTCTTAACCACCCACATCTTTGCAGGTGGCTTCGAAACAAATGAGCGAGCAAGATATGATTTCTTTCGATAACCATAATTGTTACTCAAAGAAGTACGAGCATAATTGAACGGATAGGCATTGAAATTCTTTCCAGACGAGTGAGTATGGTGGTTGAATGAGGTACGTATGTACTCATTCTGTCAAGTGAAATAATGAGCATTTTTTGCCTGCATGGTTAGTACTGGAGTAATAGGCAATGCATCTATAGTTTTCTTTGGCACCCAGATAGCTTTCTTTGGGGGGCCATTCCTGCTGTTTGGTCCAACATAGCGAGCAACAGCCTCACCATGTTGGTTTTTGAACAGCTTATAGTTTTCCATAGAATCATCATAAGAGTATTCGAGGATAGGAGAATCATATCCCGAAACCAAAGCTGGATCAAGCGTTTTGCTCTTTGTAGGCACCCACACAGTGCGAGGATATTGATCAGGTTCCCAGTAGGTGGCATTTTCATTCAGTTTCCTTTCAAAACCGATACCTTTTTCCTGGGATTTTTGTGAAGAATGGATTTCTTCAGAACATCACACTAGGTTTGATGCCCTTTGATAGATTTGAACATTCCTGCCTGAATAAGATCATTCAACCTAGCATTTTCATCACACACAGAACCATTGTCCTTGACCGAGGGGTTAGCATTCACAGAAGATTCATCATTTGATTCAGCATTATTGCGTTCAAGGCATTTTAAGCAAGGTGGTATAAACACTTCAGGTTTGTCTTTGAGTTGTTGGGTGAGAAGAGAATTTTCTCGAATCAAATCCTCATGAGCCTCTCTGAACGACTTGAGCTCCTATTTCCTTTTCGGGTAATCATAGGTTAATCTCTCATGATCAGCTGAGAGAAAATCATGATGAGTTGATAGTTCATCCATTCGTGACTTGAGAGCGGAATGCTCTTCGGTCAGCGACTGATTTTTCTCCATCTCCTCAACCAACAACCCTTCAGATTTCCTGAGGGTTTTCTTAATTTTCTCAAGAGAGTTTTGTTGAATATTGGCAATTTTGATCAGTTTAGCATGGTCATCCTCATCCGAAGAATATTGATCACTGGAGTGAACCTTGTGATGTTTGGAGGATACATTTTCTTTCAAAGCCTTGGCCATGAAGCAGTAGGCAGGAGTTTCATCATTGCTTGAGTGTTTTTTTGAAGAAGCTTGACGCAGGCGTGGAGGCACATGCTATCCCAGCCATGTCGGAATCGGAACACTCATCGGATTCATCAACTTCTTTGGAGTGAGATGACTCCTCTTCATCGGAGTCCATCTCCTTTCCGATGTACGCCTTGGCCTTGCGATAGGTATTCTTGCGGTTGGAGGAGGACTTGGAAGGGTTCCTTGAGGAAGATCTTGACGAAGACTTGGAGGTGGAGCTGTCCTTCTTCTTGAAGAACTTCTTCATTTTCTTCTCATCATCGGAATCATAGTTCTTGCTCTGGCTTTTGCCTCAATAGTTTCCTGAATCATATCTTCCACTCGCAAGGATTTCAGATTCCCAGAAAGGGCAGTCCGAGATGAAATATCCTGGCTTTTTGCACTTGAAGCAGGTGTAATCTCCAGTTGGTTTTGATGAAGATTTTGAACCGCCAGAGTTGCTGGATCCTTTCTTCTGGAACTAGTTCTTCCTGTGAAGGCGCTGGAATCTTTTAGTGGTTAGTGCAAGATATTTGCTGATCCTTTCAAGGTCATCAGAATCTTCTTCGGCATTTCCTTCGGAGGAAGAATCAGCCACAGCCTTGAGAGCATGGCTCTTGTTCCTCGTGGGTGTTTAACCTTTCCATGATATTAGCAGAGTCGAGATCTTTGAAATCTTCCCTGATCATCAGAACTAGAGTGTCGAATGAACTATCAAGTGATCGGAGCAGCTTCTTCACAACTTCATGGTCAGTGATGTCTTTGGTGCTGAGACCTTGTAGCTCATTTGTGATGTCACTCAGACGATCGAAAGTTTGCTGACAACTTTCATTTCCAATGCGCTTGAACCGATTGAACTTTGCTCGAAGAGTGTAAATGCGAGCTTCTTTCTGAGTTGAAACACCCTCCTTTATCTTCTCGAGAATTTCCCACAATTCCTTCGTAGTTTCACACTGTTGATAGCGAAGAAATTGAGCACGAGAAAGATGGCCACCAATTTCATCTTTAGCTTGAGCGTCCATGTAAATGAGTTTCTTCTCAGCGTTAGTGGGGGCCTGAGGTATTTCAATTGTGAATCCAAACTACACCACATTCCACATGTCATCGTCAATGGCTCGGAGACGGATCTTCATCTTCTCTTTCCAGAAGGGATAGTCCGTCCCATTGAATATGGGAATCTTGAGATGCGACTTGTAGCTCAGTGAAGACATACTTTGGTCTGATACCAATTGTAGGAACAAAGTATGTCTACAAGATGGGGGGGGGGGGGTGAATGGGATTTTTAAAATTTCTTCGGAAATCTCAAAACTCCCGTAACCCAGTAGCGGAGCGTATGAAAATAGAGTATAGTGAGCGAATATAAACTACCGAATGGAAATTGATACAAGCATCGAAGAAAATCACATGATTGAGATAATACGAATGGAAAGTGGGAAACAGATAAACCAGTGATGCTCGATGCCGACAGGGTATTTGTTCGACCAGTTCGTCCTTCTGCACAAGGACTATGTCTGGTTGGAGGGGTTGTGACTTAAAACGGAAGATAAACTCTCTTCACCCTATTTTCCTCGACAATTGGTTCATCAACCAATGCCACTCATTCGTGGTAGATACTTGAGGTGATCTCCGAACCTTTAGAAACTTCTTCTTCGAGAACCACAATCACTCTTTGTCTCTGAAGAAATTGACACCTAACCGTCTAGAGAGTTTGCAACTCTCAAGAGTAATAAGCAAAGCGTACTGGACTTAGATTTGAGTGATGCTGAACCACTATCTAATTTTTCAGCTCTAGGGGTTTTCTCTCGATGGATTTTAAACTCAAATCACTCACAGAGGGGGTTGCTAAACAATCTTCTCAGAATCAAATGGAGCAGCCACCGAACAAAGCCGGCACGGGGTGGCTATTTATAGCTGCAGCCTTACATGGGGGGAAATGACCATTTTGGACAAGCGGTCCAGCCAATGGCCAATTGGCACGTTCTCAACGGTCAGATTTCAAAGAGCAACGGTAACATTACTTGAGGAACAAGTAATGCTAACTCCTTGGTCTTAGACAAATCTCTCACAGTGAAGAAGATCACAATCTCTTGCAGGCAAGTATTTGCTCGGAGCACAAAGAGATTTCTCTCACAACTTACATAGGATTTGGGTTTAGCATCAGAGAATAAAAGTTTCGAATGCTACACCCCTCTTAATAGTACGGTGGTCCTGTGACTCAATAAAGGGAAGAGAAACAATGAAATAAGTGCTACGTCTTCACTTCATCTTCATTCTTCTCGGATGCAGTCACTTCCTTCGGACAGGCACCGAACCAATTGCTTCACGTCAGCAATTTTTAAGGGGTCACTCTTGTCTTCATAATCTTCGGTGATAACCATCACTGCAATGCAGGGGATTATCTTCGTCGTTAGAATCAAACTCCTCTTGATTCTAGGGACCTGTTACTCTGTGTGCACTAGCAAACACATAAGTCCCATACTGTTTATGTCAACAAACTCCAAAACATAAGGAGGCAAATTATTGCACCAACAGATTCCTACAAGGATATCAACTGTGCCTTGACTCTCCTCCAGAATAGAAGGTTGCATTTTCACACGGATCTAGATGAAATTGTTCACAAGATCTGTCTTGAGCATCAAGCAAAGGTTACTGGCTACGATGTTCTTGTCAAAGGCCACATTGATCAAGTTGCTCAGCAAAAGAAGTAGCATCGAAAGAAAATTGTGAAGAAAAATGTGCCTCCTGCTCTGACAGAAAAGTCACCTGATTACCCAGAGGATCAGTCTCAGAAAGAAAAATCTCCTGAGCCAGTTGTTCCTTCAAAACCCCCAGTCAAAGACTCGGAAGCTCCTCCCTCGCCAAGGCCAACTAAATTAGTGCCTATGGCCTCCCCTATTCAAGCTGATATTCCATCTTAGCGAATTGTTTCTGAGGAAGGTGAAATCCCTCGCTCTGAGCCCCAAGCTTCTCTGACTCACGAATCACCAAAGGTCTCGGCCTCTCCCACTGTTCAGCAACAACAGATTCCAGTGGAACAACCTCAACCACCTCCTGTACTTGATTCGGCCCCAGTGCCTACTACCTCTGCAGCTCCCTCTGTTGTGCCACCAGATCGATCACCACTCAACTTGTCTATCGACACAGCGCCAAGAATACAAGATGTTGGTCCCTCCGAACAAAAATCTATTTCTGCTCGCCATACTGACTCCGTTGTATATGGCGATGAATTTATCTTACCTGAAGACGAATTAAAATACCCATACTCTCGTGAAGAACTGCCTTTATTCTCGGTAGGAGCTGGCGCCAAAGGTCCTCTTTTCAATCGAAATGTGCATCACAAATTCTTTCAAGATAGTCTGTATGATGGGTTGCGCACTTCTGAATCGCCTCGCTTCTAGACAAAGGAACATGCCATATATTACACTCGGACCCTCTATGACAGCAAAAAGATATTTCCGTGTGAATACCCGGACATCCCAGCCATGAAAAATATTGGCTACTTCAATCAGTTGCTACAAGATCTGCAAGATTTCTGTCTCACCAAAGTATTTGAATTCGAACATCCTTGGAACAAAGAGATTATTCTTCAGTTCTATGCCACTCTGTACATCTCTGGTGATGAATCTGACAGCTCAAAGTGGATTGGCCTTGGTCCTCTTCCCCCAAAACATAGGCGGGAAGGGATTCCACAACGGCCAATTTGAAAGGGGACAAGTAGTACATCTTATCCTGACGAAAGGTGGTCTTCGCCTGCAAAGCTTCTGGTTGTGACGCCATGGTGGGCTCGGCGATGACCTTCGTCATGCCGTCCTGGCGGTCTTGGTCTCGTTGCACCGGAATGGAAACCTTTGCCTGATTCCTCGGGAACCCACGCCTGCGCTTGCCTCCTTAGCAGCAAAGAGGAAACTATCTTCTCTGCGCCCGCTGGCGTCCGCCTGGCCTTGGTCGTCATAGCTTGCATCACCGCAACCTCGTGAGGTTGGGCACCTGCATAGGAATCTCCGCTCCTCAGGAGGCAGCCTGGGGAGGCCGCTCCCTCGGGAGGTCTTGGCGTTGTCCGCCTCGCGAGGCTTGGCCCCTCACGAGGGTCTTGCCTTGATGGCTTTCGTAGGTGGGCCGTACCAGGCCGTCGATGAAGCCACGCCATGGGCCGCAGGCAGGCAAGTCTGGGTACCCTGGTTCCCAGAACACCGACAGTAGTCCCCGGGCCCAAGGCGCGCTCGGACTTGGCTTTGAGGCGAAGCCAGAGGGCAAGGGCGAAGCGCCGCGGGCCCCAATCACCTGCGGGCTAGGCTGACGCGTGGCGCTTGATGGGACGTGGGCGTCTCCACTTCCCCACGCTGCCTCGGCAACTGTCCAGGCTGACAAAAGACTGGCGCCCGCACCACGCCATCATTGCCTCCTCTTCGCCTTGCTCCAGATCCCCTTTCCTTCTGCCGAGAGCATCTCCAGATCTAGTCGAATTCCTCCTCCCTTCCGCATCTCTTCTCCCAAGATCTCACAGATGGCATCCGGGAAGGCGAAGCCGGCCACGCAAGCCGCGGGCTCCTCCTCCTCTCCTGCGCTGGCCCTCGGCGCGTCTTCCATCACCGAGGAGAAACATCTCGCTGCTGCGCTCCCGCTGACGGTGAGCGATGCAAACGAGTGGGGTGAGACGATGCTCCTGGCCGGCTCTGCCAAGCGAAAGACCTTGGCGGAAATGTTCTATCCCTTCTTCCTCCACATCGTTTTTGCGGGGATCGTCCCACCCTTCTTCGGGTTCTTCACCGCCGTCCTCGACCACAACCAGGTTCAGGCCTTGCATCTTCAGCCCAACTCCATCCTCCTCCTGTCCATCTTCGCCTTTTACTGCGAGGCGTTCGTGGGCGTGAGGCCCTCCGTTGCGCTCCTTCGCCACTTCTTCTATCTTCGGATGCACGATCCAACCCAGCATTCCGGCTGCGTCTCCTTCGCTGCGGTCCACAAAGGCAACGCGCTCATGAGGGCCGGGAAGAAGGTGGAGAACTTCTAGCGCAAGTGGGTCTTCATGGACACCAGGGGCCTCCACGCGCGGCTGGAATCGCTAACTGAGCTGCCGGAGAAGCTTGATGGGTGGGGTCATGAGAAGCTCTCCGACCCCCTGGCGGCGCCTGTCTTGAGGAGGATGATTGCAGACATGGACACCGGGGCACTGACAGGGGGCATGCTTGTCAAGGAGTTCCTGACGCAGCGCTTGGCCTCGCTCTAGGTGCACTCGCGCCCCATGTGGGAGTTCAAGGGCGCAGAGGACGGCATCCGGCTGCGCTCGGGGAGCTTGACGGACGAGGAGCTGGACAAGGCCATGAACACCCTGCTCGAGGGGGATCTGGGCAACCTCCCAGTGGCTTACATCCCGCTGTACCGCGCTAGTCGCCGCCATGCCTGTCTTCAACGAGCTGGGGCTCGTGCCGCCCGAGCTCCCCAACTCCCCGGTGTTGGTGTCTTCTAGTGACAACACCGGCAAAGAGGGCGAAGCAGACTCGGAGGCGACCGTGGATGATGTGGTGGAGACCTCCCCGCCATCCCAGAGCGAGCTTCTCTGCAGCTTCACGGATGACGATGATGCCGCTGAGCCCCCGGTCGTGGAGTCCCCACGCTCCACCGGGGTCTTCACGAGGTCCGGGGCCACTCCCCCGGCCCTGCAGAGGCCAGGACGAGCGACCCCGAAGAAGAGTGGGGCGGCGTCCCCTCCTTGAGGTGGCACCTCTGCCTTATCGCCTATCGGCACCACACCAAAGCCGGCCATCATGCGCCCTGTCATCCCCTAGGACGCGGCCAAGACTGCGCCCAAGAAGGTCGAAGGTACCCCGGCCTTGGCCAGGAAGAGGGCGTACATCGCCCCTGACGAGTAAGTGTCTTACCTTGTTTCCATTTGTCGCCTCTTGATACCGTGCCCATAGTGCTCCCCTCCTGATGGTCAGGGTGGGCGTCGTGGTGAAGAAGAGGAAGGAGGACGCCGGGACCCCTGAGGCGCCACCGCTTGCAAAAGCCGTGACGGCTCTAACGTAGACAGAAAAGGTCGACCCGCATTCCCTTGGGACAGAGCGGACCCCCAAGGGCGTGGTGGTGGAACCTCAGGGGGAAGCTTACGCCGCACTCGATCAGCTCCGGGCCGACCTCCAAGACACCGACAAGTGCCTGGTGAGGGAGTGCATGGGGCTGATCTCGGGGTGGCTTCAGGCCAACGCGTCCGTAAGGACGGCCTGGGGCCGGGCCGAGGCCGCCGCCGTGGAGAGCAAGAGGGAGGCCAACGAAGCCGCGGGAGCTCACGACAAGGCGCTGGCCGAAGCAGAGTCTGCCAAGGAGCGCTGTAACAAGGCGGAGGCTGAGCTGAAGGCTCTCCGTGAGTAGCGGGCTGCCCACACCTGACGGCTTCAGCAGCAAGAGGAGGAGCTCAAGGCATGTGAGGCGACGCTTGCCGATTGCGACGCCCAGCTGGTCCAGGCGTCCGCCGACCAAGCCGTGGAGTGGGACAGCCTGGGCAAGCTAAAGGAAGAGGCGGACAAGGAGCAGGTGACCCATGCCCAGTTCGTCTCCAAGGCGACGGCCCAGCTAGAGGCCAGGGAAAAGACCCTCGCCGCCGCCGAGAAAATGGCTGCCGTGGGACGCGAAGCCTTCGTCTCCCTCGAGCTCAGGTCTCGCGGGGCACTGCACTCCATCTACGGAGGAGGGTATGAAAAGTCGCTGGCGACTCCGGAGGATGGCCTTGCTAGGCTTCTCCCCGAGCTTGTTGAGCCGCTTGAGGGCGTCGCTGCTAGAGTGGACTCCGCGGTGGAGGAGGAGTGCCGCGCGCTCTTCACCTCAGCCGCAACACGTGTCTTCAGCCACCTCCACCTCCGGGACCCAGGTTTCGACCTCGGCGCACTGATCGAGCCGGTGTCCCTTGAGTCCCGCGCCACTGCCGCTGAAGTCGTGAAGAAGCAGGTAGAAGACCTGCTGGGGAAGTTCCGCTGCGTCCCCGACCCCACAGCTGCAGCGGCAGAGGCCGGCGGCGAAGATGGTGGCAGCGTCATTGACGACGGGCTTCCCAAGGCGAGCGATGTTGGCAGCCAAGGCGATGGCGGTGCTTCTTCCTAATTGACCCTGCAACATTCATCGTGCCCCGCGGAGGCGTGAGAACTTTCGTTTGAACTTGTGGAACATTATGTTTTGTAATAACTTGCTGGAACCCTGAGATTTCCTTTTCACGCTCAATTTCCTTCCTGTTTGCCTTAGTGTTCAGTGTCGGCAGGGCTCGGCCCCGCGCATACCTCAGCCGCCGTTGGGGCGTCCGGATCACCAGGACAAGGCCAAGGGGTGAGGGGCTACGTGACCAGTGAGGCCCTTGAGTCGCGATGCTCAGGGGTCCCCCTTGACGTACGAACAGCCCTCATGGAGGAAACA
Organism: Thinopyrum elongatum; assembly: GCA_011799875.1. Lineage (NCBI taxonomy): Eukaryota > Viridiplantae > Streptophyta > Magnoliopsida > Poales > Poaceae > Thinopyrum > Thinopyrum elongatum. The sequence goes on along the minus strand of CM022298.1, from coordinate 292,149,986 downwards.
TGAACAGCGTCTGAGTTAATCCGGAGCCCTCCATACCTTTCCTTGCCAGCTTTTGCCTAGGAGGGACGCGAGAAGACCAGGTGTGAGAGGCCTGGTGAGGTGGCATGTGTTAGGCGTGGCCTGAGCGTAGCCCCCGTGTCCAGCCCCCTCGCGCGGCCCTCCTGTAGGGAAAACTGCATGGTGGGACCGTACGGCGAGCCTATAGGCCCTCCTGAAGTTATTGCAGCCGCTAGGGTGCCCTCAGTTGTTTATTCACCAGCGCGGAGCATGGTGCTTTTTTTTGCCCGGGGGGGGGGGGGAGCATGGTGCTTTCACCTTAGCGTGGGCATAGCCGCTCCTCGACCGTGTCGTCCGCCAGCGCGGAGCATGGGGCTTCCACTGGTGTGTGGGCATAGTCGCTCCTCGACAGTGTCATCCGTCAACGCGGAGCATGGGGCTTCCACTGGTGCGTGGGTGGGAGTTCCCTCGGGGGGAGACTCCGGGGCATGTACAGCCCCGTTCGTACACGTGGCTAGCACGACAGAACTAGAGGAGGTGTATATGGGCACTCATGAGCCGGCGCGGGACTCACGAGGCCCTACCTCAAGGCGGGTTGTGCCTGAATTTTCAGCGCGGGGCGCTTGTAAGGAACCTGTGAAATGTTGAGGTGGCCTGCGCCGAGCGAATCTCCGGAGAACATCGCATGAGAAGGCCAAACACCAACGACCCCAGGAGGTGACATGAACAGGCTGGCCCACCCGGCAGAGCCCAGTCGTTGGGTTTATCGATGCTGCAGGGACGAACCCGTGCACAGACGCCGTGCCCACTCTTCTCATGCAATAATCCTAAAGAAAGACGACCGGCGCGCAGCTCCCGTGGCAGCGAGGCACCGGGTCGCGCACCCTGACTCATCCACTCTCGATTAGCTCACGCGAGAACATGGCACCAAGGACCACGGGAGGTGACGTGCATGGGGACTGGCCCATGAGACAGAGCTCGGCCACTTGGGTTTAGCGACGCTGCAGGGATGGACCCGAGCATAGACGTCGTGCCAGTCCTTAATCATGAGGCGGTCGCGGGTGTGTTTGTGAGGGCGCACAACATTCATGGTGGTGAAGCACCGGATATGCAGGTTGCAATATGAAGCAATTCATAAAGGGGGCGAAGCCAGTTCTAATACATGCGCAAAACGATACAGGCTGCAGGGGCGGGCCCTGACAGCTTGAGGATCATGCAGCCCGTGGGGCGCCCTCAATGGAACAAACCAAAAAGTCACGTGGCACCGTTGTTGTAGAGGCGTTGGAGTAGCTGAAGACGCGTGCTGTAGAGATCGCTCCTCATGGGCTGGCTGGGTCCTGAGGCTCGGGAGGCTCTGGAGGTCCAGGAAGATCGCGAGGGTCCGACACCTCCTCTGTCAGGACTGCCTGGCACTTGGCCATGCGAGCCGCCAGGATGCCCTGCATGTAGCGCTGGTGCGAGGCAGCCACGCCCAGCAGGCCGAACAGCATGCGAACGTAGCTGCGGGGGCAGCCCCCGCTCCGTCCAACGCGGGACGGCAAGAAGAGCTCCTGAGAAGCAGCCCTGTTGAGGCCTGGGATGTTGACGCAGACGCGCAGCTCGCCACCCACGTCAGGGGCGGCAGCTGCACTGGATGATGCGGGACGACGCTCGCCACGCATGGCTCGTGCCTCCTGAAGCTCCTCGATCGCCTTGGTGATGAACTCCCGAGCGCCTGGCGCCTCGCGCCTTGCTCACGGAGGCGCGTGTCGAAGCATGCCCCCACGTGGTGCCCGAACGCCTCCCTCGTGATGCTGGTCAGGTCGGAGGCCCTCCAGATGAGAGCCCCCGAACCCGTCCTAAGAGGGGCGCCGAGTGCGCCTTCCTATGCGAGAGGGAAGGGCGCCCCAGCAGTGGGCGCAGGGCCTGAGGCACGATCCTCGGGCGCCCCAGCCTCCTGACGGCCCTTGGGGAGGAGCTACTTCTTCTTGGGGATGGCCTCAAGAGGCCGGACGGCGCCCTCGTCATCTGAGTTCTCGACTGCCGCAGCCTGGTAGGCATGCTCAAGGGAGCACACCGCAGCCTTTTTGTTGCAGGCGACTATGATGATGCCGCCACTCCCTGGCATCTTAAGGACATTGTAGCCGTGGTGCGTCGCCGCCATGAACTTGGCGAGGGCCGGATACCCGAGGATGGCATTGTACGGAAGGCGTATGTGGGAGACGTCGAAGTCGATGAGCTCGGTGTGGTAGTTGTCGTGCTGGCCGAAGGTGACAGGGAGGCAGATCTGCCCTATGGGGACGGTGGAGCCGTTGGTCACCCCTAAGAAGGGCTTGGTGGGGATGAGCTAGTCGTACGGCACCTGGAGCATCTCAAATGTCTCAACGAAGAGGATGTTGAGCCCCGCGCCACCATCGATGAGCGGATTGGTGATGAGGATGTTGCTGATGGTCGGTGCGCAGAGCATGGGGAGCGCGCCAGCGGCGACTGAGCACTTGAGCTGGTCCATGGAGGCAAAGGTGATGGCATGCTTAGACCATCTGAGGGGACGCGACGCCTCAAGCTTGGGAAGGGCCGCGTTCACCTCACGAGCGAACTGCTTGAAGATGCAGTGAGAGGCGAGGGCCTGAGCACCGCCCAGGATACAGTCGATCGCGCGTGGCTCCTAGAAGCCCCCAGCCCCATTATCCTGGTGGTTGTCGTCGTTTCTCCTTGGTGGCGGCGGCAGTGGAGGAAGGCCGGCATTGCCCTGAAGACGGTCCTCGCGGGGCTGGTCATGCCAGGGGCCGTCGTGAGGCTGGCCCTGCCAGCGGTCCTCTTGAGGTTGATCACGCCAGTCCTGGTGGGGGCCGCGGTTGTCCCAGCTGCCACCACCGCGGCCTCCTCCGCGGCTGTAGCCACGGTCGTTGCACTCGGGACGGCGGCCAAGCCGCCCGTCACGGATTGCCCTGAGCTCCTGGCAGTCGTCGGTGTTGTGGCTGTGGACGTTGTGGAAGACGCAGAACGGGCAGTTGCTCCTGGAGGATTCACCGTGGTCACGACCGCGCTTCATCTCAGGCTCCGCGGCTAGCATGGTGGGGCCCTTGCGCTTCACTTCCTGAGCCTTGGCCTTCTTGTCTTTAGGATCGGCCTCCGGGAGCTCCCGGAGGGAGAGGCGACCTTCCTCTGCCCTCGCGCACCTGGTTGCCATGTTGAACATCTCCAGGGCCGAGCACAGATCCTCGTGAATGGCGAGCTCCTCCTTCATCTTGACATCCCGAACGCCCTCAGAGAATGCCGAAATGATGAAGGAGCACGGTCGCAAGTGCCCTAGAAGTTGGCGATGAAGCACTCGCGGAGCTCGTCCCAGGAGGAGATCGACCCCACCAGGAGGTTCAGGAGCCAAGAGTGCGCGCCGTCTTTGAGGGCCATGGGGAACCAGTTTGCCATGACCTTCTCGTTGCCATTCGCCGCCTCGATGCTCAGCTCATAGAGCTGGAGGAACTCAGTGGGGTCGGGGGTGCCGTCATAGTGTGGAGGCAGATCCGGCTTGAACTTGCCGGGCCAGACGACACGGCGTAGCTCCGGGGTGAAAGCACGGCAGCCTGCCATACTCACAGGGGCCGGTCGCACGGGAAGAGCTTGGTCTTGGCGCCCGCGCGCCATCGCCTCTGGCGGCGCGCGGTCTTGACACGGTGGCACTGGGAGCGCGCGTGCCTCTCCTTGGGGTCGCTGCACCACTTGGCAGCTTTCTTCATCGCGCGTCGGCGCTCTGCGCGGTGGGTCGAGCTGGGGTGCCTCATGCTTGGGCTCGGGGTCCACGCCATGCAGAGGAGGAGGAGGAGGAGTGCCATGGGCCACGTCGCCCGCCAGGGACGGCAGGGGACGAGGCGAACGGGACGGCGCTGGGGCCTCACTAGCGGCGTTGACGAGCTCGGCGATGCGGGCGAGCCAGTCGTCATAGAGCTCGTTGGCCGGACGATAGCGCAGGAGCTCACGCGCCATGAGAAGCGCAGATTGCGCATTCGCCGGCCCACGACAAATGTGAGAAGATGACGCCGCGGCCGGAGTGAGCGATGGGGTTGCGGTGCGGCCGTCGTGCCGCACGGACGGTGGCAGCGATGAGTCCTGTTGTTCGCGAGCAGCAGGGTCGGTGGCGGCGGTAGCCACCGGGAAGGCAGAGCGGCGAGGAGCGCCGTTGACCACAGGAGCCGTCTGGGCGACACGAGCGGCCCGACGCTCGGCACGGACACGGTGAGCATCGGCCATAGGGGCGGCGAAACGGCGGCGGAGCGAACGGTGGAAGAGAAGCTTCGACATGCCCCTACCTGGCGCGCCAAATGTCGGATTTAGGGCTCTGCAGACCCAAGAAAGGTTTGAACTCTGAGGTGTGTGCAAAGAAGTCAACCTATCCAACCAACCAACTCTCCGCCCTACAGCCTAGCTCGATGAATGAGGAAGAAGATGAACATGGCAGTTTACCCAGGTTCGGGCCACCTTGCGGTGTAAGACCCTACTCCTGCTTTATGGTGGATTTGCCTCACGAGGGGCTGAGGATGAACAAGTACAAGGGATGAACAACCTCGCGAGGTCCGCTCTGGGGTGAGAGTGAATCGAGAGAGAGAAAGCCCCCTCCTATGGTGGTGGCTAACCTGTATATATAGTGGCCTTGGTCCTCTTCCCCCAAAACATAGGCGGGAAGGGATTCCACAACGGCCAATTTGAAAGGGGACAAGTAGTACATCTTATCCTGACGAAAGGTGGTCTTTGCCTGCAAAGCTTCTGGTTGTGATGCCATGGTGGGCTCGGCGATGACCTCCATCCTGCCGTCCTGGCGGTCTTGGTCTCGTTGCACCGGAATGGAAACCTTTGCCTGATTCCTCGGGAACCCACACTTGCGCTTGCCTCCTTAGCACCAAAGAGGAAACGGTCTTGTTTGCGCCCGCTGGCATCCGCCTGGCCTTGGTCGTCATGGCTTGCATCACCGCAACCTCGTGAGGTTGGGCACCTGCATAGGAATCTCCGCTCCTCAGGAGGCAGCCTGGGGAGGCCGCTCCCTCAGGAGGTCTTTGCATCGTTCGCCTCGCGAGGCTTGGCCCCTCGCGAGGGTCTTGCGTTGATGGCTTTCGTAGGTGGGCCGTACCAGGCCATCGATGAAGCCACGCCATGGGCTGCAGGCAGGCAAGTCTAGGTACCCTGGTTCCCAGAACGCTGGCAAACATGATGCTTGCAAAAAGAGAAAATAAAAGGGAATAGGGAAGAATACTTTGACTCTCGCATAAAAGGAAATACATAAAAGTAAAAGATAGGCCCTTCGCAGAGGGAAGCAGAGGTTGCCATGCGCTTTTTGTTTGTATGCCAAATCCCTTAATGCAAAAGAATGTCACGTTATATTGCCCCTTATGATAGCAACCTTTATTATGAAGGCCGTCGCTTTTATTACTTTGCCATCACAAGTTCATACAACGCTCAATTTTCTCTTACACTAAATGATCCAACACATTTAGAAGCAATTTTTATTGCCTTATTGCACCGATGACAACTTACTTGAAGGATCTTACTCAATCCATAGGTAGGTATGGTGGACTCTCAAAATAAGGTTTTGGGTTTAAGGGTTTTTGGATGCACAAGTAGTATCTCTACTTAGTGCAGAGTTTTTGGCTAGCAAAGATATTGAGCAAGCACCACATGTTGAAGGATCTATGACAATATAACTTCTATGTGAATATCAACAAACATAAATCATTACATTGTCTTCCTTGTCCAACGTCAATAATTTTGACATATAATATTTAATGGTGGCTCAGAATCATAAAAGATGTTCAAGATAGTGTATTTGCATGTGAATCTTCTCTTCCCTTATTAATTCTTTCATGAGTTGCATCATTGACCAATGCTATGTTTATCAATCTCCAATAAATTTTACCACTTGTACTTTTCCTTATGTGATGTCATTACTTACCACAAGATCAGCATATGATGTTTTTCATTATTTCCCTTTTTTTATTAAAACATATAAGCAAAGAAACAAAACTCAAACTACTCTTTATTATATATCTCGCACACGATTACATAAATAGATAGATCACTAAGCAAGCACTCGATAATAGATCAAACTAAACTTTTATTCAACTAAATCATAGGGTAACTAAAGATCGAACTAAGATAGATAAAGGCAAAGAAAGTGGTGGTGATACGATACCAGGGCACCTCCCCCAAGCTTGGCACAAGCCAAGGGGAGTGCCCATACCCGTTACTCAAGTCTCCTTTGGTGGGGAAGATGATGATGGTGGTGGTGATGAGGTAGTAGCTAGCTTATCCTCCAGCTTCCATGGCAGCAGTTCGCCATCATAAGAGGAAGTGCGAGTCTCACGAGTCCTGCAACTAGCAGCTAAAATCATACCTTTAAATCTTGCCTCATATTAAAAGACTTGATTTTGGAGATCATATATTTGGCTTTGCAGAAAATGGATTTGCTCGTTGAGCGTGAAGACGATGTCCTTCATGGACCGGCCATCCACCTTGTGATCACGAGTGAAATCCATAATCATGAGGTGATTGGCACTGAGTCCATGCTCTACCATCCCCTTGCACTTGAAGAACTCTGGCTCCATGGCTTCGAGCCTTGCCTCCACGGTTCCCGTCCTCTTGGGCCCTTGAACATCTCGAATGTGGAGCACCTCCGCGTGCATCTCGATGGTTTGAGGGTCCTTCATCACCTCCGACAAGTAGGGGTTGATTACCCTTTTGAAGAACTTGTCCTTGGAGGAGCTCGGACCGGCCATGGGGATCTACATCTGTCAGAAAACAGCAAGAAAGAAGAACAAAAGATTTCTCCATGATACGGTGGTCAATACGTTCGGGGTGTATATAAAGATTTTTTTTATCTTGGGACACAAGCAAACGATAGGAAAATGGAGTCCGGAAGGTTCCCGAGGTGGGCACTACCCACCTGGGCGCGCCAGATAAGGCAGGCTCGCCCTGGTGTCTTGTGCCCTCCTCGGTTGCCTTCCTGGTTATTAATTATTTTCCTAATTTTTGTAATATTCTAAAACTGACAGAAAATATTTTTGCGGATTTTTTGGAGTCCGTTTACTTATCGTATCACGTACCTCCTCTTTTTTTTAGGATTCTCGAGTGTTCCAGAAGGTTTCTTTTATGTGTTCCTCCGGTGTCATGGTTTGAATAATATTGCTTTCAACATTAATAGGCGTACCTGAGATATAGTGCTTAATTCTTTGCCCATTGACTACCTTAGGATTAGTGCTCTCGGCATTATTGATCTTAATAGCTCCAGAACGGTAAACCTCTTTGATAATGTAAGGTCCTTCCCATTTGGAGAGAAGTTTTCCTGCAAATAATCTAAAATGAGAGTTGTACAAAAGAACATGTTCACCCACTTTGAATTCCCGCTTTTGGATCCTTTTGTCATGCCATCTTTTAACCTTTTCTTTAAATAGTTTGGCATTTTCATATGCTTGGGTTCTCCATTCATCTAGTGAGCTAATATAGAATAACCTGTTTTCACCGGCAAGTTTGAAATCATAGTTAAGTTCTTTAATTGCCCAATATGCTTTATGTTCTAACTTAAGAGGTAAATGACAAGCTTTTCCATAAACCATTTTATAAGGAGACATACCCATAGGATTTTTATATGCTGTTCTGTAGGCCCAAAGTGCATCATCTAATTTCTTAGACCAATTCTTTTGGGACCTATTGACAGTCTTTTGTAATATTAGTTTTATTTCTCTATTGCTAAGTTCAACTTGACCACTAGATTGAGGATGATAGGGTGATGCAATTGTACGGTTAACATCATATTTAGCAAGCATTTTACGTAAAGCACCATGAATAAAGTGTGAACCACCATCAGTTATTAAATATCTAGGGACTCCAAACTTTAGGAAAATAACTTCTTTAAGCATTTTAATTGGGGTGTTATGATCAGCACTATTATTTGGAATAGCTTCTACCCACTTAGTAACATAGTCAACAGCAACCAGAATATGTGTATACCCATTAGAGGAAGGAAAAGGTCCCATATAATCAAAACCCCAAACATCAAATGGTTCAGTAGCAAGTGAATAATTCATAGGCATTTCCTGATGCTTACCGATATTACCAATTCTTTGACATTCATCACAAGATAAAACAAACTTATGGGCATCCTTGAAGAGAGTAGGCCAATAAAAACCATATTGCAATACCTTGTGAGCAGTTCTATCTCCCGCATGATGCCCTCCATAACCTTCGGAGTGACATTTCCATAGGATTTGTTCCTATTCATGCTCAGGTACACAACATCTAATAATACCATCTACTCCTTCTTTATAAAGATGTGGGTCATCCCAAAAGTAATGTATTAAATCATAGAAGAATTTTTCTTTTGTTGGTAAGTAAAACTAGGTGGTATATATTTAGCAACAATGTAATTAGCATAGTCAGCATACCAAGGAGTGTTATGAGAAACATTTATTGCAGCTAGTTGTTCATTAGGAAAGCTATCATCAATAGGTAGTGGGTCATCAAGAATATTCTCTAACCTAGACAAGTTATCAACTATGGGGTTCTCGGCTCATTTTCTATCAGTAATATGTAAATCAAATTCTTGCAGCAAAAGAACCCATCTAATGAGTCTAGGTTTAGCATCTTACTTTTCCATAAGATATTTTATAGTAGCATGATCAGTGTGAACAATTACTTTGGAATCAACAATATAAGATCTGAATTTGTCACAAGCAAACACAACTGCTAAAAATTCTTTTTTAGTAGAAGCATAATTTTTTTGGGCACTGTCTAGAGTTTTGCTAGCATACTGAATAACATTTAATTTCTTATCAACTCTTTGTCCTAGAACAACACCAACAACATAATCACTAGCATCACACATAATTTCAAAAGGCAAGTTCCAATCAGGTGGTTGAACAATAGGTGCAGAAGTTAAGGCTTTCTTAAGTGTTTCAAAGGCTTCTACACAATCATCATCGAAAACAAATGGAACATCCTTTTGTAAAAGATTTGTAAGGGGCCTAGAAATTTTAGAGAAGTCTTTAATAAACCTCCTATAGAAACCAGCATGACCAAGGAAACTACAAATACCTTTAATATCTTTAGGACAACATTTTCTCAATTGCATCAACTTTAGCTTTATCCACCTCAATACCTCGTTCAGAAATCTTATGCCCCAAGACAGTACCTTCATTAAGCATAAAGTGGCACTTCTCCCAATTCAAGACAATATTAGTTTGCTCACATCTCTGCAAAACTCGATCAAGGTTGCTTAAGCAATCATCAAAAGAAGTTCCATAAACAGAAAAATCATCCATGAAAACCTCAACAATCATTTCACAAAAATCAGAAAATATAGCAGTCATACATCTTCAAAAGGTAGCAGGTGCGTTGCATAAACCAAAAGGCATACGTCTATAAGCATAAGTTCCAAAAGGGCGAGTAAAGGTGGCTTTCTCTTGATCAGATTGTGAAACAGGTATTTGAGAAAAACCAGAATATCCATCAAGAAAACAAAAGTGTGTGTTCTTAGATAATCTTTCTAGCATTTGATCAATAAATAGTAGAGGGTAATGATCTTTTCTAGTTGCTTTATTTAATTTTGTAAAATCAATTACCATTCTATAACCAGTAACAATTCTTTGTGGAATAAGTTCATTTTTATCATTCGGAACAACAGTAATACCTCCCTTGTTAGGGACACAATGAAAGAGACTTGCCCATCTACTACCAACTATGGGATAGATTATACCTGCTTCCAGAAGCTTTAATATTTCAGTTCTTACCACTTCTTTCATCTTAGGATTCAAACATCGTTGATGATCAACAACGTGTTTAGCATCAGGTTCCATATTAATCTTGTGTTTACAGTGAGTGGGACTAATGCCCTTAAGATCATCAAGAGTATATCCAATAGCAGCACGGTGCTTCTTCAGAATTTTCAATAATCTTTCTTCTTCATGTTCTGAAAGGTTAACACTAATAATAATATGATATATCTTTTTCTCATTGAGATAAGCATATTTCAAAGTGTCAGGCAATTGTTTTAATTCAAACACAGGATCGCCTTTAGGTGGAGGAGGACCTCCTAGAGTTTCGATAGGCAAATTGTGTTTGAGCAGAGGTCGTTGTTCAAAGAAAACTTTATCTATTTCATTTCTTTCATGCATATGCATATCATTTTCATGGTCTAGCAAATATTGTTCTAGTGGATCACTAGGAGGCATAGCAATAGAAGGAAGACCAATTATTTCATCCTTACTAGGTAATTCTTTCTTATGAGGTTGTCTACTAAACTTGGAGAAATTAAACTCATGAGACTCATCACCAAAGCTAACACCGGGAGTTTGTTTCTCACAATCTATTTTAGCATTAACGGTGTTCAAAAAAGGTCTACCAAAGATAATGGGCCAAAAGTCATCTTGTGAGGAACCAAGAACTAGAAAATCAGTAGGGTATTTTATTTTCCCACACAAGACTTCAACATCTCTAACAATCCCAAGTGGTGTGATGGTGTCTCTATTAGCAAGTTTAATAGTAACATCTATGTCTTCTATTTCAGCGGGTGCTATGTCATCCATAATTTCTTGGTATAAGGTAAAAGGAATAGCATTGACGCTAGCACCTAAGTCACATAAACCATGATAACAATGATCTCCTATTTTAACTGAGACAACAGGCACGCCAACAACAGGTCTATGTTTATCTTTTTCGTCGGGCTAAGCAATTCTAGCAGCTTCATCACAGAAGTAAATAACATGCCCATCAATACTTTCCACCAGGAGATCTTTAACCATAGCAACACTAGGTTCTACTTTAATTTGCTCAAAAGGTTTAGGTGCTTTAATATTACTTTTGCGAACCACAGTTGAAACCTTAGCATGTTCCTTTATCCTAACAGGGAAAGGTGGTTTTTCAATATAAGCAGTAGGCACAAGTGGATCAACATTGTAAATAATAGTTTCATCTTTAGCTTTAATCGGTTCGTTAATTTCATCTTTAATAGGTGGATAATATTTAAACCACTTTCCCTTAGGGAGATCTACATGAGTAGCAAAAGATTCACAAAAAGAGGCTACTATCTCAGAGTCAAGTCCATATTTATCGCTAAACTTGTGAAAAGCATCGGTATTCATAAAAGATTTAACACAATCAAACTCAAGCTTAATAGCTGACTCTTTACCTTCGTTGAGTTTCCGAATCTTCAGAGTTGCATTTAATTCTTTCTAAAAGATCCCACCTGAATTCAATAGTCTTCTTCATAAAAGAACCAGTACATGAAGTATCGAGCATGGATTGATCAGCACGAGAAAACCGAGCATAAAAGTTCTGAATAATAATTTCTCTCGAGAGCTCATGATTGGGGCATGAATATAACATTGAGTTAAGCCTCCCCCAAGCTAGAGCGATACTTTCTCCTTCACGAGGCCAAAAATTATATATATAATTCCGATCACGATGAACTAGATGCATAGGATAATTTTTTTTGGTGAAATTCCAATTTCAATCGATTCCAGTTCCAAGATCCAATATCATCGCATAGCCTATACCATGTCAATGATGTTCTCTTCAAAGATAAAGGGAAAAACTTCTTCTTAGCTTCATCTCCGGGAAACCTGCAAGCTTAAATAATCCACAAATTTCATCCACATCGATCAAGTGCATATCAGGATGTTCGGTTCCATCTCCTGCATAAGAATTAGCTAGTAGTTGTTCTATCATACCTGAAGGAATTTCATAACCAATATTTTCAGTAGGTGCAGTAGGTTGAGGGGCAACTAATTGTGCTTCCGTTTGAGGTGAAGACACCCCGAACAAACCCCTCAAAGGATGGTTTTCCCTAGTAACAAGTGACAATAAATTTTAGCACGTAGTATAAATTTTTCCTTACCAATTTCACTTACCAAGAGTGCTTCACTCCCCGGCAATGGCATCAGAAAAGAGTCTTGATGACCCACAAGTATAGGGGATCAATTGTAGTCCTTTCGATAAGTAAGAGTGTCGAACCCAACGAGGAGCAGAAGGAAATGACAAGTGGTTTTCAGCAAGTTATTTTCTGCAAGCACTTAAATAGTCGGTAACAGGTAGTTTGATAGCAAGGTAATTTGTAATGGACAAGTAACGGGAATGGTAAATAAAGCGCAGCAAGGTAGCCCAATCCTTTTGTGGCAAAGGACAGGCGAAAACAGTCTCTTATAATAGGCAAAGTGTTCTTGAGGGCACACGGGAATTTCATCTAGTCACTTTCATCATGTTGGTTTGATTTGCGTTCGCTACTTTGATAATTTGATATGTGGGAGGACCGGTGCTTGGGTGCTGTTCTTACTTGAACAAACCTCCCACTTATGGTTAACCCCCTCGCAAGCATCCGTAACTACGAGAAAAGTATTAAGATAAAATCTAACCATAGCATTAAACATTTGGATCAAAATCGGTCCCTTACGAAGTAGTGCATAAACTAGGGTTTAAGCTTCTGTCACTCTAGCAACCCATCATCTAATAACTACTCCACAATGCATTCCCTTAGGCCCAAATATGGTGAAGTGCCATGTAGTCAACGTTCACATGACACCACTAAGGGAATGACAACATAGATATCATCAAAATATCGAACACATATCAAGTTCACATGATTATTTGCAACATGACTTCTCCCGTGACCTCAAGAATGAAAGTAACTACTCACAAATGATATTCATGCTCAAGATCAGAGGGGTATTATATAGCATAATGGATCTGAACATATAATCTTTCACCAAATAAACCATATAGTAATCAACTACAAGATGTAATCAACACTACTAGTCACCCACAGGTACCAATCTGAGGTTCCAGTACAAAGATTGAACACAAGAGATGAACTAGGGTTTGAGAGGAGATGGTGCTGTTGAAGATGTTGATGGAGATTGGCCTCCCAAAGATCAAAGGGTTGTTGGTGGCGATGATGGCTTCATTTTCCCCCTTCGGGAGGGAAGTTCCCCCTGCGGGATCACTCCGCCGGAGGGCAAAAGTGCCCCTGCCCAAGTTCCGCCTCGAGACGCCGGCGCTCTGTCCTGAAAGTTCTCCCTTCATTTTTTCTAGGTCAAAATGACTTATATACCAGAAGATGGCCACCGGAGTTGGGCTGACTGGCCACAACCCACCAAGGCGCGCCTGGGGGTCCTGGCGCGCCCTGGTGTCTTGTGGTCACCAGGTGGACCCCCTCCGGTAGTTATTTGCTCCAGTATTTTTCATATAATCCAAAATAATTCTTCGTGAAGTTTCAGCTTATTTGGAGTTGTGCAGAATAGGTAGCTCTGACGTAGCTTTTTTAGGTCCAGAATTCCAGCTACCGGTATTCTCCCTCTTTGTGTAAACCTTGCATATTATGAGAGAAAAAGCATTAGAATTACTACATAAAGCATTATTATGCATAAAAACATTATAAATAGCAGTAGGAAATCATGATGTAAAATGGACGTATCAACTCCCCCAAGCTTAGACCTCGCTTGTCCTCAAGTGGAAGCCGATATCGAAAAACATGTCCACATGGTTCGAGAGAGAGGTGTCGATAAAAACAAAATACGCACATAGTAGTATCATGCTTATTATCATAACAGCAACAAACTTTATCATATAACTTCTCATAAACAAGTAACAATTCATCACAACATCGAAGTAAAAAGCAAAAACTCTATTGAAAACCAACGTCAACTTTGCAACTACAATTCATCATATTTTTAGGAAGGGTCTCGTATCGGAGCCTTTTGGAAAGTCCACATACTCAACCATCATTTAATCTTCTATGATTGTGTTGGTGCAACAAACCCTGGGTCTGTTGCCCAGACCGTTCACAGGCCCAAGATCGAGATTGCAACGTCTAAGACAAGGCCAAGGTAAAGAGATAAGCTCTTTGACAAATCAAAGGACAAGTTGAGAAGACCAAGTCAAGCCAAGAAGCAAGACACTGCTAAGGGAAAAACCTCCCTTGCCGGGCAGGAGAGCCTGGCGAGGTCAAGGTTGCCCTGGAAGCAAAACCTCAAGGCCGCCCCGGCAGGCCTGCCGGGGGCATACGGAGGAAAAACGTCCCGGCAAGGCTTCACCGTGCCACCTCATGACGACGCAAGTCACCAATCGGTGCGGTGTCAAGCCCCACGATGACTAAGTGACTGCCTTTTGCCACATGGCAGCCACTTCCTACGGGAATCACCTCTAGATGACACCCGTCCTGCGACGTGTCATGCAAACAGGAGAGAAGATGGCCAAACAGCCCGGCAAGGCGTGCCGGGCAGGCCATGATGTGACACTGAGCGGCGCATTTAATGCATGCTGCTCTGTCTATAGAGGAGACATGATAGCACTGTTCGCTATCTAATCAGTACACAATGACTGATTTGCCACTGTGGTGACCCCTTAATCTATAAAAGGAGGCCCATGGCAACCATAGAAGGGATTAGTTCCCCTGTACACCCATACGCGCGTAGCTGCTCTCGCCCCGAGGCAACCCTGCCGGGCAAGAGCGCTGCGTTTCCACCATCAATCCACCAAAGCGGGAGTAGGGTTTTACGCCTTGCGGCGGCCCGAACCTGGGTAAAAACTGCCCGTGTGATCTCTGCCGCGCTACGCTGCGCTCCTCCGCTCTTTGTGCAATGCGCTCAGTCCCCCTGCCGAACCAAAAGGGGCCCTTGGCCCCATAGGTGGCCGTGGTTTCCCACGACATCTTTGGTGCGCCAGGTAGGAGGCTGCGCTTGCGCGAACCCGAGAAGTGTACGAAGCGTGTCATCTTCACCACCATCTTCTTCGTCAATGGCTCCATCGTCCATGGCGCCCAAGAAGAAGCCCGGCGCCACAGCTCATCCATCCACCTCGAAGGCCCCGCCACATGCGCCCGGCGACGCCGCGGGGGCTACGGGGACACCTGGAAGTGTGGACGCTGCGGGGGACGTGGTCGGCACGGGCGGCGTCGTTACCACCTCCCCTACGGCCGAAGCAGGAGTAGGAGGCACCAGAGATGGACAACACCAACTACATTCCAGTGGCCACGTCCCACGAGGAATGGGAGGAGAGATCATTCCATCTGCACCTCCTCGTCCGGCCGAAGGGCACAGCCGCAGCGGGGGTACTCGCTCTGGGGGGAATCGCAACTCCCTGACCGCTCCCACCACGGGAGCGGCCGTAGAACATGCGCCACCCCCGGAACGAGCCGACCCAGCTGCTACGCCAAATGGAGCCGCTGGCCCTCAAGCGCCTCCACCTCGTCCACACGCCATCCAGGCGGCTGGCTCACGACGACGAGAGCACAGCGTGACCGCTACCGGCACCGTCAGGAGCCGGGCGACGTTACGATCTTCATTGACATCCATGCCGAGCACCGCTTCGGAAGCCATGGTGCGAGCCCAGCTACTATTGAAATTTCCGCGACAGCCGATCAGATGGATGAGTGGAGAGACACCATTCAGAGTCTGATTGGCTTCGCCGAGGTGGGAGGATCGCGGCGGGCTGGCCCGCCACGGCCTCCCCAGGCAACGGCAACGGCCCACGCTGCTGGCCGTGCGGATGGGGCCACTCCTACGGTGCAGTCCCCTCCGCGATAGCCGCTGCGGGAGCCGCGCGACCAAGAACCTGACGACGTCTTGATGGCTTCGTCCGACCCTCGAGCGCATCAAGGCCCACGGCGAGTACTGTAGGACAGGCGTAAGGAAGGTGCGCGTGTCAACACCGAGCGACACTGCGACGCCCACTGCCAGTCCGACAGGCGCGATGGCCCCAACATCGACGAGCCCACGCTCGCTGACGGCGGGTACCTGCCTTTCGAGGCTGGGTGCCTGCCTTCAGCCGTGAGCTGCGGCAAGTCCGATGGCCGTCCACTCGCACGTTCAAGCCAGAGATACCAGAGAAGTATGACGGAAGACTGAACCCGGCAGAGTTCTTGAGCATCTACACCATCGTTGTTCAAGCTGCCGGGGGAAGAGATGAGAAGGTATTCGCCAACTACTTCCCTTTGCCATTCAAGCCAAATGTGAGGGCTTGGCTGATGCACCTACCGGAGAACTCCATTTCGACCTGGGCTGACCTGTGCCATGAGTTCGTTGGCGCCTTCACGGGAGGCCATCGAGAACTCGGGCGGCCCAGTGACTTGCAGCTCCTCCCGCAGAAGGAAGGCAAGAGCCTGCGGAAATACATGCAGAGATTTGGCAGAGTCTACAGGAATATTTCGGATATCCACCCGACAGCTGTGATAGCTGCATTCCAGTCCAACATGCACAATCGTCGGATACGTTCCAAGATGAATGTTCGATTGCTCAAGACTGTGAAGGAGCTTTACACTCTGGTGGATAAGTGCACTCAGATTATGGAAGGGAGAAAGCTCCCCAGAGAGGAGGATGGCGTCGACATCGATTCAGAAGATGATGACAAGGCCACCAGTCAAAAGAAGAAGAACAAGAAGTGCAACAAAAGGCGCAAGGATAAGGCAGTGATGACCATTGAGGGATTGGGCCTGCCTATTACCGGCAAGAAAGCCAAGGCTGAGATACCCGGCAAGGAGGTTGCCGTGTGCACTGACTGCCGGGAAGCCACGGCTGTCGAGATGGCTGGGAAAGGCGATGGGCCATATTGCAAGATCGATCGGACCAAGGGCCATGATCTCTAGGAGTGTCATTAGGTTGAGCAGCTTGTCAAGAAGCAGAGGGCTGAATATGAGAAGCGAGATAAAGAGAAAGGTCAGAATGGCGCTGGCAGAAAGGGCCGGGGTGGCGGAGCAAGCCGCCCCGGCAAGGCTCCTCAGAACCAAGGGAAACCCGCCAGAGGTCGTGAGAAGGGGATTGCAATGATGAGAGTGATGGAGAAGATGAGGAGGAGACCAGCAAGCAGGAATTCCAGAAAGCCACTGATGCCCTGTGCATTGACGGGGGTGCATCTTTGCACTCCTCTCACCGCCAACTTAAACGGTGGGCGCGTGAAGTAAATGTCGTGGAGCCAGCGGCAGACTCTCGAAGGCCGCTCAAGTGGTCCCGCACGCCCATCATCTTCGACGAAGAGGACCACCCTGACCGCACCACCGCGGTAGGGTGCTTGCCGTTGTTGGTATCACCAACAATCCGCAACCTCAGAGTCACAAAGATGCTGGTTGACGGCGGGGCCGGGTTGAATCTGATTTGTTCAAAGGTCATCAGCAAACTCCAGATAGCAGAAGAAGAGCTCAAAGTTACTGGTATGTTTCAAGGGATCAACCCCGGTAGGAGTCGTCCTAAGGGGAAAATAACGCTACCAGTGACATTTGGGGGAGAGTTGAACTACCGGACATAGAAGATCGTGTTTGATGTGGTTGACCTCCCCTGCCATACAATGGAATCCTTGGTCGCCCAGCTTCGGCCAAGTTCATGGCGGCATCCCACTATGCCTACGACACCTTGAAGATGCCAGGGCCGGTGGGCGTCATTTCCATTTCATCAGACTAGAAGGATGCAATTATTTGCATGGACAAGATGTACCGGGATGTAGTCGCGGCAGAGGCCACTGAAGCTACAATCCACGCCAAGGAAAGTAATGGAAAGAAGGATGCTAACATGAATGCCGGCAAGGAATCCGGGAAGCGTACCTCTTCGGGGTATGTTGCGCCTGTTGATGACTCGCCGGATAGTTCCAATAGCAAGAGATCCAAGGCCTCTGCGCCCACTGTGAAACAGGTCCCGGCAGGGCTGGCTGGCATCGGCGGTACTTTCACCATCAGCGCCACCCTCGATGACAAATAGGAAAGTGCGCTTGTTGCCTTCCTGCGGGCGAATGTCGATGTGTTTGCCTGGCAACCATCTGACATCCCCGGTGGTCCCAGGAAGGTAATTGAGCACCACCTTGCTGTCTGCCCACATGCCCGACCCGTCAAGCAGAAGGTCCAGAAGCAAGCTTTGGAGTGGTAGTAGTTTATTGCCGAGGAGATCAAGAAACTTGAGGCAGCTGGTCTGGTTAGACGAGTGTTACATCCAATGTGGTTAGCAAATCCAGTGGTTGTACTCAAGGCCAATGGGAAGTGGAGGCTGTGCATAGATTTTACGGATCTGAACAAGGCATGCTCGAAGGACCCATTCCCCTTGCCGCACATCGATTAGATTGTGGATTCCACCTCCGGGTGTGACCTGCTTTCCTTCCTGGATGCCTACTCTAGATATCATCAGATCTTCATGTCCAAGGAAGACGAAGAGAAGACCGCGTTCATCACCCCATGTGGCACATACTGCTGCATGTGGATGCCTTTCGGGTTGAAGAGCGCCGGGTATACTTTCGCAAGAGTAGTCCAGATTGGTTTTGAGTCACAATTGCACGGGAACATTGAGGCCTACATGGACGATATTGTGGTCAAGACCAAGGACAGATCAACCCCCATCCAGGATTTGGAAGAGACATTTGCTAATCTGCGCAAGATCAACTAGAAGCTAAATCCGGAGAAGTGTGTGTTTGGCATTCCTTCCGACAAGCTACTTGGCTTCTTTGTGTCCCACCGAGGGATAGAGGCCAACCCCGACAAGATCAAGGCTATCAAGCAGATTCAAGCACCCAAGACAGTCAAGGACGTGAGGCATTTGACTAGATGTGTTGTCGCGCTCAGCAGGTTCATTTCCAAGTCTGCCGAGCATGCCTTGCCATTCTTTAAGGTTTTGAAAAAGGCAGGGCCATGGAGTGGACCCTCGAGGTAGATGCCACACTACAAGATTTGAAGGCCTACCTTTCCTCTGTGCCCACTTTGGTTGCTCCAAAACCTCAAGAGCCGTTACTGCTATATTTGGCGGCAACTAATCAGGTGGTTAGCGCAGCACTGGTGGCACAGAGGGAAGTGGATGAAGCAGCAGACACAGTAGGTGTCCCTTTCGGGGAGGAAAGCGAACACACCCCGGCAGGGTCAGGTGCAGATCAAGGTAGAGAAGAGCAGAACAGTGGAAGCAGTTTTCTGGTCACGGCAAAGAAGAAAGTGGTGCAGCGCCCAGTATACTTCGTCAGCTCCCTGTTGCAGGGGGCTAGATCCAGGTACTCTGGCGTGCAAAAATTGATCTTTGGCCTTATCATGGCCTCAAGGAAACTACGCCACTACTTCCAAGCCCATGAGATCACAGTTGTCACCCATTTCCCTTTGCAACGGATACTCCGAAACCCTGAGGCTACCGGCAGGATAGTGGAGTGGGCTTTGGAGTTATCCTACTTTGGTGTGAAGTTTGAGAGCACATCAACCATTCAGAGCAGAGCATTGGCAGAGTTTATTGCAGAATGGATTCCAACTCCTGATGAAGAGGTATTGGAGACAGTTATCCCCGGCAAGGAAGCACCCCAAGAATGGATCATGTATTTCGATGGTGCCTTCTCCCTACAAGGTGCGGGGACTGGCATGCTTCCCGTTGCTCCCACTGGAGAGCACCTGATGTACGTCATCCAGATGCATTTTCCCCGGGAGGAAGCTACCAACAATACAGCAGAGTATGAAGGGCTCCTTGCCGGGCTCAGGATTGCAACAGAACTGGGGAGCAAGAAGCTGATCATCCGCGGAGATTCACAACTTGTGGTGAGACAAGTCAACAAGGATTACCAAAGTCCATTGATGGAGGCATACATTGAGGAAATGAGAAAGTTGGAGGAGCGCTTTGACAGATTGCAAATCGAGCACGTACCCCGTGCGTAAAACAGCATCGCTGATCATCTGTCAAAGTGCGCTACGCAGAAGCTCCCTATGGAACCAGGAACTTTTGTTCTCCATCTGACTCAGCCCTCCGTATCCCCGGCAACAATGGCCAGAAAGAGGAGGAAACTGGACTCCGGCAAGCCTCTCCCGGTAGAACCCCTCGAGGATCCCGGCAGAAAGCTTGCTAGACACAACTCCCCTTCGGTTGTTGAGCTACATCCTCCCGCCAGGCCACCGGTCCCCGCGGTCGAGGATCGCACTCTCATGAATGGAGAGGTGCCGTTAGTCCTCGTTGCCGAGCCACAGGCTCTGCCTTGGGCACGGCACATAGTCCATTTCCTCCAAACTAGAGAACTTCCCGAAGAGCAAGAAGAAGCCGAAAGAGTAGCCCGGAGGGCCAGTATGTATCAGTTCATTGATGACATGCTGTACATAAGGAGGCCCAACGGTGTGAAATTGAAGTGAATTTGCCGGGAAGGAGGAAAGGAACTGCTGGCGGAGATACACAATGGTATGTGCGGCTCCCACATTGGATCAAGGGCGTTGGTTGGGAAGGCTTTTCGGCAAGGATTCTACTGGCCCACTGCCCTCCAAGATGCGGTCGAGCTTGTCACCAAGTGTGAAGCCTGCCAGTTCCTTTCCAAGAACATCCACCTGCCTGCCCAAGCTCTTCAGACAACCCCTTTGTCATGGCCGTTTTTGGTCTGGGTGCTCGATATCCTCGGCCCTTTCCCCTGTGCTGTCGGGGGCTTTGAATTCTTGTTCGTTGCAATCGACAAGTTTACAAAGTGGCAGGAAGTAGAGCCCGTGAGAAAGGTGACTGCTCAGTCAGCTATCAAGTTCTTGAAAGGATTGGTGTGCCGCTTCGGAGTTCCTGCCCGGATCATTACTGACAACAGCACCCAGTTCACGAGTCGCGCCTTCATGCAATATGTTCATGCCCTCAGAAGCAAAATCTCGTTCGCCTCTGTGGCCCATCCAAGGAGCAACGGGAAAGCTGAGAGGGCGAACACTGAAGTGTTGCGAGGACTCAGGACGAGAACTTTCGATAGGCTACAGAAGTGCGATAGGCGGTGGATCGATGAGCTGCCAGTGGTTCTTTGGTCCCTCAGAACGACACCAAATCGAGCTACCGGGCAGACTCCTTTCTCCCTAGTCTATGGGGCAGAAGCAGTTATCCCCACGGAACTCATTTATGGGTCACCTCGAGTGCTTGCCTATGATGAAGTAGCGCAAGATCAGCACCGGTGTGACAACACAGTGCTACTCGAGGAGAACCGTCTCCAGGCTGCTACGTGTGCCGCACGCTATCAGCAGGCCCTGCGTCGCTATCACAGCCACAGGGTTCGTGCCCGGTGTTTTGAGGAAGGCGACCTTGTCCTTAGGCACGTTTAGTCCGCCAAGGGTGCAAATAAGTTGACGCCGAAGTGGGAAGGCCCTTACCGGGTAGTACGAGTCACCAGACCTGGCGCAGTCCGTCTGGACACCGGAGATGGCATTCAGTTACAAAACTCATGGAACATTGAGCATCTCCGCAAGTTCTACCCGTAAGGCGCGGCTGTCGGGCCCTGCCCGGCAGCCACCCTTTTGTACAGGCCTTGCCTCTGTTGCATGTAACCCCTTGTACAAAGCCAGGCGTAGACCCTAAGCAATAGAGAAATAAAGGAAGCGCTGGGGGGCCCCCGACAGATTGCATGCATGCATGAGCATATCATGAGCATTGCATGTTCATGTAGATAAGATCGCATGAGGCATCATTTTCATCTGCATCATACTGCAGGTTCCTACCATGGATTCGGTCCCGAAAAAGGAGAAGAGAAGACAAGCCTACATCGCGATCCCCGGCAAGACCAAACAGATAAGTTCTTTCTCTTATGCATACGAGTTCTGTAAGTAAAGCTTGTGCATAGGAAAACCTCGCCGCTTTCAAGACTTAGGTTCTCTCGTCCCTTGACTCGAACGTTGCTTCGGTCAAGGAGGTTGTAGTGGCCTTTGGCGAGGAAGTTGGTGGGGGGCTGGTCCCTCTTCACGATTTGTGCCCAGCAGGCCCAGCCCGCGGCAGCAGCTAGAGGGTACCGGCAGGATAGCCTACCGGGGAAAAAGTTATTTACTTGAGCGTAAAGAGGCATTCTCCCTCTGCCTAGACATGTTCCATGCACAAGTGCCCGGCAAGGTTTATCTTTTTCATTAATATGCTGATCAACAAGTACAGACCTTACAGAACACAAACATGGATAAAAGAGATTACATAATTTGAACTAAAGTTTGGCAAGTGCCTACATATTTTAGATTGACAAAAGATAAGTGCCCCGTAATCCCTTTCTTGTCCATCTCCTCCTAGGCACTGCGGTGGAAGAGAAGGAGGGCAAAAGGGGTGCCTGGGCAAGACGACCCACTCGACCCCACCAGGACCTGCCAGGCACAGCCTGACAAGATCAAGAGTGGCGAGGCTGCGAAGGAGGGAGATGGAAGGAGCAGCTCGACGGTGCCTCGGTCACCACCTCCAGGGCCAACCAGAAGTTCTAGCAAAAGGCACCGGCGGGGAGAACCACTGAGGCCCAGCTGGAAGACTGCTGGAGGAGGCGAAGGCACCAAGAGAGCGGCCCTCTCCCCGGCAACCAAGAGGCCAGTGATGATGTTGCCGGGGAGGGAGGGGAAGAGCAGAAAGACGAGGCAGCAAGACGGCAATACGAGACGAAGGCGTCGGTGCCATCGTACTCCTACCTGACGCCCTGCCACCCGCCTTCTCCATCTTCCCTCGATCTTTCTCCATCACCGCCGCTCCAGAGGGATGCCAGCTCCGCGAGCCGTTGCCTCCCCCAGAGAAGCTGCGGGCGACAGCGACATCTCAGGCGCGCGAGGGGCATCGCTCCCCACCTTGGCGGGAAGGAAGATGCCACTGTCTTCAACATTTGCCCTGACTTCACCAAGGGGGGCAGTACCGGGATTACCAAGGAACCCGAGCGCTGCGCCCCTGATGGACACCAGAGCCGCCAAGAACTTTAGCACCCAGGAGGAGGGAACAAACAAGCCCCCGCGAGAGAAAGGCTCGGCGCCTCCCGCGCCGCGGGTGGCATATCCGCCACGCCCCCTTTTACTCCGGACTAGGCTCACTCCCCGAGCCCCTTCACAAGCTTCCAACGTCGCCGACCTCATGCTCGAGTCCAGGGCTCGGCCCCAGTCTCTTTCTCTAAGCATTGCGAGAAGGAAGAAGAAGGGCATGGATGAACACTCCCGCTTCCCCCTGCCCCTCCTTTTTATAGGCAAGCTGGGGGCTAGGGGCTGATTCATTGATGGGTAACCACCGTCCTCCTCCACCAATCCATGAAGACCAGGCCCCTGCCTTAACGCTCCCCTGCACCATGCGCCTCCACTACCTACCCCACTCGATGCATGCAGCATACGTGGCCAGGGATAAGGGCGTGGTGGGAAGAGTGAATTGGCAGTTACTCGCCCGTGCGTTAAAGTCATTCACGGGCCATTACAAGAGTGGCCCCACTGTGGTTGGCGTTATGCGATGGGCAGAAGAACCGGAAACTGATCCGAGCATGGATTAATGAAGAAACAAAGAATATCTCAAAGGGCGAGCGGCTATTTCCCACTCGCCTGTGCACAAGTTAGGGCCTAGCCCGACGACGCCCGGCAGCTCGTTCGAGCCAAGCCCGGGGGCTCCTGTCGGTGCAACAAACCCTGGGTCTGTTGCCCAGACCGTGCACGGGCCCAAGATCGAGATTGCAACATCCAAGACAAGGCCAAGGTAAAGAGATAAGCTCTTTGACAAATCAAAGGGCAAGTTGAGAAGACCAAGTCAAGCCAAGAAGCAAGACACCGCTAAGCGAAAAACCTCCCTTGCCGGGCAGGAGAGCTTGGTGAGGTTAAGGTTGCCCTGGAAGCAAAACCTCAAGGCTGCCCCGGCAGGCCTGCCGGGGGCATACGGAGGCAAAATGCCCCGGCAAGGCTTCACCGTCCCACCTCATGATGACGCAAGTCACCAATCGGTGCGGTGTCAAGCCCCAAGATGACTAAGTGGCTGCCTTTTGCCACATGGCAGCCACTTCCTACAGGAATCACCTCCAGATGACACCCGTCCTGCGACGTGTCATGCAGACAGGAGAGAAGGTGGCCAAACAGCCCGGCAAGGCGTGCCGGGCAGGCCATGATGTGACACTGAGCGGCACATTTAATGCGTGCTGCTCTGTCTACAAAGGAGACATGATAGCACTGTTCTCTATCTAATCAGTACACAATGACTGATTTTCCACTGTGGTGACCCCTTAATCTATAAAAGGAGGCCCATGGCAACCATAGAAGGGATTAGTTCCCCTGTACACCCATACGCGCGTAGCTGCTCTCGCCCCGAGGCAACCCTGCCGGGCAAGAGCGCTGCGTTTCCACCATCAATCCACCAAAGCGGGAGTAGGGTTTTACGCCTTGCGGCGGCCCGAACCTGGGTAAAAACTGCCCGTGTGATCTCTGCCGCGCTACGCTGCGCTCCTCCGCTCTTTGTGCATATGATCTTTTTCATTATTTCCCTTTCTTTTCATTGAAACATATAAGCAAAGAAACAAAACTCAAACACATTTAGAAGCAATTTTTATTGCCTTATTGCACCGATGACAAGTTACTTGAAGGATCTTACTCAATCCATAGGTAGGTATGGTGGACTCTCAAAACATGAGTTTGGGTTTAGGGTTTTTGGATGCATAAGTAGTATCTCTACTTAGTGTGGAGTTTTGGCTAGCAAATATATTGAGCAAGCACCACATGTTGAAGGATCTATCACAATACAGCTTCTATGTGAATATGAACAAACATAAATCACTACGTTGTCTTCCTTGTCCAACGTCAATAATTTTGACATATTATATTTAATGGGGGCTCACAATCATAAAAGATGTCCAAGATAGTGTATTTGCATGTGAATCTTCTGTTCCCTTATTAATTCTTTCATGAGTTGCATCATTGACCAATGCTATGTTTATCAATCTCCAATAAATTTTACCACTTATACATTTCCTTATGTGATGTCATTACTTACCATAAGATTTGCATATGATCTCTTTTCATTTATTCCTTTTATTTGATTGCAACATAAATGGAAAGAAGCAAAGGCTCAAACTAAACTTTATTATATAACTCTCACTCGATTACATGGATAGATAGATCATGAAAACTAACACTCAAAAAGAGATCATGCTAAACTTTTATTCAATTAATTCATGATAAAACTAAAGATCGATCTAAGTTAGGTAAAGGCAATAAAAGTGATGGTGATACGATACCGGGGCATCTCCCCCAAGCTTGGCAAAAGCAAGGGGAGTGCCCATACCCATGTACTCAAGTCTCCTTTGGTGGGGAAGATGATGATGGTGGTGGTGATGAGGTAGTCATGTTCTTCTTCTCCAGCTTGAGTCGGAGGCTGAAATTATCCTCCCTAAGATCCTCATTCTCTAGCTCAAGCTTTAATATCTTCTTGCATAATGCTGCCTTGCTATCCTGCAGAAAATGAGAAGGGATAGTTTGGGCCTTAGTTTTGTTGGGGAGGCTTGACTTCTTGAGCTCCACGTGCGTATCTCCAGGTTGAGGTAGTGGAACTTCATCTTCATCTGAGGATGCATCCTCCATCTCCTTCGGATTAGTGTCCTCCTCCTCATCCGTGAACCAAAAATATGGGAAGGTCTTCTTGAATACATTTGGATCGAGAGGTTGGTAAGAAACAGGGCTCTCTCCCTCCGAATCTTGAGACGACATATTTTCAGATCTGTCAAAAAAAACAACAGGAAACAAGAACAGAAGATTTCTCTGCGATGCGGTGGTCAATACGTTCGGGGGGTATATAAAGTTTTTTATCTTGGGAAACAAGCAAACGGAAGGAAAACAGAGTCAGGAAGGTTCTCGAGGGGGGCACAACCCACCTGGGCGCGCCAGGGAGGGCAGGCGCGCCCTGGTGTATCGTGCCCACCTCGGTTGCCTTCCTGGTTATTTCTTATTTTCCTAATTTTTCTAATATTCCAAAACTCAAAGAAAATATTTTTGTGGATTTTTTGGAGTCCGTTTACTTACCATATCATGTACCTCCTCTTTTTCAGGATTCTGGAGTGTTCCGGAAGGTTTGTTTTATGTTTTCCTCCAGTGTCATGGTTTGGATAATATTACTTTCAACATTAATAGGCATACCTAAGATATAGTGTTTAATTCTTTGTCCATTGACCACCTTCGAGTTAGTACATTCGGCATTTAATCTTGATAGATCCAGAGCGATAAAACTCTTCGATAATATGTGGTCCTTCCCATTTGGAGAGAAGTTTTCCTGCAAAGAATCTAAAATGACAGTTGTACAAAAGAACATATTCTCCAAGTTTGAATTCCCGCTTTTGGATTCTTTTGTCATGCCATCTTTTAACCTTTTCTTTGAATAGTTTGGCATTTTCATAAGCTTGGGGTTCTCCATTCAACTAGTGAGCTAATATCAAATAACCTCTTTTCACTGGCAAGTTTTAAATCATAGTTGAGTTCTTTAATTGCCCAATATTCTTTATGTTCTAACTCAAGAGGAAAATGACAAGCTTTTCCATAAACCATTTTATATGGAGACATACCCATAGGATTTTTATATGCTGTTCTATAGGCCCAAAGTGCATCATCTAATTTCTTAGACCAATTCTTTCGGGACCTATTGACAGTTTTTTGTAATATTAACTTCATTTCTCTATTGCTAAGTTCAACTTGACTACTAAATTGAGGATGATAGGATGAAGCAATTCTATGGTTAACATCATATTTAGCAAGCATTTTACAGAAAGCACCATGAATAAAGTGTGAACCACCATCAGTCATTAAATATCTAGGGACTCCAAACCTTGGGAAAATAACTTCTTTAAGCATTTTAATGGAAGTGTTATGATCAACACTACTAGTTGGAATAGCTTCTACCCACTTAGTAACATAATCAACAACAACCAAAATATGTGTATACCCACTAGAGGAAGGAAAATGTCCCATATAATGGAAACCCCAAACATCAAATGGTTCAACAACAAATGAATAATTCATAGGCATTTCCTGACGCTTACCGATATTACCAATTCTTTGACATACATCACAAGACAAGACAAACTTACGGGCATCCTTGAAAAGAGTAGGCTAATAAAAACCAGATTGCAATACCTTGTGAGTAATTCTATCTCCCGCATGATGTCCTCCATAGGCTTCCGAGTGACATTTCCGTAGGATTGTTCCTATTCATACTCAGGTACACAACATCTAATAATACCATCTACTCCTTCTTTATAAAGATGTGGGTCATCCCAAAAGTAAAGTCTTAAATCATAGAAGAAATTTTTCTTTTGCTGGTATGTGAAACTAGGTGGTATATATTTAGCAACAATATAATTATCATAGTCAGCATACCAAGGAGTATTATGAGAAACATTTATTGCAGCTAGTTGTTCATCAGGAAAACTATCATCAATAGGTAGTGGGTCATCAAGAGTATTTTCTAACCTAGACAAGTTATCTGCTACGGGGTTCTCAACTCCTTTCCTATCAGTGATATGTAGATCAAATTCTTGTAGTAAGAGAACCCACCTAATGAGTCTAGGTTTAGCATATTTATTTTCCATAAGATATTTTATAGCAGCATGATCAGTGTGAACAATTACTTTGGAATCAACAATGTAAGATCTGAATTTATCACAAGCAAACACAACTGCTAAAAATTCTTTTTCAGTAGTAGCATAACTTCTTTGGGCACTGTCTAGAGTTTTGCTTGCATAGTAGATACCATTTAATTTCTTATCAACTCTTTGTCCTAGAATAACACTAACAGTATAATCACTAGCATCACACATAATTTCAAAAGGCAAGTTCCAATCAGGTGGTTAAACAATAGGTGTAGAAGTTAAGGCTTTCTTAAGTGTTTCAAAGGCTTCTACACAATCATCATAAAAAACAAATGGAACATACTTTTGTAAAAGATTAGTAAGAGGCCTAGAAATTTTAGAGAAGTCTTTAATAAACCTCCTATAGAAACCAGCATGACCAAGGAAACTACGAATACCTTTAATATCTTTAGGACATGGCATTTTCTCAATTGCATCAACTTTTGCTTTATCCACCTCAATACCTCGTTCAGAAATTTTATGCCCCAAGACAATGTCTTCATTGACCATAAAGTGGCACTTCTCCAAATGCAAGACAAGATTAGTTTGTTCACATCTCTGCAAAACTCGATGAAGGTTGCTTAAGCAATCATCAAAATAAGTTCCGTAAACAGAAAAATCATCCATGAAAACCTCAACAATCTTTTAACAAAAATCAGAGAATATAGCAGTCATACATCTTTGAAAGGTAGCAGGTGCATTGCATAAACCAAAAGGCATACGTCTATAAGCATAAGTTCCAAAAGTGCAAGTAAATGTTGTTTTCTCTTTACCATGTTGTGAAATAGGTATTTGAGAAAAACCAGAATATCCATCAAGAAAGCAAAGTGTGTGTGCTTAGATAATATTTCCAACATTTCATCAATAAAAGGCAGAGGCTAATGATCTTTTCTAGTTGCTTTATTTAATTTTCTAAAATCAATTACGATTCTATAGCCAGTAACAATTATTTGTGGGATAAGTTCATTTTTATCATTAGGAACAACAGTAATACCTCCCTTATTAGGGACACAATGAACAAGACTTACCGACCTAGTATCAGCTATGGGATAGATTATACTTGCTTCCAGAAGTTTTAGTATTTTAGTTCTGACCACTTCTTTCATTTTAGGATTCAATCATCATTGGTGATCAACAACGGGTTCAGCATCAGGTTCCATATTAATTTTGTGCTGACAGTGAGTGGGACTGTCATGGTATCACATTGCCACCTATAAGGCCATCGGCCCCTTGTGGTTCGGCAAGGGGGACGAGCACATTGCACAAGGAGCGGAAAGCATAGAGCAGCCCGACAACGATGACACGGGCAGTTTTACCCAGGTTCGGGCCGCCGCGAGGCGTAAAACCCTACTCCTGCTTTGGTGGATTGATGAATGGACTGTGGTGGAGACGCAGTGCTCTAGCCCAGCAAGGTAACCTCGAGCAAGAGCAGCTACACGCGTATGAGAGTACGGGGTCCGAATCCTTTCTAAGGTAGCCATGGCCCTCCTTTTATAGGTTAAGGGGTCACCACAATGGCAAAATAGTCATTATGCACTGATTAGATAGATACAGTGCTATCATACCTAACTCTGCAGACAAGACAGAGTGCATTAAATGCACCGCTTAGTGTCACATCGTGGCATGGCTCGGCAGCCTTGCCGCGCCATGCAGCCGCCTTCTCGCCTGTCTGCGTGACACGTCTCCTGGACGGGTGTCATTTAGGGATGATCTTCCTTGCAAATTGCTGCCACGTGCCAGAGAACAGCCACATAATCTCCTGGGGGTTCGACATCGCACCGATAGGTGACTTGTGTCGCTATGAGGTGGAGCGGTGGAGCCTTGGCGGGGTGATCCGCCTCCTGCGTCCCCGGCAAGCCTGCCGGGGGAGTCTTGAGACTTGTCCTTGGAGCAACCTCGACCCCGCCGGGCTCGGCTGCCTAGCAAGGAAGGTTTTTCCTTAGTGATATCTTGCTTGTTGGGTTGGTCTTGGTCTTCATGATCCGCCCTTTGGTTTCTCAAAGAGCTATCCCTTCTCCTTGGCCTTGTCTTGAACGCTTGGCGCAGTTCGCCTTGTTGTTTTCGTGTCAGAGACTTGTTTGTCCGGGCACAAGTCAGGGGGAAACATACACCCCTGTTTGTGTACCCCGACAGAAGCCGCCGGGCCTGTGCCATACATGTCACTGGGTATGTTGGGTTAGGCCCCAAAAACAGTGCACAGACACGTGTCGAAGAGATGCTACGTGTGCAGCGGTTTGCTATGATGACAAGTCAAACCAACGTCCACTCCGCGTAATTACCGCAGGCCGTGGGGTCGTGGGACTGTAGCAGTAAATGTCAAACGGTAACTTTCTGAGGGAAAGTGACGACGAACCACTCCTTTCCCCCACGTTTGCTCCCATAAAGGGGAAAACGCGGAGAGGCGCAGCTCATTCGCACCCGTTTCTCCATCCTTCATCTTCTTCCTCAAGCCACGCAGCGACCCCGCGCCCATCCTTGCTCCCAACCGCCTTGCTCAACCATCCACCCCTCCATTGCTCATAAGGATGGGGAAGAAAACTGCTGCTGACAAGGGGAAGCTTGCGGCCGCCGCGAAGACACCAGTGGCGGAAGGGAACAAGAAGAGAGTGGCGGAGTTGGATAAGAAGCGGCGGGGAGATGTGGTCTTCTTCCCGTCAAATCTAGATAGCGATGCCCTAGTTGCGAGGTATGGATATATGTGGGGGACGGAAGTTCCAAAGGGGCATGGCGCACCCAAGGTTCTGGCGGAGGGAAAGAAGGATCCGCCGAATGCATATCGATTCTTCTGCGCGTATTTCTTCTGCGGCCTTTGTCCCCCCTTCTCAGATTTCTTTGAAGCGATGTTGGTGGTATATGGATTCCATCTCTTGGATTTCACGCTAAATGCGATGGTGTGCATGGCGATCTTCGCCCACTTGTGCAAGAATTTTGTCGGGGTCGCCCCCAATGTGGATCTGTTCCGGCACTTCTTCGTCCCGCGGGTGGAGAACAAGACCCACCATTCCGGGAACATAATCTGGATGCCTCGAGTGTTGAGGGAAACTTGGGATTACCTCCCCGGTCAGCAGCGCAGCAGATGGGAGGAGTGGAGGGCGGACTGGTGCTAGATCCAGGATGAGGAAGCCCCTGAGTATTGCCAGGCATGGACAGAATGCATCGAGCACGGCAACGACTGGAGGGAATTTGGCCTCACTGATGACAGGTTCCGCCCAACACTGAACAGGATCGCCCGCCTAAAGTCTGCCGGGCTAACCATTGAGCAGGTGGGAGTCGATTTCCTCCGACGCCACATCACGCCGCTGCAGAAGAGGGACAGGTTCGCCTGGCTGTATGGGGACGCCGCTGACTGGATGCGGTTGTACCCGGGCCTCGGCAACAACTTGACAGTCTATGGCCATGCTTGGCTGTGCGAACAATTGTTCGGCAGCCCTGGGCTGTTCAAATTGCCGGCAAATGTCATCCCGCTGAACATCAACTCCGCCCGAGACCAAATCCTGAAATGGATGCCGGATTGCAATGCCCATGGGGTTGCGGGTGACTGGCAATTGCCCGAGCTTGATGAAGAACTTGCGTGGGCCTCCAGCTTAGTGGAAAGGGCTTCCAGGGTGGAGACCAACATGTTCAAGCGCACCTCGCAAGCGGAGGCGATGTTCATCAATTGGCGGATTGAGGAGGATAAGGCGCTTTGGGCCGCAGGAAAAGCAAGGCCCAGAAGAGGAAAGGAGGAAGAGAAGGGGGAAGCTGAAGGTGAGGGGTCTTCCCACGGCAGAAGTGAAGGGCGAGCCATGGAAGAGGCTATCGTGGAGGAGCCTGCTGATGAGCCTACCACGGAAGAGCCTGCCAGGATAGAGGCTATATACGCAACAGCAGCAGAATCCCAGCAAGGGGACGATGTCGAGGAGGTAGTGCCGCCCGGGGAAGAGTGGCTTGCTGTGGGTCCCCAGGCCCTAGATTTGGACCTGGATCCTCGTCCTCGTAGGCGGCCCAGCCGGGGAGCAGCAACCCCAGCCCCCGGGCCCGCCAAGAAGGTGAAGAAGGTTGCCTCCAAAGGTGACGGGGCGGAGATGGTGCGCCGCCATTCTTCTCGCCTCGCTGAGGCCAAGACTCCTCCCGTGAAGTGACGAGTGATCATGGAAGATGACTCCTGCTCCCCATCAGATTCCAGCTCTTCAAGTAGCTCGTCCTTGCCGGAGATCCTCCCGCCCAAGAAGGACTTGAAGCTACCGGGGAGTACTGTTCCCCCGGTCCTGAAGAGAGGCAGAGCGCCTCCGCTATCCAGCGAGTTCGAGCTGGGCTCCATGCTCATGGACTCGGAGTAAGAATTGTGAATCATCAAGACTCTTTTCTGGCGCCATTGCCGGGGAGTGAAGCGCCTTTGGTGAGTGGAATTTGGTAACGAAAAATTTATATTACGTGTTGAAATTTATTGCTACTTGTTACTATGGAAGACAATCCTTTGAGGGGTTTTTTGGGGTGTCTTCACCTCGACTGGAGAAACAAAGAGTTGCTCCTCAACCTATTGCACCTACTGAAAATATTGGTTACGATATTCCTTCGGGTATTGTCGGGGTACACAAACAGGGGTGTATGTTTTCCCCCAACTTGTGCACGGACAGCGACCCTCCGATCTGGCAACTCTCAGCATCCAAGACAAGACCAAGTAGAAGCAATCAGCTCGTTGAGAAATCGAAGGGCGGATCAAGAAGACTAAGACCAACCAAAGGAGCAAGATACCACTAAGGAAAAACCTCCCTTGCCGGGCAGGCGAGCCTGGCGGGGACGAGGTTGCCCCGAAGACAAGTCTCAAGATTGCCCCGGCAGGCTTGCCAGGGACGCCAAGGGCGGATTACCCCGCCATGGCTCCACCGCTCCACCTCACAGCAACGCAAGTCATCAATCAGTGCGGTGTCGAGCCCCCAAGTGGCTAAGTGGCCGTTATTTGGCACGTGGTAGCCGCTTCCAGAGGAAATCACCTCCAAATGACACCCGTCCAGGGACGTGTCACGCAGACAGGCGAGAAGGTGGCCGAACGACACAGCAAGGCTTGCCGGGCTACGCTACGATGTGACACTAAGCGGTGCATTTAATGCGCTCTGTCCTGTCTGCAGAGTTAGGTATGATAGCACTGTTTGCTATCTAATCAATACGCAATGACTGATTTGCCATTGTGGTGACCCCTTGATCTATAAAAGGAGGGCCATGGCAACCTTAGAAAGGATTGGGACCCTTGTACACTCATACGCGCGTAGCTGCTGTCGCCCCGAGGTGACTTTGCCGGGTTAGAGTGCTGCGTCTCCACCACGGTCCTCTCATCAATCCACCAAAGTACGAGTAGGGTTTTATGCCTCACGGCGGCCCGAACCTGGGTAAAAACTACCCGTGTGATCGCTGTCGTGCTGCTCCGCGCCCTCCGCTCTTTGTGCAATGCGTCCTTCCCCCTGCCGGACCACAAGGGGCCGATGGCCCCATAGGTGGTCGTGTTTTCCCATGACATCTTTGGTGTCCAAGGTAGGGGGAAGCGCTTGCGCGAACCCGAGAGTACAAGCAGCGCGTCATCTTCATCATTGTTTTCTTCATCGACGGCTTCATCATCCATGACGCCCAAGAAAAGACGGGGCATAGTAGGATGGGAGGGGAGTGGTATCTCTCCCCCGCCCATCCTGTCCAATCTCCGTCGCCTTTTTCTGCCGCAGCTGCAGCAGCGACGGGAACGAGGAATGATGGCAGCATGGCAGCCCCGAACGATTCAGGCAGCATGGTCACCATGCAGGCCCCGTTCGGGAAAAGGAACAAGGTGTAAGGGTACAAGGTTTCTCTCTCCGCCACTCTGACTTATCAACAATCGAGCTATCCTGGGTTTAGAATCATCAATGTCGATGAGCCCGCGTGCGATACTCGGTCCAGCATTTACCCTGCCTAGGGAAATCCTGAGTAGAGCGCCGGTGCAAATCCGTTGATTGACGCCCGGACAAGTACGCTCCGGCAAGGCCGTCAGCGTTAGCGTGATTTTTATGCCAGCTGCCGTCAGATTGTTTAAAAAAAGTGTGGAGAGCAGGAGAGAGAAACCGGTCGTGCCTTGCATCATGTTCTGCCACCCTCAAGATACATATGATTCTTGCCGGCACCTGCCGAGAGCCAGAGGGCAACGCGCGCGGTGCCATTCTTCCCGAAGCATGCGAACACGACAAGCGGCCGCGACTGAAGGGGGAGGAAGGGAGCAAGAATGAAAGCTAAGTCCACGCAATCGTTGCTTCATTATAGACCTAAAATTTGCACTTGCTTTTCCCTCGGGTACCAAGATGTTTGTATGAGGAAATCTTTCGTGTGACGGCACCTTACTAGCTTTTTGTGTGCGCCCCCGCTCTGTTTCGAGCCTGCTCGCAGAAATGGGTGGCTGCGTAAAAAACTGTCAAGGAAAAACCTGCCGGGACGTATCCTCGCCAAGATAACTGCTAAGGGCCCGACCCTTACGACAATCGCGGCAGTATGATACCGGCAGGCAACCAAAATACGCACAAAGACTAATCGTACGAACACCAACGGGTGAACTCAAAAGGGATAAGTCATGCAGATGAGATTAAATAAAAACATCAGTTCCACACAAGCATAAGCAGTACGATGTCTAAATACAGGACATGCACCATGTTTTGTTACAGGACAGTGCAATGGCAAGAATAGTTCAAGGCCGTGCCTGGCGAACCCGTGGAGCAGTGGGGATGGCGAGGACCTTGTCAGCATAGGGGGCGGCCTTCTCCTCGGCAGCTGAAGCGTCTGCGCCCTCCGGCAGCCTCCTAAAGCCGTCGGCAAGGTCAAGGTCCAGATGGTGGTAGGCGATGTTTCTCAGAACCATGAAGAGGGCGTTGCAGGCAAGCTTCCGAGATTCACTCGCAAAGCGACCGGCCCTTCCCTCTTCATGTGCATTCAGCTTTTCGATCAACTCGTTGAAGAAGAGCCCTAGCTTGACGCTGGGGACTTCATGCATACTGGCTGAGAAGACTGGCCCTTCCATGCCCATCGCTGCAGTTTGGGCAGTGAGACACTCGGCGATGTCGATCAAACTCTTGATCCAGAGGTTGACCTGCTCGGTGTGGTTCCCCAGTTTGACCTCTACATCTTTCCGGAGGATCCTTGTGGTATCCAGGTCCTTTGCCAGCTGCTTCTCGCGAGCCTCACTAGACTCGGCCGAGCTCTCCAGGGTGCCAATCCTGGCCTTCAAATCTTCAATGGTGCCTCTGGCGGTCTCGAGGCCTTGGCTCTTGGAGGAGAGCTGCGATTGCACGTCCTTCAGAAGAATCTCTGCTTTCCGCGCCTCCTCCTTGAGGGTCGTGACCTCCTTGGCGCTCCCGGCAAGCTCTTCAGTCAGTTTCGCCACCTGTTGGTCAAGATCGGTCTTGGCAGTGGATGCAGCGGCAAGGTCATCAGTGAGCTTCTTCAGTTGGACAGAAGAATCAGCAGTAAGGGCGTCCAGGGCTGCCTTATGCCTGTCCTCCCGCTCCTTGGTACGCTACTGCACAAGAGCTTCCAGTTCTTCATCTTTGGCACAGAGGGTGGCTTCGAGTTTCTCTTCCCGGGAAGAGATATCTTTCTCCTTGGTATCCAAGAGTGTCGTGCACTCCGCCAAGTGGACCTCCCGGGCGATGACATCCTCCCTTGCCATGGAAATCGCCTCCTGCTGCCTCATAAGGACATGGAACTTCTTGCCGTGCCAGTCGCGCAGCTTGCTACCCTTGTCCCTCAGCTTCTGGTCCACCTTGTTGGCGGACTTGCGCTGCTCCTTGAGCACCTGCCATTTCTGGCTATGCCGACTCTGCATCTCCTTAATGCCTACCGCCATGGACTCCAGGAAAGACAAGTCCATGGCGACGGTGACAGAGTCATCTGCCTCTTCAACCCCTTGGTATAGCGACACCAGGATGTGCTGAATCTCTCCATCGAGTTCCGCGCTCGTCGCCGCTGACGAACCGGGGGCTCCGAGCCCAGGCTGCGCAAGCACCAGCGCTAGTTGACTCGAAGATGGCTGCCGGCCCCCCGCAAAGATGCCAAATGAGGGGAGGGGGTCCATGGTTTGGAGGGGATTTTCTCTTTAATTGCCGCCTCCGATCCTGGCGCGTTGCCGGGGGTTTGCTCCGTTTCCATCAGGAGCTCCTGAACACCCCCGGCAGCATATTCCTACCCCTCCGCGACAGCAATCTTGGCGGCTTCCTCCGCAGCATCCTTCCCTATGCTGGCCACCTCTTCCAGCAGTTTAGGCTCTTTGATCAGAGGGGCTGCAGCCAGAGCCTACAATCAATGATAAGGAAGCAAAGGCATTAGAGAACCAGGGACATGGAGCAAGATAGTGAAAGCAGCAGAATAAAAAAGAGTAAATGGATTACCCGGAGATGCCTGCCGTGGAGGAGCTTCGGTTTCCCCGGCAACGTCAGTTGCCGGGCCATGGTCACCATCCCCTCCCTCGGTAACCATGCCGTTGTCTTGGATGGACTCTTCCGTGGAAACCCTTGTCTGGGATCCCTTGACTCGGTCGGTGGGCGGGGTGGGCCCCTCCTGGAAGGACTCGGCCTGAGTAATCTCCTCCCCTCCTCTGGATATGGAGGTGGGGATCTCTCCTCCAACACTTCCGATGGGGGGGGGAGGGGGGGCAACCCTGCACTTTCAGGCCGGGGACTGAGCTGGGGGCTCGGTATCGGGACGTTCATGTTGTTTCCTCCCAGGCCCGTGCCATCCACCGTCTTCGGCGGCTCCGCACGCCTGAGCCGCTTGGTCCGGTGGATGAGGGTCTCGCCTTCTTCCTCCTCCTCCTCGCTGGCAAAGACAGCAAGCCAAGATTAGTCAGCAAGCAAGAGAATATCCGAAAACTACAGCAAAGAAAGAAGAGTGTTCTTTCTTACTCTTCGTCAATGAGCATGGAGCTCAGCTCGAACTCCACGGGCGGTGAGGGCGCCCTGTTTCTCTTCCGGGGCAGAGGAGCAGAGCTCCCCGGCAACTTTGAGCCTTGCTGAGGCGCTAGGGACTCCGACAAAGATGAGCTATGTGAGGAGCTCGAGCCAGACTGGGAGCTGGAGTCGACTCCCGTGGCTGCCAATTGCTTGGCGGGAGCGGTCCTGGCCCCGGAAAGGCGAGAGGACTGCCAGCGCACAGCATCCGGCTTGCTGCCCTTGGATGTGGTCTTCTTCACCTTCTTGGCGGTAGGTACAGGATCGGGAACCACTGCTCCCCGGCTAGCCACCCGCCTGCGAGGGCGCTGCTCCAAGATTGGCTCGGGGGCTTGAGGGTCTGCCGCGAGCGACTCCTCCCCGGGCTGCTCCGCCTCCGCAACCCCCTCTTCCTCCTGGGCCTCTGCTGCCATGGCATATAAAGCCTCAATCCCGGCAGGCTCGTCCCCGACAGGCTCGTCCCCGGCGGGCTCGCCCCTAGAAGGATCATCCCCGGCAGCCTCGTCTGTGGCTTGCGCCTCGCTTCTGCCGTGGGAAGAGCCTTCATCCTCGGCCTCCTCTTCCTCTGCTGCCTTCCCGGCCTTCGCCATTGCGGTGGCTCGGAGCGCCTTGTCCTCCTCGATCCACCTCTTGATGAACGCCTCTTCCACCTTGGAGGTGCGCTTGAACATATTGGTCTCCACCCTGGTAGCCCTTTCCACCAGGCTGGAGGTCCACGCAAGCTCTTCATTAAGCTCGGGTAACTCCCAGTCACCCGAAACCCCATGAGCATTGCAATCTGGCATCCATTTCAGAATCTGGTCCCGAGCGGAGTTGATGTTCAGTGGGATGATATTTACCGGCAACCTGAACTGCCCAAGGCTGCTGAGCAGTTGTTCGCACAACCAAGCATGGCTGTAGACTGACAGGTTGTTGGTCAGGCCAGGGTACAACCTCATCCTATCTGCAGCATCTCCATACTGCCAGGCGAACCTGTCCCTCTTCTGCAGCGGTGTGATACGACATCGGAGGAAGTCGGCTCCCATATGACCGATGGTCAGCCCGGCAGCCTTTAGACGGGTAATCATGTTTATTGCTGGGCGAAGCCTGTCATTGATAAGGCCAAACTCCCTATAGTCGTTGCCGCGCACAATGCACTCTGTCCGCACCTGGCACAAATCTGGGGCCTCCTCATCCTGGATCCAACACCAGTCTATCCTCCACTCCTCCCATCTGCCGCGCTGCTGCCCGGAGAGGTAATCCCAGTTTTCCCTCGCCACCTGGGGCATCCAGCTTATGTTCCCAGAACGGTGGGCTTTGTTCTCCACCCGTGGGACGAAATAGTGCCTAAACAAGTCGACATTGGGGGCAACTCCAACAAAGTTCACGCACAAGTGGGCAAAAATCGCCATGCACACCATTGCATTTGGCGTAAAGTCCAGAAGGTGAAATCCATAGATCACCATCATTGCCTCAAAGAAATCCAAAAAGGGAGGACAGAGGCCGCAGATGAAGTATGTGCAAAAGAATCGATATGAATCTGGCGGATCCTTTTTCCCCTCTACCAGGACCTTGCGTGCGCCGTGCCCCTTCGGGACCTCCCTCCCCCAGAGATATCCGTACCTTGCTTAC
Organism: Thinopyrum elongatum; assembly: GCA_011799875.1. Lineage (NCBI taxonomy): Eukaryota > Viridiplantae > Streptophyta > Magnoliopsida > Poales > Poaceae > Thinopyrum > Thinopyrum elongatum. Next base: position 292,112,172 of record CM022298.1, on the reverse strand, counting down.
AACACCTCACCATCCAGATTCGATAGCAAGAAGACCACGTCTCCCCTTCGCTTCTTTTCCAGCTCTGCCGCTCTCTTCCTGCTCCCCTCGGCGGCCACCTCCTTCACGGCGGTCGCTTGCTTTCCCTTAGGAGCGGCGGTTTTCTTCCCCATATCTTCGAGTTACAGCGGGGATTGGGGAAGGAAATTGGGTGGGGATCGATAGTGAGTGTGGGCGAGGAGGGAGAGCAGTCGCTTGGCTTGTGGAAGAAGATGGTGGAGGGACGAGGCAGACGATGAATGAGCAGTACCCCTTCGCGTTTTTCTCTCTTAAGTGAGAGGATGTGGGGGAAGGGCGCGACTCTTCAGAAAGTTATCGTTTTACATTAACTACTGCAGTCCCACGCCGCCACGACCCGCGGTAATTACGCGAAGTGGACGTTGGATTGACTGGTCATCATGACAAACCGCTGCACGCGCAGCATTCTCTCGCCACGTGTCCGTGCACTGTTTGGGGCCTGACCCAACGTGTCCAGCGACACGTATGGATTAGGCCCGGGTGCTTCTGTCGGGGTACACAAACAGGGGTGTATGTTTTCCCCCAACTTGTGCACGGACAGCGACCCTCCGGTCCGGCAACTCTCAGCATCCAAGACAAGACCAAGCAGAAGAGATCAGCTCTTTGAGAAATCGAAAGGCGGATCAAGAAGACCAAGACCAACCAAAGGAGCAAGATACCACTAAGGAAAACCCTCCCTTGCCGGGCAGGCGAGCCTGGCGGGAACGAGGTTGCCCTGAAGAGAAGTCTCAAGATTGCCCCAGCAGGCTTGCTGGGGACGCCGAGGGCGGATTACCCAGCCAAGGCTCCACCACTCCACCTCACAGCAACGCAAGTCATCAATCGGTGCGGTGTCGAGCCCCCAAGTGGCTAAGTGGCCGTTATTTGGCACGTGGCAGCCGCTTCCAGAGGAAATCACCTCCAAATGACACCCGTCCAGGGACGTGTCATGTAGGTAGGCGAGAAGGTGGCCGAAAGGCACGGCAAGTCTTGCCGGGCTACGCTACGATGTGACACTAAGCAGTGCATTTAATGCGCTCTATCCAGTTTGCAGAGTTAGGTATGATAGCACTGTTTGCTATCTAATCAGTATGCAATGACTGATTTGCCATTGTGGTGACCCCTTGATCTATAAAAGGAGGGCCATGGCAACCTTAGAAAGGATTGGGACCCTTGTACACTCATACGCGCGTAGCTGCTCTCGCCCCGAGGCGACCTTGCCGGGCTAGAGCGCTACGTCTCCACCACGGTCCTCTCATCAATCCACCAAAGCAGGAGTAGGGTTTTATGCCTCGCGGCGGCCCGAACCTAGGTAAAAACTGCCCGTGTGATCGCTGTCGTGCTGCTCCGTGCCCTCCGCTCTTTGTGCAATGCGTCCTTCCCCCCTGCCAAACCACAAGGGGCCGATGGCCCCATAGGTTACCGTGTTTTCCCACGACAGGTATGATAGAGAAACTGCTAGCTAATCCTTATGCAGGAGATGGAACACTACATCCTGATATGCACCTAATTTATGTGGATGAAGTTTGTGGATTGTTTAAGCTTGCAGGTTTACCCGGAGATGAATTTAAGAAGAAGGGTTTCCCTTTATCTTTGGGGGGAAAGCATTGACATGGTATAGGCTATGTGATGGTATTGGAGCTTGGGACCGGAATCGATTGAAATTGGAATTTCATCAAAAGTTTTATCCTATGCGTCTAGTTCATTGTGATCGGAATTACATATATAATTTTTGGCCTCGTGAAGGAGAAATTATCGCTCAAGCTTGGGGGAGGCTTAAATACATGATGTATACATGCCCCAATCACGAGCTCTCGAAGGAAATTGTATTACATAGTTTTTATGCTCAACTTTCTCATGATAATCAAACCATGCTCGATTCTTCTTTGACTGGCTCTTTTATGAAGAAAACTATTGAATTCAGATGGAACCTTCTGGAAAGAATTAAATGCAACTCCAAAACTCGACAAAGGTAATGAGTCAGGTATAACCCTTAAGTTTGATTGTGTTAAATTTTTATGGATATCGATGCTTTTCACAAGTTTAGTACTAAATATGGACTCGACTCTGAGATAGTTGCCTCCTTTTGTGAATCACACTACAAAAAAAACACTTCCATGATGATACGTGTTTGTCACAGTAGGTCACGTTTTCTGTCAAGCATGTACATCCATGATGATTTTATGACAGAATCAAGATAGTCATACCTGTGCTGTCGTAGAAGTGTTCCATGATAATACTCAAATTATCATCACGGAAGTGTCCACTTCCATGACGATAATCGGCCCGTCATGGAAGTGGTTTCGTCAAGGGTAACCGACACATGGCATCCACCGTAACGGGTTGCCGTTAAGCTACCGGGTCCGGTTTTGGATCCGATAACCCGTTAATAGCCTGGACCCATGGCGATTTTCCAGTGTAAAATTCTCATTGGACGAAGAACCACGTGTCAGCTCCTCGGCACGATAGATGTCAGCTGTCCAATGCACAGGAGGCACCTATGATACGTCGACATGTGGCAAGGCCCAAAAGTGGCCCATTTATGTTAAAAGGCTGGGCCTATCCAAATAAACAGGCTGGCCCATTACCGGCCTGCTTGCGTCAGGCCCATTCACAACCACGACCCATACAAGTTACGCAAAATCGTCCCGTTAAAGGCCCATTATAGATTTGACACCATCCCGGACAATCGTCAGATCCAACCGTTAACAGCCCGCTATGTCTTTGGGCTCAATTGCGGCCCGAGTTTCTTTCGGCCTGTTAGCAGCCCATTAAAGAGATGGGCCAATATCCCCACAGGTACGTCTTTCGGCCTTTTGTCGGCCCATTTGGTACTTGGGCCAATTTCTAGCCCGTTTTGCCTTTCGGCCTATTAACAGCCCGCACAACAGTTGGGCCTTTGACAGTCCCACCTGACTTTTGGTCCATTAGCGGCCCATTCTCCACAGCACAATTCTAGCCCGGCCCGACTTTCGGCCTATTAAAAGCCTATGTTGTACATTGGGCCACTTTTGGCCCAAAACGCTTTAGGCCTCTTTATGGCCCGACAAGGAAATGGGCCGAGACAAAAATGACGCTTATTTTGGCCTGCTAAAGGCCCGCGGGCCGTCTCCATTACCAAGGCCCTATCGAGCTTTCAGCTTGTTAACGGCCTGGTAAGAGCCCTTTTTATGGTGGGCCCACATTCGAAGACGAAATCTACTATTTCTAATGGGCCGAGTTGATTGGGCCATCTGGGCCCACATAGATTAGGATGCATTAACTAATTAGTTGACAAGCCCATTTAAAGCCTGCTTCAACTACCCACGTTTGTTCTTTCGGATGGCGTCCAGGTAATGTTTGGGCGTGTTGGCCACCGTTTCAATGATAGCATATACAAAGAATTATCCTACTCTACACTATACCCTCTCAAAAACCTACACTATACAATAAAGAGATTAAAGCATAGAAACTAAGAATAATCCTACACTATATAATAAAGAAATTACAGCATATTGCATCCACTGGGCATCGTAGTTCGCCACCAGTGATAATAAAGCGTACACAAATAACAAATTACATACACTAGGCAAATAAAGCTCATACATCATGGACGCGCATCAACAGAACTTACCATTTGAACTATAGTCTCTTCAGAAAATATGATTGGCTGGATTCAGATAACACAAATTTTAGTCTGCAAAATCTCCAACTCCTTTGTGGTTACCTCAATGTCTTGTTTCATTTTTTTGACTCGTGCATCTGATATCTGCACCTCCAGTCTCAACTTGTTTATTACATGTTGAAACTCATATGAACATTGTCTTGCCACCTTTAGTTGATGCTCTAGAACATCAGCACATTCCAATTCCAATCCATAATCATTTGGTACTGGCCATGCTGCACTACTCTAAGATCGTTGTGTTGATGTCACTTCATCCTAAAATGTTTCTGTAAGTACACATGACTAGGGCAAACATATAGTTACAATAGTGAAGCAAGTAAGACAGACTATTTTGTACATGGCAAAACAAGACTAACAATAATGTACATGTCATGAAGCATAAGCAGGTGCTATTTTAAAAATTATAAAAATGGTTGTCTATGCAGCCCATGTACAGAGATCTCCTCGTAGCTCACGAACGGAGCATGATGTTGGGGCCAAATCCAAAACACAGACATGTCACAAATTTATATATATCTTGTGTTAAGCAAGCAGTTAGCCATTCTGTAGCTCGTATTAACTAGTTGGAACATTGTGTGACATGTTCCAAAAGAGTCTTAGGGAGCATAATGAACTGCAGAGGGATTCATACAAAGCAACTATAGCAAGAAAAACTATGCAATCATTAGCCTCGTATAAACTAGATTGTAAGCCTCATGCAGCAAGAAAAACTAGATTGTAAGCCTCGTATAAACTAGAAATGGTAAGGCATTTAATTATGTCCACTAATAGTTATAACCCTACATCAAGCATCATTGTTTGGGCATCTCATTAACTGAGGACAAATAAAGCAATTGAAAAGAGCAATTTAACTATGCCTAAAGCAAACAAGCAATTGAACGGTTGAGTTGGCAGCATGCATACATGCATGCCTCAATAACATCCTTGGCCTAGCTACATTTGAATCAATTGATGTATCATCTATATAATGGAACAAGTAATGTAACATTGTTTGCCCCCTATGAAGTATCTCGACTAGTATGTAATCAAGATCCTAGTAATGATAGGGAGGCTAATGATGCGAACATGCGTTTGGTTATGACATTTATGACATCGAGAACTCTACCGTAATAGTAAGGAGTTTCTCACTATTCACTAATATAAGATGTTTTAGATATTTAAATGTAGACTACATCCGTACTGAAATGAGGGAACAGACACATTATAATGTGTCTATATACTTCTGATTTACAAAAAAGTTAGAAGATCTTATACTAGTGAGTGGAGGGAGTATTAATCAGTGGCCCAATGGCTGGGTTACAGGTGAAGAACCCTACACAAGCACAGTGTCAGACAAATAGGATGTCCTGGTAAATGTAATACAATGACTTACCATAACTGGTTGTACAGGCTCAGCGCTGCTCCTCCTTCTCTTGCAAGGCTCCTTAACATCTTGTACTTGGAAATCCTGAATCTTTGCTTCATTGCACCCCCTATGCAAGGTGACACAAACTAGTTACTGGTCTCCTTACATGGAAGATAAATATGCATACTTTCTAGTCTCTGAACAACAGCAAAGAATGAATTTATAACAAAATGACACCACATAATGAAACATGCCACATCTCTTGCACACACCCAAATGAGCATTTACTATGTGTGCGCTATGTAAAAACTAGGCGTACCTTCGAACTGGACCTCCAGGTACTCTTGGAGAGCCTAGTTTAGTGTACAGGCAAACCTTTATGTCACCTATGAGTTATACAAGCCCCCACTACAACATCACTTAGTGTTTAAATCATTAACACGCTCTGTTAGGTCAAGAACAACAAGTAATCAAGGCAAACAGTTCTAGTATTGGTGGCTGATAGAAACAAGCAATTCAACACATGTGTGAGCAAATCTTGCACAACACTGAATTACATATCAAGAAAATAAGCATAGAAGGAGGCTCAAAGACCATCACTTGACTGACCAGATTTATGAGGCATTTAAACATTATGTGCAACATATGAACTAACATAAACATTGCATATTTCAGATTCTATAATGAAATGCACATGTATTAGGTTATGCCATGTATGATGCGTAAATCTACACTATAGCAGGTAGGAGTGATTCATCATTGCACGCAGAATGGAATTGTAGGTTAAGGGCCAATTCTATTCCACCTTTTGAGAGCTTATTATCAAAATAAGCCATAAAATATGTAAAGAACTCGTTTTCGAGTTATGGGCATGCGCTTAACTTATTTCCACCACCAATTCCTTCACAATGAGAAAAAGCTTGGGGGTGCTTCCCATGGAAGCTCACTTAAAATTGAAGGAAGGGGAATAGCAAAATGACTCTGTTGTGTGCCTATATTACACTCAAAATGCCACTACTCACGCCCGCGTCACACCTTACCCCCAAGTAAAAACAATCACGCAAGCATTCATTGCCCTGCCTGCTTGCATGTCCTCTCCCCTTTCCCTCTACCTCGATCCCCTACCTGTAGCGCTAGGGTTCAGCAAGCGAGCCACCGCCATAGGTCCCATCAGGCCCGCTCCTCGCCGATGCTCTTTCCAACTAGGCTACATGGCCGGCGGGTATGGCCCCATCTCCCCGGTTGCTCCTCCCTCCGGCGTCAGCCCTCACTCTCATCATCTCTAGCAGCTGCTCCGCTGTGGTCCGTCCAACGCTCTACTCTGGCGGTCTCGGCACAACTACGGCCGACGCACCACTCCAGCAAAAAGCACCTTGTTCCGCCTCCCCTACTCTTAGGCCGTGGCCTTGTGGTGCTTTTACGGGATGAGCTCATCCAACAAGGTGAGGATCTCCTTTGATTTTTTGCTAAATTTTCTTTTTGCTCTGCTATATGATGAATTGCTTTGAGCTGCTGCTGCTATATGATGAATTGGTATGAGATACTGCTGCTACTGTATGCTGAATTGCTATGAGCTGCTGCTGCTATATGATGGATTGCTATGAGATGCTGCTGCGGCGGCGACTGCTGCTGCTATATGATGAATTGCTATGAGTTGCTGCTACTATATGATGAATTGTGATGAGCTGCAGCTGTTGTTGTATGATGAATTGCTATGAGCTACTGCCACTGCTATGTGAGGCTTTCGGGTGGTGCTGCTATATGATAACAACCAGCCACTTGGACCATGGATTTTTGATAAATCATGGTTCTTCATTTAAATTTAGGTAACGGGTTCTTCATTTATATTTAGGCAATGGGCTCTATTTGGAAGACATTGACCAAAATAGATTATGCCAAGTAGATGGTATCTTTGTATTTGCATTTTGAACAAATAATGATGATTTGTTTTCCTATCATATTAATTAGTACAATGGGTTCAATTCGTGATGTTTGCAAGTCAAATTAATTTCTATACGAGCAGCAAAATGACAAAATATAATTCAATCTAGACTTTTCACTGATCATAATACAGATAAGCTGAAAAAGCAGGCAATGAACAGAACTGGTTGGCTTATTATCTGGAGCTTATATTCAAAGGAGCTTATTTTCTTAGGATAACTACAAATAACTGTCCCTAAGAACCCTGGCCAACAACACTGACATACAAATAACATGTCACGATGATTGCAATGGAGTGATCTACCATACCATGCTGTATAGGATCACCGCTGCCCCTCCTTTTTATGTGACGTTCCATGAAAATGCCACATACATCTTGTACTTTTTCATTGCGGCACCCAATCTGCAAGTTGACACAGCTAATTAGAGATATCTCTACATGATAATACATTGCATATCCTAGCAAAGCACACTGGCAGGCACACAACAATACAAGAGAGAGACGCACTTACAAGATCATAGCAATGCCTCAGTATAGGATCTTGGTTGGCCAAGGTGTTAGATCCAGAAGAAACATCGTCCTTGTAGCTCTTGCCAGCTCCATAACATGTAACAGTGACCTGCTAGTATATTTAAAGTACATTTGGCTGGTGATGCTGGACGTGTTTAAAGGTGATAGTACCTCGGCCGCGGCGGGTGCTTGGTATCATGGCAGGCAGTGGGAATCAGGTTAGAAACCTCAAGGGTGATGACGCTGCGCTGGCTATCTGGGGTCCGGTAAGGAGATCTAGGACTGTGGAGGAGGGTGTTTGTGAAGCGGCTCCGGTAGGGTGGAATATGGTGTGGATGAAGCAGATCTGAGGTTGTGGACGAGGGCATCAGTGAAGCTGCTCCGGTAGTTGTGTTGAGGATGGTGTCGACGATGCGGATCTGCAGCCATGGACGAGGGCGTCAAAAGCTGCTCTGGTAGGTTGGACGAGTGTGTTGACGAAGCAGATCTGAGGCCGTGGACTTGGGCATTGGCAGAGCGGCTCCGGTAGGGTTGAGAATGGTATCGGCGAAGCTGCTCCGGTAGGGTTGAGGATGGTGTCGGCGAAGTGGCTCCGGTAGGGTTGAGGACGGTGTCGACGAAGAGGATCAGAGGCCGTGGACGGGTGCGTCGGTGGGGCGGCTCCGGGGGTGTGGATGATGCGGCTCCGGTATATGAAGGAGTTGCTGCAGATGCGCTGCGGTTGACGAGAGGACTGGCGAAGCAGATCTGGCACCGTGGACAAGGCCGGCACTGAATGGGCTGTGGTACAATGGTGGATGAGCAGTCTACTGTTTCTAGGGGAGGTGGGATGGGTAGATGCAGCCGTAGAAGCAGATCTGGTGAGGTGGACGACGCGGGCAGTGAATGGGCTCTGGTATGCCGGTGGAAGAGCAGTCTAGGGTTTCGAGAGGGAAGGGGTAGAATGGCCGATGAAGTACGAACGACGTGATCTAAGATGCTCTGGTGCTGTGGATTAGTCATTTTTGTGGGAGGGGAGAGGAAATGGGGGTGCCGTGTGGTCGGGGGAACCGGAAGTTACCAAAGCAACCCCGACCTATTATGTTAATGAGGGCCATATTGTTCTCCGTGCACCAAGGACAAAAGAGGAATTTCACATGCTACAGAAATGGTCGTGGAAATTTTAGAAGGAGGCGGGAGATTTTACCGCCCGCGGGATCGTTCGTATCCAGTTTCAACTAATTTTGGACAGTGCTAGCGGGAAGGTCATGCGAGACTATGTACACAGGGCACAAGTTAGCAGTTAATAACTGGTATGAAGTCCAACCCAGAAAAAAAGACAATAACTAGGGATGATGCACCGATAACATTTTACGATCACATGGGCACGCCCAATCGTACGGGTGTAGAGGCGCGTTCACAAAAAAATGGATCAAACGCTCAGCCTATGTATTTCTCGTGTAAATATATAATTTAGTGCCATTGGTTATTTATTTTAAACACAATGCATTGACGTGTTAATTTTCATTATATTGCATAGTAACAAATGGATAATATAGATGCACAAAAGAAATGGATATTGTAGTCCGCTACTTAAAAGTGTTACTCATATGATTACATGGCCTCCATTTTATACATTGCAGTACCCGTTGAATTCGTATATGAATATTACATATATTACTTCATAATAGAACCTTAAATCATCCAAGACAAATGAATTTGAATGCAAAACTAACAATGGTGCATTTACATGATAACTACAGTGGTTGTTTCAAGAAATATCACTATAACTATGGCATGCACGATTGAAAAAGACTATTTGAAAAAAATGCGATATGTGAGTGTCTAATCTTTATAGCGTTGAATCGATATTGTATCTTCGGCCACGATACAAAGTAGATATTGATTATGTTCAAGCGATGCACAGCCATGATCGCTAGATAGTGACACATGAATGAATTGTGCAATCTCTCTCACACGCATACATATCTCATTTCTCCGTGGGCATCTGAATCACACACGCTCACTTCATGTATTTCTCTCCCTCCATCAAGGTTAGAATTTGTCTTTCTACCCCGTCCTACAAGTCTCTCACACAAAAACACACACGCTCTCTCTGTCGAACATGCCCGCCCCTTTAATTCCACCCACCCACCACCACTCATGTCTCAAAGTATAACTATGTCTCGCACACATATCCGTAAGGTTAACTCGAGTCCTGGAACCATATGAATACATACAATGGGTTTCCAGTAGAGCACCTTTTGTTTTGAGATTTCGCTCTCACACACACACTCACCAGCGCACACATTGTTTCTCTCTTCATTTTTTTTCGGCACTTGCATGCACACCGCTTGTTTATCTCCGTGATGCTTTAAGTATGCCTCACACACATGCTATCTACCTATCCCTTAATATATATATGTAACACACAAACTCCTTCTCCCTATCTCTAAGTGTCATTGGCACCCCCCCACACACTTCCCAACACCGAAGGAGTACGGTGACACCTCGATCTTGATAATAATCTATCTACTGGCTTCTCTAAACACACATACACACACTCGCTAGTTGTGCCTCTGTGCCTACCGCGCACACACTCTTGATACGTCTTTCTCTCCCTCCCCCCTCACCCCCCACAATAATGAAAGCAGAAGGGTGACACCTCGATCTTAATCTTAATCTATCCATTGGCTTCTCTCTCAAACACACACACACTCACTAGTTGTGTATCTGTGCCTCGCTCACACACACTCGATACATCTTTCTCTCCGTAACCCCCCTCGATATGTAGATTTCTCGCGCGCGCACAACTGTAGTGACGATGACGCTGAACCCATTGTGCCTTGTTTTTACCGGCCTCATGTGATAGTTTTCGCCCTGTTTTCTGTTAATTAAAAAGGCAACCTTTTCTTTGTTACTACCTTCTTCCATCTATATAGGGCCTAATGTGTTTATCGAGTCTAACTTTGACCAAATGTTAGAGCAATAATACATGACATGCAAGTTACACAAAGCATACCATAAAATTTTTACGTGAAAGGAGCTTCCAATGATATAATTTTCACATTATACATCCCATGTACTATTAATCTTATCAATAGTCAAAGAAGGTCTTGAAAAATGCATTAGGCCCTATATAGATGGAAGGAGGGAGTAGTGAATTTGAGATCATTCGGGGCAGACATAAAATATATCACTTCAAACCAATTATCGCAATAACTATTTGAAAAGAAATATATCTCTTGCATCATACACAAAGAACATTTGATGGACTAGTTAGCGTCGGATGCTCACAACGCGATGACCTGAGTTCGAAATCTGTCTTTGTCGGTGAAACAAGCCTTCACGTATGTTACCCGGACGGTACACAGGCTCAAGTGGCAAAAATGTGAGCAACACCAAGCATTCAAGACAAACCCAAGCTAGGGAGAGAGAGCTCTTTGAGAAATCAAAGGGCGGATCAAGAAGACCAAGACAAGCCAAGACAGCAAGATATCACTAAGGAAAAACCTCCCTTGCCGGGTAGGCGAGCCTGGTCAGGTCGAGACCACCCCGAAGACAAGTCCCAAGACTTCCCCGGCAAGGATTGCCGGGGCACTGGCGGCCTGCATCCCCGCCAAGGCTCCACCGCTCCACCGCATCACGACGCAAGTCATCCATCGGTGCGGTGTCGAGCCCCCAGATAACTAAGTGGCTATCATTTGGTACATGGCAGCCATTTAGAAGGAAGTTCACCTCTGTATGACACCCTTCCAGAGGCGTGTCAAGCAGAGAGATGGAAGATGACAAGAGCGGCGCGGCAGGCCTACCGTGCCGCATCCACAGCGCGACACATGGCAGTGCATTTAATGCGCTTTGTCCTAACTGCCAGAGTTAGGTATGATAGCACTGCTAGCTATCTAATCGCTGGATAATGACCATTTTGCCATTGTGGTAACCCCTTAGCCTATAAAAGGAGGACCGTGGCAACCTTAGAAAGGATTCGGACCCTCGTGTACTCATATGCGCGTAGTTGCTCTCGCCGAGGCGACCTTGCCGGGCTTGAGCACCGCGCGTTTTCACAGTCTCCCCATCAATCCACCAAAGTAGGAGTAGGGTTTTATGCTTCTTAGCGGCCCGAACCTGGGTAAAAACCACTAGTGTCACCACGGCCGTGCTGTCCCACGGCCTCCGCTCTTTGTGCAACGCGTCCTCCCCCCTGCCGAACCACAAAGGGGCCGATGGCCTCATAGGTGGCCATGTTCTACCACGACATCTTTGGCGCGCCAGGTAGGGGGCAGCGCTTGTGCAAACCCGAGGTCGTGGACGGCGCGTCGGTCTTCATCATCATCTTCTTCATCGTTGGCTTCATCATCCATGGCGCCCAAGAAGAAGTCCGGCGCGACTGCTCACCCTTCCACCTCGAAGGCCCCTGTCATGTAGCCGCCTATACTATGGGGGTTGTAGCAGCGTCGGGGGACGCAGACGCCATGGGGAACATGATCGGCACAGGTGGCGCTGTCATCGTTACCCCCGCGGCCGAAGCGGGAGCAGAAAACGCCAGAGGAGGCCGGCAGCAACATCGCTCCGACGGCCGTGCTCCACAATGCACGGGTGGGGAGAATGCTCAGTCTCCCCCCATCATGCCGAAGAGCGTAGCCACAGCGACAACGCTCGCTCTGTTGTGAACCGCAGCCACCTGGTTGCCCCTACAACGGGCGCAACAGCGGGGCAAGCACCTCCCCCGGGGCGGGGTAACCAAGATAAAGCGCCAAACAGGGCCATCAACCCCCAGGCGCACCCTTCTCGCCACCGTACCACCGTGGTGGCCGGCTCACAGCGACGAGAGCACGGCGCCGCCGCCACTGTTACTGGCAGGAGCCGAGCAACGTCGTGGTCTGCGTCGTCGTCTATGCCAAGCACTGCTTCGGAAGCCATGGCGCAAGCCCAACTCCTGCTGAGATTCCCAACAGCGGCCGATGAAATGGATGAGTGGAGAGCCACCATCCAGAGTTTGGTCGATTTTGCTGAAGCGGCAGGATCGCAGCAGGCGGATCCGCCATGGCTCCCGCAAGCGACAGCCACGGCCCGAGCTGCTGACCGAGCTGAGGGGACCACTCCAACGGTACAATCCCCTCCGCAACGGCCAGCGCAAGGACCACAACCAGAACCACGCACCCAAGAGCCCGATGAGGTATCGATGGCCTCATCTGACCTTCGGGCCCATCGAGATCAGTGGCAGGTCCTGGAGGATCGGCGGAGGGAGGACGCGTGCGTCACCATAGAACGACGCCGCAAAACCCGCCACCAATCCGACAGGCGCAATGGCCCAGACATCGACGAACCCGCGCCCAGTGAGGGTGGATACCTACCTTTCGAGGTCGGGTGTCCTGCCTTTACTCGCGAGCTGCGTCAAGTCCGTTGGCCATCTGCCTGCGTTTTCAAGCCAGAAATACCAGAGAAGTATGATGGAAGATTGAACCCAGCAGAGTTCCTGAGCATCTACACTATCGTTGTTTAAGCTGCCGGGGGAAGAGATTGGAAGGTGTTCGCCAATTACTTCCCTTTGGCAATCAAGCCAAATGTGAGGTCATGGCTGATGCACCTTTCGAAGAATTCCATCTCATCATGGGTTGACTTGTGTCATGAGTTTGTTAGCGCCTTCACGGGTGGCCATCAAGAACCAGGACGGCCCAGCGATCTGCAGCTCCTTCCATAAAAGGAAGGGGAGAGCTTGCGGAAGTACATGCAGAGGTTTAGCCGAGTGCACAGAAACATCCCAGACATCCACCCGGCAGCTGTGATTGCCACGTTCCAGTCCAACATGCGCAACAGGAGGATACGTTCCAAGATGAATGTTCGGTTGCCCAAGACTGTGAATGAACTGTACACTTTGGCAGATAAGTGTGCCAGAACAGAGGAAGGAAGGTGACTCCCCGAAGAAGAGGATGGCGTCGAAGTTGACTCAGAGGATGACAACGATGCCGCTGACCCGAAGAGGAAGAACAAGAAATGCAACAAGAAGCGTATTGAAAGGGCCGTATTGGCTATTGAGGGCTCTGGCACTCCAAGTACCGGCAAGAAGGCCAAGACCGAAGGCCCCGGCAAGGAAGTTGCCACGTGCACTGATTGTTGGGAAGCTGCGGCGGCCGAAAAGGCTGGGAAGGCTGACGGGCCATACTGCAAGATCCACCGGACCAAGGGCCATGATCCCCAAGAGTGCCACCAAGTTGAGCAACTTGTCAAGAAGCAGAAAGCTGAGTACGAGAAGCATGACAAGGAAAGAGACCAAGAAGGTGTTGGCGGGAAGGGCCGAGGCGGCAGAGGAGGCCACCGTGGCAAGGTTCCCCAGCATCCAGAGAGACCTGCAAGAGGCCGTGAGAAGAAAGAAGGCGAAGACGAAGGGGATGAAGAGGAAACCAGTGAGCAAGAGTTTCAGAAAGCCACTGAGGCCCTGTGTGTTGACGGAGGCGCATCTTTGCACTCCTCTCACTGCCAGCTTAAACAGTGGGCACGTGAGGTCAATGCCGTAGAGCCAGCAGCAGACTACCGAAAACCGCTCAAATGGTCCCGCACGCCCATCATCTTCGATGAAGAGGACCACCCTGACCGCACCACCACGGTAGGGTGCTTGCCGTTGTTGGTTTCACCAACAATCCGCAACCTCAAGGCCACGAAGATGTTGGTTGACAGTGGGGCTGGGTTCAATCTGATTTCCCCCAAGGTGCTTAGCAAGCTTCAAATATCAGATGAAGAGCTCAAGATTACTATCACTTTCCAAGGGATCAACCCCGGCAGGAGTCGTCCTAAGGGAAAGATCATGCTGCCGGTGACATTTGGAGGAGAATTGAATTACCGGACTAAGAAGGTTGTGTTTGATGTGGTTGATCTCCCCCTGCCGTACAATGGAATCCTTGGTTGTCCAGCCCTGGCAAAATTCATGGCGGCATCTCACTATGCCTACAACACACTGAAGATGCCGAGGCCAATGGGCATCATTTCCATTCCGTCAGACAAGAAGGACGCAATCATATGCGTGGATAAGATGTACCTAGATGCAGTCGCCACTGAGGCCGCGGAAGCTGCAGCTCCCGCCAAGGAAAGTAACAAAGGGAAGAAAGCTAGCAAGGATACCGGCAAGGAATCCATGAAGCGTACCTCTTTGGAGTGTGCTGCACCTGTCGATGATTTATCGGAGAGCTCCACTAGCAAGAAGCCCAAAGTTGCCTCACCTGCGGTGAAGAAGGTCCCGGCACGGCTAGATGGCGTTGGTGGTACGTTCACCATCAGCTCCACCCTTGATGACAAATAGGAAAGCGCGCTTGTTGCCTTCCTGCGGGCAAATGTAGATGTGTTTGCCAGGCAACCATCTGACATCCCCGATGTTCCCAGGGAGGTAATCGAGCACCACCTAGTTGTCTGCCCTCATGCCCAGCCTGTTAAGCAGAAAGTCAGGAAGCAAGCTTTGGAGCAGCAATAGTTCATTGCTGAGGAGATCAAGAAACTTGAAGCAGCTGGTTTGGTTAGAGGAGTATTGCACCCAACATGGTTGGCGAACCCAGTGGTGGTGCGCAAGGCGAACGGGAAATGGAGGCTTTGCATAGACTTCACGGATCTGAATAAGGCATACCCGAAGGACCCGTTCCCCTTGACGCGCATTTACCAGATCGTAGATTCCACTTCTGGGTGTGATCTGCTTTCCTTCTTGGATGCATACTCTGGGTACCATCAGATCTTCATGTCCAAGGAGGATGAGGAGAAGACCGCACTCATAACCCCGTGTGGCACATACTACTTTGTATGGATGCCTTTCGGGTTGAAGAGTGCTGGATCCACTTTTGCAAGGGCAGTGCAAATTGGTTTCGAGCCTCAATTGCACAGGAATATTGAAGCTTACATGGATGACATAGTAGTCAAGACCAAGGACAAATCAACTCTCATTCAGGACTTGGAAGAGGCCTTTGCAAATCTGCGCAAGATCAACTTGAAGTTAAACCCTGAGAAGTGTGTGTTTGGCATTCCCTCCGGCAAGGTACTTGGTTTCTTTGTATCCCACTGGGGGATAGAGGCCAACCCCGACAAGATCAAGGCGATCGAGCAGATTCAAGCACTCAAGATAGTTAAAGACGTGAGCTGCCTGACCGGATGTGTTGCCGCACTGAGCAGGTTCATTTCGAAGTCTGCCGAGTGCGCCTTTCCGTTCTTCAAAATTTGGAAGAAGGCAAGGCCAATGAAGTGGACCCCGAAGGCAGAAGCAGCACTGCAAGACTTGAAGACCTATCTTTCCTCTGCTTCCACCTTGGTCGCTCCTAAACCACAAGAGCCGTTGCTGCTGTACCTAGCGGCAATCAATCAAGTGGTTAGTGCAGCATTGGTGGTGTAGCGGGAAGTGGATGAAGGAGCAGCCGCAGCTACTGTCCCCTCCGGAGAGGAAAGTGAACCCATCCCGGCAAGGCCTGGTGCAGATCAGAAGAAAGAAGAGCAGGATAACAGAGACAATTCCAAGACCGTGGCAAAGAAGAAGGTGGTGCAGCGGCCATTGTACTTTGTCAGCTCCCTATTCCAGGGGCTAGATCATGGTACTCTGGCGTGCAAAAGTTGATCTTTGGCCTCATCATGGCCTCAAGGAAACTACGCCACTACTTCCAAGCCCACGAGATCACAGTTGTCACCCGCTTCCCTTTGCAACGCATACTGAGGAACTCGGAGGCCACTCGCAGAATAGTAGAATGGGCTTTGGAATTGTCGAGCTTTGGTCTGAAGTATGAGAGTACGTCAACCATCCAGAGTAGAGCATTGGTGGAGTTCATCGCGGAATGGACACCAACCCCAGATGAAGAAACACCAGAAACAGTTATCCCCGGCAAGGGGGCCCCCCAAGAGTGGATCATGTACTTTGATGGTGCCTTCTCACTGCAAGGTGCAGGGGCTGGCGTGCTCCTTGTTGCACCCACTAGAGAGCACCTCAAGTACATGGTCCAAATGCATTTTCCTTGGGAGAAAGCTACCAACAACACTTCAGAATATGAAGGACTCCTTGCCGGGCATAGGATCGCAACAGAATTGGGAATTAAGAAGTTGATCATCCGTGAAGACTCGCAGCTTGTGGTGAGGCAAGTGAACAAGGATTACCAAAGTCCATTGATGGAGCCATACGTCGAAGAGGTGATGAAGTTGGAGGAGCGTTTTGACGGATTGCAAACAGAGCACGTGCCACGTGCGGAAAACAGCATTGCTAATCATCTGTCAAAATGCGCTGCACAGAAGCTTCCTATGGAACCAAGGACTTTTGTTCTCCATCTGACTCAACCCGCAGTATCCCCGACAACAATGGCTAGAAAGAGGAGGAAACTGGACTCCGGCAAGCCTCTCCCAGTAGAGCTTCCCGAAGCCCCCGGCAGAGAGGTTGGCGGGAACAACTCCACTTCGCCTGGTGAGCAGCACCCTCCTGCCGAACCACCAGTTCTTGCGGTTGAGATATGCGCTCCCACAAACAAGGAGGTGTCGTTGATCCTTGTTGTCGAGCCCCAGGCTCCAACTTGGGCACGACACATAGTCCATTACCTCCAAACAGGAGAACTTTCCGAGGAGCAAGAAGAAGCTGAAAGAGTAACTCGGAGGGCCAGTATGTATCAGTTTGTCGACAACAGGCTATACCAAAGGAGGCCCAACGGTGTGAAATTGAAGTGCATTTGTCGGGAAGAGGGGAAGGAACTGTTGGCGGAAATACACAAAGGCATGTGCGGCTCCCATATTGGATCAAGAGCCTTGGTTGGAAAAGCTTTCCGGCAAGGTTTCTACTGGCCCACGGCCCTCCAAGATGCAATCGAGCTCGTCACAAGATGTGAAGCCTGCCAGTTCCACTCCAAGAATATCCATCAACCTACTCAAGCTCTCCAGACGATCCCTTTGTCATGGCTATTTTTGGTCTGGGGGCTCGACATCTTGGGCCCCTTCCCCCGTGCTATCAGGGGCTTTGAATTCTTGTATGTTGCAATTGACAAGTTTACAAAGTGGCCAGAGGTGGAGCCTGTGAGAAAGGTGACCGCACAATCAGCTATCAAGTTCTTGAAGGGATTGGTGTGCCGCTTCGGAGTGCCTGCCAGAGTTATCACTGACAACGACACCCAATTCACAAGCCGCCCCTTCATGTAATACGTTCAAACCCTCGGAAGCAAAGTTTCATTCGCCTCTGTTGCTCATCCCAGGAGCAATGGACAAGCTGAGAGGATGAATGCTGAAGTGCTGCGAGGACACAAGATAAGAACTTTTGACAAGCTGCACAAGTGCGGCAGACGCTGGATCGACGAGCTGCCGGTGGTTCTTTGGTCCCTCCGTACGACACCAAATCGAGCTACCGGCCAGACTCCCTTCTCCCTAGTCTATGGGGCAGAAGCAGTGATCCCCACAGAACTCATATACGGGTCACCTCGAGTATTTGCCTATGATGAAGTAGAGCAAGAGCAGCACCGGCATGACCATGCCGTGCTCCTTGAGGAGAACCGTCTCCGGGCTGCTACGCGTGCTGCATGCTACCAGCAAGCCCTGCGTCGCTATCACAGCCGCATGGTTCATGCCTGGAGCCTTGAGGAAGGCGACCTTGTCCTTAGGCGTGTTCAGTCCGCCAAGGGTGCAAACAAGTTGACGCCAAAGTGGGAAGGCCCTTACCGGGTAGTATGAGTCACCAGACCCGACGCAGTCTGTCTGGAGACTGAAGATGGCATTCAGTTGCAAAACTCATGGAACATTGAGCATCTTCGTAAGTTCTACCCATAAGGCGCGGCTGTCGGGCCCTGCCCGGCAGCCACCCTTTTGTACAAGCCTTGCCGATGCGCATGTAACCCTTTGTACAAAGCCAGGCGCAGACCTTGAGCACAGACAATAAAACGAAGTGTTGGGGGGCCCCCAAAAACTTGCATGCATGCATAGCATAACATGAACATGCCATGATCATGTAGATGAGATCATATGTTACCTTGTTTCCCTCTGCACTAACTGCAGGACTCTTGCCGCAGACTTGGTCCCAAAAAGGAAAAACGGAAATAAGCTCTCATACTGATCCCCGACAAGTCAAACAGATAAGTTCCCTCTCGTCCATACATGTCTCTGTAAGAAGGAAACTTGTGCATAGAGAAACCTCGTCACATTCGAAGCATTTGTGCTCCCATCCTTTGACCCGAACATTGCTTCAATCAAGATGGTTGTAGTGGCTTTTGACAAAGGGGGTTCGACGAGGGGCTGGTCCCCTTCCATAGTTTTGAGCCCGGCAGGCCCAGCCCTGTGGCAACAAACGGAAGGCGCCCGACAGGATAGCTTGCCGGAAAAAGCTTGTTTACATAAAAGTATAGAGGCACTCCTCCTCTGCATGGATATAGTACATGCACAAGTACCCGGCAAGACCGTTTTTTTTTCATTAATATGCGGATAAATGAGTACAAGGCTTATAGAGTACAAACATGGATAGAAGAGATTACATATTTGAAACTAAAGTTTGGCAAATGCCTACATGTTTTAGATTGAAAAAAGATAAGTGCCCCATAATCCCTTTCTTGTCCCTCTCCTCCTAGGAACTACAGTGGGAGGCAAAGAGGGCAAAAAGAGTGCCTAGGCAGAAGCCCAGCCTGACCCCGTCAAGACCTGTGGGACACAGTCTGACAAGATTGAGAGGGCGTGGACGAAGGTGGTGGGTGGGGAGAGCAGCTAGGCGATACCCTGGTCAACACCACCAGGGCCAGCAGGACACGGCAGGGCGGACGAAGCCGGAGTCCGTGGGGAAGCCTGCCGGGGTCCAGCTGGAAGACTGCTGGAGGAGCCGGAAACACCATCCACACCCAACGCCCTGGCAAATCGCCTTGCCGGGGAGGAGATGTAGGTGCAAATGGTGGTGCCGCCGGCCTCCCGCTGACGGTGACGGTGCGGCCGGCGTTCAGTCGGAGTCGGAGCCGTCGTCCTCCCCATCGGCGCCGTCGTCATCACCATTACTGTCCTCCTCGCCGCTATTGCTCGAGGAGGAGCTTTCGTCATCGGTCGAGCTCTCCGCGCAGCACCCTAAGCGAGCACCCGAATGCCCGAAGACCTTGACGGAGAGCAGGGCGGCATCCATTAACTTGAAATGGAGAACGTGCCCAGGCGCCAAGCTGTGGGCACGGGCAAAGGTCTTCCAGCCACGCCGGAGAAGCATGACATGAGGAGCGGGGAACTCCACGTCCGCCCGCATGCTGCCATTACAGCAGCCCCTCATGTGCAGCCTCAGCCCCGATGGCTTCTCGACCTCCATCACCCATGCAAATGGGGTGGGAAGCCGAAGATGGCTGCGCGGGGGCCCACGCAGCTTGATGATAAACTCCAGCGGCTGGTTCCTGACATGGCCTTCGTTCAGGTCCAACGCGGCCGGAGGAGGTGCGATCAGAATGCCGCCCCATCCTCCTCGACCCCGAGCGCCACGACGACCATGGCCACGTCCCCTCCCGCCTCCTCTCATGGCGGGCTCCACCCCCGTGTCCCTGATAGGAGGATGGAGGCGCTGTCGAGCAGAAGCCGTCATTGCCACCACTGGGGTGCCACTATGCCCTCTCCCCCTCACCATGGTGGAGAGATAATATCAGACGGAAAGAGGAAGAGATGGGTGTGAGCCAACACTTCGCCTATGTTCCCTTTTATAGGCGCACGAGACCGGGGCTGGCTCCTCACCCAGGGGGCAACCGCCCTGATCCACCAATCCGACTCTTCTGCGCCATAACGGCGCCCAGAATCAAGACCGACCTCCTGAGCCTATCCATGGTGCCTGGCTTTCTGCCTTGGCACTCATTCCCATGCCCTCCGCGTCTGCCGCCAACCCTGCACAATGCATGCGGCATATGTGGCAGGAACAGCGGGGGCAGGGGAGTTAGTGGAATGGCAGTTACCGCCCCGTCAACGTGGAACGTTGGCGACCCATGGGTCATGGTGTAAACCTCCGCCACGACGTCTTGCATGACGCACGGAAAAACCGAAAACTGACTCAAGCACAGGTTAATGAAGAAGCAATGAAAATATCAAGAAAAAGAGAATACCAGTGCAAGACCCCTGCCTGTGTACCTGATAGGGCCTACCCCAATGATGCTCGGCAGTACGTTTGGGGAAGGCCCGGGGGCTCCTGTCGGTGCAACAAACCTTCACGTATGTTGCCCGGACGGTACACAGGCTCAAGTGGCAAAAATGCGTTCAATACCAAGCATTCAAGACAAACCCAAGCCAGGGAGAGAGAGCTCTTTGAGAAATCAAAGGGCGGATCAAGAAGACCAAGACAAGCCAAGACAGCAAGATATCACTAAGGAAAAACCTCCCTTGCTGGGCAGGCGAGCCTGGTCAGGTCGAGGCCACCCCGAAGACAAGTCCCAAGACTTCCCCGGTAAGGATTGCCGGGGCACTCGCGGCCTACATCCCCGCCAAGGCTCCACTGCTCCACCGCATCGCGACGCAAGTCATCCATTGGTGCGGTGTCGAGCTCCCAGATAACTAAGTGGCTGTCATTTAACACGTGGCAGCCGTTTAGGAGGAATATCACCTCTGTATGACACCTGTCCAGAGGCGTGTCAAGCAGAGAGATGGAAGATGACTAGAGCGGCGCGGCAGGCCTGCCGGGCCGCATCCACAGCGCGCCACATGGCAGTGCATTTAATGTGCTTTTTCCTAACTGCCAAAGTTAGGTATGATAGCACTGTTAGCTATCTAATCGCTGGATAATGACCATTTTTCCATTGTGGTAACCCCTTAGCCTATAAAAGGAGGACCAGATTCGAACCCTTGTGTACTCATACGCGCGTAGTTGCTCTCCCCGAGGCGACCTTGCCAGGCTTGAGCGCCGCGTGTTCTTCATGGTCTCCCCATCAATCCACCAAAGCAGGAGTAGGGTTTTACGCTTCTCAGCGGCCCGAACCTAGGTAAAAACCACCAGTGTCACCACAACCGTGCTGTCCCACGGCCTCCGCTCTTTGTGCAATGCGGCCTCCCCCCTGCCGAACCACAAAGGGGCCGATGGCCACATAGGTGGCCGTGTTCTACCACGACAGTCTTAAACTTTAGATTTTTATATTTTTTTAAAATATATACTTCTTTCGCTACTGTACTAGCAGTGGAACCCACAGAGTACTTAGAATACAAGATTAAGGATTGATTTGTTTCTTTTTAACTTTCTGTACGATTCTGTAGCCACCCTGCAAGTCATGTACACTGTACATGCAATTAACTTTTTATCTTTGAGAATCATACACGCAATTAACTCAAATGAATTGGATGTGACTCTATTATTTCTAGCATAAGAGCATCTCCAACGGCAACCGGCAAATTTCCTCCTGCTCCCGTCCGTGGAGGACGACATCCAATGCTAGTAGCATACATTTTCACAACTCTAACCAACCAGAGGAAATTCGTGCAAACACGGACTGATTTCATATAAGCATGAAGGATTTCATATAAAAAGCTGGATCTTCATATAAACATGACGGATTTCATTACATTTACATGAGCTAAGCGGTCCTAATCTGGCTCCCGTGGTATAATTAATACCTAATCTAAATAGCAACCCGCGGATCCCTTTGTCTTCCTCATGTCCGGCAGACACTTGCGGGGTCGATGAAGGTCCTCGCAAGAGACGAAGCAGCCAAGAGACAACCTGTATACGCAGTCGTCGCCTCAGCGGTGACATTCATGGGACCCAAGCGGCGGCGTCCTCCCGTGTTCTACTTCTCCTCGATGATGGCGGCGGACATGGAGAAGCTGGCCACCGACTCGTCGCTCTCCGCACACCCGGCTTCTGTCTCTGCCTGCATGGTGCTGCCGCAGGCACGGGAGGCACGGCCACAAACACGGGAGGCGCGGCCACCGCGGACATGGGAGGCGCGACCGCAGCCACTGGTGGCGCAGTACGACACGACAGTGATGCCGCCCGTGCCGCTGTGCTCATCACCGTGCCGGTGTGGAGCAACTCGACACTCCTCATCGAGCTGAACTGGAGTGGCGAGTTGCTGAACCACACACTGGCTTGAGGCGGCAACTGGCTCCGTCAGGCCAGGCGAGGTACATGAAGCACCGAGCAGCCTCGCTCATATCCGAAGGGATCGGTGGGCCACTCAGTCGGCTAGTATGTCAGAGAACGGCTCTTCGAAAGCCATCGAAAGAGTGGAGAAAATGGTGAAGGAGGAGATGGGGGAGCAGAGGAGGGGTGCGATTCTTGCCTGCCGTCTGGCCTTGTTTAAAAAGAGGGCGGACGGTATGAGCTTGGCCGGTGTCTGGCCTCGTTTAAACTGAGGGCAGACAGGAGGAGCTCGGCTAGCGTTGCGTTTAATTTCGGCCCGCTCAAGAACGGACGTGTGGCCAGTGTAGGTTTCTCGGTTTGCATGCGGGTTTAATGGAGGCGTTTGATGGAGGCGAGGAGGCGTGTTCAGTCGGGCGTGCAGCGGGCGGCACAGTACTATTAGATTTGACAGCCACTAGTAAAATAGGACCGTAAAAATAAATTGAGAAATGGACGGTAAAGTAGTAGTAAACCAGGACAGTTCCCAATACGGCTTTAATGCAGACGAGGGAGAGGGTAGCGGTTCCCGAAATGTTGAACGGCCAATGATGCATCCTCCTTCAATTAGTAGCATGCTGAGGGAAGTAGGGAGGAGGACACGGAAAGGAGGCAGCACGATGTGAATGCAAGGCAGTTTGCACTCATATAAAGGCGCCCCTCCATTCCAATGCATCCACCACATTGTACGCACCTACGCACCTACACTAAGCGCAACAGTTCTCACTTCAGACCCATGGCGGCGATGCGATCGACCGGTCAATGGCTGTGCCAGATGATCCACGACGCCGGCCTACAGCATGGCACCGAAGATCGTCTCCAAAGGGTGTTGGCGACCGGCTGGTTCATGGCCATCGTCAACGCCGGGTACGACTCTCAGTTCGACAAGATGATCGTTGCCACCATCAACAAGTTCACTGTCGTGAAGAAGCTCGCAGATGACATCGCCGTACTCCTCCAGCCTACGCGTCCAGGCTCCTCATTGCCTGCCACCCTAATCGGCCTCCGTGGTGAGAAACTCTTTCAAGCACTGGTGGCCCTGTGACTGCCCGCTGACGCAACAAAGAATGTCCACCTCGAGGTCGCGCTCGCCGCTAGGCGCCTCACCCTGCATGAATTCATCAACCTACACATCCACGTGTACAAGGAATTCGTGTACATAGGCATCTACAAGGCCAGTGAGGATGCTATGATGTTGGCCTTCATCAGCCGGCTGGAAGCCTTGGACGCCTTTGTTGAGAAGCACCTTGGCCTCGACACAAAAGCCGCCGCTTCTTAGCCGGTGGTCGGTGGCCCGGCGCACTGAGTCGAGGAGGAGGAGGTCGTTGATGGATGCCTCTTTCTTCTTGCTTCCTGTAATCACCACTGTGATCACGTCGTCGTGGCCTTAATTCTTATTGTACTATGCATTGCCGTTCTAGTCGATAAAGACATGTGTGATCCCTTTGCTCACATTTGACGTCAATTATATGCATCACTATAACTAGTACTCCCTCCATCAATTTATAAGTTGTGCTTACCTTTTGCATCAACTTCATAATTTAAGTACGATGCTTGACCCGACCTACGCACTACTCGCAAATTCAAAAATTAAGACCGAACTTATAAATTCAAAACTACTCATGCAGCACGCTTGTCACGTTCGCAAGTTCAAAACGAGAAACTGGAACACGTACTACAGGAAGCATGTCCCTTCCCCGTCGCATACCACACTGTCGTTCCGGTCCCCTGGTCAATGCACATTGGCTAGGCTTTATATCGCTACAACATGTGGGACCGCATGTGACCAAACCGATGATGCGCCAACCTAGCTACTACTACTATACCCTGCTTATCGGGCGGGAAAAGCCCCACCCTAGCGCTTCCAATCATTATTTCTATCTATCGATCACGCCAAGGAGCAGAACCAAATGTTACAATTTATACATGTTTAAAAGGAAAAGGCCTGCTGTACCGATGTTCAAAAAAAAGGAAAAGGCCTGCCACGTTCGCGTCGCACCCCCAGACGCCCGGGAATTGAGAGTACTCCATGGTCCGTCCGACACGCCACATAGCTACGAAAGGCGTGTTGCCTAGCATTTTCACTTCCATGTGGGACTGCAGTTGAGCAAACCGACTACAGCAAACCGCACCCCACCCGCCGCGTTGGAAAATAGAAACGAGGAGGGGAAGATCTAGCTGTAGCACGGAAGCCAAGAAATTTGGTATCAGATGGGACTCATTGATAGAGTAGGAGCACTCCGTACTACTCCTACTACGAAGTTTGTACTACTACTACCACCACTATACAACTAGGTACGTGCACGTCACAGCATCGTAGGAACAAAAAATGGGAAGATCTTGTTTTGGGTGATTTATCTTTATTTCAGTCAACGTATTATGAATAATATGATGTGGGGCGCACCCATGAAGCCACGTGGCATGTCTGGACGTCTTATTGAGAGCTTCTTGTGTGGATGATCACAATGTCGTGCTGCTTGTTCGAGAAGAACGTGTATGGGTACAATTAGGTTATAGTAGATCCGAATCGCAGCCACCTAGACCATTGGACCAACGTCAATCAACGGTTTATATCGTGTACGTGCAAATACACACATTGACTACAAAAAAAATAATGAATATCGAATATATAATGCATAATACCGCATATTGGATTTCTCTAAAGTCAAACTTTGTATACTTTCAACAAGTTTGTAGGAAAAAGTATTAACATATACACCACCAAATATATATCATTTGATTCACCATTGCTTTTATTTCCACATCATGTAAATTTGTTAGTGTAAATGTTCATATTGTTTTCACCAAATTTGGTCAAGCTTTATAAAATTTGGCTGCAGTCAAAGCTATGCACGGAGTAAATCACAAATGGATGGAGTGGAATAGATATAGATATAACTGTACAGATAAAAAATATAGTAATATAGTCTATATATATTGATAAGGCTTCTACTTTTTTTCTAGGTTAGAACTCGCGTTGTTGTGTACACATTGTTTTGATTTGCGAGGAGTGTAGGACTACCGCCTTGTTCAGATCCTATACCAGCAACCCCACCATTATCCTTAATTAATTCACATTGGCAATTAAGATTGCATTATCTTAGTTCTAGCCGGTTCTTCGGTTGCTTGGAGGAATTCCATCTTGTTATTCAGGTTGATTTTGTGCATACGACAAGATCATCGATCAACGAAGATTGGTTTAGTAACGATTGTCGATTTGTATCACCGGGTACGATATAGCAGGATCGTCAACATCAAAATCCACCAAATCGATACTTATCCCGACTATCATTGAAACATTGGGTCGCGATCATAAGACTACCACCTAGACAATTCCTCCCTCTAACATACATATGAGCACCCATCACATTATCTAGGTCCACACCTCCCTCTCTCTCTCTCAAAACACACACACCTCTCCACACGATATGTGTCTCTTGCTCTCTCTCCCATCCCATGAAAAAAGGCACACCACCATTCTCTTCTTCTTGCTACCCCCATCTATGTAGTTAGGTCTCCTTGCAACAAACAAGCATTCATCTCTCTCTTTACTATCTCTTTCTACCACACATAACCTTCCACCCCCTAGCTAGCCGTGCTATCGAGGTCTATCCAGCTCTCTCACACACAAATAGACGTTGTCTGTGGGTCCCTTCATCGCACACACACTATCGCTCTCCCATATCCGCAACCTCGTAACCTTGTTAATCCTGATGTTACATGCACCTCTCTCTCTCTCTCTAACACACACACGCACATGCACACACCCTCTCTCTCCCTTTCGGACACTCCTCTCTCTACAACACACAAAGTCTTTCGAACACGCATATGCCCCTCTCTCATTAGGTATCGCTGCCCCCGCCCCCCGCTCCTCTTTGTCACACAAATATTGTCTCTATATCTATCTCTTGCAATAATACATGCATAGTCTAAATTGAAACCAACTACAAAAATGAGCTCCGATTACAAAAATCAAATCCACTCCCAAACAGAATATGAAAATAGGGAGAAATTGTGCACACAAATGTTTGTTGCGTTGATGAATGTCAGTGATATGATGTACTACTCGTACATCCACACAGACCCATTTCACACAAATTACATTAAACCCTTCTCAAAATATGGTGCGCATGTGATGTTTGATGTACTGCTCCTACCAGCCTTCCTCCGACACGTTCCAACATATTGTGCTACTTGAGATTCTATTTTCCTCCTCAGACCATGTGAAACCATGAAAAGGTCACCCCCGCCCCCACGGGTACTGTAGCTCGAAGCTCCCATACGGACACAACACCCACCCAAGCACGCAGTTGTTGCCGAAGTGGACAGCACCGCGGCCTTGGAAGAGGACGGAGTCTCCGACATCGCCGAGGTGGAGCACGCCCTCGACGACCATGTGTAGTGCGCGCTGACTGGCCACGCGGACGGCAATGTGAGTTAGCGGCTCGCCCTCGTCAGCCACGAGGGGTAGCTGTGCTCCAGCAGCACGCCCTGGTCGGTCACGAGGAGGTGCATCGCGTTCTCGCTGCTCACAATGTGGATGAGCGTGTTCTCTAGTAGCATGCCCGCGAGCATCGCATCATCGCCGCTCTCGACGTGGACGAGAGCACACCCACGAACATCACATCGTCGCCAGTCTCGACATGGACGAGCACATGCTCCGGCAGCATGCCCGTGAACATCGCATCCTCGCCTCTCACAATGTGGACGAGCGCGTTCTCCAGCAGCATGCCCGTGAGCTTCGCATCATTGCCGCTCTCGACGTGCACGAGAGCACGTCCGTGAACATCGTATTGTCGCCGCTCTTGACGTGGACGAGCGCGTGCTCCAGTAGCACGCCCGCGAACATCGCATCCTTGCTGCTCAGGCACACGAGCGTGTGCTGTAACAGCACGGCCGCGAGCATGGCATCCTCACGGCTCACGAGGTGGTTGAGCGCGTGCTCCAGACAGTACCCCAGGAGTCGGGACGTGAGCACCGCACCCCCGGCTATGAGGAGTACTGCATGGTGCCCATCTTGGTTTAGGAAAATCCCGTGACTCCACCGCTCCCTGGAGGAGGGCGAGCTCCAGTGGGCGCTCGAGGAGTCCCACGCCGATATGCAGGTGGCAGCGGATGTGCAAGATTATCCTTCGAGCTCTCCTCCTCTTACGAAGATGCCTCCACCGCTCCCACCGTACATCCTCTGCCTCGGTTCTGGTGGACCTTTGCAGTTTAGTTTTATGGAACATTAATATTTGGATTAATCTTACCTCTACCAAACAGCAAAGGATCAAGACTAATGCAAAAAACAACCTATGACTATCAGGCATAAATAGATGATGTGGCGACATTGCATGCTGGAGAGTAATGCAAGCATATTGCAATTTATGGATTGCATGCATGACTAGCTTATGTGGCATGGTTGCATGGCTAGGAAAGGCTAGAGAAAAATAAATAGATAATGTGTTTATAGTGCACTCCACTAAATGGGATCATGTAAATATCTTTAGAGTGCACTCTACTTTTTTTAGACTATTAGGTGCACCGGATGCCGTGTCATGCTAAAAAATGTTAGAAAAAATCAGCTCCAATGTTTTAAAAATCTATTATTATCTTGAAACCAGCCACACCCACCCCTCACCTCATCAAAAATCCCGAGGAGTATGTCTTGAGTGAAGCATAATTTATTTTTACTGATATATGTATATCAAAACTAGAGTGTTTATATTTCAAGTCTAAGAACAAGTATTATTCTACTACTTTGGATCCATTGCATCGCACGGTCCGGCATATTGGTAGTAGTAAGAAACAAATATCGAGTTTGGCACGAGTTCGTACAGCGGGAGCACCACAAGGCCTAGCACAGGAGTTACATTTCCCTCTCGAGGCCCATGGGACCGAGCTTCAGTGGCTTAGTGCACCTGCCTTTGAGTCAATGACATGTGGACCCTACAGGTGGCAGGCCCACATGTCATTGTCACAAAGGCAGAGGGGCGGTGGGACCGAGAGGGGTGAGGTGCAGGTCGGGGGACGTGTGGTGTCATGGGTTTGAGCGGCGTCATGGGAATCGCATGTGGCTGTGGTAGAAACTTGATGGTCGCCGCAGTTCAGCTGGCTCACATGTCATGCACACAAAGGCAGAGGACCGGTGGGGCCGAGAGGGGTGAGGCGCACGTCCATGGACGTGGTGCTGTGGGTTGGAGCGGTGTCGTGGGAATTGCGTGTGGCAGTGGTAGAAACATGTGGTCGTCGTAGTTCATCTTCCATGGACAAGTTGTCATATCTACTGACACATGCATTGCATACCGATCACTGCAAAGAGTAGTAGAGAAAACTAGGCGGATAAATAGCTAATAATAGTGAAGCAGACCTACGCTACTACACTTGTTCCAAAGACATGCACACCAGCGAAATAGTTCATCTATATCAATGTACACAGAGAGGAATTTTTTTTTACAAGAGAGGAAATAGTTCATCCATCTATAATGCCCTGCTGCTGGTGCCACTTCTTCTTCTTCTTCTTCTTCTTCTTCTTCTTCTTTTTCTCATTTTCTGTGGGAGACGGCTTCGCAACAAGCTCTTTCGACCTTGCAGCTATCTCGAAACTCACACGGGAATTGAGGGCAGTGATGTCGCTTGAAACTGAGTTGGTATTTCCCCAAAGAGGAAGGGATGATGCAGTATAGCTACGGTAGGTATCTCCCTCAGTTATGAAACCAAGGTATCAATCCAGTAGGAGAACCAAGCAACACTATGTAAACGGTACCTGCACATAAAGAACAAATACTTGCAACCCAACGCATAAGAGGGGTTGTCAATCCCTCCTAGGTAACAGCGCCAGAAATTGGCAAGTTGACGGGAGAATATTTGATCCTCCCCGGTAAAAACATATATAAATTTGTGATAGATTGGATAAATAGCTCTCGATAAAATGCGAAATAAAATAAGTAATAAAAAAGTGCAGCATGGTATTTTTGGGTTTTTGGAATAATAGATCTGAAAATAAAAGCGAATAAAAATAGATCTCAAAGCAAATATGATAAAGAATAGAACCGGGGGCCATAGATTTCACTAGTGGCTTCTCTCAAGAAATAGCATACGGTGGGTAAACAAATTACTGTTGGGTAATTGATAGAAGATCAAATAATTATGACGATATCCAAGGCAATGATCAATATATAGGCATCACGTCCAACATTAGTAGACCGACTCCTGCCTGCATCTACTACTATTACTCCACACATCGACCGCTATCCAACATTCATCTAGTGTATTAAGTTCATGGAGAAACCGAGTAATGCAATAAGAACAATGACATAATGTAGACGAGATCTATTCATGTAGAAATAGCCCCCATCTTGTTATCCTTAGTAGCAACGATACATGCGTGTCTTCCTCCCCCTTCTTCACTGGTAAAGAACACTGCAAGATCGAACCCATCACAAAGCACCTCTTCCCATGGCAAGAAAAATCGGTCTAGTTGGCCTAACTAAACCAAAGATTCAAAGAAGAAATACGAGGCTATAAATAATCATGGATATGAGAGATCAAAAGAAGACTCAAATAATATTCATGGATATAGATCTGATCATAAACTCAAAGTTCATCGGATCCCAACAAACACACCGCAAAAAGAGTTACATCAAATAAATCTCCAAGAGACCATTGTATTGAGAATCAAAAAGAGAGAAGAAGCCATCTAGCTACTGCCTACGGACCCTTAGGTCTATGGTGAACTACTCACGCATCATCGGAGAGGCACCAATGAGGATGGTGAACCCCTCCATGATGGTGTTAGATTGGATCTTGTGGTTCTAGAACTTGCGGCGGCTGTAATTGTGTTTCGTCGACTCCCCTAGGGTTTCTGGAATATTTGGGAATTTATAGGGCGAAGAGGAAGTGCATGAGGTCTCCGTGGGGGGCACAACCCCCCTAGGCGCGCCAGGGCTCCTGGGCGCACCCTGGTGGGTTGTGCTCCCCACATGTCTCCCCTCTGGTGCTTTCTTGGCCCGCTAGGTGTCTTTTGGTCCAGAAAAAATCTCCAAAAAGTTTCGCTGCGTTTGGACTCCATTTGGTACTGATATTCTGCGAAGTAAAAGGCAAGCAAAAAATAGCAACTGGCACTGGGCACTATGTCAATAGGTTAGTCCCAAAAATAGATATAAATTTGCTATAAAATGAATATAAAACATCCAAGAATGATAATATAACAACATGGAACAAGCAAAAATTATAGATACATTGGACACGTATCAAGCAGCATATTTTATCCGCTCATAGGTCAAGGGATAATTCTCCCATCCAGATGACCTTAATCTCAGTGTCTCGTCACCCTTCTCAAGATTTGTTTTGAGCATAGAATTTGCTATGTCGAATAGGGATGGTGTTTCTTTATCACAATCGTCTATAGGAGTTCTGGTTTGTAGGTCAGCGATTTTTTTCAAGTCAAGGTTGTACGGTGCGAGCTTCTGTTTGTCCCCTTCGATGGCTGCCCCACAGAAGTATATGTCCTCCCGAGACATGAAATCGTGGAGCTCACCTAGTATGGAGGGCGCGTGTATAATGTGATACACCAAAACTTCATCTTTGAGGCACAGTTGAAGGACGGCGGCGCATTGGATCATCCCAGTGGCACGCTCCATGTACTCTACATCGAGACTGATGACCTTCATCCCCTCCTTTTTGAGGGAGTTGGATACATTGTTGATCCACTCCTGAGTAACCCTTGGGTGGTCGGTGACGGTGGCAACTATGCTCAATGAGCCTTCGACGAGGACATGTTTCATGCTAAAAACCTGCATAGAGATCTCTTTCGCCATTTGGAACCGCTGGACCGGAGGGCTATGGTTTGGAGAACTAGGATTAAGATGACTAGTGTAACTGAAGAAGATGATTATTTAAAGGGGCTTCGGAATTACTCCAGGAGTATCTGAAGAGGTCAAAACAATGTGAATCCAGTGGGGTTTGAATGCAAATGAAGGAGAGGTGAAGAAGCCGAGGAAAATCGGTTGCCGATGGAGAAGTAAATGGGAGAAGTGGCATGCAGGCAGTTGATTAGACGGCTAGGTAGACCAACCCGCAAAACGAAAAGGCTATGCAGGTAGCATACTAAGGAGTGGTACGTGTCCGTGTACATGCTCATCCTTCTATCGCTACATGTCCCACTGGTTAATTGAGGTCACTCTTTCGAATCACCGTGGTGAAATATTTTATGATTCCTTTTTATTTATGCACCCCTCCTGATAGGTGGGACCTACGCAAAACCCACTTGGGTGGACGAACAGATATACAAATATATCCATCTCTTTGCACAAAAAATGTGTCGTAGCTGGTTCAGATGGATATTGGCGCGTGCCTGTGAGACACAACCTTTTCTGGTTAAGGAATATGCGATTATCCTAAAAAAAGAAAAGCCCTTCTTCACGCTTCCACATTGTGTGAATCAGAGCTCCGCGGAAACAATAAGGTTCGAACTCTGGGGCATGTGCAAAGATCTAGCCTAGCCGCAGCCTCAAGCTCATCACTCCATGGCTTGACCTTGTCGAGTTCGTGCGAGTGGGGAAGGGAGGACACGGCAGTTTACCCAGGTTCGGGCCACCTTGCGGTGTAAGACCCTACTCTTGCTTTGTGGTGGATTACCTTAGGAGGAGGCTGAGAGTAAACTATGTCGTGGTGGAACACGCACCTATGGGGACACTGGCCCCTTGTGGTTCGGCAAGGGGGAGATCACGTTGCACAAAGAGCAGAGGCCATGGAACAACATGATGGCGGTGACGCTGGTGGTTTTTTGGCCGCTGAGAAGCGTAAAACCCTACTCCTGCTTTGGTGGATTGGATGGAGGAACACAACGAGCATGTAGCGCTCAAGCCCAACAAGGTCGCCTCGGGGAGAGCAGCTACGCGCGTAAAAGTGTGCAAGGGTCCGAATCCTTTGTTAGGTTGCATTGGACCTCCTTTTCTCTACCTATATAATATTAAAGGACGGATTGTTTCTCCACTTTATTTTGTCCATTAAGTTGTTTTTCATATGTCCTCTTTTTTTTCGTCCGTCATTTTTGCGTTGGAGAAAAAAAATTGCATGTGTCCAAGTTGCGTTCGTTGTAGCACTCGAACCGTGGCCACGTAGTTTGAGTCCACTCGCATGAACCAGCTCCCTAGCTAGCCCACTGTGTGAGAAACGAAAGGAAGACTTCCTTTTATATCTTTATCTCTACTCTCAACCTAATATTAAAGTACGGATACTGCACCACAAGGAGTCGAACCCAAGAGCTCACACACTAGAAAGTTTAGAACGCTAGCTAGTGGACTAACGAAGGCCATGTGTTTAATTAGCGCGCACTTGACTATATGTCCACATCTTCCTCTTAGTCAAAAAAAAAGCGTACGCATCTAAACGTGCATGTATCGTGCAATCAATCAGCCTCAGATAAAGCTTAAAAAACCAACCCTAAAAAAATAAATAAATAAGCTAAAAAAATGAGCCCCAACTAAAAAACATGTGCGCATATGCTCGCAGTAAAAAAAATGGATACACACGTTGGACGAGCACAACCACGGCTGCCATGCATGCTGTTAGCGGCCAGAAGATCAATCGGCCAACATGCTCCACGCATCATCATGTGCTCAATTCAGACAATATTTTTTTCATCTCTACCATATTACAAGTAATATGTGCACATAAAAATGTATAACCAGTCTATTCAAACCAAACATTAGTCTTTAGTCGAATGTCTTCCAAATACAGTTAGAAAAAAGATTGGTTATGATTTTCACGTGTAGGGTGGACGATTGTTTCTCCACTTTTTTTGTCATTGTTTTGCTTTGGTACGTCCTTTTTATTCCGTTTCGTATGTTCGTTACCGGTCTCCTGTGGTTTTTGTTTCGTTTGGTACCTTCATTATAGGCCCTCAAAAAGAGAAATAGCATGCGTAGAGGGATTCGAAAAGGACTCATGAACCAACTCATTCAACCAAGGATCCTGCAGAAAGAGAGGGTGCATAGACCGTCTCACCATAGGTGGAATTCATTTACGCTTCGAAAACCTCCATCATGTACTTTCTTCAAACCTCCTCCTTATATGTACGCTGCGGACCACGCTTGCGGGTGTGGTGCGCCAAGGACTGGAACTCCAGTGGAAGGAGCGGGACATGGGGCTACTAGAGACTGTGATCAGGAAGATGACAACGAGGATGATAAGATTGGGAAGCAGAGGGTGGAGGGGAGGTCGTGGGAATCGAGACGCCACAATCGATGACATGTGCGGCGCGCATCGCTTTGCCATCGTGGTCTTGATCCCGCCAATCTGGTCACGCGTCAGCACGACGTGTCTCCTATCTTGAACCATCATCCTGGAGAACCTTGCCCTCAATTGAGAATCATTTTTGGCATTGAGTGTCCCGCGACACAATTGCCTAACCATGGCAACCTTGATTCACGACAACTGGTGTTTTCTCCATAGCGAAGCATGAACGTTGTGCTTATCATGCTAGGGACACGCATTTTTCTTTTCCGTTGCAACGCATGGGCATGTTTGCTAGTACAGCGTAAGGGGTGACCACAGTGGCAAAACAGTCTTTATCTAATGATTAGATAGCTAACTGTGTTATCATACCTAACTTTGGCAGTTAGGACAAAGTGCATTAAATGCACTGCTAGGTGTCATGCTGAGGATGCAGCCCGGCAAGCCTATCGTGCCGCTTAATCATCTTCTGCTTATCTGCTTGACACGCCTCTGGACAGGTGTCATATGAGGTTAATCTGTCTTCCAAATGGCTGTCACATGCTTAGTGGAAGCCGCTTAATCACTTGGGGGCTCGACACCGCACTGATAACTGATTTGCGTTGCGGTGCGGTGGAGCGGTGGAGCGGCGGTGCCTTGGCGGGGGGATCGCCCTCGGCGGACCTGGCAAGCTTGTCGGGGAAATCTTGGACTTGTCCTTGGGTCGGTCTCGACCCGGCCGAGCTCTCCTGCCCGGCAGGGTAAACCTTCCCAAGGGGATGCTCTGTTGTCTCATTTGTCTTGGTCTTCTTGATCCGCTCATTGATCTCACTAAAAGCTGCTTCTCTGGCCTTGCCTTTGCTTTGCATGTTGGTGTAGTTATTCCCTTGCTGAGCTTTGGCTGCCGGAGCGGAGGTCCACGGTCCGTGCACAAGTCAGGGGAAACATACACCTTTGTTTGTGTACCCCTACAGAAGCCCCTGGGCATGAGCCATACGTATCACTGGGCACATTGGGTTAGGCCCCAAACAGTGCATGAACACGTGTCGAAGAAGTGCCGCGCATGCAGCGGTTGTTATGATGACCAGTCAATCCAACATCCACTCCACGTAATTACCGCAGGTCGTGGGGTCGTGGGTCTGTAGCAGTTAAGGGGTAGTGTGCCTGTAAAACGTAACTTTTCTTAGAAGGATAGCGAAGAGCCAGCCCCCGCACCCGTTCCCAATAAAAAGGGCAATGCGAAAGGGCACTGCTCATTTGCATCTGTTTCTCCTCCCATCATCTTCTTCCTCAAGCCAAGCAACTGCTCCCACGCCAACATCCGCCTCTGCGCCCTGCTAGATCTCCCATTCTCCCTCCGATCCCAAAAAATGGGAAAGAAGGCCGCCGCTATGAGGGGGAAGCGGGCGGCCACCACAAAGGATGCAGCAGCGGAGGGGAAGAAGAAAAGAGTGGCGGAGCTGGACAGGAAGTGGCAGGAGGACGTGGTTTTCTTCCAGTCAAACTTGGATAGTAATACTCTAGTCACGAAGTATGCGTACATGTGGGGGAGGGAAGTCCCAAAGGGGCATGGAGCGCCTATGGTCCAGCCGGAGGGGAACGTGGATCCACCGAATTCGTATCGCTTCTTCTGCGTGTACTTTCTCTGCGGTCTCACCTCCCCCTTCTCTAATTTCTTCAAATCCATGATGGTGGTGTATGGATTCCACCTTCTGAATTTCACACCCAATGCAATGGCGTGTATGGCAATTTTTGCCATCTGTGCGAGAATTTCGTCAGAGTCGCCCCCAATGTGGACTTGTTCAGGCACTTCTTCATTCCTCGGGTTGAAGACAAATCTCACAGCTCGGGGAATATAAGCTAGATTCCCCGGGGCAAGAAGGAGGACTGGGATTACCTCCCTGGCCAGCAGCGCAGCAGATGGGAAGAATGGAGGGCAAATTGGTACTGGATTCAGGATGAGGACGCTCCAGAGTTTTGTGCGGCGCGGACGAAATGTGTTGTGCGCGACAGCGAATGGAGCAAGCCAGGCCTTACCGATGACAGGCTTTGCCCGGCACTAAACAGGATTGCCCGCCTCAAAGCTGCCGGGCTAACCATTGAATAGGTGGGGGCCGACTTCCTCTGGTGCCGCATCACGGAACTGCAGAAGAGGCATAGATTCGCTTGGGAGTATGGAGATGCTACTGACAGAATGCGTCTGTACCCAGGCCTTGCCAACAATCTGTCGGTATACGGCCATGGTTGGCTGTGTGAGCAGTTGTTCGGCAGCCTTGGGCCATTTCATTTGCTGACAAAGGTTGTCCCGCTGCACATCAACTCCGCTCGGGACCAAATTCTGAAGTGGATGCCTGACCGCAATGCTTATGGAGTTGAGGCTGATTGGCAACTGCCTGGGCTGGATGCGGAGATGCAGTGGGTCTCCAATCTGGAAGAAAGGGCTTCTAGGGCAGAGGGCAACATGATCAAGCGTACCTCTAAATCAGAGGTAGAATTTATCAGGAGGCGGATCGAAGAGGACAAAGCGCTTCGGGCTGCCGGGAAGGCGAGGCCCAGAGAAGAGGAGGAGGAGGAGGCCGAAGGCGAAGGTTCTTTAGATGAAAGGGGTGAGGAACACGCCACGGAGGATGTTGCTGGGATTGACCCTACCGGGGTGGAAATTCTTCATGCCATGGTAGCAGAGGCCCAAGGAGGAGGCGGGGCTGAGGAAGCCGAGCATCCTGAGGAGGAATGGCTTGCTATGGGTCCTCAAGCCCTAGAGCCAAATCTGGACCAGCGCCCCCGCAGGCGGGCCAATCGGGGAACAACGGCCCATGCTCCCCCGCCAGCTATCAAGAGGGTGAAGAAGATTGCTTCCAAGAGCAATAAGTCAGATGTGGTATGCCGCCATTCCTCCCGCCTTTCTGAGGCCAAGACTCCACCCGCCAAGCGACGAGGGGTCACAGGGGTTGATCCAAGCCCCCAGTCAAGTCCGGCTTCCTCACGCAGCTCAACCCCGCTGGAACCCCCAGCTCCACCGAAGAGCTCAAAGCTGCCGCAAAGCTCTGCTCCCCCGACTCTGAAGAGGGGTAGAGTGACCCCGCCACCTGCGGGATATGTGCTAGGCACCATGCTCGCGGACCGAGAGTAAGGAGAACAATTGGTTTTCCTTGTTGAGGTACTACGCACTCGACAATTCCTGACTCAATCTTGTTTGTTGACTTGGCAGAGATGAAGAACCCCTCATCCATCGGGCCAAACGAACCAAGCAGGCAGCGGCGCCGGGGCCCTTGGCGACCACCGGTCAGGCGGGAGACAGGTTGGGGGATCCTGTGCCCAGCCCCCAGTCCATCCCCCGGCACGAGGATGTGGGGCGAGTTTCGCCCGCCCGGAAAGACGTGGAGGAACACGCCCCATCCCCTGCCAAGGGAGCAGAGAAAGCCCAGCAGGGTGGGGCCCACCAGGAAGGGTTAACCCCAACCATGGTCCAAGCAGAGAAATCGCCGGCAAGGGCCTCCACTGAGGAGTCCATTCATCCTGAGACCACGGCTGCCGAGGGAGGGGACACGGACCGCATACCAGCAGCAGACGTTGCCAGGGAGGCCGACGCCCTTCTGCAGCAAACACCACCGGGTAATTTACTTGCCCTTGTCTCTTTTTATCCATTTTGATGATTTCTGGTATCTCATCGTCGTTGCTTGTCGATTTCATTTGCAGCCTTGGCGACCAAGGAACCTGAGCTGCTGGAGGAAGTGGCTAGCATTGGGAAAGGTGCTGCCAAGGAGGCCGCCAACATTGCTGCTGCGGAAGGCCACGAGCATACTACCGAGGATATCCAAGAACTCCCAAAGGAAACAGAGAAAAACTTTGGCAGCACATCAAGTTCAGAGGCAGTTGTTGAGGAGAAGACTCCTCTCCAAACTATGGGTCCTCTTCCCTTTTTTGGCACACCGGCCGCAGTCCCACAGCCACCTTCAAGCAAATTGGTGTTGGTTCTTGCCCAACCTAGGCTTGCAGTCCCCGGCTCATATGTTGCAGTGGGCATGGATTTCGATGAAGAAATCAGGCGTATCCTGGTACCGCTATCCCAGAGAGTCGAAGAAGCTGATGACTCTGCTGATGGGGCCAAGGACTTGTCCTTTTTTGAGTCCATGGCAGCAGGAATCAAGGACATGCAGAGTAGATATAACTTGAAATGGCAAACGATCAAGGAGCAACATGACTCTGTTGGCCTCATGGATTAGAAGTTGAGGGACAAAGGCAACGAGTTGCGCAAGTGGCACAACAAGTAGTTTCAATCCCTTCAGCGGCGATAGGAAGTGATAACCATGGCCAAGGAGGATGTCGTTGCATGGGAGGTCCGCTTAGCGGAGCGCGAAGCACTTCTGAATGCCAAGCAGAAAGACATCTCTACCCGGGAAGGGAACCTTGAAGCCACCCTCCGTGACAAGGATGAGGAACTGGAGGCCCTCGTCCAACAGCGTACCAAAGACTTAGGGGACAAGCACCAGGCCATGCTGGATGTGCTCACCCTTGAATCCTCTACCCAGCTGAAGAAGGTTACCGATGAGCTTGCTGCTGCATCTGCCGTCAGGACTGACCTTGATCAACAAGTGGCCAAGCTGACGGAGGACCTTGCCGGGAGCACCAAGGAAATCGTGGCTCTCAAAGAAGAAGCGCAGAAAGCAGAGACCCTCCTAAAGGAGGTGCAATCGCAGCTTTCCTCCAAGAGCCCGGACCTTGACACTGCCAACGGCACCATTATTGACATGAAGGCAAGGCTCGGCACTTTGGAGAGCGAAATTGAATCTACCAGAGCTCGCGAGAAGTCGCTGATGAAGGACTTGTATAACGCAAGGACCCTCCAAAAAGATGCGGAGGACAAATTGCAAAGCCAGATTGAACAACGCGACCTCTGGATCAAAAAATTGGTTGACATCGCCGAGCGCCTCACTACCCAGATCTCGAAGATGGACATGAAGAGCTGGGCTTTTTCCGTCAACAACCATGAAGTTCCAAGTGTCAAGCTGACACTTTTCTTTGAAGGTTTGATTGAGGGGCTGAAGATGTACAAGGATAACAGAGCTGAATGCTTTGCTAATGAGTCCTGAAAGCTCGCTCGCGGTGCCCTCTTCATGGTCTTGAGCAACCTTGCTTTCCGCCACCCAGACCTCAACCTTGCCGATGGCTTCAAGAGGCTGTCACCGGGTGCCGATACCTCTGCTGCTGCGGAGAAGGCTGGTCCTCTTGCCGACAAGGTTCTCTCCATCCCAAGGGTCCCCGGAAACCGCCAAGCTTAGCCTTGAACTATTTTTACTTCCATGGTGCCCTGTAAAAAAACATAATACGTATCTTGTGTTTAGGTCTCGTACTGTTCTCGCTTTGGCGATCTTCGAACTGATGTTTAATTATGTTCATGCATGCTATCCCTTTTGTGTTTACCCATTGATATTTGTATGGTTAGTTTCTTTCGTGTATTTTGGTTGCCTACCAGTAGCATGTTGCCATGATTGCTGTGAGGAACGGGTCCTTAGCATTCAGCTGGCGAGGAAACGCCGCCGGCAGGTTTTTCCTTAGCGGTCTTTGATGTTACCGCCCACTTCGTTGAGCAAGCTTGAAACAAAGCGGGGGCGCAGACAAATACAGCAAGGTGCCATCACATGAAAGACTAGCCATACAAAAACCTTGGTTATCCGAGGGATAAGCAAGCGCATGCTTTGAAGAAAAGTTAATAAACACGTTCGTTTGTGCCCCCCTCGTTGGTCGGGTGTGCATTTGGTCACGCGTAATATCTTCTTCTCCACTCTCAATCGCTCCTCTAGTTTGTGTACCTTTAAAGGGATCGTGCTCGCGTATCTACTTTGTTCTGCAAAGACAACAAATGGGAAGGAGCACAAGGGAGGGACTAGGCAGTCCATTAGTCATGCACCCACCCCCGGCAAAGGCTGGAGGAACTAAAAATGCTTGCAACTGATGACGTATGGTAGAAAATAAGGAAGGATCGGCCCCTTTCTCCTTTTCCCCGTACTGCCAATGACTTCACGGCAGCGGGCGTGAAAGGCCTTGTCGGAGCATGTTTGCCGGGGCGTCAACCAACGGATTCACACCAGCGCTCTGCTCAGGATTTACGCTTGGTGGGATAAATGCAGGACTGAGCTCTACGCGGGCTCATCGACGTCGGTGGCGCTACCAGTGCATGGGTCGATCATTGACAAGTGAGAAAGGAGGGGAAGGAGGACGACCACACACCATTTTTCTTGTTTGTCCAAATGATACTCTTCGGCATCGGACATGCTTGACAGGAGCTCGCGAGGAGGGCGATGTCGCCGCACGCCTCGCTTCTTTTTCTAGCCGTGGGTAGCATGGTGGCCACGCCATCCGTGCCGCCCATGGTCATCGCATCGCCATCGTCTTCCACTCCTGTCACTGTCGCAGCTGCGGCGGAGACGAGTGGCGGGATCTGGGTAGGACGAGGCTAGGGAGCAACGCTATTCTTCTTCTTCGAAGCCGTTGACGAAGAGAGTTTCGATAAAGATGATGATGGTGCAGCTTGACATGCTGTTTACAACCTCAGGTTCGCTCAATCGATCCCCCCTACCTGGCGCCAAAGATGTCGTGGTGGAACACGATCACCCATGGGGCCACTGGCCCCTTGTGGTTCGGCAAGGGAGAGATCACGTTGCACAAAGAGCAGAGGCCATGGAACAACATGACGGCGGTGACGCTGGTGGTTTTTTAGCCAGGTTTGGGCCACTGAGAAGCGTAAAACTCTACTCTTGCTTTGATGGATTGGATGGAGGAACACGATGAGCACGCAACACTCAAGCCCGACAAGGTCACCTCGGGGAGAGCAGCTACGCGTGCAAGTCTACAAGGGTCCGAATCCTTTGTGAGGTTGCCTTGGACCTCCTTTCATGGCTTAAGGGGTGACCGCAGTGGCAAAACAGTCTTTATCTAATGATTAGATAGCTAACAGTGTTATCATACCTAACTCTGGCAGTTAGGACAAAGTGCATTAAATGCACTACTAGGTGTCATGCTAAGGATGCAGCCCGGCAAGCCTGCCGTGCCGCTTAATCATCTTCTGCTTATCTGCTTGACACGCCTCTGGACGGGTGTCATATGAGGGTAATCTGTCTTCCAAATGCCCACCACGTGCTTAGTGGAAGCCACTTAATCACTTGGGGGCTCGACACCACATTGATAACTGATTTGCATTGCGGTGCTGTGGAGCGGTGGAGCAGCGGTGCCTTGGCGGGGAGATTCGCCCTCGGCGGACCCGACAAGCTTGCCGGGGAAATCTTGGACTTGTCCTTGGGGCAGTCTCGACCCGGCCAAGCTCTCCTTCCCGACAGGGGAAGCCTTCCCAAGGGGATGCTCTGTTGTCTCGTTTGTCTTGGTCTTCTTGATCCGCTCTTTGATCTCACTAAGAGCTGCTTCTTTGGCTTTGCCTTTGCTTTGCATGTTGGTGTACTTATTCCCTTGCCGAGCTTTGGCTGCTGGAGCGGAGGTCCATGGTCCGTGCACAAGTCAGGGGAAACATAAACCCCTGTTTGTGTACCCCAACAAACTAGTATAGTGGGTGAGCTGCCTTGCGAGTGCTCAGAGGATGAGAATGAGTCAGTCCTAGAGAAGACTAGGATCAGCCCCTCTCTCTCTACGGTGGAGGCTAGCCTATATTTATAGTGTCCTTGGTCCTCTTCCCTCATAGCTTAGGCGGGAAGGGATTCCACAACAGCCGATTTGAAAGGGGACAAGAGGTACATCTTATCCTGACGCAAGGTTGTCTTCACCTGCAATGCTTCTGGCCATGACGCGGTGGTGGGCTCGGCGATGACATCCGTCCTATTGAACTCGTGGTCTTGGTCTTGTTACACCGGAATGGAAACCTTTGGGGGATCCCTCGGGAACCCGCGCTGGTCCTTTCCTCCTTAGCACCAAAGAGGGCATTGTCCTCCTCTTTGCCCGCTGGCGCCCGCCTGGCCTTGGTCGTCATGACTCACATCACTGCGAGACTTGTG
The DNA here is from genome assembly GCA_011799875.1 of Thinopyrum elongatum. NCBI lineage: Eukaryota > Viridiplantae > Streptophyta > Magnoliopsida > Poales > Poaceae > Thinopyrum > Thinopyrum elongatum. The sequence continues at coordinate 292,070,463 of CM022298.1, read as the reverse complement.
AGGCAGGGTACCTGCATAGAAATCTCCGCTCCTCGGGAGGCAGGCTCAGGGAGCTGCCCCTCGGGAGGTCTTGGCACCATTTGCCTCGCGAGGCCGGGGGGCCCTCACGAGTGTCTTGCTCGCAGAGTCTTGTAGCTAGGCCGTACTGGGCCATTGATGGGGCCATGCACTAGGCCGCAGGCAGGCAGGTCTGGGTACCCCTGGTCCCAAAACATCGACAGTAGCCCACGGGCCCAAGGCGCACTCGCCCTGGCTTCGAAGCGAAGGCAAGGGGCGAAGGGCGAAGCGCCGCGGGCCCCAATCGCCTAAGGGCCAGGCTTGATGCATGGCGTATGATGGGACGGGGACGCCTCCACTTCCCCACGTCACCTCGGCAACTACCCAGGCTGACGAAAGTCTGGACATGCATGCTGCGAGGCCATCATTGCATGAAGGTGGAGGGGCGCCGGTTGGCCCACGATCACCTATAAGAGGGCAAGAGGGCAGAGTCCCATCCCATCTCTGCCTTCTTACCCTTTCTTCTCCAATCTCCACCGCAGCCACCGCCTCGCCGAAGCAACCATGGCGCCAGTGAGGAGGTCCACTGCCGGAGAGAAGGGCAAAGCCCCCAAGGAGGGGCCTGAGTCGCTGCCGCCCAAGAGGGGGTGCGGCCGCCCCCGCAAGTCCATGGCAACGACCGCAGCGGTTCCCCATGGGTGGGGACGGGCGCCGCCAGGGGTCCGCATCGGCTCCGGCAACCGCGAGAGGAATCCTTCCCACGGGTGTGGCCACGAAAGCCGCGGAGGCCGATGGGGAAGGCACGCGGCGGTCGCCCGTTCACTCCGCCCGCGGGCCCATTCGGACGCCACGGTCCGCGAGTTTGTGGTGTGGATGGAGAGGCCTCCGAGCACCTGGATCCGGCTCCCGCACTCCTTCGCGGAGGAGCTGCCAGTTAGAGGACCTGTCGGGCTGTTGCTGTAGCTTGACGGCTGCTGCAACCGGTCTTCATGGGCAGAGGTAGAGGCCACCCCTTCAGGTTACGTCCACCTGACCCATGGGTGGCATACGCTTGCCCACGCCTGCCGCTTGTCGGGGAGGCACACCCTCCACTTCAAGTACGATGGGGCGACGACACTCTTCATCAAGATCTTCACAGCAGACGGTAGGCGCCTGGAATGCTGCCCCGAGGGCAATGACTGCGACGGCGACCGCCACTCCGACGGCGACGCCCTCGGCGGTGAACTTGCCCTTGGCGACGGCTGCGACGCCTCCAGTGGCGGCGACGCCACCTCCGGAGGGAGCTCGGGCGACGACGACCACGACGAGCCGCCGCGTCGCCATGCCCCAATCAAGGAGGAGGAGGAGGACTCTGACTAGGCGCCGCGGTGCCAGAGCCAGCATCTCATGAACCGCGGCCCTCGGGAGGCCGCTCCTTTTGTTTTCGCTTCCTGCATCAGAAATCACGAAAGGCCCCACGGGGGTGTGTAAGAAATCATGGCAAACTCACCTTTTATATTAATCTTTTATTGCGTTTCTGAGTTGTGCTGGCGTCCATCATTTAAGCTCAAGCCCTTTCCTCCTCGCGAAGCTTAGTGCCCTGCGTCGCCGGGACCTAGTCCCTAGGTAAGCTTCTGTCGTCGCTGGTATGCCAGGTCGTGATGCCGTGCGCAAGCCAGGAGGTGAGTGACCCGAGGTCCGGTAAGAGCTCCTGAGGCGCAATGATCAGGAGGTCCCCCTTGACATGCAAGCAACTTTCGTACGGGAAAGGATTTTTTACCCTAACGTTTGGCGGAAACAGAGGCGTGGTATCAATAGTAGGGCTCGTGCCTGGCGCGGAGAGGGTGACTTAGCTCTGGGTGCTCATGCTCCACGAGGTGCTCCTGCGTCGTAAGGGCGTGCTTTCCTGGAGCTTTTGATCCTGTGTGTGATACTTCTCCATCGTATCCATAATTTTTTATTGTTCCATGCCAATATTATACAACTTTCACATACTTTTGGCAACATTTTATATGATTTATTGGACTAACCTATTGATCCAGTGCCCAGTGCTAGTTCCTATTTTTTTGCATGTTTTTTGTTTCATAGAATATCCATATCAAACGAAAGCCAAATGCAATAAAATTTTACGAAGAATTATTTTGGAATATATGTGATTTTTGATACATGGAATCAACGCAAACGGGGGCCCACATCCCCCAACATACACCAGGGTGTGTCCCAGGGGCCAGGTGTGCGGTGGTGGGTTGTGCTCACCTCGTACATTGGTTGGAGCTCTACCTAAGGCGCAAGGAAGCTTATATCTGGAAACAAATTGTGTTAAAATCTCAGCGCAACTGGACTTACGGATCTCCGGGAATATAAGAAACGGTTTTCGGCCAAAAAACGGGAACGCGAAATAGAAGAGAACAGAGGGATAGATCCAATCTCGGAGGGGCTCCCACCCCTCTGCCGCCATGGAGGCCATGGACCAGAGGGGGAACTCTCCTCCCATCTAGGGGGGAGGCCAGGAAGAAGAAGAAGAAGGGGGCTCTCTCCCCCTCTCTCCCAATGGCGTCGGAGTGCCGCCGGGGCAAGGATCGTGACGGCGATCTACATCAACAATCTTGCTAACATCAACACCAACTTTCTCCCCCTCTATGCAGCAGTGTAACACCCCTTCTCCCTGCTGTAATCTCTACTTAAACATGGTGCTCAACACTATATATTATTTCCCAATGATATGTGGTTATCCTATGATGTTTGAGTAGATCCGTTTTGTCCTATGGGCTAATTGATGTTCGTGGTTGGTTTGAGTGTATATTTTATTATGGTGCTATCCTACGGTGCCCTCCATCTCACGCAAACGTGAGGGGTCCCTGTTGTAGGGTGTTGCAATACATTCATGATTTGCTTATTGTCGGTTGCCGGAATGACAGAAGCCTGAACACGGATAAGTGGGTTGTTGCGTATGGGAGTAAAGAGGACTTGATACTTAATGCTATGGTTGGGTTTAGGACCTTAATGATCTTTAGTAGTTGCGGATGCTTGCTATAATTCCAATCATAAGTGCATATGATCCAAGTAGAGAAAGTATGTTAGCTCATGCCTCTCCCTCATGTAAAATTGCAAGAATGATTACCGGTCTAGTTATCATTTGCCTAGGGACAAATGACTTTCTTGTTGGCAAAAGCTATCTACTTTTATTACCTTGCAATTTATTCGTAGTTTTATTCTCGCAAAGTACTCCTAGTTTTATTCTTGCAAAATAGTTTCATACTTGTTTTAGGTAAAGCAAACGCCAAGTGTGCGTAGAGTTGTATCGGTGGTCTATAGAACTTGAGGGAATATTTGTTCTACCTTTAGCTCCTCATTGGGTTCGACACTCTTATTTATCGAAAAAGGCTACAAATGATCCCCTATACTTGTGGGTTATCAAGACCCTTTTTCTGGCGCCGTTGCCAGGGAGCAATAGCGTGGGGTGAATATTCTCGTGTGTGCTTGTTTGCTTTATCACTAAGTAGTTTTTATTTTCTATTCTAAGTTGTTCTCTATCTTTAGTTATGGATATGGAACACGAAATACCAAAAAAATAGTTGTACTTGCTACTCATGGAGATGGGGAACCTCCTAAAACCCTCGATGCTCGTTATGTGAAAAATATTATGAAATACTTTGATAATCCTGAGAAAACCCCATTCAACTTGATAAGGGGAGACACGTTGAATCAACGTGAATACTTTAGGGATTATCGCTTGACACAAAAAGGGAAATTATTATGGGATCAAATTGATATGCTGCATTGGTATGCTTGGAATTTATGCTTGAGATACGATCATACTTGTTGCTCTAGGATGAAGGCTCCACACCTTCCCTTTTCATGCAAATTTAATGATAATGAAACCTTGGATTCTTATGCTAATGGTATATATGATTACTATGATGTGGAACGAATAGAAGAATTTGTTGCTTTTAAGGGTGCTTATGAAACTGAATCTTTGTTTGAAAAGTATGAAGATTTTGATGATTCAGTTTATAGACCTGAAAATTTTGCTATACGTAAATATTGCTATGATAATTATAAATTCAATTATGATATAGATTTATTTATTGAGAATGTCTCCGCTGTCCAAGAAGAGACTAATATTTTGCAGGAGTCTATGGAAGAGGAAATTGATGAAACTGTGAGCTCATTGGATGAAAAAGATGATGAGGAGAGCGAAGAACAAAAGGAGGAAGAGTGGATTAGCTACCCGTGCCCACCTTCTAATGAGAGTAACTCTTCAACTGATACATTGTTTAATATCCCTTCGTTCTTACCGAAGGATGAATGCTATGATAATTGCTATGATCTCATTGATTCATTTGAAATATCCCTTTATGATCTTGATGCTTGCTATGCTTGTGGCCAAGATGCCAATATGAATTATGCTTATGGAGATGAACTTGCTATAGTTCCTTATGTTAAGAATGAAATTGTTGCTATTGCACCCACACATGATAGTCCTATTATCTTTTTGAATTCTCCCAACTATACTATATCGGAGAAGTTTGCACTTATTAAGGATTACATTGATGGGTTGCATCATACCATTACACATGATGATTTTAATGAATATAATATGCATGTGCTTGCTGCTCCTACTTGCAATTATTTTGAGAGAGGAACTACATCTCCACCTCTTTACGTTTCCAACATGATAAAATTGCAAGAAATTGCTTATACTATGCGTTGGCCTTTACTTGATGTGCACGAATTATTCTTGTATGACATGCCGATGCATAGGAAGAGAGTTAGAATTCGTCATTGCATGATATATGTTGCTTTGTACTCACTACTAAATTTTAAATCATTGTTAATTAAAATTGGCTTTGATATACCTTGGGATCCGAGTTGATCCATTACTTGAGCACTTTATGCCTAGCTTAATGGCTTTAAAGAAAGCGCTACCAAGGGGACAACCCGGAAGTTTTAGAGAGTCATTTTATTCTATTGTGTGCTTTTATAAAGTTTTAAAACAAAAAAATATAGAGGGGAACCTAAAAACTTTTTCAAAAAGAGAAGCGATTGAAAGGTGATGCATTGGAGAAGTGAGGGTCGACCTTGAACACTTGTGTTCATGCTCATGGAAACAATGTAATTTTTTCATGAAAATTTCTCACAAAAATAATTATCCCCTTGTACAAATCCATTTTATTATAAAAATAATGTGCCAAGATTTGCCTTTAGAATGATTAGATTGCTTGTTGGTATGTGTGGTGCAAAAACAGAAACTTTGGCTGTAGTGCAGAATTTTACATTTTTTACTGGAATGTCAAAAGCTTCTGAAACTATTTGCACAGTATTTATATACAAATTTTTTATTTTTTCCTAATTTTTAAGAATTTTTGGAGTTACAAAAGTATGGTCAAAGTTCAGATTACTACAGACTGTCATGTTTAAGACAGATTCTGTTTTTGATGCATTGTTTTGCTTGTTTTGATGAAACTATCAATTTTATCAGCGGTATAAGCCATGGAGAAGTTATAATACAGCAGGGATAATGCAAAAATAAAATATGAATGGGTTTGCAACAGTACTTATAGTAGTGATTTGTTTTATTATACTAATGGATCTTACAGAGCTTTCTGTTGAGTTTTGTGTGGATGAAGTGATCAAAGATTGAGGAGGTCTCTATATGAGGAGAAGGAGGAGAGGCAAGAGTTCAAGATTGGGGATGCCCAAGGCACCCCAAGTAAATATCCAAGGAGACTCAAGCGTCTAAGCTTGGGGATGCCCCGGAAGGAATCCCATCTTTCTTCAACAAGAATCGGTATGTTTTCGTCTTCGTTTCGTTCATGTGATATGTGTAAATCTTGGAGTGTATTTTGCATTTAGTTTTCACTTTTATTTTATGCACCATGATGGTATGAGATAGTCCATGGTTGATTTATATAATTCTCATAGCAATTCACTTATATCTTTTAAGTATGGCTTTATAGGATGCTTCATGTGCTTCACTTATATTATTTGAAGTTTGGATTGCCTGTTTCACTTCACATAGAAAACCGTTATTGGTAGAATGCTCGTTTTGCTTCACTTATATTTATTAGAGCATGGTCTTTTTTAGAAAGAATTAAACTCTCATGCTTCACTTATATCTATTTAGAGAGTCAACAGGAATTGGTCAATTGCATGGTTAGTCATAAAATCCTACATAAAACTTATGGATCACTGAATATGATATGTTTGATTCCTTGCAATAGTTTTGCGATATAGAGATGATAATATGTGGGAAGTACTAGTAAACGGTTGTGGTTAGTAAGAATATTGGTGTTATGGTTTGTGATTCCCGAAGCATGCATGTATAGTCTCTCGTTATGGTATGAAGTTGGAGCATGATTTATTATTATTAATTGTCTTCCTTATGAGTGGCGGTCGGGGACGAGCGATGGTCTTTTCCTACCAATCTATCCCCCTAGGGGCATGCGTAGTAGTACTTTGCTTCGAGGGCTAATAAACTTTTGCAATAAGTATATGAGTTCTTTATGACTAATGTGAGTCCATGGATTATACGCACTCTTACCTTTCCGCAATTTGCTAGCCTCTTTGGTACTGTGCATTGCCCTTTCTCACCTCGAGAGTCAGTGCAAACTTCGCCGGTGCATCCATACCCCGTGATATGATACGCTCTATCACACATAAGCCTTATTATATCTTCCTCAAAACAGCCACCATACCTACCTATTATGGCCTTTCCATAGCCATTCCGAGAAATATTGCCATGCAACTTCCACCGCTTCCGTTTTGATGACTTGAGCATTCATTGTCATATTGCTTTGCATGATCGTAAGATAGCTAGCATGATATTTCCATGGCTTGTCCGTTTTTTGATATTGTTGTTATCCTAGATCATTGCACATCCTGGTACACTGCCATAGGCATTCATATAGAGTCATATTTTGTTATAGGTATCGAGTTGTAATTTTTATTTCTTTTGAGTTGTAAGTAAATAGAAGTGTGATGATCATCAATTTTCATTATTAGAGCATTGCCCCAGTGAGGAAAGGATGATGGAGACTATGATTCCCCCACAAGTCGAGATGAGACTCCGGACAAGGAGAGAAAAAAAAAATGAAAAATGAAAAAAAATGAAAAAAAGAAGAAAAGAAAAAAGACAAAGAGAGAAGGGGCATGCTAGTTCCACAATTGTGCTTCAAAGTAGCACCATGTTTTTCATATAGAGAGTCTCCCATGTTGTCACTTTCATATACTAGTGGGAATTTTTCATTATAGAGTTTGATGCACACCCACTTAGTTTTCATACTGAGCTTTCATACACTTATAGCTCTTAGTGCATTCGTTGCATGGCAATCCCTACTCCTTGCATTGATATCAATATATGGGCATCTCCATAGCCCGTTGGTTAGCCACGTCGATGTGAGACTTTCTTACCTTTTTGTCTTATTTATATTTACACTTATCATCATACTCTATTCCACGACTGGTACAGCGAGGTGCTATACAAACGGTTTTTAACCCCTTTCCACGATGGCGTTTTGAACCGTCGCCAAGTGAGAGACTGCGATAGGGGGGGTCCTTCTGTCGTGGTTCTACACGGCCACCTATGGGACCATCGGCCCCTTGTGGTTCGGCAAGGGGGAAGGGCGCGTTGCACAAAGAGCGGAGACCGTAGAGCAGCAAGGCAGTGATGACACAGGCAGTTTTTACCCAGGTTCAGGCCGCCGCGAGGCGTAAAACCCTACTCCTGCTTTGGTGGATTGATGAAAGGACCGTGGTGGAGACGAAGCGCTCAAGCCCGACAAGCTTGCCTCGGGACGAGAGCAGCTACGTGCGTATGAGTGTACAAGGGTCTGAATCCTTTCTAAGGTTGCCACGACCCTCCTTTTATAGGTCAAGGGGTTACCACAGTGGCAAAACAGTCATTACCCAGTGATCAGATAGCCACAGTGCTATCATACCTAACTCTGCAGACAGGACAGGGTGCATTAAATGCACCGCTTAGTGTCACATCGTGGGGGTAGCCCGGCAAGCCTTGCCGTGCTATTCATCCACCTTCTCGCATGCCTGTGTGACACGCCTCTCGACGGGTGTCATTTGGGGGTGATCATCCTCAGAAATGGCTGCGACATGCCAAATAACAGCCACTTAATCACTTGGGGGCTCGACACCGCACCGATAGGTGACTTGCGTTGCTGTGAGGTGGAGCGGTGGCGTCTTGGCGGGGTGGTCCGCCCTCTGCATCCCCGGCAAGCTTGCCAGGGGAGTCTTGAGACTTGCCTTCGGGGTGATCTCGACCTTACCAGGCTCGCCTGCCCGACAAGGGAGGTTTTTCCTTATTGATATCTTGCTCATTTGGCTTGTCTTGGTCTTCTTGATCCACCCTTTGATTTCTGAAAGAGCTATCTCTTCTGTTTGGCCTTGTCTTAGATGCTACAACTTTGCTCTTGAGCCTGTGGACAGTCCGGGCAACATATGCCAGGGTTTGTTGCACCGACAGGAGCCCCCGGGCCTGGTCCGAATGCGCTACCGAGCATCGTCGGGGTAGGCCCTATCCAGTACACAGACGAAGAGTTTGTGGTCGCTCATCCTTGAGATTTCGTTTGCTTCTTCATTAACCTGGGCTTGAGTCAGTTTTCGGTTTTTCCGCGCGTCGTGCAAGGCGTTATGAAGGAGTTGTGAGCCATGATCCGTGGGCTACCCACGTCCCACGTTCACGGGGCGGTAACTGCCTTTCCACTGGCTTCTCCGCTTCTGGCGTTTCTGCCACGTATGCTGCATCCATTGCACAGGGCTGGTGGCGGGTGCGGAGGGCGCGGAAGTGTGTGCCATGGCAGAAAGCCAGACGCCATGGACTGGTGCAGGGGGTCGGCCTTGATTCCACAAGCCATTGATGGTGCGGGGAAGCCGGATTGGCAGAGCGGGGCGGTTGCCTCCATGAGTGAGGAGCCAGCCGCCGGCCCGGTTTGCCTATAAAAGGGGACGCGGGCAAGGTGCTGGCTCACACCTATCTCCTCCTTTCTTCTGATATTGTTTCTTCATCATGGTGAGGGGAAGAGGGTGCAGCAGTACTCCAGTAACGGCGACGAGGGCTTCTGCTCGACAGCGCCTCCCTCCTCCCATTGGGGACGTGGAAGCGGAACCCGTCGTGAGGGGAGGCGGGAGAGGACAGGGACGCGGTCGTTGCGGTCGTCGTGGCGCTCGGGGTCGAGGAGGACGGGGCGGTGCGCTGATCACACTTCCTCCGGCCGTCCAGGACCCAAACGAAGGCCACGTCGGGAACCAGCCGCTGGAGTTTATTGTCAAGCTGCGAGGGCCTCCGCGCAGCCGGCTTCGGCTCCCAACTCCATTTGCAAGAGTGGTGGAAGTTGAGCAGCCGCCGGGCTGAGGCTGCATATGAGGGGCTGCTGTAATAGCATTATGTGGGCGGACATGGAATTCCACGCTCCTCAAGTCATGCTTCTCTGGCGCGGTTGGAAGACCTTTGCTCATGCCCACAGCTTGGCGGTCGGGCACGTCCTCCATTTCAAGTTAATGGATGCCACCCTGCTCTCCGTCAAAGTCTTCGGACGCTCAGGTGCTCGCTTAGGGTGCTGTGCGGAGAGCTCGACCGACGACGAAAGCTCCTCCTCGAGCAATAGTGGCGAGGAGGACAGTGACGGCGATGACGACGGCGCCGACGGGGAGGACGACGGCTTCGACTTCGGCCGAACACCAGCCGCACCATCACCATTAGGCGGCGGTACCACCATCTGCACCTGCATCTCCTCTCCGGCAAGGCGATTTGCCGGGGTGTTGGGTGTGGAGGTGTGGATGGTGTCTCTGGCTCCTCCAGCAGCCTTCCAGCTGGGCCCCGGCAGGCTTCCTCATGGGCTCCGGCTGCGTTCGCCCTGCCGCGTCCTGCTGGCCCTGGTGGCAGTGACCAGGGGGTCGTCTCCGCCACTCTCTTCACCATCACCTTCGCCCGCGCCCTCCCGATCTTGTTAGGCTCCTTGTCATTGGGCCTGACGGGATCAGGCTGGGCTTCTGCCCAGGCACTCCTTTTGCCCTCTTCACCTCCTACCGTAGTTCCTAGGTGGAGAGGGACAAGAAAGGGATTACGGGGCACTTATCTTTTTTTAGTCCAAAATATGTAGGCACTTGCCAAACTTTAGTCTAAAATATGTAATCTTCTTTATCCATGTTTGCGTCCTATAAGATCTGTACTTGTGTATCTGCATATTAATGAAAAAAGACAAGCCTTGCCGGGTACTTGTGCATGTACCATGTCCATGCAAAGGTGAGATGCCTATATATGCTTAAGTAAACAAGTTTTCTCCAGCAAGCTATCTTGCCGGTGCCTTTCGTTTGTTGCCGCGGGGCTTCGCTTGCTGGCCACAAAACTATGGAAAGGGACCAGCTCCTCGTCGAACCTCCTCTGTCAAAGGCCACTACAACCACCCTGGCCGAAGCAACCTTCGGGACACAGGATGGGAGCACCTATGCTTCGATGGTGACGAGGTTTTCATATGCACAAGTTTTCACCTTACAGAACAAGTATGGATAAGAAAGAACTTATCTGTTTTGCTTGTCGGGGACCGATATGTAGGCTTGTCTTCATTTCTTCTCTTCGGGAACGGGTCCACGGCAAGAACCCTGCAGCTTAGTGCAGAGGAAAACGATGCTACATATGCCCTGATCTACATGATCATGCTATGCTCATGTTATGCTTATGCATGCATGCAAGTTTTTGGGGCCCCCAGCGCTTCGTTTATTTATCTGTTGCTCAGGGTCTGCGCCTGGCTTTGTACAAAGGGTTACATGCAACATCGACAAGGATTGTACAAAAGGGTGGCTGACGGGCAGGGCCTGACAGTCGCGCCTTATGGGTAGAACTTACGGAGATGCTCAATGTTCCATGAGTATTGCAACTGAATGCCATCTCCGGTCACCAGACGGACTGCGCCAGGTCCGGTGACTCATACTACCCGGTAAGGGCCTTCCCACTTTGGCGTCAACTTGTTTGCACCCTTGGCGGACTGAACGCGCCTAAGGACAAGGTTGCCTTCCTCAAGGCTCCGGGCATGAACCCTGCGGCTGTGATAGCGACACAGGGCTTGTTGGTAGCGTGCAGCACGCGTAGCAGCCCGGAGACGGTTCTCCTCAAGTAGCACAGCGTCGTCACGCCAGTGTTGTTCTTGCCCTACTTCATAGTAGGCAAGTACTCGAGGTGACCCATATATGAGTTCCGTGGGGATCACTGCTTCTGCCCCATAGACTAGGGAGAATGGAGTCTAGCCGGTAGCTCGATTTGGTGTCGTTCGGAGGGACCAAAGAACCACCGGCAGCTCGTCGATCCATTGCCTGCCACATTTCTGCAGCCTATCAAATGTTCTTCTCTTGAGTCCTCGCAGCACTTCAGCATTCGCCCTCTCAGCTTGTCCGTTGCTTCTGGGATGAGCAACAGAGGCAAATGAGACCTTGCTTCCGAGGGCATGAACGTATTGCATGAAGGTGCGACTTGTGAATTGGGTGCCATTGTAAGTGATGACCCTGGCGGGTACTCCAAAACGGCACACCAATCCTTTCAAGAACTTGATAGCTGACTGTGTGGTCACCTTCCTCACGGGCTCCACGTCCGGCCACTTTGTAAACTTGTCAATTGCAACATACACGAATTCAATGCCCTCGGTAGCACGGGGGAAGGGGCCCAAGATGTCGAGCCCCCAGACCAAAAATGGCCATGACAAAGGGATCGTCTGGAGAGCTTGAGCAGGCTGATGGATATTCTTGGACTGGAACTGGCAGGCTTCACATCTGGTGACTAGCTCAATTGATCTTGGAGGGCCGTGGGCTAGTAGAAACCTTGCAGGAAAGCTTTTCCAACTAGGGCCCTTGATCCAATATGGGAGCCGCACATGCCTTTGTGTATCTCTGCCAATAGTTCCTTCCCTTCTTCTAGGCAAATGCACTTCAATTTCACACCATTGGGCCTCCTTCTATACAGCGTGTTATCGATGAACTGATACATACTGGCACTCCGGGCTACTCTTTCAGCTTCTTCTTGCTCTTCGGGAAGTTCTCCTATTTGGAGGTAATGGACTATGTGTCGCGCCCAAGTTGGAGCCTGAGGCTCGACAACAAGGATCAGCGGCACCTCCTCTATCACAGGAGTGCATGCCTCAACCGCAAAGACTGGTAGTTCGGCGGGAGGGTGCTGCTCACCGAGCGAAGGGGAGTTGTTCCCGCCAAGCTCTCTGCCGGGGGCTTCGGGAAGCTCTACCGAGAGAGGCTTGCCGGAGTCCAGTTTCCTCCTGTTTCTGGCCATTGTTGATGGGGATACGGAGGGCCGAGTCAGATGGAGAACAAAAGTCCCTGGTTCCACAGGAAGTTTTTGCGCAGCGCACTTTGACAGATGATTAGCAATGCTGTTTTCTGCACGTGGCACGTGCTCTGTTTGTAATCCATCAAAGTGCTCCTCCAACTTTCTCACTTCCTCCACGTATGCCTCCATCAATGGGCTTTGATAATCCTTGTTCACCAGCCTCACCACAAGTTGTGACTCTCCACGAATGATCAACTTCTTGATTCCCTGTTCTGTTGTGATCCTGAGCCCGGCAAGGAGTCCTTCATATTCTGCAGTGTTGTTGGTAGCCTTCTCCTGGGGGAAATGCATTCGAACCATGTACTTGAGGTGCTCCCCAGTGGGTGCGACGAGAAGCATGCCAGCCCCTGTACCTTGTAGGAAGAAGGCACCATCAAAGTACATGATCCATTCTTGGGGCGTTTCCTTGCCGGGGATAACTGTCTCCGGTGTCTCTTCATCTGGAGTTGATGTCCATTCTGCAATAAACTTTGCCAATGCTCTGATCTAAATAGTTGATGTGCTCTCAAACTTCAAACCAAATCTTGATAACTCCAAAGCCCATTCCACTATTCTGCCAGTGGCTTCAGGGTTCCTCAGTATGTGTTGCAAGGGGAAATGGGTGACAACCGTGATCTCATGGGCTTGGAAGTAGTGGTGCAGTTTCCTTGAGGCCATGATGAGGCCAAAGATCAACTTTTTTCACGCCAAAATACCTTGATCTAGCCCCCTGTAGTAGGGAGCCGACAAAGTACACTGGCCGCTGCACCACCTTCTTCCTTGCCGTGATCCTGGAATTGTCTTAGTTGACCCACTCCTCTTTGTTCTGATCTGCACCTGATCTTGCCGGGATGAGTTCACTTTCCTCTCCGGAGGGGACGGTAGTCGCGGCTGCTCCTTCATCTACTTCCCGCTGGGCCACCAGTGCAGCACTAACCACTTGATTGGTTGCCGCTAGGTACAGCAGCAACAACTCTTGTGGTTCAGGAGCGACTAGGGTGGGAACAGAGGATAGGTAGGTCTTCAAATCTTGCAGCGCAGCATCCGCCTCCGGGGTCCACTCCACGGCCCCTGCTTTCTTCAAGATTTTGAAGAACGGAAAGGTGCGCTCGGCAGACTTGGAAATGAACCTACTCAGCGCAGCAATACATCCAGTCAAACGCCTCACATCTTTAACTGTCTTGGGTGCTTGAATCTGCTCGATCACCTTGATCTTGTCGGGGTTGGCCTCTATCCCCCGGTGGGACACAAAAAAGCCAAGTAGCTTGCCGAAAGGAACGCCAAACACACACTTCTCTGGGTTCAGCCTAAAGTTGATCTTGCACAAATTTGCAAAGGTCTCTTCCAAGTCCTGAATGAGAGTTGATTTGTGCTTGATGTTGACCACTATGTCATCCATATAAGCTTCAATATTCCTATGCAGCTGGGACTCAAAACCAATTTGCACTGCTCTTGCAAAAGTAGATCCAGCGCTCTTTAACCCAAAGGGCATCCGTACAAAATAGTATGTGCCGCATGGGGTTATGAATGCGGTCTTCTCTTCATCTTCCTTGGACATGAAAATCTGGTGGTACCCGGAGTAGGCATCCGAGAAGGAAAGCAGGTCACATCTGGAGGTGGAATCCACAATCTTATCAATGCGTGGCAAGGGGAATGGGTCCTTCGGGCATGCTTTATTCAGATATGTGAAATCTATGCAAAGCCTCCACTTCCCATTCGCCTTGCGCACTACCACTGGATTTGCCAACCATGTTGGATGCAATACTCCTCTGACTAAACCAGCAGCTTCAAGTTTCTTGATCTCGTCAGCAATGAACTGCTGCTGCTCCAAGGCTTGCTTTTGGACCTTCTGCTTGACGGGTCGGGCATGAGGGCAGACAGCAAGGTGGTGCTCGATTACCTCCCTGGGAACACCGGGGATGTCAGATGGTTGCCAAGCAAACACATCGACATTCGCCCGCAGGAAGGCAACGAACGTGCTTTCCTATTTGTCATTTAGGGTGGAGCTGATAGTAAATGTACCATCAGCGCCAACCAGCCCTGTCGGGAACTTCTTCATAGCAGGTGCAGCAACCTTTGGTCTCTTGCTAGTGAAACTCTCCGGCAAGTCATTGACAGGTGCAGCACACTCCGGAGAGGCATGCTTCCCGGATTCCTTGCTGGTATCCTTGCCAGCTTTTCTCCCGTGATAATTTTCCTTGGCGGGGAGTACGGCTTCCGCGGCCTCGGCAGCAACCATGTCCCGGTACATCTTGTCCACACATATAATTGCGTCCTTCTTGTCTGATGGGATAGAAATAACGCCCATTGGTCCTGGCATCTTCAGGGTGTTGTAGGCATAGTGGGATGCCGCCATGAACTTTGCCAGAGAAGGTCGTCCAAGTATCCCATTGTACGGCAACGGAAGCTCAACCACATCGAACACAATCTTTTCAGTCCGGTAGTTCAATTCACCTCCAAACATCAGTGGCAGCATGATCTTCCCCTTCGGACGACTCCTGCCAGGGTTGGTCCCTTGAAAGGTGCTAGTAACCTTGAGCTTTTCTTCTATTATCTACAGCATGCTGATGACCTTGGGAGAAATTAGATTCAACCCGGCCCCACCGTCAACCAACATCTTTGTGACCTTGAGGTTGTGGATCGTTGGTGAAACCAACAACGGCAAGCACCCTACCGCAGTGGTGTGGTCAGGGTGATCCTCTTCATCAAAGACGATGGGCGCGCGGGACCATTTGAGTGGTTTCCGAGAATCTGCCACTAGCTCCACAGCATTGACTTCACGCGCCCACTATTTAAGCTGACAGTGAGAGGAGTGCAAGGATGCACCTCCGTCAATGCACAGGGCATCAGTGGCCTTCTGGAACTCCTGGTCGCTGGTTTCCTCTTCATCCCCTTCATCGCTCTCGTCATCGCATTCCTTCTTCCCATGGCCTCTGGCAGGCTTCCCTTGATGCTGAGGGACCTTGGCGAGGCGACTTCCTCTGCCACCTCGGCCCTTCCCGCCAATGCCATCTTGGTCTCTCTCTTTGTCATGTTTCTTGTACTCAGCCTTCTGCTTCTTGACGAGTTGCTCAACTTGATGACACTCTTGGAGATCATGGCCCTTGGTCCGATGGATCTTGCAGTACGGCCCGTCAGCCTTCCCAGCCTTCTCGGTGGCCGCAGCTTCCCGACGGTCATTTCACGCAGCAACTTCCTTGCCGGGAGCTTGGTCTTGGCCTTCTTGCTAGCACTAGGAATGCCAGACCCTTCGACAGCCAGAACTATCTTCTCCTTGCGCTTCTTGTTGCGTTTCTTTTTCTTTTTCTTCTGATTGGCAGCATCATCGTTGTCCTCCGAGTCAACGTCGACACCATCTTCTTCTCCGGGGAGTCGCCACCCCTCCTCTGTTCGGGCACACTTATCCGCCAATGTGTACAGCTCATTCACAGTCTTGGGCAACCGGACATTCATCTTGGGACGTATCCTGCGGTTGCGTACGTTGGACTAGAACGCAGCTATCACAGCTGCCGGGTGGATGTCTGGAATGTTCCTGTGCACCCGGCTGAATCTCTGCATATACTTCCACAAACTCTCTCCTTCCTTCTGTGGGAGGAGCTGCAAGTCGCTGGGTCGCCCTGGTTCTTGATGGCCGCCCGTGAAGGCGCCAACAAACTCATTGCACAGGTCAGCCCAGGTCGAGATGGAGTTCTCCGGTAAGCGCATCATCCACGACCTCACATTTGGCTTGAGTGCCAAAGGGAAGTAGTTAGCGAATACCTTCTCATCTCTTCCTCCGGCGGCTTGAACAGCGATGGTGTAGATGCTCAAGAACTCTGCCGGGTTCAGTCTTCCTTCATACTTTTCTGGTATCTCTGGCTTGAACGTACAGGCAGACGGCCAACGGACTTGCCGCAGCTCGCGAGTGAAGGCAGGACATCCAACCTCAAAAGGCAGGTATCCGTCTCCATCAGGCGCGGGCTCGTCGACGTCGGGACCATTGCGCCTATCAGAGTGGCGGTGGGTTTCGCGGCGCCGTTCTATGGTGACACGCGCGTCTTCCCCTCGCCTGTCTTCCAGGACCCGCCGCTGATCTCGACGGGCTCGAGGATCAGACGAAGTCATTAATACCTCGTCGGGTTCTTGATTGCGTGGCTCTGGCCGCGGCCCCTGCGCTAGCTGCCGTGGAGGGGACTGCACCGTAGGAGTGACTCCTTCGATACGGCCAGCGGCTAGGGCCGTTGTTGCTGCCTGTGGAGGCCGTGACGGGCCTGCCCGCTGTGATCCTCCTGCCTCAGCAAAACCAATCAGGCTCTGAATGGTGGCTCTCCACTCATCCATTTGATTGGCCGCTGGCGGAAATCTCAATAGGATTTGGGCCCACGCCATGGCTTCCGAAGCGGTGCTCGGCATAGACGACGATGCAGATCGCGACGTCGCCTGACTTTTGACGGTGCCGGTAGTGGCGGCGCCGTGCTCTCGTCGCCATGAGCTTGTCGCCAGGGTGGTGTGGAGACGAGGCGGATGTGCTTGAGGATTGACGACCCCATTCGGCGCATCGTCATGGCCAGCTTTCCCTGGGAAAGGCGCGTGCCCTGCAGCCGCACCCGCGGCGGGGGCAGCTAGAAGGTTGCGATTCGCAACAGAGCGAGCGCCATCACTGCGGCTGCGTCCTTCAGTGAGGTGGAGAGGCGGAGATGGAATATTCTCCCCACCGGCATCTTGTGGAGCATGGCCGCTAGGATGCTGCTGACGCTGTCCTCCTTCGGCGCCCCTGCTCCCGCTTCGGCCGCAGGGGGAACAGTGATGGCGCCGCCTGCGCCGGTCACGTCCCCCGCAGCGTCCACGTCCCCGTGCGCCCCTGTAGCCCCCATGGCATGAGTAGCTGCATGCGAGGGGGCCTCCGAGGTGGATGGGTGAGCTGTAGCACCAGACTTTTTCTTAGGGCCATGGATGATGAAGCCGTCGATGAAGAAGAATATGGTGAAGATGACGTGCTGCTTACACCCTCGGGTTCACACAAGCGTGATCCCCTACCTGGTGCGCCAAAGATGTCGTGGTTCAACACGGCCACCTATGGGACTATTGGCCCCTTGTGGTTCGGCAAGGGGGAAGGGCGAGTTGCACAATAAGCGGAGACCGTAGAGCACCACGGCAGTGATGACACATGCAGTTTTTACCCAGGTTCGGGCTCCGCGAGGCGTAAAACCCTACTCCTGCTTTGGTGGATTGATGAAAGGACCGTGGTGGAGACGCAGCGCTCAAGCCCGGCAAGCTTGCCTCGTGACAAGAGCAGCTACGCGCGTATGAGTGTACAAGGGTCTGAATCCTTTCTAAGGTTTCCACGGCCCTTCTTTTACAGGTCAAGGGGTTACCACAATGGCAAAACAGTCATTACCCAGTGATCAGATAGCCATAGTGCTATCATACCTAACTCTGCAGACATGACAGGGTGCCTTAAATGTACCGCTTAGTGTCACATCATTGGGGTAGCCCGGCAAGCCTTGCCGTGCTATTCATCCACCTTCTCGCCCGCCTGCGTGACACGCCTCTGGACAGGTGTCATTTGGGGGTGATCTTCCTCAGAAATGGCTGCCACGTGCCAAATAACAGCCACTTAATCACTTGGGGGCTCAACACCGCACCGATAGGTGACTTGCGTTGCCGTGAGGTGGAGCGGTGGCATGTTGGCGGGGTGGTCCACCGTCGGCGTCCCCGACAAGTTTGCCAGGGGAGTCTTGAGACTTGCCTTA
The DNA here is from genome assembly GCA_011799875.1 of Thinopyrum elongatum. Taxonomy (NCBI): domain Eukaryota; kingdom Viridiplantae; phylum Streptophyta; class Magnoliopsida; order Poales; family Poaceae; genus Thinopyrum; species Thinopyrum elongatum. Next base: position 292,052,433 of record CM022298.1, on the reverse strand, counting down.
GGGGTGACCTGGACCTTACCAGGCTCGCCTGCCCGACAAGGGAGGTTTTTCCTTATTGATATCTTGCTCATTTGGCTTGTCTTGGTCTTCTTGATCCACCCTTTCATTTCTCAAAGAGCTATCTCTTCTGTTTGGCTTTGTCTTAGATGCTGCAACTTTGCTCTTGAGCCTGTGTATAGTCCGGGCAACATACGCCAGGGTTTGTTGCACCGACACCTTCCCACACGACCTAGAAACCGTCGGGGATAGGGAGCCTTGATGCATACAGTTCTCCCTATAAAACTGTTTCTGATATCTCGAATATCCAAAATGCTTCATCCTTGCAATTTGTTTGTGCTCGCATTGCCAACGCAGTCGGTATTCTATGGTGCTACGTTTACGATTCGCGACCCATCACAAACAGTTCACGATTATAGAACATGTACGATAAGCAGACAATCACACACATTTACTTTTCCTCGACTGTATGTGATTCGATGTAAGAGCGCATACAGTTGTCCCTATAAAACTGTATGCAAAGCTTGAATACATCCCACACGATTCATCCGTCGTACCCACATCGGATGAAGACCTATCACACGCGTTCTTCATTGACCAAATGTTTGTGATGCGCACAACATCATAAACAGTCCATAATTGCCAAGCATGTGTGATAAGGTGACATTTGCAAACATTGAATAAGAAGGAACCGTGTGCGATGTTGTTGTTAATCGCACATGTTTTTTCTTGGCTGATCGTGTGTGCAGTAGAGATTGATCGCACACGTAGTGGGTCCGAGAAACGTGTCTAATTTCCACGTCTATCACAGACGTTTCGCTTTCGCAAACCGTGTGCAGTGTAATCCCTAATTAATCCCTGCATTTAAAAATCATAGATTTTGAATTTGAAAGTAGGCAATCACTTATTTCATATCGAACCATGTTTATTACAAATATAGGTTCAACCACGAATGCATAATTCGATGCACAGGTACATATACTGAAGAACTACAGAAGCACCAAGTAAAGAATGATGAACCAAAGCTGTACTAAAGACTGTAAAGAGAGTGGCGAAAGACATCCTGGTTGCTGGAGAAGGTGAAGCGGAATGCCCATATTGTGCCCTCCTCCATGCGTAATGCGCGCACGACTCTAGGCCAACCCCTTGTGATGGCTTCCCGTCCATCCTTCACTGTCTTCATTAGGACTTCTCAATGGTCATTATAGTCTGGATGAAATACTTTAACCTTCATTGCGTGTCCACCAATCATGTACTTTGCAAGGTAATCTTGAGTAAACTACTTCGGGAACCACTGCGAACGAAAAAGATTCAGACATTGTTGTCTAACACCTCATTATGGGCAGTAAAAAGAGAAGGCTGCAGAGTTTGTAGTTACCATCGTACAACTCACTGTTTTGTTGGATAGAGCGTAAACAATTAATTTGCTTGCCACTATTAGTATCTTTTTGCTAATAATCCTTATCAGTTTCCTCACTTGATGCTTGTTCATGAATATCTCATTGCCCCATATGCAAAAAGGGTTGATGCGTGGATCCTTGCCAAGGGCATATGTACCTACAAGCAACAAGTCAATATTAGAAGCTAACAAGTGTCCAGGCCTAGATCTATATGCACTACATTATGGAACGACGGGGGGAGTACAAGCCGAGGTATGAAACTAACCTCAGCGGAAAATGGTGGCCACTCCCATTGTTGTCCTGCATAAGAAGTGGAAAGGCATGATAAGTACAGCAACCTTAACATCAAACAAATATAGCAAAGGTAAACAACATCATCTCCAAATGATAGCTTGAATGTGTTGGTTTCAACATGCTGTTAAAGCAGATATAAAATGGAAGGGAATGTTACCTACAACAGGCTTAACAGCCATCAAATATTGCAATTCAAACTGGTATTATTGAAAATGAATAAAACGTAGGTCATGCTTAAACATCACACTGGATAAATGTGTAAAACTGAAATAAAGGGCATGTGTTAACTACACCAGGCATAACTAGAACCAAATATAGCCGTTCAAACTAGTATTGATGCAATCGAGCGGCACAGTTCTGACTTGCACATAATGAACATCACATTGGGAATGACTGAAATAAACAAGGCATAAATGATCAGTATAACAACCAAATATAGCCATTGAAAACTGGACAGAGTCTCATTGCAACCAACCTAACAAGCAAATATAGATAAACATGGCATATGCTTGAAAATAGGACAAATGCTCAGTGAAACCAACCTAACAACCAAATACAGATAAACAAGGCATTTGCTTGATAACTGGACAAATGCTCACTGAAACCAACCTAACAACCAAATACAGATAAACAAGGCATCTGCTCGATAACTAGACAAATGCTGACTGCAACCAACCTAACAACCAAATACAGATAAACAAGGCATCTGCTTGATAACTGGACAAATGCTCACTTCAAGCAACCTAACAACCAAATACAGATAAACAAGGCATCTGCTCGATAACTGGAGAAATGCTCACTGCAACCAACCTAACAACCAAATACAGATAAACAAGGCATATGCTCGATAACTGGACAAATGCTCGCTGCAACCAACCTAACAACCAAATACTGATAAACAAGGCATCTACTCACTATAAACAACCAAATATAGCCATTTGTGAAACTGAAGTGGACAATTCATACTTAAACATCACATAGCCCTATTGAACATTACATTTTTGCATAATTGAAATAATTAAACACGACACAGTTAAAACACCGCATGGCAAAAGCTACTACAACAAAGGGTATGGGTTGGCAAGCTAGAAAAGGTTAGATTTGCTGATAGGATGTTGCCACACATGTCATGGATGGGATCCTTCCAGTTGGAAGAGCACAGACCCATGGTGCACTCTCTGATGTCACAGATGGGCTGTTTCACCTTGGAAGAACCTTTGTGGGTGCCCTCCTTGTGGTCATGGTCGATGAGATCTGACTTGGCAATTGAGGATCTCAAGCCGCCGCCGTAGAACGTGTCCTTCAGAAATGACAAAATGGGCTCGATGGCGTACAAGGATCGCAGATCCTTGACCACATGGCAGAGGAGATCAGCAGTAGGGTTGTCGAAGAGATCGACGGTAGTTGAACCAGAGGGGTTGGGGATGGACCACTTAACCTGTGATATGGCTCGTGTGAAGCCGTCGCTGTCGATGAGCTTGATGTCGTAGCCAGCTTTCCCGAGATAGAGTAATACACTAGCCCGCTGACGTGAAGCCTTCAGCATGGCAACGTAGTCAACATCTTCGCCGGCTTCTGCGGCGAGGTGTTGCTCCGGGATCGACAGGTCAGGGCGAACGGAGGCCACCTCGCCAACGTCCACCGGAGAGGCCATAATAAACCTCTTCTTGGCCGAACGCTCGTCGGGCTCCCCGGGATACGTGGTCAGGCTTAGGCTGCGACATTCTGGAGCAGGGGATGTGGATCTGGCGGGGAGGGACACCGCAGGCCTCATCCAAAAACTCAGGGGAGTGGGGCGACGATATGGGAATCGCTGGGTAACCTGAACTTTATTATCTAAGCTAGGAGGAACGGGCAGATCGGTAGAGGTTGGCGGCAGCGGCGGCGGCGAAGAGCTAGGGTTCAAGGGGGGGGGAGGGGGCCGGGTGGGGGGACTGTGGAGGGGGTGGGGGGGGGTGGTGTCTGAGGATACGCCGCAGCTACTGAAAATTTTAGTAATGGTGGGTAGAGATGGTGGTGGACGAGGGAGGGCGAAGGTTCATATGCCTCGGCTACTACAATTTTACTATAAGGTCAGTGCTAGAGGAGTGGGGGGCGAGGGTTGAAGTATGCCGGCTACTAAAATTTGGGTAAAGGAATTGATGCGGGGCTGCAGTACCCAAGATCGCACACGATCCAATAAGAATATGCATGTATGATAATAAGGAAAAGCGGCGGAACCGCCGATTTTTGCAACGCTCAAGGCTGGTAGTTTGTTTTTAGATTTCTAGCTAGCTGGTCTATCGCACATCGTTCATCCTAATTTTCATAAGCACACATAGAATTCAATCTAAATAAACTACACGCCTTTAGCTTGCGCGGGTGGTGATTTTACAACGCACTAGTATCACACACGGTTAAGCCAGTACCTCCACCTTTGCTCGCGCTTGCACAGTCATGGGGATTCACAGCGCATTTGCATCACACACGGTTAAGCCAGTACACCCGTGTTCGCTGAGCGTCATCTGAGTCTTTGAAGCAAAAAAATGTTAGAGAGGGCCAGAAGACAGCCACACCAGCATGTGGCCCAAATATATATGAGTGAAAAGGGTGGTCTGTGATGTTCAAAATTCCAATGCACAACTTTCACCGCGCGGGCCCATGGTTGGGCGCGTCATTGAAAATCGATGAGAGGGGCCAGAAGTCAAGAACCACCTAGAAGTGGCCAAATATATGTAGGAATATAGGGTGTGATGTTTAAAACTTTAAATACACAATGCACAACTTTGGTGGCATCTGCCTCGCAAACCCGAAAGCACCCTTGGATATATCTATAATGACATAATGTCGTAGCTACCTAGCTAGGGTGCTAGACCCACCTCCCACTTCGTGTCAGCGGGGCGGATGCACGTAATGATACTTTGGTCATACATGCATGTCGCCATGACCTACCATAAGACGAACCAGTGAATCTATCGCTTCGTCAAACGACAACTGTTGTTGTCGATAAAAAATGGATAGAATATATATATAAACCGCTTGGGCCAATAGATTGAACCATCATAAAAAATCACACAAGAGGGAGCTAAAAACCAGCACCACCTGCATGCGGCCCAAAATGATGTACGTTGGAAGGGGTGATGTGTGTTTTCAATATCGAATAATGTACAATTTAGATGTGACGCCTGCCTCTCTATACATACAACAACCATGAAAGCCAGGTAGTTAAGGACGAGATATGCAGGGTACGGTGTTGGTGAAACCCAGCAATCCGAGTGTGTGGAAGGGAATCCTGATAACACATGAGCTCGAGCTTTGGTTGAACGACATGTGATGGTGACCGGCCCTAACACGAACTAGGAGGAATCCATTCATGGCCAACACATACCCCTCGTTATCTGTCAAAGGGATGATATATATACACTCGGGGAGCCCACAGATATGCGTGTCGTCACAAAAAACCAGCACAAGGGAGACGTGGTCGATCAGAAGACCCCCTTATACACTGCATGCGGCCCAAAAATATGTATGGGTACAGTGGTGTGTGATGTGTTCAAATCCCGAATGCACAACTTCGATGGGGCACCAACTACATTACAAATCAAACACCGTACCCGACCCCAAGCCAGGTTCAATACGTACGATGTCAGTTCCCTAACTTCAAGGCGGGGGAGGGGGGGGGTGTCGTCCAATGCGTGCGCTCAAACTTTATTTGGTCTAACATGGCACACATAGCAATAGGAAACCATCATGGTTAAACCCTTCTCGTATGTTGGGTCAAAGGGATAGATTGTGTGGGCCCCCCTCATTATCGATCAAGGATGATATATATATATACCTCGGGGAGACCACATATATGTGCGGCGTCTATAAACCGCACACGGGAGACATATGCATGCTCGATCAGAACACCCGGCCCCCTATGCCCTGCATGCAGCCCAAAAAAAATGTATGGGCCTGGTGTGTGATTTGTTCAAATCCCAAAAGCACAAGTTCGATGGGGCACCAACTACATTAGTAACATTAGCCCGAGCATGCTTAACTTCTGCGTTCTATTTGACTAGGCTAGCAGATGGGAAGCCACCCCTTGCTGATAGGAATTGCCTCCTTGCCTTTAAGGCGTTTCACGCTGGTCACCATATGGGACCTACTCCCTACTATCACACACGTTTGTGCTTTTAGAAACTGTGTGCAATAATTACGTCGCCGGTGTGTCACCGCCTAGCCTTCTATGAGCACTGACACTGGCAGCGGGAAAATAATGGGAGAAGAGGCGGGAAACCGATGGGAGGAGTGGCGGGAAATGTAGCGTGTTTGGATATATAACAACATTAATATGGAAAACTTTTTTTACATGAATATGGAAAAATTAGTAGAGAAGGAAGCGTGAGCTAGCACGACGCGTGTGCACAGTGCTTACCCATATAAATAAAATCACAACCGGAACTGCATGTGCTGTTGAAAGGGATGAGGATTGTTGTTCGATCTGGGAGCATCCAACGGTGCAGGCGTACGATCCGTGGGGTTTGGGTTTTGGCCAATCAGAACACACGACTCAGATCACACGCGTAGCAGGGGGGCATCGGCCACGGATAGGTAGGCACACGGCTTTCATGAGTGAACCATGTGCTATTTGAAAACATTTCGTGAGAATCTCGGTTTTTAAATCCCCGTAAATCCAAAACTCACCCGAAAATCGTGAAACTTGGCATGGTGTCACGACATGGCACATATATGTCGAGGAATTTTTTTTGTTCATTTTGGGGCAAGTTTTATTACAGTTTTATTACAAGCCTCTAATAAACCGGAGCTTCTCTCAAGAAGCCTCGTGGTTCCGATAGGGAAAGTGTCCCCCTTGTGGGCGAAACGATAATCACTGCCTCTTTTCGCCTTGTATTTTCTTCTACAGGCAACATGGAACGATAGGATATCCATGCTGAAATTTAAAATTACTCAGGGTCCGTTTGGCCTTTTTTTACATTAATTGAGTTTCCTAGGCATTTAATGTCCATAATTCAAATCTGAACTACAAATACATGCTCCAGTTCACCAAAATGGCTAGAAAGGGAAAACTTTGTTTTTGCCACTCTAGTTTTTGCCCACTTTACTTATGCCACTCTAAAATTTGACATTTCACTTTTGCCACTCTTAGCTTTTGACAATACATCACTTTTGCCATTCCGTGGCAAAAGCAAAATTTTCAGAGTGGCAATTGTGATACATTGTCAAAAGGTAAGAGTGGCAAAAGTGAAATGAAAAATTATCATTTTTGCCACGGAATGGCATTTGTGATGTATTATCAAAAGTTAAGAGTGGCAAAAGTGAGATGTCAAATCCTAAAGTGGCATAAGAAAAATTGGCTAAAGCTAGAGTGGCAAAAACAAAGTTTTCCCGGCTAGAAAAATCATACATGTGTCCTTGGGTGCATGTTTAGGTCCCATGCAAGGAATGGGGATGAATTACAACTATACTGGCGTCCTGGCTCGTCCTTAAACATTTGGAATCTCGGTTTTTAAATCCCCGTAAATCCAAAACTCACCAGAAAGTCATGAAAGTTGGCATGGTGTCAAGTCATGGCACATATATGTCGTGGTAAAAACATTGTCCAATTTGGGCCAAGCTTTATTACAAACCTCTTACAAACTGGAGCATGTCGCAAGAACCCTCGTGGTTTTGATAGGGAAACGTGTCCCCTTGTGGGCAAAACGATAATCGCTCCCTCTTCTAGCCTTGTATTTTATTCTACACGCAACATGGAACAACGGGAGATTCATGCTGAACTTTGAAATTATTCAGGGTTCATTTGACCTTTTTTATTCATTAATTGAGTTTTCTAGGCATTTAATGTCCATAATTCAAATCTGAACTACAAATACATGCACTAGTGCACCAAAATGGCTAGAAAAATCGTACATGTGTCCTTCGGGTGCATGTTTAGGTCCCATGGAAGGAATGGGAATGAATTCGACCGTCTCAGCGTCCTAGCTCGGCCTCCAACATTGCGAATCTCAGCTTTTAAATCTCCGTAAATCCAAAACTCACCAGAAAATCATGAAACTTGGCATGGTGTCACTACATGGCACATATATGTCGTGGTAAAAAAATTGTTCAATTAGGGCCAAGCTATACTACAAGCCTCTTACAAACTGAAGCTTCTTGTAACCCTCGTGGTTTCGATAGGGAAACATGCCCCTCTTGTGGGTGCAACGTTAATCACTGCCTCTTCTCGCCTTGAATTTTGTTTTCTACAGGCAACATAGAATAACAGGAGTGTCGTGCTGAAATTTGAAACTGTTTAGGGTTCGTTTGGCCATTTTATATATTAATTGAGTTTTCTAGGCATTTAATGTAGTCCATAATTCAAATTCGAACTACAAGCACATGCTCAAGTGAAGCAAAAAGGGTGGAAAATCATACATGTGTCATTGGGTGCATGTTTAGGTCTCATTGAAGGAATGGGAATGAATTACAAATGTCTCGTCGTCCTGAAACATTGAGAATCTCGGTTTTTAAATCCCAGTAAATCGAAAACTCACCCAAAAAACATGAAACTTGGCATGGTTTCATGACATGGCACATATATGCCGTGGTAAAAAAATCGTCCAGTTTGAGACAAGGCACACACATTAATAGCCAATGAAGTCCTTTTGAAACAAATAGCTGACACGTTAATATCGCAAACAATTGTATTATATGAACCATGTGTTCCCGTAACCATTTAAGAGCGGCCACGCGTCCCTCTTTTCTTATGGGATAGTACTACCTCCGTCCTCGTTCATTGGTCATCTTTGTATTTTGTGCCAAAATTTCACCATACTCGGTGGCGTGCGTGCAGCTGTTTGATTAGACGGGACGAGCCTGAGAAGTCCGCCGTGCAGGCTCGACGGGACGCGTGTGAGGATTCAACCGCGCAGGCTTGACGGGACGCGTGCATTCTGTCCACCTCCCAGGCTCGACAGGACACGTGCGAGTAGCAAGGCCACCCATGCTCACCGGGAAGCGAGCTCTTTGACCTCCGTCCACCATCCGCCCGCCTCGCTCACAACTTCTCCATTAATGGCGGGCGAGCCACTGTTTAACACGCGGTTAATTAAAGCACCTGGACGGAGGGTGTTTGCTTGTGATCCCATGGCCCCTCTCAACATTAGCATTTGCTTTGTTCGTGTTTTCAACTCGTATTTCGGATAATTTAAAATGCCCCATAGGGCAACGGATAATACGATGAAAATAAAATGGCAACAGATAATACGACGACAAATAAAATGGCAACGGATAATATGACGACAAATTTACAATGGCATAGATAATAATTTTCTTACATATTCCGGATAATTTAAAATGCCACATGCGGCAAAGCCCGGAAGACAAGGGGGCAAGAGAAGAAGGAAATCGCAGACAGTGATCTGGGTCGCTACCATCTCCATTCCTCGATGGATCGCCGGGCGACAACATCCTCCAGCTCCTTCTTCAATTCCTCACGACTTTGCTTGACAGCAGCCACGGATTCCTCCACCTCCTACTCGCGCTCGATCCGGAGCTTCCTCAAGTCACCCATCAGTTCCTCGATGACCACTTTCAGCATTATCCCCGAGGCACTGCTCTGCTCATGCAGCATCTTCCAGCCGGCGGCCTCCTCCTCCTTCTCGGCGAGCGCCTTGAGGAGCTTCGCATTGTCACCCATGAGTTGCTCGACGAGGCCGGTCACCTTCTCAACCGAGGCATCGCTGATCTTGAGCAGCTTCATCAAGCCATCGACCAGCTCCTGCTGCTTAATGAGGCCAGCGAGAATGTCGTCGTCGCTGGCCAAGGACTTCAGCCACGCCAGCTCGTCGCGATCACCGAGGCAGTGAGTGCGCTTGTGAGAGCCCTCGCGTGCCGGTGAGAGCTCGTTCGAGGGCTCCGTGGTGCGCCGGGACATCTCAGCTGCGGCTGCCACGTAGCGGCGGGACCTCTCTAGTGCTTCCGCAGCCTTGGTCTTTGCTCCCTGGTTATATGTCCACCTGAAACTCCTCCTACCGGTCATGACGGAACGACTTGACAGGAAAGACCAGTTTTGTGGGTGGTGAGGAGAGAAACTGTGAAGTAATTTTTGAGTGGGTAGTTTTTATAGCCCGATGGTAGGTGTGAACACATATTGGCTTGATTGGTGTGAACAGATTTGCAATTACTTATTGCATTGTAATCTGCAATGTAACGAGAAACAAGGTCAAAATTTATTGATGGCTCATCGCAAATAGTTCTTTGGGTTCAACCGTATGCCACGCATCAGAACTCGAAATGGTCCTCGGATGGCGTACGTGGGCCCGCGTTCTCGGATGTACGTGTACGTGTCTGCCCACTATCACACACGGTCAAGATATCACCATCGTGTCCGATGGATGCGCCGTCGCGCCTCCCACGGGGTCCCAGAAGGTTGACCACGTGGTTGCTCGCCGTTGAGGCGGCCGCGGTGCTCTCTGCTCGCGTCTGTCCGCGTGTTTTGGTCGCCATTGAGGCGGCCGCAGCGCGCTCTGCTTGCATCCGTCCACACGTTTTGCTCGCCATTGAGGCGGCCGCGGAGCGCTCCGCTCTGGCGTCCCTGCGCGCGCTCTGCTCGCCATTGAGGCAAATTTACAATGGCAACGGTTAATAATTGTCTTACATATTCAGGATAATTTAAAATGCCACATGAGGCAACGACCAAAACACTCACGACCTACATATGCATACAATTATAATAAAATATGGGCTAAAAGGCTGAGCTGGCGGCCTTCCGACGATGGTCTTCTCGGACTCCATGATCAGCATAGCACCCTTTGCGGCCGTTCATTCCAAGTGTCCCGACCTGCCTCCGCCTACGGAGTTGCCAGTGCTGGGAGGCTCTTGGGGCTGCTGGGCCTCTTCCAGAAGAGCTTGACAGTGTGCAATCGCGCGCATGACATCTTCGCGAAACCACTCCATTTCCATGTCTCTGGCCTGGCAGCAAATTCCGTCCATCACCTACATCCTCAAGATAACACGTTGGCGATGTTCTACTTCATCGGGGACGTCAACTCTGCCAAGGATGCACTTGAGCCTGGCCACCACATCGTCGGGAACGAGGTTGACACGGCCACCACCGACAATGAGGAAGCCACAGGCTGGATATGTCTTGACTAAATCGCAGAGGTCCTCTGCCCATTCCTTGCGGGGCATCAGGCTCTCAATGAGCACTGGTGACGGCGGCTCTTCGGGTGGGTCGTCGATCATGCCACCGAGCAGCTCTGGATCTTTTGCATGGTGCATGGCAAACTACTCATCACACTTCCTCTGCAATATGTCGATTGTGCGCCCAAGGACTGTCACGCCGATATCGCTGCCGATGGGCCATGGTGCCTGCACCGGCCGATGAAGCTCTTTTTCCCCGACCTGCTCCGGCTCGTTCTCCTAGCCAAAGATGTAACGCAGGTAGGGGTCGACGTCGAAGCTTTGGTCGTTGCCTGGCATGCTTGGAATTACTAATGGTAGATGGGTGAGGACTAGATCTGCGCACATTGTCGCGATGGTGCGTTGCCGCCTGGGTTATATGCAGCAAGCCATTAGCTGGTGGCGGGAAACCGATGAGGGAAGAGGCGGAGATTTTACAACTCACTCATGTGGAGCGCAGGAAGCATTCGCTAGAGCGCGGGAAGACTAAGTGGAGCACACAACACGAATACCGTATGCGGTGCCATGTGTTATCTATCACACACATGTTAACATAAGGAAACGTATGTGTAACTTACTAATCATCGCACACGAGTACTCGCAGATGCATCATGTGTGATACTCCAAGCCACCGCAAGCAACTAGTTTGCATTTTTCAAAGTTTTTTGTACACACAGAACCGCACATGAATTAACTGTAGTAACCGTCTGTGTTATAATTTCTCGGCAAACAGTTCATCCGAGTGGGCTGTTTGCCACGTTGTCGGTGCAACAAACCATGGGTCTGTTGCCCTGACTGTGCACAGGCATGAGAACAAGATTACAACACCAAGGCCGTGTCAAGATACGAGAGACCAAGATCTTCGAGGAACCAGCATGCTGATTAAGAAGGTCAAGACCAAGACAGAGAAGCGAGACACCACCAGGAGAAAAGCCTCCCTTGCCGGGCAGGCGGACCCGGCAAGGACAAGGGCTTCCCTAGAAGAAAGCATTCAAGATGTCCCGACAGGGCCTGCCGGGACTCACGAGGGCAAAGACACCTCACCAAGCCATCTCACCACGACCCACATCGTTGATCAATGCGGTGTCAAGCCGCAAAGTGACTAAGTGGCAGCCATTTGCCACATGGCGGCCTCTTTCTATAGGAAATACCTACAGATGACACCCGTCCTGCGGCGTGTCAAGCAAGCAGGCATGGAGCTGGCAAGACGAGCCCGGCAAGGCTTGCCGGGCAAGCAACGATGTGACGTTGAGCGGTGCATTTAATGCACTCTGTCAGCCTGCAGAATTAGGTATGATAGCACTGTTTGCTATCTTATTAGTGCATAATGACTGTTTTGCCACTGTGGTGACCCCTTAACCTATAAAAGGAGGCCCATGGCATCCCTAGCAAGGGTTGGAAAGTTGAACAGCCCCACGCTCGTACGCGCGTGTAACACCCCAAAAATCGGGTTATCGATTTTTGTGCTGTTATTCCTTCCTAGCTTTTCTTTCCCGAATTTTTCCTCTGGAATCTGGTGAATGACCAGGTGAATTCAGACAATCCTCAGCCTCTCCATGAATTTTCCATGCTCCTGTGCCAGTCAAGTTCCCGTCTGTAAACCCCGAACCTCATTCAAACCCTAGCTCCAAAATATCGGAACTGGAAATCCTGCCTTTGCGTTTACAAAGGAGCTATCATTTTTCTTGCTCAGTTGATCCTCCCAAAATTTCCAGAGATCACCCTTCATCCATAAACCCTAGATGTGCAAAAATATTGCCAAGTTATATGCAATATTTCTCATCTAGAATTAATTCCTTTTTCTTCCTTTCCGAGGAATTAAATCCAGAATAATATCTATCCATCTCCAAAGATCATGAAAACTTGTGGAGATATTCTTTGTGATCATATTGAGCTCTCATAAAAATATTGGCCATAATTAAATAGGGGAAATTGCATTTTCCTATTTAAAGCCAATATATCAATTTGGGGCCTTTCCAAAAGAACTACCATTTTGGTAGTTGGGAAAAATCCCAAATAATTTGTGGAGCTTGTCCTACCCCTATATTCACCATTTCCATCAAGGTCTCAAGTTCCACCCATTAAATTTTGAGCACAACACCACTTTGCAAGTTCTGTCCAGATTTTCAGTTTGCAAGGGAAGTGCTTGATTCGTTGATCTCCTTGGGCTGAAATTTTGCAGGGTGATTCATTATGATATATTACCCCTGGATACCAAAAATCAGCTCATTCCATCTAGCTAATCTTCCTCAGTAAATTATCTAAGTTTCTGTTTAGATTGCATCTCTGTGAAGGAAGTACCCTCATAGTTGATCAATTTGAGCTGGAACTTTTCCAGACAGTTACTATGACCAAATCATCACTCTATACCAAAAATCATTCAAATCCATTCATCCATTTCACCCCTACTTCATCATCTTCATTTCTGGCCAGAGTGCATGGTTACAAAGGAAGTACCAGTTGGAGTTATCCATTTGTGCTAAAACTTTGTGACCGTGTTCATCTTAGTGTATGATTAGCTCATGCCCAAGATCCAGCCAAGGTGAGCACTATGGTGGCCACACCACAGCACAAACAGGTCGCTGTTAGCAACTGTTTGACCATGGTGCAGTCACCTCAGGCCTCTCTCAGGTCATTCAGCTGCATAGGTCAACTCAGAGTAGGACGGTGAATAGCCTAGACATGGTTTGGCACGAAGTGCAGCGTGGCATCGCCTTGGCCACGCGGTGACCGTCGGCAGAACATGCCAACTGCATGCACTGTGCGTCGTACATGTCGGGAGGCCGATTCCAGCGGGTTCTAGCTCGTCCGGGCGTACCGACGAGCTGCCCACCGCATTCATGCATCATCTAGAGTCCTCTCCGCCTCATCTCGAAGCTCGTAGTGCCTCTGCCGACATCGGTTCTTCGCCGGTCCTCGTCATGACTCAGGAAACTCCGTCCGCCGTCGCGTAGCTCCTCCCCGCGACTATATAAGGAGTGCCCGAGCCCCTCCTCCTCTCCACCAGCAGCCCCAGCACCTCCTAGTCCTCCCATTTGAGCTCCCCGAGCTCGCCTCGCCCATGGCCGCTTTCTGCCACCGCTCGATTCCCTCGGCTACCACTGCCATGGCGCTCCCCCTCCTCTCCATCCCTGTCCTCGGCCACCCTTGGGATCTGCTGAGCTGCCGCCGCCCTCGTTATTCACCGGGAAGCACCACCGGAGTGGCATCTCTGCTGCCCGACGGCCGCCGCGGCTCTGCTAGTAGCGAGAGCACTATAGGACACCCCAGGCGAGGCCGCGACCTTCCCCGAGCGCGGTGTGCTGCACCAGTTCTGGCGGAGCTCACGCGCTCTCCGGCAGGCCCCTAGGGCGGCGAGGTGGCGGCCAGGCCGGCGACCGGCTCGCCCCTGCCTCTGCTCCGTCGGGGAAGGAGATGGTCCAGGGAGAGAGAGAGACAGGACCGGGCCCGCACGTCATCGAGAGAGAGAGAAGTCAACCCGGGCCCAGCCGGTTATGTGGAAACGTACTTCGCAGAAGACGTTTTCAATTAGCAAAGGCGTATTTCTGGAAAGGCGCTTTCACTTTTTCCAGCCGGCGGCCGAATCCATTAAATAGTGAACGTTTGTCCGTTAAGCACTGAAATGGACAGATTTTGTCTGTTTTATCGCTTAACGAACGAACGGCCGTTTCTCCGCGACCGTAACTCCGATTGAGGTAAAACCAACGCCCATGTCTTCGTCTCGTCGAGCCCGTTCCGATGGCATCACTTTCATAATGTTTTCACACTGTAAAAATGACCATTTTGCCCTTGCCCTTCAATCAGCCCCTCCGAGAGGGAAACTTTTCGCCGAATCTTCCCGGAGTTTTATTGCACTTCCACCCGGTGTATTCCTCTACCCCAGGCAAGCCAACCTCTTCCATGAGCTCCGGACTTGCGTGATGACTTTGCTTGCACCCTGTGTGTTCATTGTAGTACATCTGTATCACCTGTTAGCCTGCACTTGCATACACCTGTTATGTCATCTGTTTTAGAGGTTAGCATTACGTTTCACCTAATATCATGCCTTATTTCCATGCCATGCCCTGCCATGCTAGTAACAATATTTTGGATACTATTATCATGTGAGTACCATGATCTGATATATTGCCATGTTTGTCAATGTTGTAATGATTCGGCTATGCTGATGTTAAGTGGCTGTTCACACTTATAATTGTTAAGGTAATGGTGGGATGATGGAGATATATTGATAAACCTAGTCGGTTGATCAGAGTCACCTGTCCGGGCTTATCCGTGCAACCACATTTGCCGGTATGGGACGGCCTTGACTTGGTCTGATCGCGTGCTCTTTCACCGGTACCTCCAAAGAGGGAGGGTTATGCGCGCGCGCTGCCCTGGCCCGGTAGGCGGCGATAACCCTGTGAGCCCAGTTGAGTTGTTTGGGTACCCGTCCCCGTTTGGGACAGTTTAGTTTGGCCACGACGGTGGCAGGGTGTCACGAGGTGACACGGGGCCACCCAGGGCTTGACTCCAAGAAGGAGTGTGATGGCCGGTGGTACGATGGAAGAGTCACGGGTCAGACAGGTTTCGTCGGAACGTCGTTGGTCCACCCGAATGGGAGTACGAGGCCATGAGTTCCGTGGTGTGGGTAAAGTGTACAACCTCTGCAGAGTGTTAAATCTATTCGAATAGCCGTGTCCACGGTATTGGACAGCCCGTCCAGACCTCGTTAGGCGATCAACCGTAATGATGGTGGAAGAACCTGTCCTGCATGGACAGCAGATATTGTCAGGAGTATGGTATGTTAGCCATGAGATGGCTATGGAGGAGATGGTCAGATGACCGAAAGACTTGGATTTGGATCAGGTTCAGATTGGATCATGAGATATTCGGAATATGGACTATTTACTTGATGCATGCTTTACTTTACTGTACTTTACTTCAGTAGTTACTTTGCTAAGATAACCCCGTTATATCTTGATGATTAATGCTGCTGGATGTTTAAACATGCCAGATAATTTTGCTACGACATGATGATTATTAATGCTAGATAGGTATGCTATGCTATGCTATGCTATGCTTGATTCGTGATTTCCTGTTAATTCCATGCCATGTTTAGAATAAATTCTTGCATAGCATAGGGTTGGCTTTGTCATCTGCTTGTTTGGATGCTATGTATTTGGTTGTCTTGCGAGTACATTCAAAGTACTCACCTGGCCTTGCATGTGGCCAGTTGCAGGAGAAGATGCGTCGTGCTAGATCGTAACCCAGCCAGTCCTGTGAGTTATGGAGCCCAGCCAGAGACGATGTCACCGCTAAACCAAGACCTTCGCTGCCATCTTAGTTAGCCTTGGAGCTATGTAATATTGTTGTAAGCAACAGTATTGTAATACTCCATTTAATATAATAAGGCCATTTTGTGCCTGGAATTGCTGTATCATGTCTTTGACGTGCGTCAGGTCTTATCCTGGGACTGGCGTGCGTCGGCCCTCTATCGGGGTGCCACAGCGCATAGTCACTGCCTCCCCAGGGCGAGCCTGCCGGGCAAGTGTACTACGCTCCACCACCACTTTTCCACCATCAATCCACCAAAGTAGGAGTAGGGTTTTATGCCTCGCGGCGGCCCGAACCTGGGTAAAATTGCCCGTGTGATCTCTGCCGTGCTGCCCCACGTTCTTCTGCTCTTTGTGCAACACGACATCCCCCCTGCCGAACCAGCAAGGGGCCCCTTGGCCCCATAGGTGGCCGTGGTTTCCCATGACATCTTTGGCACGCCAGGTAGGGGGATCGCTTGCGCGAACCTGAAAGCGTGTGCAGCACGTCATCTTCATCTCCATCTTCGTCTTCGACGGCGCCATCGGCAATGGCGCCCAAGAAGAAGCCCGGTGCTGCTGCTCACCCATCCACCTCAAAGGCGCCGCCGCCCGCAGCCACCAATGCTGCGGGGGACGCGGAGGCGCACGAGAGTGTGGACGCCGCTGGGGCTGTGGTCGGGGCAGGCGGCACCGTCACCACTTCCCCTGCGGTCGAAGCAGGAGCAGGAGACGCCGGAGGAGAGCAACATCAGCAACACCCCGATGGCCACGCTCCGCGAGGTACGGGTGAAGGGGCTACTCCATCCACACTCCTTTCCCTCGCCGACGGGCACAGCCACAGCGATGGAGCTCGGTCCGGGGCGAATCGCCGCCCTCCGGCCGCCCCCACCACAGGGGCGGCCGGAGCGCGTACACCTCCCCCGGGACGAGTCGACCAGGCTGCTGCGCCTAGTGGAGCTGCTGACCCTCAAGCGCCATCACCGCACCACCATGCCATCCAGGTGGCCGCCCCGCAATAGCGAGGACGTGATACGGTCGCTACTGGCCCCGTCAGGAGCCGAGCGACGGCGCGATCTGTGTCATCATCGTCCATACCAAGTACTGCTACGGAGGCCATGGCGCAGGCTCAACTGCTGCTGAGGTTTCCGCCAGCGGCCGAGCAGATGGATAAATGGCGTGCCACCATCCAGAGCCTGCTCGGCTTCGCCGAGGCTAGGGGCTCGCAGCGAGCTGGCCTGCCACGGCCTCTCCAAACGACGACAATGGCCCGTGCTGCTGGTCATACGGAAGGGGCCACCCCCATGGTACAATCCCTGCCACGGCAGCTAGCGCGGGCGCAGCGAAATCAAGAGCCTGATGGCATCTCGACGGCCTCTTCTGACCCTCGAGCGCGTCCAGGCCGGCAGCGTTCCTGGAGGACAGGCGGAGGGGAGGCGCGCGCGTTGTCATTGAGCAACGCCGCTACGCCCACCGCCGGGCCAATGGGTGTGACGGTCCCGACATTGACGAGCCTGCACTCGATACTGGCGGGTACCTACCTTTCGAGGTTGGGTGCCCTGCCTTTACTCATGAGCTGCGGCAAGTCTGTTGGCCGTCCGTCCGCACATTCAAGCCAGAGATACCTGAGAAGTACGATGGGAGGCTGACCCCGGCAGAGTTTCTGAGCATCTACACCATCGCTGTTCAAGCTGCCGGGGGAAGAGATGAGAAGGTATTCACCAACTACTTCCCTTTGGCTCTCAAGTCCAATGTGAGGTCTTGGCTGATGCACCTGCCAGAGAACTCCATTTCGTCATGGGCTGATTTGTGCCATGAGTTCATTGGCGCCTTCACTGGCGGTCATCAAGAACCAGGTCGGCCCAATGATCTGCAGCTTCTTCAGCAGAAAGAGGGAGAGACTCTCCGGAAGTATTTGCAGAGATTTAGCAGAGTCCACAGAAACATCCCAAATATCCATCCAGCAGCTGTGATAGCTGCCTTCCAGTCCAATGTGCGCAACCAGAAGATTCGTTCCAAGATGAATGTCCGGTTGCCTGAGACTGTGAAGGAACTTTACACCTTGGTGGATAAGTGTGCTCGAATGGAGGAGGGAAGAAAACTGCCCGGAGAGGAGGATTGCATTAATGTTGATTCAGAGGATGATGACGAGTCCACCAGTCAGAAGAAGAGCAAGAAGCGCAATAAGAAGCCCAAGGATAAGACGGTAATGTCTGTTGAAGGGTCAGGTATCCCTAGTACCGGCAAGAAGGTTAAGGCCGAAACCCCCGGCAAGGAAGCTGCCGTGTGCTCTGACTACCGGGAGGCCGCGGCCGCCGAAAAGGCCGGGAAAGGTGATGGGTCGTACTGCAAGATCCATCGAACCAAGGGCCACGACCTTCAAGAGTGTTATCAGTTTGAGCAGCTTGTCAAGAGACAGAAAGCAGAATATGAGAAGCATGACAAGGAAAAGGGACAGAATGTTGCTGGCAGGAAGGGTCATGGCGGTGAAGTAAATCACCCCGGCAGACCTCTTCAGAACAAAGGAAAACCCGCCAGGGATCAAGAGAAGGAAGCATGCGGTGATGAGAGTGATGAAGGGGATGAGTAGGAAACCAGTGAGCAGGAGTTCCAGAAGGCCACTGACGCCCTGTGCATTGATGGGGGTGCATCCCTACACGCCTCTCACTGCCAACTCTAGCGGTGGGAGCGTGAGGTTAATGCCATGGAACCAGCGCCAGGGGCCTGGGAACCACTCAGATGGTCACGCACGCCCATCATTTTTGATGAAGAGGATCATCCTGACCGCACCACCGCGGTAGGATGTTTGCCATTGTTGGTCTCCCCAACAGTCCGCAACCTCAAGGTCACGAAGATGTTGGTGGACGGCGGGGCCGGGTTGAATCTGATTTCCCCAAAGGTTATTAGCAAGCTTTAGATAGCAGAGGATGAGTTAAAAGTCACCGACACGTTTCAAGGAGTTAATCCCGGCAGGAGTCATCCTAAGGGAAAGATCACGTTGCCTGTGATGTTTGGGGTAGAGCTGAACTACCGGACTGAAAAGATTGTGTTTGATGTGGTTGACCTCCCCTTGCCGTACAATGGAATCCTTGGACGCCCAGCCCTGGCTAAGTTCATGGCGGCATCCCACTATGCCTACAACATCTTTAAAATGCCAGGGCCAGTTGGAGTCATTTCCGTCCCATTAGATGAGAAAGACGCAATCATTTGTGTGGACAAGATGTACTGGGACGCAGTCGCGGCAGAGGCAGCAGCAGCGGCAGTTCCCGCCAAGGAGAACAGAGGGAAGAAGAAGGATAGTAAGGGCTCTGGCAAGGAATTCGGGAAGCGCGCCTCTTCGGAGTGCGCTGCGCCTGTTGATGACTTGCCGGAGAGTTCCAACAGCAAGAGATCCAAGGTTGCTGCTCCACAAGTGAAGAAGGTCCCGGCAGGGCTGGCTGGCGTTGATGGTACTTTCATCGTCAGTGCCACCCTCGATGACAAATAGGAAAGCGCGCTCGTTGCCTTCCTGCGGGCGAATATCGATGTGTTTACCTGGCAACCATCTGATATCCCCGGTGTTCCCAGGGAGGTAATTGAGCACCGCATTGCTGTCTACCCACATGCCCGACCTATCAAGCAGAAAGTCCAGAAGCAGGCCTTGGAGAGGCATCAGTTCATTATAGAGGAGATCAAGAAACTTGAGGCAGCTGGTTTGGTCAGAGGAGTGCTGCATCCAACGTGGTTAGCAAATCCAGTGGTTGTTCGGAAGGCCAATGGGAAATGGAGACTTTGCATAGACTTCATAGATCTCAACAAGGCTTGCCCGAAAGACCCATTTCCCTTGCCGTGCATCGACCAGATTGTGGACTCCACTTCTGAAGCGCGTTAAAAAGTATGAACCAATTGCTCGGCTTGTCATCGGGGTTGTGCATGATAAATACTTTGTGTTAAGAATACAGAGCATGACAAGACTATATGATTTTATAGGGATAGCTTTCTTTAGCGTTGATATTTTGAAAGACACGATTGTTTGTTGGGATGCCTGAGTATTGATGTCTTTATGTCACATTATAGACTTTTGCTTTGAATCACTCGTGTCTTAATATTCATGCCATGATTAGATATATGATCAAGATTTTGCTAGGTAGCATTCCACATCAAAAATTATCTTTTTTATCATTTACCTACTCGAGGATGAGCAGGAATTAAGCTTGGGGATGCTGATACATCTCCATCATATCTATAATTTTGATTGTTCCATGCCAATATTATACAACTTTCATATACTTTTGGCAACATTTTATATGATTTATTGGACTAACATGTTGATCCAGTGCCTAGTGCCAGTTCCTGTTTTTTGCATCTTTTTTGTTTCGCAGAATGTCCATATCAAACGAAGTCCAAATGCAATAAAATTTTACGGATAATTATTTTGGAATATATGTGATTTTCGGGACTTGGAATCAACGCAAACGGGGGCCCACAGCCCCCAACATACACCAGGGCATGCCCCAGGGGCCAAGCGCGGTGGTGGGTTGTGCTCACCTCGTATATCTGTTGGAGCTCTACTTCGGGCGCAAGGAAGCTTATATCTGGAAAAAAATCATGTTAAAATCTCAGCTCAATCGGAGTTACGGATCTCCGTGAATATAAGAAACGATTTTCGGCCAGAAAACGGGAACGTGAAACAGAAGAGAACAGAGGAATATATCCAATCTTGGAGGGGCTCCCGCCCCTCCGCCACCATGGAGGCCATGGAGCAGAGGGGGAACTCTCCTCCCATCTAGGGGGAGGCCAAGGAAGAAGAAGAAGGAGGGGGATCTCCCCCCCTCTCTCCCGATGGCGCCGGAGTGCCGCCGGGGCAAGGATCGTGACGGCGATCTACATCAACAATCTTGCTGCCGTCAACACCAACTTTCTCCCCCTCTATGCAGCGGTGTAACACCCCTTCTCCCCGCTGTAATCTCTACTTAAACATGGTGCTCAACACTATATATTATTTCCCAATGATATGCGGTTATCCTATGATGTTTGAGTAGATCCTTTTTTGTCCTATGGGCTAATTGATGATCGTGGTTGGTTTGAGTGTATATTTTATTATGGTGCTGTCCTATGGTGCCCTCCGTCTCGCGCAAACGTGAGGGGTCCCCGTTGTAGGGTGTTGCAATACGTTCATGATTTGCTTATTGTCGGTTGCTGAAGTGACAGAAGCCTGAACACGGATAAGTGGGTTGTTGCATATGGGAGTAAAGAGGACTTGATACTTAATGCTATGGTTGGGTTTTACAACCTCAATGATCTTTAGTAGTTGCGGATGCTTGCTAGAGTTCCAATCATATGTGCATATGATCCATGTAAAGAAAGTATGTTAGCTCATGCCTCTCCCTCATGTAAAATTACAAGAATGATTACCGGTCTAGTTATCGATTGCCTAGGGACAAATGACTTTCTTGTTGACAAAATATATCTACTTTATTACCTTGCAATTTATTCATAGTTTTATTCTCGCAAAGTACTCGTAGTTTTATTCTTGCAAAATAGTTTCATACTTGTTTTAGGTAAAGCAAAAGTGAAGCGTGCGTAGAGTTGTATCGGTGGTCGATAGAACTTGAGGGAATATTTGTTCTACCTTTAGCTCCTCGTTGGGTTCGACACTCTTATTTATCGAAAAAGGCTACAAACGATCCCCTATAATTGTGGGTTATCAGTGTGCGCCTCCTGTTCTGAAATGAACCAGCACAAGTCCTGCTAGGGGTCTGTGAACAAATTAACGCCCATCATATTTTGAAAAAACGCCTGTGCCACCGGGCCACACCCGTCTCCCCGTATTCCCTCGCAAGGCGCACCACCCCTCTCTTTGCCGACCTTGATGCTCAATGTCCTCAGGACCCGGCCATCGACCGAAGCCCAGCCACCGCTGATATGCCAGGTCTTGATGCCGTGGTCAAGCCAGGGGGTGAGGGCTCGAGAGCCAATAGGAGCTCCTGAGGCGCGATGCTCAGGAGCCCCGCTTTTGACGTGCAAGCGGTCTGCATGGAAAAGGAGCGGTTCCGCTTTGCGGGGTTGCTAGGAGAGAGGGTATTGGCCAGCAGCTGAGGTGGGTGGACTGATTTACTTAGCCTTTGCGAGTTGAACTACTGCCCGGCCGGAGCCGGCCCTTCTGAGGTAGCAGGGTGTCGACAACATCGCTCGAAAGTCTCCTAAGGTTCCTACGAATTAGGCAACTACATAATATGAGAGGCGACATGCGCTCGCTAATCCGCTCATAATCGTTTCGTGAGAAGAGGAAGGCACCAAGGATCTTGTGAGGTGATGTGTGCGGGGCCGGCCCGAGAGCAGAGCTCAATCTCTTAGATTTATCAGTGCTGCAGGGACGGACCCGAGCACAGGTGCCCTGCCGGTATCCCTCTCTCATGGGATGCTCAGAAGGAGAACTGGCGATGCGCGAAGCCCACAGAGGTGACTCCAGAAGTGATACACCATCATGCGTAGGGCTATCGGCCATAGCAGCTCATGAGAGCACAACCAGTTTAAGGTACATGAACGAAACAACATAACCGCAGGGGCGGACCCTGAAGGCCCGAGGATAATGCAGCCCGAGGGGCGCCCTCAACTGAACAAACCAAAAAGTCACCTAGCACCAGTGTTGTAGAAGCATCGAGGTAGCTGAAGATGCATGCCGTGGAGATTGCTCCTCATGAGCCGGGCGGCTCCGGAGGCCTGGGGGACCCGCGAGGCCCAGGGGTTCACGAGGGTCCGAGACCTCCTGAGACGCGACTGCCGAGCGCCTGGCTTCGTGAGACGCCATAGCACGCTATGCTAGGCGCTGGTATGAGGCGCCCATGTTCAATAGGCCGAACGGCGTGCGGACGTAGTTGCAGGGGTAGCCCCCACTGCGACCGACGCACGATGGCCAGAAGAGGTCCTGTGAAGCGGCCCTGTTGAGGCCTGGGATGTTGACGCAAGCGCGCAGCTCACCACCCGCGTTGGGGCCGGCAGCTGCACTAGCGGGCCAAGCGGGGCGACGCTCGCCACGCATGGCTTGCACCTCCTGAAGCTCCTCGATCGCCTTGGTGATGAATTCTCGTGCCCCTGGCGCCTTGCACCATGCTCCCTGCTTGTGGGGGCGCGCATCGACGCACGCCTCCAAGTGGTGCCCGAACACCTCCCTCGTCGCGCTGGTCAGGTCAGAGGCTCTACAGACGGAAGCCCCCGAGCCCATCCCGAAGGAGGTGCCGGGCGCGCCTTCCTATGCAAGAGGAAGAGGCGACCTGGCAGCGGGCGTGGAGTCTGAGGCGACGCCAGCGAGCTTCTTGGTCTCCGGACGACTCTTGGGGAGGAGCTGCTTCTTCTTCGCGGGGGTGGCCTCGGGAGGCAAGACGCCGCCCTCGTCATCAGAGTTCTCAGCTGCCGCGGCCCGATAGGCGTGCTCCAGAGAACAGACCGCGTCCTTCTCATCGCAGGCGACCATGATGACGCCGCTGCATCCTGGCATCTTGAGGATGTTGTAGCCATGGTGGCTTGCCGCCATGAACTTGGCGAGAGCAGGGTACCCGAGGATTCCATTGTATGGGAGGTCGATGTGGGCGATGTCGAAGTCGATGAAGTCAGTGTGGGAGTTGTCGTGCTTGCCAAAGGTGACAGGGAGGCGCACCTGCCCCAGGGGGACGGTGGAGCTGTCGGTCACTCCAAAGAACGGCCTGGTGGGCAGGAGCTGGTCATAGGGCACCTGGAGCATCACAAAGGTCTCGACAGAGAGCATGTTGAGACCAGCGCCACCATCAATGAGGTGCTTGGTGACAGAGAGGTTGCTGATGGTGGGCGTGCAAAGCATGGGGAGCGCGCCGGCAGTGGCCATGCACCTGAGGTGATCCTTGGAGTGGAAGGTGATGGCGTACTGTGACGACCTGAGGGGGCCTGCGGCCTCAAGCCTCGGGAGGGCCGTGTTCACCTTGCAGGAGAACTGCTTGAAGATGCGGTTCGAGGCGGGTGCCTGGGCACCGCCAAGGATGTAGGCAATCACGCAAGGTTCTTGAAAGGCCCTAGCTCCATCGTCCTAATGGTTGTCGTCATTCCTTCTTGGTGGTGGTGGCAGCAGAGGGAGGATAGCGTTGCACTGAGGACGGGCCTCACGAGGCTGATCACACCAGGGGCCTTCGGGAGGCTGATCACGCTAGCAATCCTCGCGAGGCTGGTCACGCCAGTCCTGACGAGGGTTGCGGTTGTCCCAGCGGCCTCCACCGTGGCCTCCTCCACGGCCGTAGCCGTGGTCGCTACGCTCGGGGTGATGGCTCAGGCGCTCATCCCGGATCGCCCAGAGCTCCTGGCAGTTGTTGGTGTTGTGGGTGTGAACTTTGTGGAAGACGCAAAAACGGCAGTTATCCTTGGCTGGGTCGACGCGGTCGCGGCGATTCTTCAACTCAGGCTCCGCTGCCAGCACGGTGGGGCCCTTGCACTTTGCCTCGTTGGCCTTGGCCTTCTTTTCTTTGGGATCGATGTCAGGGAGCTTGAGAAGGGAGAGGCGGCCCTCTTCTACCCTAGTGCACCTGTCCTCCAGGTTGAATATCTCCAGCACCATGCACAGGTCATCGTGGATGGTGAGCTCCTCGCTCATCTTGACGTCCATGACGCCCTTGGTGAACATTGAGATGATGGCTTGGTCCGAGGCCTTCAGGATCTTGAGGCGAACATTGGTGAAGCGTTGAATGTACTTGTGGAGGGTTTCGCCCGGCTGCTGCTTCATGCGCCGCAGGTCGTTGACGGTGAGAGCGCAGTCGTGGGTGCCCTGGAAGTTGGCGATGAAACACTCGTGAAGCTCGTCCCAAGAGGAGATTGACCCCTCAGGGAGGAGCAAGAGCCAGGAACGTGCGCCGCCCTTGGGAGCCATGGGGAACCAGTTTGCCATGACCTTGTCATCGCCATTCGTCGCCTCGATACACAGCGAGTAGAGCTGGAGGAACTCTGCAGTGTCCGGGGTGCCATCCTAGCGCAGTGGCAGGTCTGGCTTGAACTTGCCGGGCCAAACGCACACGGCGCAGCTTTGGTGTGAAGGCATGGCAGCCCGCCGCACTTACGGGTGTGGCCCGCGCAAGGGGAGCATGATCCCGACACCCATGCACCGCAGCCCCCTGGGCTGCCCGGTCTTGGTGCTAGCGTGGTGGTGCGGGGAGCACACGCGCGTCGTACTATGACTGCTACACCACCTGGCAGCTAGCCTCGTCCCGCGCCGGCGCAGGCACCCCACGCGGTGGGTCGCGCGAACGCACATCGTGCCTGGGCTCGGCGTCTGCGCCGCGCAGAGGAGGAGGCGGAGGAGCGTCGTGAGCTATGTCGCCCGCACAAGAGGGCGGGGGATGGAGTGAGTGGGATGGCGCCAGGGCCTCGCCGGCGGCGTTGACCAGCTCATGATGCGGCCCAGCCAGTCGTCATAGCCCTCGTCGATGGGGCGATAACGCAGTAGCTCGCGCACCATGAGTAGCGCATCCTGCTTGTTTGCAGGCCCGCGACGAGTGTGGGAAGACAACGCCATGACGGGGGTGAGGGAAGGAGAAGCGGTGCGGCCATCATGCTGCACGGAGGGTGGCAGCAAAGAGTCCTGCCGCTCATAAGCAGCTAGGGCGGTGGCAGCATTAGGTGCAGGAGAAGCGGAGCGGCATGGAACACCGCAGCCTACGGGCATCGTCTGGGCAACGCGAGCAGCCCGACGCTCGGCGCGAACTCGGCGGGCGTCGTCCATGGGAGCGACGGAGCAGGGATGAAGCGAAGCGGAAGGGAGTTTTGACACGCCCCTACCTGGCGCGCCAAATGTCGGAATCGGAGCTCCGCGGACCCAATAAGGTTCAACTATGGGGCATGTGCGAAGATCTAGCCTAGCCATAGCCTCATGCTCATCACTCCATGGCTTGGCCTCGTCGAGTTCGTGCGAGCGGGGAAGGGAGGTCACGGCAGTTTACCCAGGTTCGGGCCACCTTGCGGTGTATGACCCTACTCCTGCTTTGTGGTGGATTGTCCTCACGAGGAGGTTGAGGATGAACTAGTACAATGGATGAGCTGCCTCGCGAGGGCTCAGAGGATGAGAATGAGTCGGTCCTAGAGAAGACCAGGATCATCCCCTCTCTCTCTACGATGGAGGCTAGCCTATATTTATAGTGCCCTTGGTCCTCTTCCCTCATAGCTTAGGCGGGAAGGGATTCCACAACGGCCAATTTGAAAGGGGATAAGAGGTACATCTTATCTTGACGAAAGGTGGTCTTCGCCTGCAAAGCTTCTGGCCATGACGCGGTGGTGAGCTCGGCGATGACATCCGTCCTGCTGAGCTCGTGGTCTTGGTCTTGTTGCACCGGAATGGAAACCTTTGGGTGATCCCTCGGGAACCCGCGCTGGTCCTTGCCTCCTTAGCACCAAAGAGGAAACTATTCTCCTTTGCGCCTGCTGGCGCCCTCCTGGCCTTTGTCATCATGGCTCACATCACTGCGAGCCTTGTGAGGTGGGGTACCTGCATAGAAATCTCTGCTCCTTGGGAGGCAGGCTCGGGGAGCTGCCCCTTGGGACGTCTTGGCGCCGTTCGCCTCGCGAGGGTCTTGCTCGTAGAGTCTTGGAGCTAGGTCATACTGGGCCGTTGAGGGGGCCACGCGCTGGGCCGCAGGCAGGCAGATCTGGGTACCCCCGATCCCAGAACGCCGACACGCATGCACGAGAATTTGGTTCTGCTTGCAATATGGATGCTACCTGGAGGATGAAGTGAACCCAGAGGCATGCTAGCACGGGAGACCTCTTTCTGCTATACAGTACTACTCCATATGTTACTACTACTAGTAGTAGTAGTACAACTGTAGTACACTTGATGGTTAAAATATTATTCATCCGGTCCTCACAGTGAAGTGACAAGACCCTGCGCCCGAGGTGACACTAGTCCAGGCGGCTTGTTCGGGTAACCAAAGTCAGCCTCACCTTGTGCATTGTGCAGTCACTGTCACCACTGCTGTATAGCATGCCTTGCCTCGTCTCCCTCTCCCCTAGCACCACTCCATCTCCATCTCACCAGAGATCCTAAGGTCACTCTTCATCTTCTCAGTATGCCCCCGTGTACCCTCGCCTCACTCGCCTCACCTAGTACCACTATTCCCTCGCTAGCCGCTCCAGCATCGAGAGCCTTCTCCCCCATAAATCAAGCCCCAAAAAACCCCACCTTCCAAACTCCACCATGGCCAAAGGTGAACCGCACAACATCCATATGAGCCGCGACTGGAGCGATCTCCCTAGTGACATCCTTGACCGCTATTGTTCGCGTATGGATATGTTGAGTGCCGTGCGGCTGGCTGCATGCTCAAGGGACATGCATGCGGCCATCTTCGAAGCGAGGCTTGAGCTTTTCAAGACACCCTGTTTGCTGTTATCTACTCTTGTGAGATGCGCTCACCATGATACGGAGGCGTACATGATGCCCCTCGACTTTATTCCAAACTCCATTAGCTGAAATTTCTTTGCAGGTATGTACTGGGTCGCCGTACATCATGCCCCTCGACTTCGATCCGATCACCATCACCTGAAACTTCTTGGCAGGTATGTACTGGGTCAGCATGAACTCCCACTAGATGGCCGCCGTCAGAGAAGATCAGAAAAAGTTAGTGCTTGTGAACTTCCACACCTCCCATGAGGTTATCCTTCCTCCGTTGGATTATGTAGGGTTTTACCGTCGCGGTCCAAGTCATCTAGATTACCACGTCAGTTGGACGGACCTTGTTTTGCAGAAGATTGTAATCTGCCAAGTGCCCACACGATATGCAGATTACGCAGACTTCAAGCTAATTTCCTTGTTCGACCGCGAACTCGCCTATCTTTCCGCCGGTGCCTTCTTTAGCTGGAGATAACTCACCTCATAGTGGATCGTCAAAGCTGATACACACTTCTGTGATGCTATTGAACACAATGGCATCATCTAAGCGATCGACAAAGCAGATGGCACCACGTATTGCTGGGACGGCATGTGTAAGTTGTTTTCATCTGATTTTAATGATAACTCCATGACACTGTTTGAACTTTTTGTGATGATTGGCATATCCTTGTCTGAGCAGAATTTGAGTAGAACTATGGCAATGTATTAGAGACACCATAAATCAGCTATATTTGGAATGAGTTAATTCATACGATTGTGACCATGTCAGTACAGCCAATTTGTACCTTTGAATAATCAAACGGTTAGGAAGATATGGATATTCTCCTAACTTTATAGTAATCTATATACTACTAAATATGAGTGTGTATCAATAGCCATGTTAGTTTCCTCATTTTCATGATGTAGAAACATGCATCACACTATTGGTTTCATCTAACCATACATTAGGGAAGTAAATGTGCATATGGAGAACTCTATATTTGGAAGTAGTGAAGTCCTGTAATGCTTACCATGTGTACATACCTATATTCGCCCTTCAACAATCAATGCCTAGAATAATATCCTCACAAGAATTTTGCCCACAAAACATGAGTATATAACAATGCATCGTGTGTTAGTTTCCTTGAAGAATTTATTTGTGAGGATAGAACATGATTACATAACATGCATGGCATGGTAGTTTCCTGTGAAGAATCGATTGCGAGATAACATGAGTATAACCATGCATGGCACTTCTATATTTTCAAACCCAGTATACATTGCCCTGTATTTTCCTCTCAGTTCCAACAAGGACAGATCAATGCTGTTTCTTGCACTATCCTACTCATACTCTGGACAATGTTGATCTTACAATAACAATGCCTATCTTTTTTGATATGATGCAGTGTCCCTACAGTTACTACCCTTTGTAATCACACCACCTTTTTCCAAAAACAAGGAAGCACAACTAGTTCATCGCTCGATCAGACGACGGCAAAAGACTGATGATCATTCGCACACATGAGCCGGCAAAGTTATATTGCAAAAACCCCACTTTGTACAAGCACCATGAAATACGTGAGTATTTGGAGAGTGGCTGTTACGTCTATGAGTAGGATACCAGCTTGTTGGGGACTTCGGGATTTTTGAGTTGGAGGCGGGTAAACAACCTTGGTTCACACTCTTTGCTTCTCAGACTCATTTATCCGATTAACTAGGAGATCACCGTTGGCAAGGACCTTGGTGGCAGAGAGGCTCTGTTTGCTAGGGAAAACTGTGTCTACACGGCGAGCCCTAGGACTTCGGGAGCAAACTCTCCTGATTGTCAATGATACAGCCTGCAGCCAAAAGAAGGTGAGAATGACAAAGGCATCTGGATTAACTTTGATCCTGGGGTGTCTCAACTCCGACAGGTAGTGATGTGGTTCAAGCCTTTAGGTTGATAGGTAATTGGGCTGTTGCGTCGAAAGGGTGGAGTCCTGGTGTCTCTGAATCACTGGTGGCTGAAGCGGGGCTACAAATTATGATGGTGTTGGATCATCCCTCTTCGAATGACTTGTTGTCTTTGCTACTTGTTCTGGATGGGTAGTTCTCTCTTTTGTTATGCAGACTCCTTGTCATTTGGTCATCCTCGTCTATGTCACTCTTACTATGTAATAGTTTTCTCTCTTTAGAATGTCATTCTCGTCTGGATCATGAGAGTCTGAGCGCTGCTGATGGGTGCATTTTGGTGGTGTAGCAAGACTTCTTATGAACTATCATGTCTTGCTGTTTATGTCAGTAGTAGTCACTAGTCGGTGTTTGTATGTTGTATATATCATTGTTTCGAACTGTTTATTGTCTCAAACTACTGGTGGGCTAAATGAGGGCATCACCATTCTCCAGTATTCAGTGTATATATCCTTTTTTCAAGTTATAATTTGAGCTCAGTGTCTTTTCAGTGATGTATGTTTGGGCCAATGTGAGGTGTCGTTGAATATGAGCCAAGTAGTAATGCAATGCCAAACAGGTCAATTATGACTCTCAAGTCGGGCACTCAAAAAAAGAAGAAAAAGGACTCTTAGGCCGACATGTGGGCTCCACCGGTGTTTTCGTGTGCTTGTGCGCCGAGAGCGAATTGGCGCGTGTTCGAAATTCATGCTACCTTTTCATCCCCAATCTCCTGCCCCTCCCCCACCTCTGGAATCTCGATTTGTACTCCAGTGTCCAGTTCCCCCAAATCCCCATCCTATACTCCATGTAGCGCACTATCATGTCGCTAGTCAATGTGAATCTCTGAGCCGGAGATCCTGAGGTCCGTCCTGCCTTCGGGTGCTGCGTGCTATCGCTCAACTATGGCATGGCGGCGCTTGATGACCAGTTCACCGGCAAAGTGTTGATGGTAACCATCAACGGGACCGACCTCCCGTCTCACCGAACGACCTTGTCAAAGCTCTTGGCATTGCGCACATCATCCAAATAAGCGACTTGCTCGTCGAAGTCTGTCCGCCACCAGCTGATTTCTTCATCAGGTTCCGGAAAACTTTCGATTGTAGTCGTGTGTTCGAATCTTCCCGGCGTTTATTCTGCGATGGCGTGCTGCTGAGCTTTGATTGGTGGCACCTAGGATGGGGCTCTGTGCCCTTTGAGCTTGAGTTTTTAACAAAGCTTACCTTCCACGTCATGCCTCGACGTGCTTGGAACAGCGAGTCCATGAATGAGCTTATCAACGACCTAGGAGGTGAGCTCGTAAGTATGTTTGTTCCTCCAGACAGCTGGGCTCTGACGGTTATGGCATGGATGAAGAAGTCGTCCACCAAACCAAAGGTGATTGGTGTTGAGATACCGATGCAGGAACCAGGGTTGTACTATTCGTGGCCACCAAGGCCGTCGCGGACCATGTTAGGGATGTACCTGTATCAAGTGTTCGTGCATGTCAAAGAAGTGGTTAATCTATCAATCGAAGTCCTGCCGCCGCCGCTGGTGCCAGGGTCTGTTGTCGACGTCCATTACGGGAGTCAACATCATACTTTCCCCGTGTTGCTCGGAATGATGGATGGCACTGGGCCTACTCCATTGCGCTGTGGAGGCCACTTCTTCTTTGGGAGAAGAGGCTGGGCTGGCTGCCTGGATGTGCTCTAATTTGAGGTAACAACTGAATCTTCTCAGATACTAGTTAAATCCGAGCTATCAGTGTGAAGCACTGATGTGTAGTACATTTGATTGTGACATGTTATATTTTTGTACCTGTAAGTGCATCTAGTGCCCCTTAGTGATTTTGGTGTATTGAAGACTTATAGGTTAAGGGACTAATGCGTTTGTGAGTGTACACAGGTCTATAAGTCTATGAGGAGTTTGTTATTTACGATGATTGTCGACCCCTAAAAATGAATGTCTTCAACTGAAGACTTTGGTTTTCTTGAAGACTTTGAAAGTGAAGAAATTGGTGTGACCCTGAAGACTTGATATTCATGCGAGGACTATGAAGCGTGAAGACTTTTGTTTTCGTAGTTTCATTTTCTTCTTCTTGAGTCATAGGAAACACCGTACTGTTAAAGGGGGTCGAGGTAAAACTAAGGAAAAGTTTCCAAGTGATGCTTAACTCAAAATCCTACACCTACCCAATCCTTTCGAGTGAAGCCATTGGAAATCTCATACAGTTTAGTCAAGTTCTTCAGTGACAGAGACGAAGTTCTTCTGTTCTCTGAGGAATTTTTTCTGACTGAGGAGTTAGGAATTCGCCAGTGCGAATTGCCTACAAGTGAGGAACATGATAGCCCTGAGGTATTTGATACTCAAATTTCCGACCGTTGCTGTGCTACGTGCCAGCTGTCCCAAAATATCTACCCACCTAACGGTCATATCATTGAAGGGCATTTATGTCTTATCATGTCAGGCTGCTCCCTAGGCTATAAATAGCCGCCCCCTACAACCACTAGCTGGTTGGCTGCTCCGAGAGATAGATTGACACTTGTCATTTAGAGCATCCCATCCTCCGAGGACTTTGAGAGAAAATCATCAAGTGAGGAAAAACCCAAAAACCCAAACACCTACAAACCCAAAGTGATTGAGCATCACTGAAGAGATTGTTCCTTTGTGGAACTGACGCTTGTTACCTTTGAGGACTGTGCATCCTCCAGACGGTTAGGCGTCATGGTCTAGAGCATCCAAGAAGAAATTGTGGATTGCCGAGTGACCGAGTATGTGAAGGTTTGGAAGTCACCTGAAGACTTAACACGAGTGATTGGGCGAGGTCTGTGTGACCTTAGCTCAAGGAGAATACGGTGAGGACTGTGTGTCCGGGACTGTGTGTCCTCAGGTTTAAATACCTAGCCGCTCTAACCAGACGTACAACTGTCACAGCTGTTGGAACTGGTCTACCAAATCATTGTCTTCACCGAGCTACTGGTTCTATTTCCTCATCTCTTTCAATTCCTCGCATACTTGCTATGTATTTGATCATTACTGTTTGAAGACTTTGACTAAAGACTTTCTCAATTTCCTCAGTTCAATTTCTTCAGTCAGTTTGTCTTCAGCCTGCTTATCCTGTGTTTACGCTACTTGTACTCTGAGCTTGTTTTCATTTCATCATGATGACTGTGCTACTGCTCTGTTAAGTTTGCATCTGAGTACTTATTCCGCTGCTAAGTAGTTCGTCACTTAGGAATTTCCTCACCTTGAAATTCCTCAGTTACGAATTTGTAAAAATCGCCTATTCACCCCCCCTCTAGTCGATATAACGCACTTTCAATTGGTATCAGAGCAAGGTACTCCCTTGTTCTGTGTGATTTTGGTTTAACCACCTAGAGTTTTAGTTATGTCGACTGCAGGCATGATCAAGGTCTCAGCTGGGTGTCCTACCTTCGATGGGACGGACTACCCCTACTGGGAGAACAAGATGCGCATGCATCTTGAGGCAATTGACAATGATCTCTGGTATGTTGTGGAAAAGGGTGTTCCCTCTGTCACTCCTTCCGTAAACGCTGCTGATGTGAAGAGATTCAAGCAACTCGACTCTCAAGCGAAGAATATCATATGTGGCCATCTGAGCAAAGGGCAGTATGGCAGAGTGAGTGCTTTGGAGACAGCTAAGCTTATCTGGGATAGGCTGTCCAAGGTCAACGAAGGAGTCTCAACTCAACGTGACTCTCGAGTTGACGTTCTTCGCAATCTCTTCAATCACTTCAAAAGAATCGACAACGAAAATGTTCAGCAAACCTTTGATCGCCTCACTGACATTTCAAACGAGCTTCAAGCACTGGGTGCCACTGACATCACCGACCATGAAGTGGTGAAGAAATTGCTGAGGTCACTCGATTCTTCATTCAATACACTGGCACTGATGATTCAAGAACGTGGAGACTACAAGTCACTTGATCCTGCTGATATCCTCGAGAGGCTAAATACTCATGAATTCCAGCTAGCTGAGAAGAGAGATCTCTACGGACCGAGCTATGGTAGATCTCGTGCACTGAAAGCCAAGGCAGTCTCTGAATCTGAAGATGAAGATTCTGGTAGCAGCCTTGGTGATCTTGAAGAACTGAGTCAGGAGCTAGCAATGCTCATGAGGATATTCCAGAAGTTCTCTAGACATGGCCGATTTGGAAAATCCTCAAGAGGTGATGACATGAAATCAGATTCCTCATCCCGTGACTACAAGAAGAGAACTTGCCATAAATGCAAGAAACCCGGTCACTACATTACTGATTGTCCTCAGTGGGAGAAGGAATCAAAGAAGAAGAAATACAAGGATGATAGTTCAGATGACTCTAAGAAGAAGAAGAAATCTTCAAAGTCTTCATCGTCAAAATCTTCAAAGTCTTCATCTCACAAGAAGAGCAGCTCCAAGAAAGCTCGGGCATTCATTGGCAAGGAAATGGACTCTGAAGCTGAATCTGAGGAACGTGAGGAAGAGGAGGCATCTGAGGAGTCAGACTCTGGTGTGGAGAGCCTAGCCCTCGCTACTGCTTATGTTAGCAAGTCCATCTTCAACACTGAGGAAAATGGTTTCCCCAACACTGCTGATGACGGCAACGATGACTATGCTCCCACCTATTGCTTCATGGCAAAAGGTGCCAAGGTTCTCAAATATCCCTCCTCTGAATCAAGTGAGGATGAATCTGATGATAACCTCAAACCCAGCTATTCCAAACTTGCTAATTTTGCTGTTAAACAACAAAAGGCTTTGGAAAAGGTTCAAAATATGCTAGACAAAAGCGATGATCTGTTAGGTGAGGAAATGGATCGAACTCAAACACTGACTGATAATCTTCAGCAACTACAGTCTAAGTTTGACAACCTTCAAGGTCGTCATGAAACTCTCCTAGCCGATCATGGGAAGCTTTCTTATGAATTTCTTCAAAGAAAGCAAGATCTTGAGAAGCTAAGGGTGAGTCATGAAGATCTTCAGAAGGAAAATGATTCTTTGCTTGCTCAACAGATCAGTTCCGCTCAGGAAGAATTTATTCCACCATGCTTGAAATGCATTGAACGTGAAACTGCTAATTCTTCACCTGAATGTTCAAATGCTTCTATTGCTGCAAATTCTTCAACTATCTCTGTGGTCACAAATTCCTCATCTGAGGATACCACTAGTATCACTGAAGAAAATGTAGGGTTGAAGGAATTGTATGTGACAGGCATGTACAAAAGCCTCAAAGGGCATCAGACTCTCTGTGATGTGCTCAAAAGCAGATCTTGAACAGGAACCCTAGGAAAGAGGGCATTGCCTTTGAGAGGAAACTCAATGCTGATGGAACCTACTGGAAACCTGAGCAGTATCCCAAAACCTCGTGGGTTGCTGCGAAGGGACCTCCCGTAGATCCATCCACTTTATCTGGCTTTACTTGTGAATCCTCATATTCATCTGATGAGTCATTTGACTCCAACTATAAACTGTTCAAAAATCAGAATGGTGAAGTATTTGCTAGATATGTTGGATCTAACTGCAGGAATGGTCCCCCTATGAAGAAAATCTGGGTTCCCAAAAGGTGCTTTGAAAGTCTTCAGGTGAATGTCCTCATGACACCACCTGCGAAGAATAAGAACCCCAGATCAAATCCTTCATATGGACCAAAGTCTTCACATGGATCCAAGTCTTCACATGATCATCATCAGGCTAACGCTTCTGTTTTGCAGGGAAAATCTAAGAGTTCTGATTATGTGCACTATTCTTCAAATCATTATATTCATAAGTCCTCGAAGAATTTCTCTGCTTACTCATATGTCTATGCTAATCCCTCTCCTGTGAAATGAAGCACTCTGGCCTCAATGCCACCTTTCTCTTATGGAGCTCGCAGAATGATGAACTCTTTGCCACCCCTCCAGATGTGGGTGATGAAGAAAAAGAACTAATCTCTTATGCAGGGTCAGGTCTCCAGACGAACTAAATCGTCTGAAGAATTTGCTGGAGACCTGAAATGCTTGAAAGGACGCAAGCTAATCATGAAGAAATGATTTATTCATTTCTCACGTCCTCACATTGCTATATATATACATATGTTGCTTTAATTGATGAAATATGTCTGATGAATTTGATGTCATATTCTTCACTCTGAAGTATATGAGTTCGTAAGATGCACTAATTCATCTGCAGGATGATTTACCCAAAGCTACTGAGTGGGTCCTCGATAGTGGATGTACAAATCACATGACCGGTGACAAGAGCTTACTGATGAACTCTCCTTTATCTCCATCACACTTGAAGCATATCACCTATGCTGACAAAGGCAAAAGCAAGGTATTGGGTCTAGGTAGGGTTGCAATCTCAAAGGATCGACACATGGATAAAGTCATGCTTGTCGAGCCCCTCGGATTCAACCTCATGTCTGTCTCAATGCTTTGTGATCTTGATATGGTTGTTGTCTTTGGCAAATATCATTGCTTAGTGCTCATGGAATCTGACAATTCCAAAGTCTTCGAAGGCTTTAGGAGAGGAGACTTGTATATTGTTGATTTCTCTGCAGGACCACAGCCTGCCACTTGTCTACTTGCTAAAGCTTCAGAAGGCTGGCTATGGCATCGACGACTGGGTCATGCTGGCATGAGGAACTTACACACG
This sequence comes from Thinopyrum elongatum, assembly GCA_011799875.1. Lineage (NCBI taxonomy): Eukaryota > Viridiplantae > Streptophyta > Magnoliopsida > Poales > Poaceae > Thinopyrum > Thinopyrum elongatum. The sequence continues at coordinate 292,016,412 of CM022298.1, read as the reverse complement.
CTCGTGAAGAAAAAGCACGTCATTGGCATCGAGGGTGTCAAATTCCTCAAAGATCATCTTTGTGGGGCTTGTGAGGCTGGAAAAATGACCAGAGCCAAGCACCCCTCGAAGACTATTATGACTACTTCACGTCCTTTTGAATTGCTTCATATGGATCTCTTTGGCCCTACTCATTATGCCACACTAACAAATGCAGCATCTCTATATGGCTTTGTCATTGTTGATGACTATTCTCGTTACACATGGGTGCATGTCATTACTTACAAAACTGAAGTGCAGGAAGTCTTCAGACGATTTTCCTCAAGGGCTTCGACGAATTTCGGTGTGAAGATCAAGCATATACGTAGTGACAATGGGACCGAGTTCAAGAATACTGGTCTTGATGACTATCTCGATGAACTTGGTATTACTCATGAGCTATCTACCCCATACACTCCTCAGCAGAATGGCGCTGTGGAGCGCAAGAACAGGACTCTTGTTGAGATGGCTCGCACCATGCTTGATGAATACAAGACACCTCGTCACTTCTGGCCTGAGGTAATTGATACTGCATGCCACATCATCAACAGGGTATATCTTCACAAATTCTTCAAGAAGACCTCGTATGAACTCCTCACTGAAAAGAAACCCAATGTGAGTTATTTCAAAGTCTTCGGTGCTAAATGTTGGATTAGAGATCCTCATCACAATTCTAAATTTGCACCGAAAGCACATGAAGGTTTTATGCTTGGTTACGGAAAGGACTCGCACACCTACAGGGTCTTCAACACCTATCACAACAAGGTTGTTGAAACTGTAGATGTGCGGTTCGATGAAACTAACGGCTCGCAAAGAGAGCACCTACCTCCTGTGCTAGATGAAAAGACGCCTGAGGAAACCATCAAGTTCAAAGCTACTGAGGATGTCATTCCTACTGAAGAATCTGCTGAAGAAATCATTCCAGAACATGAAGAACAGCATGCTGGCGCACCTGAAGAAAATGCTGAGCCAAATCAAAGTCGTCAACCTGCTCATCCTCGCGTTGCAAATGAAGTACAGATTGAGAGAATCATCAACGACATCAATGCACCAGGTCCTCTGACTCGCTCAAAAGCTTCACATTTGTCTAACTTTTGTGGGCATTTTGCTTTCGTCTCTATCACAGAGCCCACCAAAGTTGATGAGGCATTTCTGGAGCCTGAATGGATTCAAGCAATGCAAGAGGAATTACATCAATTCAAGCTGAACAATGTATGGGAGCTTGTCAAGCGACCGGACCCATGCAAGCACAATATCATCGGTACCAAATGGATCTACCGCAACAAGCAAGATGAAAATGGCCTAGTGGTGAGGAACAAGGCTCGTCTTGTAGCTCAAGGCTACACACAGGTTGAAGGAATTGATTTCGATGAAACTTTTGCACCTGTTGCTAGACTTGAGGCTATTCGCATTTTGCTTGCTTATGTTAACCATCATAATATCATCTTATATCAAATGGATGTGAAAAGTGCATTCCTCAATGGTAAGCTTGAGGAAGAAGTATATGTTGCTCAACCCCCAGGTTTTGAAGATCCTAAGCATCCTGACAAAGTCTTCAGACTCAATAAGGCCCTATATGGCCTCAAGCAGGCCCCTCGGGCGTGGTATGATACTTTGAAGGAATTCCTCATGAAGAAAGGCTTCAAACCCGGTTCACTCGACCCAACTCTTTTCACCAAAACCTATGATGATGAATTATTCGTGTGCCAAATATATGTTGATGATATTATCTTTGGCTGTACTAACCAACATTACAGTGACGAATTTGCTTACATGATGAGTGAGGAATATCAAATGTCCATGATGGGAGAATTGAAATTCTTCTTAGGTCTTCAAATTCGTCAACAACGCAATGGCATCTTCATTTCTCAAGAGAAATACCTCAAGGACGTTCTGAGGAAATTCGGTATGCAAGAATGCAAAGGCATCAAAATCCCTATGCCCACAAATGGCCATCTATGCACTGATGAAAATGGAATAGACTTCGATCAAAAGGTATACCGCTCCATGATTGGCTCTTTATTGTACCTATGTGCATCTAGGCCGGATATTATGCTTAGTGTTTGCATGTGTGCCCGTTTTCAAGCTACACCGAAGGAATCACACCATAAGGCTGTGAAACATATTCTTCGATATCTAGCTCACACTCCAACACTTGGATTATGGTATCCCAAGGGCTCGGCTTTTGATCTCATTGGATATTCTGACTCTGACTATGCTGGTGATCGTGTGGACCGCAAGTCAACATCAGGCACATGCCATTTCCTCGGACGATCCTTAGTATGTTGGTCCTCGAAGAAGCAGAACTGCGTATCACTCTCTACTACTGAAGGTGAGTATATTGCTACTGGTTCTTGCTGTGCTCAATTGCTGTGGATGAAGCAAACCCTCAAGGACTACGGCATCAATGTGAAGAATGTGCCTCTCTACTGCGACAACGAGAGTGCCATCAAAATTGCTCATAACCCAGTTCAGCACTCGAAGACAAAGCACATCGAGATTCGTCATCATTTTCTTCGAGATCATGTGTTGAAGGGTGACATCTCTATTGATCCCATGAAGTCTGAAGAACAACTAGCGGATATCTTCACAAAGCCCTTGGATGAGAAGAGATTTAGCAAATTGCGGTGTGAGCTAAATATCTTAGAATCTTCGAATGTCCTTTGAAAAGGACACACATCCTAACACTTATGCAAATTGATGACTTAGATGTGCAACACATGAAGAAACGTTTTTCTTCAATCAATGAAGACTAACCCTCTAAGTGTGAAGAAATTAATGAAGAATTTGATTCTCAGAGCCCTACGACAATTGTACGCGGTGTCTGAAATCATCATTCTTACACGGTGGGTCACGCCACCACAAAAAGTTGAAAATCTTCAAAATTTGAGTTTTTCATCATTGTGCAAATTCTTCAAATTTTCAAATTCTTCAACTTTGCAAAGTCTTCTCTCTTTCCGACTGTGTTCTTCATTGACTATATATATTTGAGTTTTCAGTCCTCTACAGCATTCACTTATTGCTAATTCTTCAAGTTGATTTTCTTCTAAGTGAATGTGATCGGACCCGTTCCCCCTCTATGCTAAACTCAATCCAGTCCATTCACAAATTCTTCATGTGCGTTCTATTTGAAACCCATTCAAAGTCTTCACTGTGTCCTTGACAGCTGAAGAATTTGCGAACGAAACATTAAAATATTCTTATCTGAATTTTCAGCTTTTGCCGCTCAAACCGTTCCATATCCCTCGATAAGATTTATCTATTCACCCACGATCTAACACGATCTCCACTTCATAGTACGTGGGTGACACATGTCGCTAGGATAAGAAGGGTCAGGGGCACGTTCGTCCATTTTCTTCGGACGAGCGGTTCTTTCACCTCGGCTATAAATACCCCTCGCCCTCCTCAGATCTCATTTACCCCGCTCGATCTTACTCCCTCGCTCGAGCTCTCAGACCTAGCGCCGCCGCTACATTCCATCGTCGCCGGTGAGGAAGAGCTTCACTGCCTCGACCTCGTCGCCGTCGTACTCACGCCGCCGCGAAAATCATCACTCCGCCGCCGCCGTAGCTGTTTTCCTTCGCCAAGTTAGGGCGTGGAAGATCTGAACGGACAAACATCTCCACTGCTGCTCTCAGTTCGTCGTGTTCCTCGTCAAGGGTAAATAAAATTTATTTTTACTACCCTTGTTGATTCTGATGATTTCCACAAAATCTTCAAAAGGTGTTTATTCTTCAACTTTCATGTTCTTAAACACCAACTGGCTTCTATCCTTGATCAGTTTCTCTAAGCAACGTTTTTCTTCAAGATTCCTCAATTGTGCGGATTTTCAATCTACACAACTCTGGAACCTAAGTCAAAATGCTTAGTGAAATTCCTCAAGACACCCCTGGTCATCTTCCTCAAACTTGATACTTTTGAAAATCTTCTGAGAACGCATATGACCTCTCCAAAACTCTTCGCACCTATATTCTGTTCACAGGTACACATGTCCGCTGCTGAATCTCTAGGTTCTCATCAACTTAACTCATTTGCAGCGTTCCTTGAAGAAAAATTGCATACCTCATCAGAAAATTCGATTGTTCAAAATCCTCAAGTGAAGAAAATGGCAGATGGTAAAAGACCTCAGAAGGGAGGAAAGAGGCCAGAAACAAATACTGCTTTTGAGATCCCTGATGACATCTATGATTAATATTGTACTCCTGATGAAGCAACTCATGGCAAGGAGAGCAAAAATCAGCGCAAAGTGCGCATTCAGAAGATTGAGAGGAGATGGGCAAGAGAATGGAGGGAATATCGCTATGTCACTCCCAAGTACATGAAGAAATTTGTTGTTAACCCTCCATGTCCAAGACCTCCATTGGCTCCTGGCCAAGAAGCTGATCCCACTAGCATCAGAAGAGGTGAGGAATTTCCTCAGGAGTGGGCTAAGCGTCAAGCCAAGCTGGCCAAAGTGGCTCAAGAGGCAGTGAAGAAATTCAATGAAGAATCTGTTGCTGCCACCGCTGAGGCCTCTGCTATCAAGCCTAAGAAGGCTATGCTGAAGAAATCAGCTATCAAGACAAGTTCCTCAGCTGCAATGCCCTCACGGCCAAGCTCTTCAAAGCCCTCACGGCCTGTTCCTCAAGCAAATTCCTCAAAAGCAGCTCCAACTCCCTCAGTTGCAAAATCCTCAGCTGCTCCTGCAAAGTCCTCAGCACCTGTGCATCTTGCCACATGCCAAAGGACTACTGGAATCTCAATTGCTTCAGGAGTCTCTGCAAGTTCTTCAGCTCCACCTCAGTCTTCAACAACTTCGACCTTGCTGAAGAAAAAGGCCACTGCTGGACGAGGCACAAGGCCAAGTCCTCACAAGAAGCAAGTCACCTTTCAGGTTCCTTCAAGCGAAGACGAAACTGATGATGAAGAATTAGCTGAGATCATCAGAGATCGACAACAAAGGGCCTCTAGTGCCAAAGGCAGTACTGTGCCCCTCATGCTGGATCCACGGAAGATCCTTGATTTTATTGATCTATGACACAAGGATCCAAATACACCTTTGCCTGAATTAAACCTCACTCCTGGTCAAAGTCACATGTTGACGGCCTTCATAAATGAAGAGAAATGGAAATTTGAAAAGGCCAGGCAGGTGAAGAAGGCTCAGTACAAGAAGGAGCGTTTTCTGAAGAACAATGTTGTGAAAATGTCTCCTGAAGAACTTGTGTCTATGCAGGCTGAGATCAAAGCACTCAGTGATGAATTTCATGCATTCCGTGCAGATTGGCTAGGTGCCAAAGTCAGATTCGTCAGAATGGCAAAAGGATTTACTCCAAGTGTTGCAGCTTCATCGCAACCCAAATTTCCTCAGACTGGAACATCTGTTCAGTCTGCTGAAGAAAATGAAAGCGCCAGAGCTGATGAAGAAATTCCAGTCTCTGAAGAAAATGCCAGGGCAACCTCCAATATTGTGCCTGAAGAGCAATCCAGGCCAGTTGAAGCATCTGCTACTGTGCCTGAGGAATCTGAACAAGCCAGGGCAACTGCATCAGTTGTGCCTGAAGAAATTCAACCAATTTCCTCTGCTCCTCCTGCACCGATGACAAGCATCAACCTTCCTTTTGCAACAAAAGCGAAGAAAACCAAGGCTGCGGAGCGAGCAGCTGTGAAGAAAAGGAAAGCATCTGCCTCCTCAGAGTCTTCAGCTCCCAAGAAAGTGAAGACTTTGACGAGTTCATCTGAAAACCCAATTGATGCTATTCCAATATCAAGCATGCCATCAAAGGAGATCATTCCCTTTGGTAAGGAATATGAAATTCCAAGTAAATCTGATGAAGAAGATCCTTCTGCTACTTCGACAGAGCAGATGGATGAAGAAATTGAAGTGGATACTTTCCCTTCAACCCCACTGGTATCATCGCCCATGCCTCAGTTCACAGCTGAAGAGGCAGGCGTCGAAGGAATTGATGAAGATGAGGATGTGGATATTGGGTCTACAACACCTATTCTAAATGATGACTTTTGGGAAAGTCATCACCCCAATTCACCTCTGACAACCCCTCTACATCATGTTCCTCAGTCCCCTGTGCCAACTGAAGAAATTCATACGGGCTCTTATGAACGTCAAGCTTCACTTCATTCTATTCCTGAAGAAGTTCCAGTCACTAGCGCTAATGTACATATGTCTGAAGAAATGGAGGCCAAGGCTACTGCTGAAATTCCTCAGCCTGTGGCTCCAGTGGCTATACCTCAAGAGGCTGTAAATTCTTCAACTGTTAATCTTCAGCCCAAGCCACAGAACCGTCACTCCAAGAAGCAGAAGTTTTATGTTGAGGATTTCTTCAATGAGCACATATTCTTCACTGACTACAATCCCTATGACTCTGCTCGACTTCGTCGCAAGCGCTTCTGGACTGCAAGCCAGATGAACTTCTTCTCCTCATTGTTGTTTGATAAGGATAAGATCTTTGAACATGAGCAAATTCCTCATGTAGATATGGAATCGCTGCCCTGCTTCACCCCAGTCCTCAGTGTTCTTCATGACGCTGGGTTACTCAATTTCTGCACCGACTTCTGAGATTGGAATGAAGAACTCATTCTTCAATTCTTCGCCACGCTGCACATTACTGGAAATGTTGATGATGTCAATTCATGGGTATTGGACTGGATGACCGATAATACTCCTTTCAAAGCACCGGCCTCTGAATTGCTTCATGCCGTCCCAGTCAGTCCTCCCACTGAAGGTGCAAGGCTTCTCTATGTTGAACCTGAACTGTCTGATCATCTGATGCAAGTGCTGATGAAGCCTTTGAAGCCTGGCCAAGCTCCAAGGACGAAATTCCTCGTCAAGGAATTGCTCTATGTGCCAAGGACAGTCTATCGCATATTGACCAAAACCCTCAGTCCAATCAAGGGCCACAACTCTAATGATGAAGAAGTTGTTGGCATTATGAAGAATCTGCTGTTCAATATCATTCACGGTATTCCTATCAACTACCACAATTTCTTCATGAGGACTTTGGCCAATGCTGCTCTATCACCTTTTGAGTTGAAGCCTTATGCTCCCTGGATCATGAAATTCATCAGATCAAGGTCTTCAATTCATTATAAGGCTGATTTTCAAAATCATCTCAGCTATTTGCCCCCTATTGAAGTCCTCAAACGGACTATTTCCTCAGCTGACGAGAAGGGCAAGGCTGCTGTTATTGATGAAGGTACTCGTCCATTGGATGGACAGTTTCGCAAAGCTACTTCCTATTCCACCAATGATGACTCTGCAACTCAAGATTCTGCCGCTAAAGCTTCAGAACATCATCCTCAAGCCACAGCTCCGCGTGTGATGACTGATCGTGAACTTCTCCTTAGTCTTCATCAGAAAGTTGATCAAAATCACAAGTGGGTCAATCGTCAGTTTGGTGCAATTCTTCAGAACATGACAGTCACTCAAAATACTATGAAGAAGAATCACTACTACTTGCATGAAGTCTTTGACCGCACTTGGGCGATTATGTCTAATCTTCATAGTGCTGAAGAACTCAAGGAGATGGGCTTCCAACAGGACTTTGACTGGTCTCAGCCACCTTCGAAGAAATTCAAGAAAGTCAAAGTTCCTCAGCTTGTTGCTAGTTCATATTCTTCATCGCGCGAGACGGATGAAGCTGAAGACTTGAACGACACTGCGGCAGGCCCTACCTCAACGGACGACCCCAACAACGCTGGCGCTCCTCCATCGACATCATGATGATATTCTTCAGGGGCGTTAGTCCTCATTTTTCGTCCCTTTTGGTCATTCGATGACAAAGGGGGAGAAATTTGAGTTTAGTCTTCAAGCGGGTCTTATATATGGGCTATATTTCTGTTAAGTTTCAACTCTTGCTTTTCTGAGGTGTTTGCTCTGATGAGTTGTAAACTTAAGTCCTATGGTGGTCTGATACTTCTGAACTACTTTCTGCATGCTTATTTCCTCAAGTACCTTAATGCACGCATGCTGAATTTCGTCAGACACCATATCTCATCATGCATTTCAAATTCTTCATATCATATGTTAAATGCGTGTATGAATTTCAAGATATAGGAGGAGATCTCCATGATATTACTCTACAATGTGCATTTGCTATTTCAAAGCAAATTCCTCAAATATGCACATCTTCAGGGGGAGTTCTTCTATATCTTGCAATCAAATTCCTCAATATCAGTATTTACACTTCATATGTTTATCCCCGTTGAAAACTTAACCTATATTGTCATCAATCACCAAAAAGGGGGAGATTGTAAGTGCATCTAGTGCCCCTTAGTGATTTTGGTGTATTGAAGACTTATAGTTTAAGGGACTAATGCGTTTGTGAGTGTACACAGGTCTATAAGTCTATGAGGAGTTTGTTATTTACGATGATTGTCGACCCTAAAAATGAATGTCTTCAACTGAAGACTTTGGTTTTCTTGAAGACTTTGAAAGTGAAGAAATTGGTGTGACCCTGAAGACTTGATATTCATGCGAGGACTATGAAGCGTGAAGACTTTTGTTTTCGTAGTTTCATTTTCTTCTTCTTGAGTCATAGGAAACACCGTACTGTTAAAGGGGGTCGAGGTAAAACTAAGGAAAAGTTTCCAAGTGATGCTCAACTCAAAATCCTACACCTACCCAATCCTTTCGAGTGAAGCCATTGGAAATCTCATACAGTTTAGTCAAGTTCTTCAGTGACAGAGACGAAGTTCTTCTGTTCTCTGAGGAATTTGTTCTGACTGAGGAGTTAGGAATTCGCTAGTGTGAATTGCCTACAAGTGAGGAACATGATAGCCCTGAGGTATTTGATACTCAAATTTCCGACCGTTGCTGTGCTACGTGCCAGCTGTCCCAAAATATCTACCCACCTAACGGTCATATCATTGAAGGGCATTTATGTCTTATCATGTCGGGCTGCTCCCTAGGCTATAAATAGCCGCCCCCTACAACCACTAGCTGGTTGGCTGCTCCGAGAGATAGATTGACACTTGTCATTTAGAGCATCCCATCCTCCGAGGACTTTGAGCAAAAATCATCAAGTGAGGAAAAACCCAAAAACCCAAACACCTACAAACCCAAAGTGATTGAGCATCACTGAAGAGATTGTTCCTGTGTGGAACCGACGTTTGTTACCTTTGAGGATTGTGCATCCTCCAGACGGTTAGGCGTCATGGTCTAGAGCATCCAAGAAGAAATTGTGGATTGCCGAGTGACCGAGTATGTGAAGGTTTGGAAGTCACCTGAAGACTTACCACGAGTGATTGGGCGAGGTCTGTGTGACCTTAGCTCAAGGAGAATACGGTGAGGACTGTGTGTCCTCAGGTTTAAATACCTAGCCGCTCTAACCAGACGTACAACTGTCACAGCAGTTGGAACTGGTCTACCAAATCATTGTCTTCACCGAGCTACTGGTTCTATTTCCTCATCTCTTTCAATTCCTCGCATACTTGCTATGTACTTGATCATTGCTGTTTGAAGACTTTGACTAAAGACTTTCTCAATTTCCTCAGTTCAATTTCTTCAGTCAGTTTGTCTTCAGCCTGCTTATCCTGTGTTTACGCTACTTGTACTCTGAGCTTGTTTTCATTTCATCATGATGACTGTGCTACTGCTCTGTTAAGTTTGCATCTGAGTACTTATTCCGCTGCTAAGTAGTTCGTCGCTTAGGAATTTCCTCACCTTGAAATTCCTCAGTTACGAATTTGTAAAAATCGCCTATTCACCCCCCCTCTAGTCGATATAACGCACTTTCAGTACCTGAACTTTTTTTAGAAAGGGATGTACATCAACTTAATGTGCTAGCAGAACTTATTGTGTTGTCTGTCTATTTTCTTTGCACAACATTCAAGATATTTCCCCGTCATTGATAAAGACGATGAACGGTTATGTACAAGTTTGTTGGTTTCAACATAGCCCTACCCGTAGCGGTCCACTGCTTCCAGCCTGATTTTGCCGCCTGCATGAAATTTTTGTATACAAGTTCAATGTGCTATGATGTTGCATATGATTGTGTCAACTATATAAGTTTTTACTGAGCATCAGCAATGCATATGGCTAAATGATGTATTCACGAGCATCGACCGATGGGTCTCTCTCGCTCTCTCTCTCTCTCTCTCTCTCTCTCTCTCTCTCTCTCACACACACACACACACACAAGTAGGACCCGTTGAATTATTTCTTCGCTCATGACAGCTTTTAATTAGGTTCCACTGTACTCTAACTTTTTTCTTAAGTTATAAATTGAGCTCATTGACTTCAAAAAGTTGTACACAAGCCTTGGTTGGGCCTTTTCATGCGTTGTTGAATGTGGGCTGAGTAGCTATGTAAAGTTGTACTGCACTACTACCCAAGCCTTTTTCGTTGAACATCAGCAATGCAACTGGGCCGACAATTGTACACAAGATCCTAAAATAAGCACAGCCTAGCCTATATTTATTTTAATAAAATGCACAACTTAGTTTATTTTTTATATAATAAGATTACCAAGCCCAACTTAAGTTTTTTTAATAATATTCCTATCTCAATATTATTTATTTTACGAAATGCTCAGTCCAGACCATCATTGGTTTTTCACCCATCCCAGAAAATAGTTCCATTTCTACTAAAATCAAATGGGTTGTAAATTATCAAAAATAATAAATGGGCTGCATGTACGCAATATTATTTTTTCACCCAGCCCAGTAAATAGGTGTATTCGAATAAATAATCAAATATGTTGTAAATTGTCAAAAATAGTAAATCAGCTACTATTATTTTTAATACCTAGCCCAGGAAATAGATTATTTTTTGAGTCAAAGCCCAGGTAATAGATGTATTGGCCGACAAAATGAAATGGGCTGTAAAACCTAAATAAATAGGCTGCATTCCGCCATAGCTTTCGAAGCTGACTTTGTTGGCCCACTAGGACGAAGCCTGCGCAAGGTGTTGTCCATTTAGTGAACAAAACGATTTAATGGTCTAAAACAAAAAGTCAACAAATTATCTGACATCTGTATTCGTTGGATTGACATCCAACGGCGATCCTTCTTCTTCAATCTCTGATCTAGTTGCTCTTGCTCCAGCGGCCAAAACCATCACTGGCTGGAGCGCCTGCATCTGCCTCCCATGGCCGGTTGTGCTGCCGCGCAGGCCTCGCCGCCCCACCCTACTCCCAACAGTGGCCAGGTCATACATGTACTCACCCACACCTTCTGTTATTCTCCGGCGATGGCAGCCTCACCCCGCAGCCGAACCAGTCCCTCATACTCCCCTCAGCCAAGGACTCCAATGCCCCTTGTTCCACGACTCTAGATTGTTCCCATCTTAGGCCTCGCCGTCATCCACCGCTGTGGTTCGCTCGACGATGCGTGGTCAACAACGAGAGCCAACATGGAGTACATCGAGAGTTTGACAGCTGGGAACCACTAGCTACATCTTTGCACAAAAGCTAGTGCCTCCTTATTATGCGGGAATAAACGATTCCTCCCAATGACAGGTTGGACCCACCAACTGCAATCTTCGCACGCAAGGATGTTCCTTCTATTACACGAAAAAAAGTTCCCCCCCCCCCCCATGATAGCTGGGACTTATGAGCTACATCTTCACACCGAAGGAAGCACCTCCTTATTACGCACAAGAAAAATGATTCCCCCTTGCGAGCTCGGACCCACCTGATTCGGAGGCTGACTCGTGGGCCTACTAAGTTGACACGTACACAGGGCTTTGTTAACCTAGTCAACAATAGATTCTAGCAGCAGCGACCGTTGGATTAACATCCAACGGCCGCACTACTTCTTCAATCTCTGATCTTCTTGCTCCAGCCGCCGAAACCAGTGTCGGCGGGACCGCCTTCTCCAGCCTCCCGTGGCCGACTGTGCTGCCACTGCTAGCCATGCCATCCCTCTACTCACCCACACCTCCTGTTATTCTCCGGCGACGGCAGCCACACACCATAGCCGAAGCAGTCAACCCTCATACTCCCCATCGCGTGGGCATACACTACCGCGTCTTCCCCGACTCTACGTCATTCCCTTCCTAGGCCTCACCATCGTCCACCACCTTGGTGCTCTCGGCATGGTGTGGCCAATGTGGTTAAAGAATGACAGCCATCAGAAGACGATTAATATGGAACCCGATGCCAAACCAGTTGTTGATCATCATTGACAATTAAATCCTAAGATGGAGGAAGTGGTAAGAACTAAAATATTTAAGCTTCTGGAAGCGGGTATAATTTATCCTATAGTTGATAGTAGATGGGTAAGTCCAGTTCATTGTGTCCCTAAGAAAGGAGGCATTACTATTGTTCCTAATGATAAAAATGAACTTATCCCACAGAGAATCATGACTAGTTATAGAATGGTAATTGATTTCCGAAAATTAAACAAAGCCACTAGGAATGATCACTACCCTTTGCCTTTTATTGATCAAATGTTAGAAAGATTATCCAAGCACACACACTTTTGCTTTCTTGATGAATATTCCGGATTCTTTCAAATACCTGTATCGCAACCCGATCAAGAAAAAACCACCTTTACTTGTCCTTTTGGAACTTATGCTTATAGAAGTATGCCTTTTGGTTTATACAATGCACCTACTACCTTTCAAAGATGTATGACTACTATATTCTCTGACTTGTGTGAAAAGATTGTTGAGGTTTTCATGGATGATTTTTCCGTTTACGGAACTTCTTTTGATGATTGCTTAAGCAACCTTGATCGAGTTTTGCAGAGATGTGAACAAACTAATATTGTCTTGAATTGGGAGAAGTGCCACTTTATGGTGAATGAAGGTATTGTCTTGGGGCATAAAATTTCTGAATGGAGTATTAAGGTGGATAAAGCTAAAGTTGATGCAAATGATGAAAATTCCATGTCCTAAAGATGTTAAAGGTATAAGAAGTTTCCTCAGTCATGCTAGTTTTATAGACGGTTTATTAAAGACTTCTCTAAAATTTCTAGGCCTATTACTAATCTCTTGCAAAAAGATGTTCCATTTGTTTTCGATGATGATTGTGTAGAAGCCTTTGCAACAGTTAAGAAAGCCTTGACTTCCGCACCTATTGTTCAACCTACTGATTGGAATTTGCCTTTTGAAATTATGTGTGATGCTAGCGATTATGCTGTTGGTGTTGTTCTAGGACAAAGAGTTGATAAGAAATTAAATGTTATCCATTATGCTAGTAAAACTCTAGACAGTGCTCAAAGAAATTATGCTACTACTAAGAAAGAATTTCTAGCAGTTGTGTTTGCTTGTGATAAATTTAGATCTTACATAGTCGATTCAAAAGTTATTGTTCACACCGATCATGCTGCTATTAAACACCTTATGGAAAAGAAAGATGCTAAACCTAGACTCATAAGGTGGGTTTTTCTACTACAAGAATTTGACTTGCATATTACTGATAGGGAGGGAGGTGAGAATCTCATGGCTGATAACTTGTCCAGGTTAGAAAATATGCTTCATGACCCACTACCTATTGATGATAGCTTCTCCGATGAACAACTAGCTGTCATAAATGCTTATCATAACATTTATTGGTATGCAGTCTATGATAATTATATTGTTGCTAAATTTATACCACCTAGTTTCACATACCAAAAAAGAAAAAAAATTCTTCTTTGATTTAAGACATTACTTTTGGGATGACTCACGTCTTTATAAAGAAGGAGTAGATGGTATTATTAGACGTTGTATACCAGAGCATGAACAGGAACAAATCCTACGGAAGTGTCACTCTGAAGCTTATGGAGGACACCATGCGGGAGATAGAACTGCACATAAGGTGTTACAATCTGGTTTTTATTGGCCTACTCTTTTCAAGGATCCTCGTAAGTTTTTTCTATTTTGTGATGAATGTCAAAGAATTGGTAATATCGGTAGACATCAGGAAATGCCTATGAACTATTCACTTGTTATTAAACCATTTGATGTTTGGGGTTTTGATTATATGGGACCTTTTCCTTCCTCTAATGGGTATACACTTATTTTGGTTGCTGTTGATTATGTCACTAAGTGGGTGGAAGCTATTCCAACTAGTAGCGCTAATCATAACACCTCCATTAAGATACTTAAAGAAGTTATTTTCCTGAGGTTTGGGGTTCCTAGATATTTAATGACTGATGGTGGTTCATATTTTATTCATGGTGCTTTTCGTAAACTGCTTGCTAAATATGATGTCAACCATAGAATTGCGTCCCCTTATCACCCTCAATCTAGTGGACAAGTTGAACTTAGCAATAGAGAAATAAAATTAATATTGCAAAAGACTGTCAACAGATCTAGGAAAAATTGGTCTAAGAAACTTGATGATGCACTTTTTGCCTACAGAACAGCTTATAAAAATCCTATGGGTATGTCTTCATATAAAATGGTATATGGAAAAACTTGTCATTTGCCTCTTGAGTTAGAACATAAACCATACTGGGCAATTAAAGAACTCAACTATGAATTCAAACTTGCTGGTGAATAGAGGTTATTTGATATTAGCTCATTAGATGAATGGAGAACCCAAGCCTATGAAAATGCCAGGTTGTTCAAAGAAAAGAAATAAAAAGATGGCATGACAAAAGAATACAAAGGCGGGAATTCAAAGTGGGTGAGTATGTTCTATTATACAATTCCCGTTTTAGATTTTTTGCAGGAAAACTTCTCTCCAAGTGGGAAGGACCATACATCATTGAAGAAGTTTATTGCTCTGGGCTATTAAGATCAATAATGCCGAAGGGACTAATCTGAAGGTGGTCAATGGACAAAGAATTAAGCACTATATCTCAGGGACAACTATTAATGTTGAAACTAACATTGTTCAAACCATGACATCGGAGGAATACATAAAAGAGACTTTCCAGAACACTCCAGAACCCTAAATAGGAAGATATCCCAAGATCTTTGGGAAAATTTACCCCTACCTATGGTCCACCGAGAAGGAGGAAGATACTGACGTGGAGGAAATGAGGGATGCCAGCTTAGATGAGGATGAAGTTCCACCACCTAAACCTGGAAATATGCACGTGGAATTCAAGAAGTCAAGTCTCCAAAACGGAGTAAACAAATCTAAGACCCAATTTATCCCGTCCCGTTTTCTGTAGGAAAGCAAGCAGGCATTGTGCAAAAAGATATTGAAGCTTGAACAGGAAAATGATGATTTGAGGGAGGAAAATTTTATCCTCAAACGTAGGCTAGAGAGAAGAAGAAGGACACCTCATCATCACCACCATCACCAAAGAAGGAGATTTGAGTACACGGGTATGGGCACTCCCCTTGGCTTATGCCAAGCTTGGGGGAAGCGCCCCGGTATCGTATCACCATCACTTTTATTATCTTTACCTATCTTAGTTTGATCCTTAGTAAGTTCATGATTTAGTTGAATAAAAGTTTAGTACGATCTATTTTCGAGTGCTAGTTTCGTGATCTATCCATCTATGTAATCGAGTTGAGAGTTATACAATAAAGTTTAGTTTGAGTTTTTGCTTCTTTACTTTTATGTTTCCATCAAAATAAAGAAAGTAATGAAAAAGATCAAATGCTAATCTTATGGAAGGTAATGACATTACATAAGGAAAATTATAAGTGGTAAAATTTATTGGAAGTTGACAAACATAGCATTGGTCAATGATGCAATTCATGAAAGAATTAATAAGGGAAGAGAAGATTCACAAGCAAATATACTATCTTGGACATCTTTTATGATTATGAGCCCCCATTAAGTATTTTATGTCAAATTGTTGATGTTGGACAAGGAAGACAACGTAATGATTTATGTTTGTTCATATTCACATAGAAGTTATATTGTCATAGATCCTCCAACATGTGGTGCTTGCCCAATATCTTTGCTAGCCAAAAATCTGCACTAAGTAGAGATATTACTTGTGCATCCAAAAACCTTAAACCCACTTTTATGTCATGAGAGTCCACTATACCTACCTATGGATCGAATAAGATCCTTCAAGTAAGTTGTTATCGGTGCATAAGGTAATAAAAATTGCTTCTAAATATGTCTGATCTTTTATTGTAAAGGAAAATAAGCAATGTACAAACTTGTGATGGCAAAGTAATAAAAGTGATGGACTGCATAATAAAGGTTGCTATCACAAGGGGCAATATAACGTGATGTTCTTTTGCATTAAGAGATTGTGCATCCAAAACCAAAAAGCGCATGACAACCTCTGCTTCCCTCTGCGAAGGGCCTATCTTTTACTTTTTATGCAAGAGTCAATAGTATTCTCCTCTATTCCTTTTTATTTTTCTCTTTTGCAAGCATCATGTGGTGGGAAAAGATCTATGCACATATATCTAGTTGGATATGAGTGATCATGAGTTATTATTGTTGACATCACACTTGAGGTGAATAAGTTGGGAGGCGAAGCTATAAGCCCCTATCTTTCTATGTGTCCGGCTGAAACTTTTTGTTCCATATATATGTTGTGAGTTTTAGCAATCATAGAAGACTAAATGATGGTTGAGTATGTGGACTTGCTAAAAAGCTCCGACATGAGACCCTTCCTAAAAATATGATGAATTGCAATTGCATTGTTGACTGAGAACATAGTTCATTAGTTTTCAAGAAAGTTTATGCTTTATACTTCGATGTTGTGATGAATTGTTACTTGCTCATGAGAAGTTTTATGATAAAGTTTAGTGTTGTTATAATAATGATCATGATGCTACTATGTCCGTATTTTGTTTTTATCGAAACCTCTCTCTCTAAACATGTGGACATGATTCTGGATATCGGCTTTCGCTTGGGGACAAGCGAGGTCTAAGCTAGGGGGAGTTGATATGTCCATTTTGCATCATGTTTTCCTATTGTTATTTATAGTGTTTTTATTCAATATAACACTTTGTGGAGTAATTCTAATGCCTTTTCTCTCATAATATGCAAGGTTTATACAAAGAGGGAGATTGCCGGCAGCTAGAATTCTGGACCTGAAAAAGCTACGTCAAAGATACCTATTCTGCACATCTCCAAATGAGCTGAAATTTTATGGAGATTTATTTTGGAATATATAAAAATACTGGAGAAAAGAAATACCAGAGGGGGCCACCCAGGTGCCCACTAGGCACCTTACGGAATATCGCATTAAACATATGGATCCAAATCAATAAAATCTAACCATAGCATTAAACATATGGATCCAAATCAACCCCTTACGGAATATCGCATAAACTAGGGCGGCGCACCATCCTGAAAGTCCTCTCCTTATTTTTTCTAGGTCAAAAGACCTTATGTACCAGAAGATGGGCACGGGAGGTGGGCCAGGTAGCCCACTACCCACCAGGGCGCGCCTGGAGGGCGTGGCACGCCCTGGTGCCTAGTGGGCACCTGGGTGGCCCCCTCCGGTATTTCTTTTCTCCAATATTTTTTATATATTCTAAAATAATTCTACGTAAAATTTCAGCTCATTTGGAGATGTGCAGAATAGGTATCTGTGACATAGCTTTTTCAGGTCCAGAATTCCAGCTGCCGGTATTCTCCCTCTTCGTGTAAACCTTGCATATTATGAGAGAAAAGGCATTAGAATTACTCCACAAAGTATTATATTGCATAAAAACACTATAAATAAAAGTAAGAAAACATGATGAAAAATGGACGAATCAACTCCCCCAAGCTTAGAACTTGCTTGTCCTCAAGCGAAAGCCGATATTGAAAATCATGTCCACATGTTTAGAGAGAGAGGTGTTGATAAAAACAAAATACGGACATAGTGGCATCATGCTTATTATTATAACAGCAATAAACTTTATCATAAAACTTCTTATGAGCAAGTAACAATTCATCACAATCATCGAAGTATAAAGTATAAACTTTCTTGAAAACTAACAAACTATGTTCTCAGTCAACTTTGCAATTGCAATTCATCATATTTTTAGGAAGGGTCTCGTATCGGAGCCTTTTGGCAAGTCCACATACTCAACCATCATTTAATCTTCTATGATTGCTAACACTCACAACATATATATGGATCAAAAAGTTTCAACCGGACACATAGAAAGATAGGGGCTTATAGTTTCGCCTCCCAACTTATTCAAGGGTGATGTCAACAATAATAACTCATGATTACTCATATCCAACTGGATATATGTGGCTAGATCTTTCCCCGCCACATGATGCTTGCAAAAGAGAAAAATAAAAAGGAATAGAGGAGAACACTTTGACTCTTGCATAAAAAGTAAATACATAAAAGTAAAAGATAGGCCCTTCGCAGAGGGAAACAGAGGTTGTCATGCGCTTTTTGGTTTTGTATGCACAATCTCTTAATGCAAAAGAATGTCATGTTATATTGCCCCTTATGATAGCAACCTTTATTATGCAGTCTGTTGCTTTTATTACTTTGCCATCACAAGTTCGTACAACGCTTATTTTATCTTACACTAAAAGATCAAACACATTTAGAAGCAATTTTTATTGCCTTATTCACTGATGGTAACTTACTTGAAGGATCTTACTCAATCCATAGGTAGGTTTGGTGGACTCTCAAAACATGGATTTGGGTTTAAGGGTTTTGGATGCACAAGTAGTATCTCTACTTAGTGCGGATTTTTGGCTAGCAAAGATATTGAGCAAGCACCACATGTTGCAGGATCTATGACAATATAACTTCTATGTGAATATGAAGAAACATAAATCATTACATTGTCTTCCTTGTCCAATGTAAAAAATCTGGCATAAAATATTTAATGGGGGCTCACAATCATAAAAGATGTCTAGGATAGTATATTTGCATGTGAATCTTCTCTTCCCTTATTAATTCTTTCATGAATTGCATCATTGACCAATGCTACGTTTGTTAACTTTCAATAAATTTTACCACTTATACTTTTCCTTATGTGATGTCATTACTTACCATAAGATTAGCATATGATCTTTTCATTATTTCCTTTATTTTGATTGATATACGAAAGTAAAGAAGCAAAAACTTAAACTAATCTTTATTATATAACTCTCACTCGATTACATAGATAGATAGATCATGAAACTAGCACTCAAAAATAGATCATACAAAATTTTTATTCAACTAAATCATGAAATAGCTAAGGATCGAACTAAGATAGGTAAAGGTAATAAAAGTGATGGTGATACGATACCGGGGCATCTCCCCCAAGCTTGGCACAAGCCAAGGGGAGTGCCCATACCCGTGTGCTTAGGTTTCCTTCTTTGGTGATGATGGTGGTGGTGGAGAGGTTGGAGCATCGCACTTCAGCCTCAATAGGTACTCCAATCTATGACTGATGCTCCAGAGGGCGATGTTTTGCTTTTCCAATAAAATAATTTCATGAGTTAGATATGTATTCTGAACACAAACCATTTCGAAGGCCCTGAAGGCTTCAATTTCTGTGTGGGTGAGATGGTTGTAGTAGGGTTGAAGGATATCCTCCTCTTTCTCGGCCTCCTCTGCGAGCATAGGTTGTCCCCCTTCTTGAGCCTGATCCCCCGCAACTTCCTTGACCTTGTCCTCCTTAGTGGCTTCTTTTGGTTCTTCTCTCCTTAGCTCCATCTTCAGCAGCCAAGCATCTTATTCTATGTTGGTTGAGGAGGGAGAGGACATGATGCCTAGCTTGATAGATCTGATAGAAAAATAGCACGAAAGAAGAACTGAGGATATTTCCATGATGCGGTGATTAATACGTCCGGGGGAGTATATAAAGAATTTTTATCTTCGAAAACAAGTATACTACAAGAAAACAGAGTTGGGAAGGTGCCCGAGGGGCCCAATACCCACCAGGGCACTCCAGGTGGGGTAGGCGCGCCCTGGTGCCTAGTGGGCACCTGGGTTGCCTTCCTGGTTGTTTCTTATTTTTTTATTTTTCTAATATTCCAAAACTGACAGAAAATATTTTTGTGGAATTTTTGGAGTCGGTTTACTTACCGTATCACGTACCTCTTCCTTTTCAGGGTTCTGGAGTGTTCTGGAAGGTCTCTTTTATGTATTCCTCTGGTGTCATGGTTTGAATAATATTAGTTTCAACATTAATGGGTGTACTTGAAATATAAT
This sequence comes from Thinopyrum elongatum, assembly GCA_011799875.1. NCBI lineage: Eukaryota > Viridiplantae > Streptophyta > Magnoliopsida > Poales > Poaceae > Thinopyrum > Thinopyrum elongatum. The sequence continues at coordinate 291,996,444 of CM022298.1, read as the reverse complement.
GCTTAATTCTTTGTCCATTGACCACCTTCGGGTTAGTGCCTTCGGCGTTATTGATCTTAGTAGCTCCAGAGTGAAAAACTTATTCAATGATATATGGTCCTTCCCACTTGGAGAGAAGTTTTCCTACAAAAAAAACCAAAATGAGAATTGTACAATAGAACATATTCACCAACTTTGAATTCCCGCTTTTGGATTCTTTTGTCATGCCATCTCTTAACTTTTTCTTTGAATAGTTTGGCATTTTCATAGGCTTGGGTTCTCCATTCATCTAGTGAGCTAATATCAAATAACCTCTTTTCGCCGGCAAGTTTGAAGTCATAATTGAGTTATTTAATTTCCCAATATGCTTTATGTTCTAACTCAAGAGGCAGATGACATGCTTTTCCATAAACTATTTTATATGGAGACATACCCATGGGATTTTCATAAGCAGTTCTATAAGCCCATAGTGCATCATCAAGTTTCTTAGACCAATTTTTTCGAGACCTATTGACAGTCTTTTGCAATATTACTTTTATTTCTCTATTGCTAAGTTCAACTTGACCACTAGATTGAGCGTGATAAGGGGATGCAATTCTATGTTTGACATCATATTTAGCTAGCAACTTATGGAAAGCACCATGGATAAAATATGAACCACCATCAGTCATTAAATATCTAGGGACTCCAAACCTCGGGAAAATAACTTCTTTAAGCATTTTAATGGAGGTGTTATGATCAACACTACTAGTTGGAATAGCTTCTACCCACTTAGTGACATAATCAACACAACCAAAATATGTGTATACCCATTCGAGAATGGAAAAGGTCCCATATAATCAAATCCCCAAACATCAAATGGTTCAATAACAAGTGAATAATTGATAGGCATTTCCTGATGTCTACCAGCATTACCAATTCTTTGACATTCATCAGAAGATAAGACAAACTTATGAGCATCCTTAAAAAGAGTAGGCCAATAAAAACCAGATTGTAATACCTTATGTGAAGTTCTATCTCCCGCATGATGCCCTCCATAAGCTTCGAAGTGACATTTCCATAGGATTTGTTCCTGTTCATGCTCGGGTATACAACGTCTAATAATACCATCTACTCCGTCTTTATAAAGATGTGGGTCATCCCAAAAGTAATGTCTTAAATCATAGAAGAATTTTTTTTCTTTTGTTGGTATGTGAAACTAGGTGGTATAAATTAGCAACAATATAGTTAGCATAGTCAGCATACCAAGGAGTATTATGAGAAGCATTTATGATAGCTAATTGTTCATCAGGGAAGCTATCATCTATAGGTAGTGGGTCATCAAGAATATTTTCTAACCTAGACAAGTTATGAGCAACGGGATTTTCAGCTCCCTTCCTATCAGTGATATGTAAATCAAATTCTTGTAGCACAAGAACCCACCTAATGAGTATAGGCTTAGCATCTTTCTTTTCCATAATGTATTTAATAGCAGCATGGTCAGTGTGAATAATTAATTTAGAATCAACTATGTAAGATCTGAATTTATCACAAGCAAACACAACTGCTAGAAATTATTTTTTAGTAGTAGCATAATTTCTTTGGGCACTGTATAGAGTTTTACTAGCATAATGAATAACATTTAATTTTTTATCAACTCTTTATCCTAGAACAGCACCAATAGCATAATCACTAGCATCACACATAATTTCAAAAGGCAAGTTCCAATCAGGTGGTTGAACAATAGGTATAGAAATTAAGGCTTTCTTAACTATTTCAAAGACTTCTACACAATCATCATAAAAAACAAATGGAACATCCTTTTGAAAGAGATTAGTAAGATGCCTAGAGATTTTAGAGAAGTCTTTAATAAACCTCCTATAAAAACCAGCATGACCAAGGAAACTTCGAATACCTTTAATATCTTTAGCAAATGGCATTTTCTCAATTGCATCAACTTTAGCTTTATCTAACTCAATACCTCATTCAGAAATTTTGTGCCCCAAGACAATACCTTCATTCACCATGAAGTGGCACTTCTCCCAATTCAAGACAAGATTAGTTTGCTCACATCTCTGCAAAACTCGATCAAGGTTGCTTAAGCAGTCATCAAAAGAAGTTCCGTAAACGGAGAAATCATCCATGAAAACCTCAACAATCTTTTCACAAAAGCCAGAGAATATAGCAATCGTATCTCTTTGAAAGGTAGCAGGTGCATTGCATAAACCAAAAGGCATACGTCTATAAGAATAAGTTCCGAAGGGATAAGTAAAGGTGGTTTTCTCTTGATTGGGTTGTGATACAGGTATTTGAGAGAAACCGGAGTATCCATCAAGAAAGCAAAAGTGTGTGTGTGCTTAGATAGTCTTTCTAACATTTGACCAATAAAAGGTAGAGGGTAATGATCCTTTCTGGTATCTTTATTTAATTTTCTAAAATCAATTACCATTCTATAGCCAGGCACAATTCTTTGTGGGATAAGTTCAATTTTATCATTAGGAACAACAGTAATACGTCCTTTCTTAGGAACACAATGAATAGGGCTTACCCATCTACTATCAGGTATAGGATAAATTATACCTGCTTCTAGAAGCTTTAGTATTTCAGTTCTTACCAGTTCCTTCATCTTAGGATTTAATCGTCGTTGATGGTCAACAACAGGTTTAGCATCAGGTTCCATATTAATCTTGTGCTTACAGAGAGTGGGATTAATGCCCTTAAGATCATCAAGAGTATATCCAATAGCAGCTCAATGCTTCCTCAGAGTTTTTAATAATATTTTCTCTTCATGCTTTGTAAGGTTAGCACTAATAATAACAGGATATATCCTTTTCTCATCCAGATAAGCATATTTCAAAGTGTCAGGCAATTGCTTTAATTCAAACACAGGATCACCTTTAGGTGGAGGAGGACCTCCTAAAGTTTCAGTAGGCAAATTATGTTTAAGAATAGGTTGTTGTTCAAAGAACACCCTATCTATTTCATTTCTTTCATGCAAGTGCATATCATTTTCATGGTCGAGCAAATATTGTTCTAGTGGATCAGTAGGAGGTACGGCAATAGAAGCGAGACCAATTATTTCATCCTTACTAGGCAATTCTTTATCATGAGGTTGCCTATGAAACTTAGAGAAATTAAACTCATGAGACACATCACCAAAATTAACACTGATGGTTTGTTTCTCGCAATCTATCTTAGCATTGACAGTGTTCAAGAAAGGTCTACCAAATATAATGGGACAAAAGTCATCTTGTGGGGAACCAAGAACTAGAAAATCAGTAGGGTATTTTATTTTTTCCACACAAGACTTTAACATCTCTAACAATCCCAAGTGGTGTGATAGTATCTCTATTAGCAATTTAATAGTAACATCAATATCTTCCATTTCAGTAGGTGCTATATCATTCATAATTTCTTGATAAAGAGTAAAAGGAATAGAACTGACACTAGCACCCAAATCTCATAAACCATGATAACAATGATCTCCTATTTTAACTGAGACAACAGGCATGCAAACAACAGGCTTATTCTTGTCTTTAGTGTCTGGTTTGGCAATTCTAGCAGCTTCATCATACAAGTAAATAACATGCCCATCAATATTATCGACCAAGAGATCTTTTACCATAGTAATACTAGGTTCTACCTCAATTTGTTCAAAGGGTTTAGATGCTCTAATATTACTTTTGTTAACCATGGTTGAAACCTTAGCATGTTCCTTTATCCTAACAGGGAAAGGTGGTTTTTCAATATAAGCAGTAGGAACAACTGGATCAACATTGTAAATGATAGTTTCATCCTTAACAACAACTCGGTAAGGTGCTCATACCACGCACATGGGGCTTGTTTAAGGCCATAGAGCGCCTTTTTGAGTTTGTATACATGAGTGGGGAGCTTGGGATCCTCGAATCCCGGAGGTTGTTTGACATACACGAACTCATTCAAAGGACCATTAAGAAATGCACTTTTCACATCCATTTGTTGCAATTTAAAATCATGATGAGATGCATATGCAAGCAACATGCAAATAGATTCAATACGTGCAACGGGGGCAAAGGTTTCACCATAGTCGATGACCTCGACTTGGGAGTAGCCTTGTGCCACCAATCTCGCCTTGTTTCGAACAACCACACCGTTCACATCTTGCTTTTTCTTGAAGATCCATTTGGTCCCAATGACATTGTGATCCTCCATTGGCCTTGGCACTAATTCCCAAACTTGATTGCGCTCGAAGTTGTTGAGTTCATCATGCATAGCTGCAAGCCAATCCTCATCATCGAGCGCCTCATGTACCTTTTGGGGTTCAACACACGAAACAAACGCGTGATGCTCACAAAAGTTTGACAATTGTTTACGAGTAGTGACCCCTTTTCTCAAGCTTCCAAGCACATTCTCCATGACATGTTGTTGAAGCTCGATCTTGGAAGCCACCTTAGCGGCACGACGCTCCAAAAGTTCCTCGATGGGCATTTGAGGATCATCTTGCACATCTTGAGCACCGTCTAGAGTTTGCTCTTGACCTTGAGCTTGCTCTTGATCTTGAGTGAGCTCGGGGGCATGAACTTGATCTTGGGCATCATTTGGTGCATCACCATCTCCATGGAGTTGATCTTGCCCTTGATCTTGCTCATTCGGTTGAGGTCTTCATTTTGTTCTTCGGAAGCATGTGGGTCTAGCGTAGGTGATGGATCCACTTGAGTAGAGCATTGTCCTTCTCCTTCGGCCACAAGGGGTTCCTCAATGGGGAGTATTTGACCAATCCCCATTCTTCTTATGGCTTGGGGAGGAATTTCATCACCTATATCACAAAGGCCACTTTGCTCCACTTGGGAGCCGTTATTTTCATCAAACTCCACGTTACACGTCTCCTCAATGAGTCCGGTGGACTTGTTGAGAACACGGTAAGCATGAGAGTTTGTAGCATAACCAGCAAATATGCCCTCTTGAGCTCTAGGTTCGAATTTAGACAAACAAACACCTTTCTTGAGAATGAAACACTTACAACCGAACACCCGGAAGTACTTGAGGTTGGTCTTGTTGCCGGTAAGTATCTCATATGGAGTCTTGTTCAAGCCTTTGCGGAGGTAGAGCCTATTGGATGCATGACATGTGGTGTTGATGGCTTCGGCCCAAAAGTTGTACGGAGATTTGAATTCCGCCATCATGGTCCTTGCCGCGTCCATCAACGTCTGGTTCTTCCTCTCCGCCACACCATTTTGTTGAGGGGTATAGAGTGCGGCATATTGATGCTTGATCCCCTCGTCACTAAGGAACTCATCCAAGGTATAGTTCTTGAACTCGGCGCCGTTGTCACTTCTAATCATTAATATCTTTGCTTCATGTTGACGTTGAACTTCATTTGCAAAGTTGATGACGGTTTGTTGAGTCTCACTCTTCCTCTTGAAGAAGTATACCCATGTATATCTAGAGTAGTCATCCACAATCACCAAGCAATACTTTCTTCCACCAACACTATCAAAAGATGGAGGACCAAAGAGATCCATGTGAAGGAGCTCCAAGGGCCTCTTTGAGTAGATGATAGTCGATGGTCGGTCAGCCGTTTCATGAAGCTTTCCTTCGATACAAGCACTGCAAGCACGGTCTTTGGCAAAACTCACATTTGTTAGTCCACGCACGTGGTCCCCTTTGAGGAGACTTCGCAAAGATCTCATATTGACGTGGGCTAGACGGCGATGCCAAAGCCAACCCACATCAACTTTAGCCACTAGGCAAGTCGCGGTCTTACTGTGTTGCTCCGAAAAGTTCACCACATAGGAACTATTCTCGACATGCCCAACAAAAGCTACTTTAAGAGTCTTTCTCCACAAAAGGGCCACGGTATCAAGATCAAAGAATGTTGCAAAGCCCATAAGTGCAAGTTGACGAATGGAAAGTAAATTGTATGCAAGGGACTCAACAAGCATGACCTTCTCAATATATAAATCTTGAGAGATGACCACCTTGCCAAGCTCCAATACCTTAGAGGTTGAAGCATCACCGAATTGGACATGGGTGGGCATAGATGGAATTGGATGCACATCCACCACCAAGTCCTTGCTCCCGGTCATATGATTTGTTGCTCCACTATCGAGCAACCATGACACCCCACCGGAAGCAAACTCCTACAAGAGATCAATGCTTGGATTTAGGTACCCATTTTTGAATGGGTCCTTTGATGTTAGTAACAAGGGTCTTAGGAACCCAAATAGACCATTCAATGTACTCATAAGAAGAACCAACAAATTTAGCATAAACATGCCTATCACTAGCACAACACAAAATATAAGAGGGATTAAAGTCGCCGGCTTTGTTGCTAGGGGCGGTTTTTGCCTTCTTGCCATTACCACCCACTTCCTTGTTCTTCTTCTTCTTCTCATGAGCACCCTCACCCGCCTTGACAAAGGTGTCCTTGAGCGGGAGAGATTGCTTGGTCTTGTTCTTCTTGTTCTTCTTCTTCTTTGACTTGGGTACAAACCCAAGTCCTTCCTTTCCTACAACTTCCTTTTGATTGCTCAAAAGGTCATTGAGGTTCTTCTCACCTTGTATGCAAGCCACAAGGTCCTTCTCAAGTTGCTCTTTCAACTTAGCATTTTCCTCCATGAGATGCACATGCTTGCAACAAGGGTTAGTAGCATGGGCATTATCAATTAGAACGAAAGGAGGACAAGTGGAAATCTCCTTGGTTAGCTTCACTTGGAGTTGATCATGAGACTCTCTGAGAGAAGCATGAACACCCTTCAAGACCTTGTGAGCCTTGTCAAGTGTATCAAATTCTTCCTTGAGTCTATCATGGCTAACCCCAAGTGCAGCTTTCTCGGATTTAAGCACACGAGTAAGAACAATAGCATGATCAAGATCTTTTTGCAATTTAGCATGATCAACATTATGTGATTCCTCAAGAGTCAAACGAAGATCTCGCTCTTCCTCTAGAGCAATGGAAAGATCCGCAATCTCATCGGCATAGTCACAACTATGCCCCTCCAACTTGGAGATAGTATCCTCATGTGACTCAATGATATCATTGGCCTCACCAAGTTGTTCCAAGAGAGCAACAAAGTGCTTCTTGGACTCACCCTTGAGCTTGTTCACAAACTTGGTGAACTCATTCTCATCAACTTTTTCCACCTCACTATCATCTACACAATATAACAATGAAGGAGTAGTAATGATGGTGGTTTTGATGTTAGGAGTTACCTTGTTGATACCTTTGGCCATGAGACACTTGGCAATGGTGTTTTCGTTGGGGGCGCCGAAGAGAGACACCTTGGAGGGGGAAGATGTAGCAATCGCTATGGTTGCCGTTGCCATTCCTTCTCCACTTGTATCTTCCTCATCATCATCGGAGGGGTACTCTTCATGTGCCACCAAGCCCTTTGGAGGAGACTTCTTCGTGAAGTTGTTCTTGCAAGGGAAGTACTTGGCTTTATCTTTGCGAATGAGTTTGCCACCATTGTCTTCCCTCTTCTCGTAAGGGAAATCCACCACAAAGTGACTCACATTGCCACAATTGTAGCAAGTTCTTACACGTTGCTTGTTCTTTGACCCACTTGAGTTGTTCTTGGTGAAGTTGGGCCTTGAGTTCCTCTTGTTGCTCCTAAATTGCCTTGAAGCAAGAGCCATGTGCTCATGGTAAGCATATTTGGTGTCTTCGAGGCCACACTCCTCTTCTTCTTATGGAATGGCCTTGACCTTCAAAGCAAGGGTGGGAGTGCTTTTCTTTGACTGGACACGAGCAAGAGCATTGTCGGCGGTCTTGTTCATAATGTTCATGGCAATAAACTCATCTAACACTTCACTTGAGGTTAAGGTGTGAAAGTCCGGCCTTTGACGAATCACGGAAGACATGGCCTTGTTGAATGGCATGATGGCCTTGAGGAACTTGCGCTTGATCCAAGTGTCATCCGTATCCTTGCTTCCATGGTCTTGGAGAGCAACCGCGAGAGTTGTCACCCTTCGGTAAAGATCACGCGGATCCTCAACTTCAAGCATCACAAATTCATCGGCCTCATCAAGGACCACTTCAAAGTTGGACCGTTGGATGCTTGAGCTCCCCTTGTACATAGAAACAATGTGCTCCCAACAATCCTTTGCATGAGTGAAAGGTCGTAGGTGCGATAGATCTTCGGGAGGGACCGCATCTTGAAGGATGAACAATGCAGAGTGATTGTATTGATTGTCCACTTCTTCTCTTGGGGTGAAGTTGTTTGGATCATGCGGGTAGAAGCCTTGCTCAATGATTCTCCAAAGGTTAGTTGAGCAATGATTCAAATGAGACTTAATGCGAAAGACCCAATTAGCAAAATCACCCTTAACAAGCTTGGGAGGAGGACCATAATTATTAATGCGAGGTGTGGGGACCGGTCCTCCATAGACCAGGGGAGGGGGAACCGAGGCAAAGGTTCCCGTCCCATTCTTGTCATGAGGGGAAGGAACATGACTACCTTTAGCTGCTTCCTTGGCGGAATTGGCCTCCAACTCTGATGCCGTCGGATTAACCACAAGCAAGGGATCGGGAGTGGATTTCATCCCCTCAATTAATTATTTAAGCATGGACTTGACTTCGGTCATCTAGACATCTTAAGTGAAGCCATAGCTTCATTTAAGTCATCTCGAGTGATCGAAGTCAACTCCACGGCCTTGGGCACTTCCTCCCCGGTGTCAACCATACTCTTCGGGTGGTGAAACCCTTAATAAAGAGATGAGGCTCTGATCCAATTGAAAGGATCGATATGGATAACTAGAGGGGGGGTGAATAGGCAACTACCAATTTTTTTCTTTTCTTAACAAATTAGGTTTAGCAACAAATAGGTTGTCTAGATGTGCAACTAGGTGAGCAACCTATATGATGCAAACAACAACAACAACAAGTGCAAGAAAATGATACAACACAATAATAGCTTGCACAAAGTAAAGGGAAGAGATAACCACAAGTGGAGTCGGTGGAGACGAGGATGTGTTTTCGAAGTTCCTTCCCTTTGGGGGAAGTACGTCTCCGTTGGAGAGGTGTGGAGGCACAATGCTCCCCAAGAAGCCACTAGGGCCACCGTATTCTCCTCACGCCCTCACACAAATGCGAGATGTCGTGATTCCACTAGTGGTGCCCTTGAAGGCGGCAACCGAACCTTTACAAACAAGGTTGGGGCAATCTCCACAACTTGATTGGAGGCTCCCAATGATACCATGGAGCTTCTCCACAATGGAATGTGGCTCTGAGGTGACCTTAGCCGTCTAGGGTGCTCAAACACCCAAGAGTAACAAGATCCGCAAGGGATTAGTGGGGGGAATCAAATATCTCTTGGTGGAAGTGTAGATCCGAGCCTTCTCAACCAATCCCTAGAAAATCAACAAGTTTGATTGGCTAGGGAGAGGGATTGGGCGAAAATGAGCTTTGGAGCAACAATGGAGTTTGGGGGAGGAAGAGGTATGTCTTCTTGGGGAAGAAGACCCCCTTTTATAGTGGGGGGACAAATCCAACCGTTATGCATTTCTCAGCCCGCAGACAAGTGGTACTACCGCTCTAGGAGCGGTATTACCGCTCTCTAAGGAATGCACATGAGACAAAGGAAAACAGGGGAAAAACAGAGCACTGGGCGGTGGTAGCCGCGGTAGTAGGAGCGGTACTACTGCCTATAGGTGGTACTACCACCCTCACTACCGCTGCTACATCCGCCCAATTTTCTGGGGACAAACGAGTACCACGGTAGTACCCGGAGGAACCACCGTAGATCTCGACATGAAAAATCGAGGTCCCAACCACGAACGGTAGTACGAGAGGTGGTTGCAGTGGTACTACCACCTATAGGCGGTACTACCGCTGCAGCCAGCGGTACTACTGCTTGTGGCTCTTCTCCCCTCATTCGATGCAAACAGAGGACAACTCCAATGAACGAAAGTGGTTGATGGGTGCTAAATGAGTGTGTACGTGTTGATTCCACCCAAACCTTTCCGAGAGAACCCCCTCTTGATAGTACGGTTTTCCCTATGACTCAAGTCCACCAGAAAAGAAACGCAGGAAAGAAAACCGTCTTCTCTTGAAACTCCGAGGGGAACTAGTCGTCTTATGCCATATGCTTGGTTGTCTGAAAAAGCTCAATGCACACAATTAGTCTGCAAACATGTTGTCATCAATCACCAAAACCAATTAGGGAGAAATATGCCCTAACAGTAGGGTTTTGCAACGCAAGGTGGCCCGAACCTGGGTAAACTGCCGTGTCCATCTTCTTCCCCGCTCGAGCGTGTATCCAGCTAGGCTAGCCTGTAGGGCGACGAGCTTGAGACTTGAGAGGTTGAGATCTTCACACACGCCCCAGAGTTCGAACCTTCTTGGGTCCGCGGAGCCCTGACTCCAACATGTGGCACGCCAGGTAGGGGCCTGTAGAAGTCCTTCTTCCACCTCCGCTTCACCTCCGTTCCGTCGCTCCCATGGCCGACGCACGCCGTGTCTGCGCCAAGCGCCGGGCCGCTCCTGTCGCCCAGATGGCACCCGTGGGCAATGGCGCTCCTCGCTGCTCTGCCTCCCCCGCGGCCAACACGGCCACTGACCCTGCTGCTCACAAGCAGCAGGATTCATTGCTGCCACCCTCCATGCGGCGTGATGGTCGCACAGCTATTCCGTCGCCTACTCCTACCATGGCGTCATCTTCCCACCTCAGCCGCGGGCGGGCAAATGCGCAGGCTGAGCTGCTCATGGCGCATGAACTCCTGTGTTACAGCCCCACCAATGACGACTGGATTGGCCGCATCGCCGAGCTTGTCAATGCCGCCGGTGAAGTCCCTGCACCGTCCCGCTTGCTCCTTCCCCCGCCGTCCCAGGCGGTCAACGTGGCTCATGGCGTGCTTCCTCCTCCTCCTCTGCACGGCACCGACCCCGAGCCCAGGCGTGATGCGCCCCAGCGTGACCCGCCGCGTGGAGCGTCGGTGCGCGATGAAGCAAGTTGCCAAGTGGTCCAGCGACCGCAAGCCGATGCGCGCGCGTTCCCAGCGCCACAGCGCCAGCACCAGGACCGCGCGCCGCCTAAGTTTGCGACGTGTGGGCGTTAAGACCGAGCTCACCCCGTGCGCGCTGCTCTCGTGAGTGTGGCGGGCTGCCGCGCCTTCACCTTGGAGCTGCGCCACGCCGTCTGGCCCGGCAAGTTCAAGCCAGACCTGCCTCCGCGTTACGACGGCACCCCCGAGCCCACGGAGTTCCTCCAGCTCTACTTGCTGAGCATCAAGGCAGCCAACGGTGATGAGAAGGTTATGGCAAACTGGTTCCCCATGGCCCTCAAGGACGGCGCGCGCTCTTGGTTCCTGCACCTCCCGGAGGAATCGATCTCCTCTTGCGACGAGGTTCACGAACGCTTCATCGCCAACTTCCAGGGCACCCGCGACCGCGCTCCCGCAATGGGCGACCTGCGGCGCGTGAAGCAGCAGCCAGGCGAGACCTTTCGCAAGTACATACAGCATTTCACGAACGTTCTCCTCAAGACCCCGAAGGCGTCGGATGAGGCCATCATCTCGGCATTCTCTGATGGTGTCCGGGACGTCAAGATGAAAGAGGAGCTCGCAATCCATGAGGACCTATGCTCGGCCCTAGAGATGTTCAACATGGCGAACAAGTGCGCAAGGGCCGAGGAAGGCCGCCTCTCCCTCCTTGAGCTTCCGGAGGCCGATCCTGAAGACAAGAAGGCCAAGGCTAAGGAGGCAAAGTGCAAGGGTCCCGCCGTGCTTGCGGCTGAACATAAGATGAAGCATGGTCGTGACCACGACGAACCTCCCCGGGGCAACCGCCCGTTCTGCATCTTCCACAACGTCCACAGCCACAACACCAACGACTGCCAGGAGCTCAGGGCCCTATGTGAGCGGCGCCTTGGCCTCCGCCCCGAGTGGGGTGACCGTGGCTACGGTTGTGGAGGAGGCCGCGGCGGAGGCCACTGGGACAACCGCGACCCTCGCCAGGATTGGCGCGATCAGCCTCGTGAGGACCGCTGGCACGGTCAGCCTCGTGATGCGCCTTGGCGCGATCAGCCTCGTGAGGCCCGTAATCAAGGCAATGCCGGCCTCCCTCTGCTGCCACCGCCACCAAGGAGGAATGACGACAACCGGCAGGATGATGGGGCTGGGGGCTTCCAGGAGCCTCGGGCGATCGCCTGCATTCTGGGCGGTGCTCAGGCCCCCGCTTCACATCGCATCTTCAAGCAGTTCTCTCCTGAGGTGAACGCGACCCTCCCGAAGCTTGAGGCCGCGCGTCCCCTCAAGTGGTCGCAGTACGCTATCACCTTCGATTCCAAGGATCACCTCAAGTGCTCGGCCTCCGGAGGCGCGCTTCCCATGCTCTGCACGCCCACCATCAGCAACGTCCTCATCACCAAGACCCTCATCGACGGTGGCGCGGGGCTCAATATTCTCTCTGTCGAGACGTTCGAGACGCTCCAAGTGCCTTACGACCAGCTCTTGGCAACGATGAGCTCAGGGGTGACCGACAGCTCCACCATCCCCCTGGGGTAGATACACCTCCCAATCACCTTCGGCAAGCGCAACAACTACCACACTGAGCTCATCGACTTTGACGTTGCCCACTTCGGCCTCCCATACAACGCCATCCTGGGGTATCCGGCCCTCGCCAAGTTCATGGTGGCAACCCACCACAGCTACAATGTCCTCAAGATGCCAGGGAGCGGCGGCATCATCACGGTTGCCTGCGATGAGAAGGATGCGGTGTGCTCCCTCGAGCGTGCCTACCAAGCCACGACGGCTGACAACCCAGACGACGAGGGCGTTGTCCTACCTCCGAAGACCACCCCCAAGAAGAAGAAGCAGCTCCTCCTCAAGAGTCGTCAGGAGGCTGGTGTGCCCGCCGATGGTGGCTCAGGCCCGGCACCCACTGTTGGGGCGCCCCTTCCCTCCACATAGGAAGGCGCGCCTGGCGCTTCCCTCAGGATGGGCTTGAGGCCTTCTGACTGGAGAGTCTCCGACCTGATCAGTGCGACGAGGGAGGTGCTCGGGCACCACTTGGAGGCGTGCTTTGATGCGCGTCCCCACGAGCAAGACGCATGGCGCTAGGTGCCAGGTGCGCAAGAGTTCATCACCAAGGCGATCCAGGAGCTTCAGTAGGCAAGGGCCATGCGCGGTGAACGTCGCCCCGCACGGCCTCCCAGCGCAGCTGTGGCCCTTGACATGGGCAGCAAGCTGCGCGTCTGCGTCAACATACTGGGCCTTGACAGGGCCGCTTCCCAAGACCTCTTCTGGCCGTCTCGCATCTGCCGGAGTGGGGGCTACCCCTGCAACTACGTCTGCATGCCGTTTGGCCTGTTAAACATGGGCACCTCATACCAGCGCTTTGCACAGTGTGTTCTAGCGGCTCACGAGGCCAGGCACCAGGCGGTCATGTCGGAGGAGGTTCCGGGCCCTCGCGAGCCTAGTGGGCCTAATGAGCTCACCCAGCCTCCGGAGCCGCATAGCTCGTGAGGAGCGGTCTGCGTGGCACGCGTCTTCAGCTACCCTGACGCTTCTAAAACACTGGTGCCAGGTGACTTTTTGGTTGCTCAGATTGAGGGCACCCCTTGGGCTGCATCATCCTCAGGCTGCTCGGGCCCGCCCCCACAGCTATATCATTTTGTGCATGTATCAGAACTGGCTCTGCCTTTATGAATTTCCTAAGTATTCCAACCTGCATGTCCGGTGCTTCGTCACCATGAATGTCGCTGCGCCCTCACAAACCCGCTCGCGACCGCCTCATTATTATGGACTGGCACAGTGTCTGTGCTCGAGTCCGTGCCTGTAGCATTGTTAAACCCAAGCGACTGAGCTCTGTCCCGCGGGGCAGCTCCCGTGTGCGTCACCTCCCGGGGTCCTTGGTGCCTTGTTCTCGCATGAGCTAATCGCGTGTGGACGAGTAAGGGCGCGTGGCCCGGTTCGTACAACCGCAGTTCGGCGCTTCGCCATCGCGGGAGCCGCGCGCCGGGTGTTTCTCTGTGGGATCGTTGCATGAGAAGTCTAGGCACGGCGTCTGTGCTCAGGTCCATCCCTACAGCATCGATAAAATCCAATGGTTGAGTTCTGTCTGGTGGGCCGGCACCGTACACGTCACCTCCTAGGGTCTTTGGTGTTCGATCTTCTCATGCGATAGCCTCCGGAGGTTCGTTCGGCGCAGGTCGCCCCATTACACAGGTTTCATATGCGCGCCCCGCACCACAAGATTCAGGCGCAACCCGCCTTGAGGTAGGGCCTCGTGAGTCCCGCGCTGGCTCACGGGTGCCCAAATACACCTCCTCCAGTTCTGCCGTGCTAGCCACGTGTACGAACGGGGCTGTACACGCCCCGGAGTCTCCCCCCGAGGGAACTCCCACCCACACACAAGTGGAAGCCCCATGCTCCACGCTGGCGGACGACACGGTCGAGGAGCGACTATGCCCACGCACAAGTGGAAGCCCCATGCTCCGCGCTGGCAGACGACACGGTCGAGGAGCGGCTATGCCCACGCCAAAGTGGAAGCACCATGCTCCGCGCTGGTGGATAAACAACCGAGGGTGCCCTAGCAGTCGCACCAACCTCGGGATGGCCTTTCGGCTATTCACATGGCTTTGTTATGCGGCATTTTCCTGGGAAGCACGCGCGAGGGGGCTGGACACGGGGCTACCCTCAGGCCAGGCCTGATGCGCGCTGGTCTTCTCACGTCCCCCCCAGGAAAAGGCTGACAAGGAAAGGTATGGGGGCTCCGAATTAACCTCGCCATTGCGTATGTTTCCTTCATGAGGGCAGCTCGTACGTCAAGGGGGACCCCTGAGCATCGCGACTCAGGGGCCTCACTAGTCATGTAGCCCGTCGCCCCTTGGTGTCTTCCTGGCGATCCGGAGGCCCCAACGGCAGTCGAGGTATGCGCGGTGCTGGGCCCTGCCGACGCAGAGTGCAAAGGCAAGCAAGAGAGAAACCAAGCATGAATAAGGAAATCGCGGAGTCCTAACAGTTATTACATGCATAATGTGTTCCACGAATTCAAACAGAAAGTTTGACACCTCCACGAGGCACGGTAAATGTTGCAGGATAAGATCTAAAGAGAGGGGCCATAGCCGCCATGATCGTCGGCGCCACCTGACACGGTCACAGGGAGCCCATCGTCGACGTCGCTGCCGCCTTCATCGTTGCCACTGGCCGACACCGCCAGAGTCTCGGCGTCGAAAACGCAGAGAAACTTCTTCAGCAACGCGTCCATGTGATCCTTCAAGGCCTTCGCAGCGGCGGAGCGGTCCTCACGAGCGACCGGACGGATCACCGTGTTGAAGTTGAAGCCCGGGTCGTGGAGATAGAGCTGGCTGAAGACGTGCGTCGCAGCCGCAGTGAAGAGCGAGCGGCACTCCTCCTCCAGGGTGGCATCCACCCTGGCGGCAGCACCCTCAAGCGCTTCGGAGAGCTCAGAGGAGAGCCCTGTGAAGCCGCCCTCAGGAGCCGCCAGCGGCTCTTCAAATCCTCCCCCGCAGATGGATTGCAGTGCCTGGCGGAGCCTGAGTTTGAGGGAGGGGAAGGCGACGTGCTCCGCAGCCGCTTTCCCCTCGGCGGCAGCAAGGACCTTCTCCCGGCCCTCCAGCTTGGCTATCGCCTCGAAGATGTGCTGAGCATGGGACGCCTGGGCCTTGTCCACCTCCTCCTTCAGCTTGGCCAGGCGGTCCCGCTCTGTAGTTTGGTTGGTGGTCACCTGGGCCAGCTTGGAGTCACGATCGGCGAGCCCTGCTTCACGGGCCTTGAGGTCCTCCTTCTGCTGCTGGAGCCGACAGGCGTGCGTGCTTGCTCCTTCTGGAGGGCCTTCAGCTTGGCCTCCGCCTCATTGCCACACTTCTCGGCGGACGCTGTGCTGGCTAAGGCTGAGTCACGAGCCTCCTTGGCTTCAGCGGCTTCCTTCCTCCCCTCCGCGGCGGCGGCTTCGGCCCGACCCCAAGCCGTCCTGGTGGATGTATCGGCCTGGAGCCACCCCGAGACAAGCCCCAGGTGCTCCCTCACGAGGCACCTATCGGCGTCTTGGAGGTCGGCCCGGAGTCTGCCGAGAGCGGTGAAGGATTCATCCAGGGCCCCTGGTCTGACAAGGGGGCCACAGTACGCCAGCGCGAGGGACTGGCAAGGAGGCGGCACAGGCGCATCAACCGCCGCCACAGCCAAGGAAGCGGGGGCACGGATAACTAGGGGCACCGGAGGCTCCGAGCCCCCCCCCCTAGGCTCGACAAGGATGGACGGCTTTGTGGCCGGCTGGCCTACGGGGGTTGGCTTCTCCTGAGGATGCATCACCACGTCTGCGAGAGTGCGCTCCATCGCGAGGGGGCAGGGGATCACCTCCTCCACCCGTGCAAGAGCCGCAGCGGCAGCGGCGAGGGGCGTTGGCTCTTGAGCACCAGCACCCTTGACGGATGTCCCTCCAAACATCGCCAGTGAGGTGCCAGGAGCAAATGGAGCACTCGAACGCTCGGGCGTGGTGCTGCCTGAGCACCCGAGGGCTGCGCCGGTCCGCCCGGTGCGTTTCCTCACCCCCGCGGCCGCGTCCAGAGAATGACGGCGCCCTCATGTCTAGGGGCTCCTTCGGCCCTGTGCTCTCCTTCCTCTTCTTCACCATGACGCCCAGCATGGGCATCAGGAGGGGAGTGTTGTGGGCACAGTGGCGATTCATGCTCAATTCGAAAACAAGGTGAGATACTTACTCATCAGGGTCGACCCACGTCCTCTTCTTCTCCTTCTTGGCTGGAGCTAGGGCACCCCCGCCTTTCCTTGACGTGGGTCATGACTGGGGGATCGGTGGGGCACTCCTCAGCCGCCTCGGCACGGTGCCGCCAACCGGAGGGACAGAGGGGTCGCCCTGAGGGGTCATGGCTAGCTGAATCCTGTCAGCCCCAGCAACGGTTGCCTCGTCTTCGGCTCGCGGGCCAGGCGGAGGTGGGACCGACGCCTCTCCCGCCTTGCCTGTGCTCGGGAAGACCTCCGGAGCAAGCGCAGCCGCGCCTTTCTTAGGGGTCGCCCAACTGGATGCAGGCGGTGTCCGGGGGGTAGGCCTCGGCCTCCTGAGGACCCTGGTGGGGTGCGGGGAGTCCGCGATCGGGAGTTCATCGGTGTCGTCATCGTCCTCAAGCTGGCGGAGAAGCTCACTCTGCAATGGGGGGACACCTCTTTCACGGCGTCGTCATCCTCAGTCGCCTCTGAGTCCTCCTCGCCCACTCCATTGACACTGTCGCCGGAGGACACCGGCACGGGGGAGTTGGGGTGTGTAGGCGACGCGAGCCCCAGCTCGTTGAAGACGGGCATGGAGGCGACCAAATCCTCCCTGTCGTCGTGGTGGTACAGAGGGACGTAGGCCTCCGGGAGGTTCCCCGGGTCGCCGTTGAGCAGGATGTTCATGGCCCTGCCAGCTCCTCGCCCGTCAGGCTCCCCGATCGCAGCCTGATGTCATCCGTCGCGCCCTGGAATTCCCACATGGGGCGCATGTGTGACTGGAGCAGCGCCAGGCGCTGCGTCAGGAACTCCTTCACAAGCATGCCCCCTGTCAGCGCCTTGGCCTCCATGTCTGAGGTCATTTTCCTTAGAATGGGCTTTGCCCGAGGGTCGGTGAGCTTTTCACGGCTCCACCTCTCGAGCCGCTCGGGCAGCTCGGTCAGCAGCTCCAGCCGCTCGTTGAGGCTCCTGGCGTCCAGGAAGACCCAGCGGTGCCGGAAGCCTTCACCTTCTTCCTGGCCCTCATGAGCACGTTGCTCTTGTGGACCGCGATGAAGGACACGCAGCCGGAGCGCTGAGTCGAATCATGCAGCCACAGGTTGAAGAAGTGGCGAAGGAGCGGCACGGAGGGCCTCACGCCTGCAAAGGCCTCGCAGTAGAAGGCAAAGACGAACAGGAGGAGGACGGTGTTGGGTTGGAGGTGAAGAGCGTGGTTCTTGTAGTGGTCGAGGACAGCAACGAAGAACTCGGAGAGAGGCAGGACAAGCCCCGCGAAGATGTTGTGGAGGAAGAAGGGATAAACCGTCGGTGCCAAGGTCCTCTGCTCGGCGGAGCCAGCCCAGATGATGGTCTCATTCCACTCGCTGTCGTTGCTCGCCGTATGCGGGAGCACGGGGGCGAGATGCCCCTCATCAACGACGGAGGAAGCGCCGAGCGCTAGCGTAGGAGAGGAGGGAGAGCTTGCAGCTTGCGCGGTGGGTTTTGACTTTCCGGGAGCCATCTGCAGAGTCGCCGGCGCTGGAGCAGGAGGAGAAAAGGGAGGCGCAGTTTGAATGGATCTGGAGAAGCTCTTGACGGAAGGAATCGGATCTGAGGCAAGACGAAAGGGAGCAATGATGGCTTAGTAGTGTGTGCCAATCTTTTGTTAGCCTGGGTAGTTGCCGAGGCGACGTGGGGGAGTGGGGGTGTCCGCGTCCCATCGGGCGCCACATGTCAGCCTGGCCCACAGGCGATGGGGGCCCGCGATGCTTCGCCCTTGCCCCTTGGCTTTGCCTCGAAGCCAGCCCGAGCGCACCTTGGGCACGAGGGCTACTGTCAGCGTTCTGGGAACCAAGGTACCCAGACTTGCCTGCCTGTGGCCCACGGCGTGGCTCCCTCAACGGCCTGGTATGGCCCATCAGCAAGACTACCAAGACGAGACCCTCGCGAGGGCCCCCTGGCCTGGCGAGGCGGACGACACCAAGACCTCCAGAGGAGCGGCCTCCCCAGGCTGCCTCCCGAGGAGTGGAGATTTCTATGCAGGTACCCAGCCTCCCGAAGCTGTGATGATGTGAGCCGTGACGACCAAGGTCAAGCGGGCGCCAGCGGGCGCAGAGGAGGCAGTTTCCCTTTCGGTGCTAAGGGAGCAAGGACAGACGTGGGTTCCCAAGGAACCCTCCAAAGGTTTCCATTCCGGTGTAACGAGACCAAGACCATGAGCCCGGCAGGATGGATGTCATCGCCGAGCCCACCACTGCGTCACGACCAGAAGCTTTGCAGGCGAAGACCACCTTTCGTCAGGATAAGATGTAGTACTTGTCCCCTTTCGAATTGGCCACTATGGGATCCCTTCCCGCCTAAGTTTTGAGGCAAGAGGACCGAGGCCACTATAAATATAGGGTAGCCACCACCGTAGAGGAGGTCGACTGATTCTCACCCCCTGAGCCCTCGCGAGGCAGCTCATCCACTGTACTAGTTCATCCTCAAACCTCCTCCTGAGGTCAATCCACCACAAAGCAGGAGTAGGGTTTTACACCGCAAGGTGGCCCGAACCTGGGTAAAGTGCCGTGCCCATCTTCTTCCCCGCTTGAGCATGTATTCGGCGAGGCTAGGCTGTAGGGCGACAAGCTTGAGACTTGAGAGGTTCAGATCTTTTCACACGCCCTAGAGTTCGAACCTTCTTGGGTCTGCGGAGCCCTGAATCCAACATCTTGCTTTTCCCGTATATTGTCTAGTTCGGCCTACGGTCGTGTTTTCACTCTGGTGACTAACCGCATTCAGAAACTAACACACACCCAGTGGGTGTAGGATAGAAGAGAACTTAGCTACGAACCAGCCTTCGTCGAAGTTAAAGATAATCCGAGTGAGGATCTGCTCCACACTCGGGGGGCTTAGCTGCGAACCAGCCTTCGCCTAAGTTAAAGATAATCCGAGTGAGGATCTGCTCCACACTTGGGGGGCTTAGCTGCGAACCGGCCTTCACCTAAGTTAAAAAGAATCCGAGTGAGGATCTGCTCCACACTCGGGGGCTTAGCTGCGAACCAGGCTTCGCCTAAGTTAAAGATAATTTGAGTGAGGATCTGATCCACACTCGAGGGCTTAGCTGCGTACCAGCCTTCGCCCAAGTTAAAGATAATCCGAGTGAGGATCTAATCCACACTCGGTGGCTTAGCTGCGAACCAGCCTTCGCGTAAGTTAAAAATAATCCGAGTAAGGATCTGCTCCACACACGGGGGCTTAGCTGCGAACCAGCTTTCCCCTAAGAAAAAAATAATTCAAGTGAGGATATGCTCCACACAGGGGGGCTTAGCTGCAAACCAGCCTTCGCCTAAGTTAAAAATAATCCGAGTGAGGAACTGCTCCACACTCGGGGGCTTAGCTGCGAACCAGCCTTCGCCTAAGTTAAAGATAATCCGAGTTGAGGATCTGATCCACACTCAGGGGATTAGTTGCGAACTAGCCTTCGCCTTAGTTAAAAGTAATCTGAGTGAGGACCGAATGCACACTCGGAGGCTTAGCTGCGAACCAGCCTTCGCCTAAGTTAAAAAAAAATAATCCGAGTGGGGATCTGATCCACACTCGGGGGCTTAGCTGCGAACTAGCCTTCGCCTAAGTTAAAAAATAATCCGAGTGAGGATCTGCTCCACACTCAGGGGCTTAGAAGCGAACCAGCTTTCGCCTAAGTAAAAAATAATCCAAGTGAGGATCTGCTCCACACTCGGGGGCTTAGCTACGAACCAGCCTTCGCCTAAGTCAAGCAAAGCACAAGAGGCAAATAAGAACTCAAAAGTTCACAAATCAAAGATTCGATCCGTTCGAATGTTTCAAGCAAAAGTGAAATGAGCCCAAGGCTCGGCAAAGTATACGGTTACAGCAACCACCCGACATTCCGGGGCAAATTTAATCAAGTGTTTTAAGCATCAGGCCGAGGGCTAGCTGACTCGACGAAGGTCTCCAAGTCGATCCCGTCTGCGATGCATGTGGTAGCCTTGGAGAATGTCTCCATGAAGTCCTCAAACTTGAGGTTCTTCTTGTTCATCACTTGGAGGCCCTTCAAATTCTCCTTGTCCATGTTCGTGCAATGAATGCGGACAAGTGACAGAGCCACATCAGCACCACTTCGAGCAGCCGATTTCTTCCAAGCTTTCACTCGAGCGGGGACCTCATTCAGCCGCATCATAACTGACTCCAGAACCATCTGGGTCTCCTCACCCGGCTGCAAGCCCTTGTCGATTTGGCCCAAGGAACCCCTTGTCTGAACGATATAGCCCAAGGCATTCTCCAGACGGTCTTCCAGTCGCAAGACGGCGAGAGCTGCTTTATCAGCGACGAGTGACCTGGAAGGTTCCAGATCCCTCTCGAGCCTCTCTAACTCCAACTCCGTGTTGTAGCAGGCTTTGATTGAGGAAAAGAAATTCATGAGTGAATGATTGGGGAAAACTTAACAACTCATGGATTCCATTCGGACAAGAAAGAACTTACCAGCAAGCTTCTCGTTCAACTCCGTGCAGAACTCCTCAATATATAGCTCCAAGGCATTCTTCTTCTCAATGAGCTGCACAACCTTCTCCTCCAGCGTCTGCTTCTCCGACACAAAGGCGCCAGCTTGATCTTTGCATTTCTTCTCCCATTCGGAAGACTCGCCTTTGGCAGCGATGATGGCAGCCTTGAGGTCCTTGATCTCCTCCTCCAATTTGCCGACTGAAGCCAACTTCTCGTCAGCGAGCTTGGTCTTGGTCCTGGCTTCCTTCAAAGCCAACGCCAGGTCCTTGTCCTTGCTCTCCAGGGCCTGCTTCATGGTTTCTAAAGAAACAGAAGTCCTAAGCCTTGTTACGAGTTGGGTGTTCTCACTATGAACATCTGTCGGAGCGGAATGAATCGGATCAAAAGGGAAAAATAGTGTGCAACTACCAACCGAAGGAAATGTCTTACCTCCCAGTGTCTTCTTCTCCTTCTCTAGTCGGGCACTCTTGAGCTTCTCCGCGTCCAGGTCCAGCCGGAGGGATATCACCTCCTTCTCCAGTGCAGCATAGTGGGATCACAACTCACAAGCCCTCTACATCATACAAAAGACAGTCCATCGAAAATCATGAAGGAAAAACCAAAGTATTGATCCACTACCGCTCGGCTATGCACCACCGGGAGGAACAAGCTAGACCAGTACCAGATCCGCAAGTACCCTCTGACTACCACTCGGTCGTACACCACTAAGAGGAACAAGCTGGACCAGTACAAGATCCTCAAATACCCTCTGACTACCACTCGGTTGTACACCACCGAGAGGAACAAGTGGGACCGGTACCAGATCCTCAAGTACCCTCTAACTACCGAGTCGGCCAGGCACCCCCGAGAGGAACAAGCTTGACCAGTACCAGATCTTCAAGTACCCTCTGACCACCGAGTCGGCAATGAAGAAGATAAAGGACAACAACACAGTGATCTACTTTCATTCGGCTAACTTCTGAGTCAGCAATGAAGGAGATCCTAACTATTATCTCGCCAATATACGGGTGTTGCCGAGCACCCCGAGTGCCAAGCAACAGTTCTAAAGACTGCCATCGATTGCCCGCAATCGACAGCAGTCTCATGGACTACACCCAGTGGGTGTACTTAGCGTGCCCCCACTAGAAAGTGACTCATGTTGAGCTAAAAAAATGGCAAACAGCCCCAGGGCAAAACAACTATAAGTTCTAAGACTACCACCGACTGCCTCCAGTCGACGGTAGCCTCGGGGACTACACCCAGTGGGTGCACTCAGCGTGCCCCCACTGGATCGTAATCACTTGAAAACGTCCCGGCTAGACCCCGAGTGAAAGCGACAAAAAACGTAGAAAAAGTTCAGCCTGCCGACTTCTTCCAGTCAACAAGAGCCTCGGGGACTACACCCAGTGGGTGCACTCAGAGTGCCCCCACTGGAACATGAACACCCAGTGGGTGTGTCCTGCGCAAACCCACTGGCAAAAATTCTACCCCAGGAAAAGAAGAAACTTCGACTAGAAATCTTACTTACAATGGTACTTACTCGGACGTTGGTCTGCAGCGCCTCGCTGGCGTCATAAGCCTCCTTCAATCAGCCGCACATCAGCTCCACTTGGATCAGAGCCTCCTTGCTCACCCCCACTTGATCTTCAGGGACATGGTACAGGGGGAAGGAGGTGGCTGGGACCAACGGAGACGCGGATGCGGGCCTTGGAGCCGGAACCACCATGGATACGGGCGCTGGCCTGCTCGGAGGAGCTGGTGCAGACCCCACGGCCGGGACCACTATAGTAACCGACGCCGAGCCACCCTAGGCCAGCGGGCTCAGTCCCATGGTCCTCATGGCAGCCTTCACCGGGGAAGCATGATCCACTGGGCGAGGGGAGGCCTCCTGCATAGGCACATCGATGCTCGACGCTTTCTCCTTGCTGGCTGATATGTCTCCATCGTATCTACTTTTCCAAACTCTTTGGCCTTGTTTTGGACTCTAATTTGCTTGATTTGAATGGAACTAATCCGGATTGACGCTGTTTTCAGCAGAATTGCCATGGTGTTATTTTTGTGCAGAAATAAAAGTTCTCGAATTGACCTAAAAATTTACGGAGATTATTTCTGGAATATATAAAAAAATACTAGCGAAAAAAGATACCAGAGGGGGCCACCCAGGGGCCACAAGCCCAGGGGGCGTGCCATCCCCCAGGGAGCGCCCCTGGCTTGTGGGCGCCCTGGACTGACTACAACTCTAACTCCAACTCCATATATACCTATTCATGGAGAAAAAAAATCAGAGAGAAGGATTCATCACGTTTTACGATACGGAGCTACCGCCACCTCCTGTTCTTCATCGGGAGGGCTGATCTGGAGTCCGTTCGGGGCTCCGGAGGGTGGAATCCGTCGCCATCATCAGCATCATCAACCTTCCTCCATCGCCAATTTCATGATGCTCACTGCCGGGAGTGAGTAATTCCTTCATAGGCTTGCTAGACGGTGATGTGTTGGATGAGATTTATCATGTAATCGAGTTCGTTTTGTTTGGGTTTGATCCCTAGTATCCACTATGTTATGAGATTGATGTTGCTATGACTTTGCTATGCTTAATGCTTGTCACTAGGGCCCGAGTGCCATGATTTCAGATCTGAACCTATTATGTTTTCATGAATATATATGTGTTCTTTATCCCATCTTGCAAGTTGTAGACACCTATTACGTGATATGATCCACATACCCCAAGTTGACAATAATTGGGATTCTTTCCGGTGATTATCGTAGTTTGAGGAGTTCATGTATTCACTAAGTGCTAAAGCTTTGTTCCGATTCTCTATTAAAAGGGGGCCTTAATATCCCTTAGTTTCCTTATGGACCCTGCTACCACGGGAGGGTAGGACAAAAGATGTCATGCAAGTTCTTTTCCATAAGCACGTATGACTATATACAGAATACATGCCTACATTATATTGATGAATTGGAGCTAGTTCTGTGTCACCCTAGGTTATGACTGCTACATGATGAATATTATCCAACACAATTACCATTGCCGATCCAATGCCTACGAGCTTTTCACATATTGATCTTTGCTAAGTTACTTTTGTTGCTGCAGCTGTTACAATCACTACAAAACTGCTACTGCTACTTTTGCCACCGTTACCGTTACTTCCATACTACTTTGCTACTAAATACTTTGATGTAGATATTAATTCTTTCAGGTGTGGTTGAATTGACAACTCAACTGCTAATACTCGTGAATATTCTTTGGCTCCCCTTGTGTCGAATCAATAAATTTGGGTTGAATACTCTAGCCTCGAAAACTATTGCAATCCCCTATACTTGTGGGTTATCAAGACCTTTTTCTGGCGCCGTTGCTGGGGAGCATAACTCTATTTGCTGAGTCACTAGGGATTTATATCTGTTGATCACTATGAGGAATCTGAAAGATACCAGAACCAAGATTTTCCCTCTACAACGAGGGGAGGTAAGGAACTGCCATCTAGCTCTGCACTTGATTCACCTTATGTTTTGAGTAAGCTTGCGACACATACACCTGCTATTAATCCTGATATGTCACAAGTAAATGATGATGCTACTTCTGCTATGAATAATGCTTATAATGATACTAGTACTTTGCTTGATAATACTATGCCAATGGGTGAATTTCTTGATGAACAACTTCATAGAGCTAAAGATATTGAGAATGCTGAAACTGATGATATTTCTGAAACTGAAAACTTTGAAACAACTATTAGACCTAGCACTCCTAGATACGAATTGCCTGTTATACCTGAGGGTTATGTTATGGATGGAGAGGTAGCTAGGGACTTTCTTGCTTGTAAGGATAGAGAGGATCTTAAGAAATTACTAGTCAAGTTGAAAGAAAAATCTTTGAATGCTAGAATGCAATATGATCCTAAGTTTGCTACTTCGCCTATCTTTGTTACTGATAAGGATTATGAATTCTCTGTCGATCTTGAGTTAATTACTTTGGTTGAATCTGATCCTTTCCATGGTTATGAATCTGAAACTATTGTGGCACATCTTAATAAATTAAATAATATAGCCAGCCTATTTGCTCATGGGAAAAAAATTCGCTACGACTATATTCTTAAGTTGTTTCCTTTCTCATTAAAGGGTGATGCTAAGATATGGTTTAATTCTCTTGCTCCTGGTTGTGTGCATAGTCCCCAGGATATGATATATTAATTTTCTGAAAAATATTTTCCTGCTCATAAGAAACAAGCTGCTCTACAGGAAATATTTAACTTTGTGCACATTGAAGAAGAGAATCTCCCACAAGCTTGGGGTAGGCTTCTCCAACTACTTAATGCTTTGCCTGATCATCCTCTTAAGAAAAATGAAATACTTGATATCTTTTATAATGCACTAACCGATGCTTCTAGCACTACAAAAAAAAGACACATCCGTGACATTTTGGGCCAAACAATTTTTTTTCTGTCATGCTTATGACACTTCTATGACGATAATTGTGACAAAAGCACGTATCATCATAGATGTGGTGGGATCCTACTTCTATGACAAAAAATCATGAGAGAAAATGGGCTTTTCCTCCTAGGCGGGCCTGGGATGCACCTGCATGACATTCTTTGGGCCGTCCATGACGAAAAAAATCATGCTAGAAGTGAGGGCGAGGAAAATTTCGGAGAGTTCTCGGTTACGGTGGGTGGTCGGGGCCGAGCGATGCATGGAGGTTTGCGCATTTCTCTCATACACGTATGCGCGTGGGTGCGAGGCATTGGGCTCTAACTGAACCCGAGCGAGGCGTTCGCTTACTGAACCTGAGCGATTGCACTAGCTACATTACTGAAGCCGAGCGATCAATCCCTTGGCTGTTAACTAAACCTGAGCGATTCCTTCGCTACTGCTGCTAACTGAAGCCGATTGAACCTGCTGCCTCTTGATGAACAGTAACCGTTGTTGGGGGTTGGATGAACAGTTCCTGGTAGGGGTTGGATGAACAGGACCCCATTATAGTAGTAGTAGGCCATTGCCGCTGGTTGAACAGGACCCCGATCGAGGAGGCCGCCACACCCAAGCCGGTTGGGGTTGATGAACAGGACTCCGTGGAGGGCTGGTTGAACAGTAGCCGGAGGAGGCTGGATGAACAGGATCCCCGTGGATGAACAGTAGATGGTGGAGGCAGGAGGAAGTTGAGGGTGGATGAATAGTATCAGGTGGAGGCTGGAGGAAGTCGACGGTGGATGAACAATAGCCCGTGGAGGCTGGAGCGAGGCAGTAGACGGTGGATGAATAGTAGCCCGTGGAGTCCCATTTTGCGGTACGCCGCACCCCTCCCGATGAACAGGACCCCATTTCGACCGTAGGCGCGCCAACACAAGTCTATTTCCTCCATTTTGTAGTATGCCACACCCCTCCCGATCAACAGGACCCCATTTCGACTATAGGCACTCGAACAGAAGTCCGTTTCCTCCGTTATACGGTATGCCAGACCCTTCCCGAGGAACAGGACCCCGTTTCGACCATACGGGGTCGAACAGAAGGCCGTTCTTCCGTTCTGCGGTATGCCAGACCTCGTTTCGGCTGTTCCGTCCAAGCCATTTGGCTCTCGATGAACACGCGATGCTGTTTACTCCATTCTGACCCAGCCGGTTGGCTGCCGATGAATAGGACGACATCGCTGTACGCATTAGAGACCCCGCCCGTATGTACGTACGTAGCCGTATTTACTATCTTGCAGCGTGGTTGTACGTACGTGTACACGATATAAACGGGACTGCATGTCATGCTACGTCGGCGCCTCTACTTCAACACGTGCCGCTCCTTACTTGGCCACGGTACATCGCTGCAGAGAGACCGATCGACCGCTATGTACATACACATTCGCGGCCAGATAGATAACGCTACCTTTGCTTCAACTTGGTGGGTCCCAGTTGTCACGGGGTAAAAGGCACTTCCTTCCGTGCGAAGATAAAGCCGGTGGGTCCCAGCTGTCAGGGGGAACTTTTTTTCGCGCAATACAGAGGCCCTTCCGATGGGTCCGAGCTGTCAGGTGGAGGAATCATTACTTTGCACGTAATAAGGAGGCACTTCCTTGCGTGCGACCATGGACCCAGCTGTCAGCCTCTCCACGCACAGTCCTCTTCTGATGGCTGTCGTTCGTTGACCGCGTTGACGACGCCGTACCTTTCGAGAGCACCAAGGTGGTGGACGACAGCACGACCTTGGAAGGAAACGACCCGGAGCCGGGGAACACGCGGAGGGTAGTACGAGGGTTGACTGGTTCGGCTGTGGTGTGCGGCTGCCGTCGCCGCAGAATAACAGGGGGTGTGGGTGAGTACAGGGATGGCCTGGCCAGTGGTGGGAGTAGTAGGGGGCGGTGAGGCCTGCGCGGCAGCACAGCCGTCCACGGGAGGCAGGAGCACGCGGTGGTTTGGACGGCTGGAGCAAGAAAATCAGAGGTTGAAGAAGCATGATGATCGTTGGATGTTAACAATCCAACGGTCACTGCTGATAGAATTGTTTGTTGACTAAGTTGACAAAGCCCTGTGTACGCGTCAACTTAGTAGGGCCACAAGTCAGCCTTCAAATCTGGTGGGCCCCAGCTGTCATGGGGACCACTTGTTATTTTTCGCTTAATAAGGAGGCACTTCCTTCTGTACCAAGATATAGCTGGTGGGTCCCAGCTGTCATTGGGAGGATTCATTTTTTTGGCGTAATAAGGAGGTGCTTGCATGTGGCCATGGACCATGTGGGTCCCAACTGTCAGCCTCTCCATGTACATCCCTCTTCCGATGTTGTCGTTTGTTGACAACGTTGACCACGCCGTGTTGAGAACACCAACGCGATGGACGACGGCAAGACCCAGGAAGGGAATGACCCGGAGGTGGCAAAGCCACAACAGTGGAGGGATGTGGGTGAGTAGAGGGATGGCCTGGCCAGTGTTGGGAGTAGTAGGGGCGGTGAGGCCTGCGCGGCAGCACAGCCGACCACGAGAGGCGGTCCCGCCGGCGCTGGATTTGGCGGCTGTAGCAAGAAGATCAGAGATTGAAGAAGCATGTTGGTCATTGGATTGACATCCAACGGTCACATCTGCTAGAATCGTTTGTTGACGTATATAATAAGTACAAAAATCTTGCATACGCGTCAACTTAATAGGCCAACAAGTCAGACCATTCCCTATTTTTTTAATAATTTATAGCTCATTGCAACTTCTTATGCAATTTATTGCAGTCCATTTTTTTTTTTTGGCCAGGGCCAGGGTTAAAAATTTAAACTAAATTTCACGTATTTCGGTGGGGTCCAAACTATTTTTAATACCGAAATGTCAAGCCAAATTTAAAGTACTTTTAAGATATATTTAAATTAGCTTAAAGCCCAGTGAAATTGGAATCTAAAAATGTGAAAAAATCAGAAATTTGAAAGTAATTGCTAATTTGTCGTGTGTTTTTTATATTTACAGCCCATTTCATATTACTTTTAAGATTTGCAGTCATCTTGAAAAAGTTGTAGCCCAGTAGGGCGGAGAAAAATAAGTAGGCCTGGATTGGGTATTCTTCAGAAAAAATAAACTAGGCTAGCCATTTTCACCAAGAAAAAAAAGGTGGGCTGGTCATGTGGTGAACGAAAAATAGAAGCCTGTGCTAGACAGGCCACAGCCCAGTTGAAACCCTGATCCATCTCAACAATAACAAAAAAAATACTGCTCGAGCAGCGACGTCCCAACTGTCAGTCGATCTTGTGTTGTTCTCTTGTCTATTGACTATACGCTGACAATGTCATGGGTCCCAGATGTCAGCAAACCACTAGGAGGAAGCATTTTCTTTTTCTAAACGCTGACAATGCAGTATATAACAAAAAGTGAGGAACTTGGTTGCGTACGGCCATGGACATGGTGGGTCCCTACTGTCATCCTCTCGACGTACAGTCCTCTCCTGATTCCTCTTATTTTGTTGACCATGTTGACAACGCGAGAAGGCGGCGCCGCGGCAAGCGCACCAAAGCGCGCGGAGGACGACGGCGAGGCCCCGAACATTGGTGTTAATGATTTAGGAGACGATGGGGCGGCGATGCGTGCGCTAAGGCACAGCCAGCCGTCGGAGACAGAAGCAGGCGGCCCCGCCGGCGCTGGTTTGGTTTTGGCGGCCGGAGGAAGACGAGACTGAAGAAACATGACAGACTGTAAAAGCAGCAGGAGTACTTAACAACCTTAACTGAAACCAGCAGGGGCACTTAACAACCATAGCTGAAAGCAGTATGCATACTTATACAGGTTCAACCGTACAAAGCACTCCTCAAACAGTGCTACTTTGCCTACAGTTAACCAAGGGTGAGGCCACCAAGCCCCAGGACAAGGCCCAGGCGCCACCCCGCGCATCCACAACCTTCTGAAAGTGGCTTCATCTCGCAATGTGGTCAATAAACAAGATATTCACTTTAGAGCCATGGAAAAGCATGAGCATAACCTTTTGTCCTATTCTGCAAGATGAACGGGCCTTCATTATTTGAGACCACCCATGAATAAGTATCTTTTCACCTCCAAGGGAAATGGAGTAGGTCGACATAAACATCATGTTGTGACCAAGCGCAAGTCTGACCCGACCATGGTCAGGCATCTGTATAGGAACAATAGAACTGGGCAGTTTCTGTTTCAAGAAGATCACAACTGTAAAACTGTGTATAAGCAAGAGTTTATGAACAACATATATAACAGAAAACAACTCGTACCATAAGTTTCTTAACATAGTTGGACCTGTTCAATGTGTGCACCAGTGGCACACATATCCCACGTGGCCTTCCACCATTGAAACGCCCCACAAGGACCTCAAGACGATCAATAAAGTGTAGGAACTGGTGGATGTCATCCTAGTCAACTTTAGTGCCATCAGTAATAGTCGAGTTCTTATAGAATAACAAACGAGTAGTGTGCTTAACTTTGAAATAACCTACACATGCCACCAATTATAAGAAATATTAGTTATAAGTAGCATCTTCGTGAGAGAAGGGAATCACAAATCGTTGCTACATCTAAAGTCAAATTGTGATTAGTTAGACAGAATAGGTGGATTAAGAAGTAATCGAGGCAACATGCAAGAACCAGATACAAAACTAACATGGATGAACTACTGGAACGACGTTGGGGTGGAAGATCACAGTGAAGATGAGACCAGGTTCTGCTATTTCCATCAACATTCATGCGCTAACTTTCAGTCCGTAACACTCGAGAAAGTTTATCCAAGTTCGGCCATAAAAAAAACAGCGATCTTCTTGGTTCATGAACCCAACTCTGAACTTATATCTATGGCTTGTCTTCAATATGACCATTAAACTGGTGTATTCAGTTATGGCAAGGCCGACCATCTTGAGTATATGTGTTCTGGCAGAGCAAGGAATGCACTGCAGGAAAAATAATATGAGAACACAATGTATTCGCTATCCAAATATAGAAATAATTTCCTATTTCACGTCAGTGTTGACCATGGTACTAGTACCTTTTATCCAAATATAGCAATCCAAATTTCCAAATTAGTCGACAGCATGTTCAAAAAACCCCACCCTCCCGGATAGAAAAGAGGATTCTAGGAACATACCGTGTGTGTTTTAAAATCCCGTGTTAGGATGAGAAGGAACAAGTGTGGTGTCTCGCCGAGGACGTGGAAACCTGTAGGGTCCTCGCACTTCGGGCACTGCAAATGAAACACACTAGATTCAGTAGGAAGAAAAATGCTTCAACAGCGGCGGCTGCCATCCTAGGATTACCCGCGACCAAGGGACTAGGATTTATCGGGGATGGATGAAGAATTCATACCTGGTTCTCCATGAGAAAACCCTATGCAATCGTCGAGAGGAGGTTTTCTCTAAACAAGCAGACGAGGGAGAAGGGGATTCAGGCCCAGTGAAATATTGCTGCTTCGTCCGTCCAGCTTACTGCTACTGCTGGAAAGGTGGTTTTTTTTGTGATTTGATGGCTCATTGGGCATTACTACGGCGCTACGACCGGGGTGAGTCTACCGTGTAGTTGGGCACTCTAATTCGGTGCATGGCATATGGACCCCATTGCCGAATGCCCCACATATCAGCGAAAGGAAGTAGAAAGGTAGGAGTAACCAGTTACACAAAAATATATTTTCGATAGAGAGATACTCCCTCTGTAAAGAAATGTAAAAATCTTTTATATCCCCTACCGCAAGAGTAACTAGATGCCCCACATATCAGCGAAAGGAAGTAGAAAGACAGGAGTAACTAGAATCACATAACTTTATATATAAGAAAAATCAATGGGAATATATATAACATAATATGGGGGTTCAGATGAGAATATAATACTCAGATACGCTGACGGTTCTGGACTTTGGGCCACAGGCCGGTGGGCCTGCATGTTTGGGGGCCCATGTGTTCTAACTCAGTGCATTTCATATTTCAAGTGATTGGTACGTCGCTGGTTTTAGATGCTGTCGCAAGGCGAATACAGAAAATTAAATAAAGCACGACAGCTGTTAGAATGAAATCGAACGACAGTTCCTAACCAGCAATCAGAGTTGCAATTCTTTCACGATATCCTACATGATAAATAATACTGTCGTACTACTTATACACACAGGACACTTGTTTCACCATGCCATATTATTACATCAAAAGCTCTTGGAGGATAGATCAGTTCGGTAGTTGCGTGCTGCTACTGAAGAATTTCAAAGTTGATTTGGACCAGCTCTCCTTGCTGAGAAAGTTCAATTTTGACATGATCCCCTACCGCAAGATTTGATAGAGTTTTGAACCTTGACCGTCCTTTAGCATCAATCATCATGCGACCATCCTTTGTACTTACGGTATATTGAGCAGGTTCATTCACACCAAGGCTGCACATGGTAAGAGAAACTTGGCCATGGTCGCCCGGATTATTGAACGACTCCCTCGTTGCTCTAGGAATTCTCTGTTTGCAAACAAGAAGACATACACAAACAGTTTGATCAACATAGTGAATCATGTGAAACAACATGGAAAGAAAAAAGAACAAAGCACTTGGGCTACCAATGCTTACCAAGAAGGTGGAGATGTCGGTTTTTGTAAGGACTTTGGTATATGCAGTGCGAACTACAGCCCAGTCTGTTGCCGGTGTAAGTGCTAGTTCCGTTGACGCTGCACGGGTCGGAGCAGATGCAAGTGCAACTTCAAGTGTTGGTGCAGGTGTCGGAGCCATTGCTAGTGCCCGTGCTGGTGCGACTGGTAGTGCTGCTGCTGCTACCGGAGATGGTGCTCCATGTGGAGCTGGTGCCGGTGTCGGAGCAGGTGCCCGTGTCAGTGCCCGATCCTCCGGTACATCAGCCTGATTCACTGACGCGGTCGGTGCCCAATCCTCTAGTGGATCAGACTGAGCTACTGCCGCTGTCAGTACTAGAGCCAGTGCCGTCGGAGAAGGTGCCGACGCTCTATCCGATGCTGAAGGTGGTACCGATGTGCGAGATAGCAGCGATCATCTCTGGTCTGCTATGATTTCATACATCAGCTTTCTAACTTCACTAGGCTACGTGACCTTGATCCAGTCTTTTTCTTCACTTCTTTTAAACGCGAGAAAGACTAATTGTGGCGTGTTTGTTAAACCAAACTATAGTTCATCATAGGGCTTCAGATTGTATTCAGACAACAGACTAATCCAATTGTGACCAGTAATATAAGTGATGGACAATGCCTTCGTTACTGACACAACATAAGAAGAGAAACCTACAAAAATAACCATCATAGAGCAAACCAAATGGTTTATTCTGTAACGAATGTCACATGGCAAAACCGCATCATAAAATTGCAGCAAAAGTAAGAAAACATGACAGTAAATCAATAAGATTTAGACAATAAATCAATAAGATTTACTTGATGTGGCACGAGTGAATCCTTACCAGGAAATCACTATGTTCAAGTTCTAAATTGAAGGTTGATTGTCCAATTATGGGTGGCATGCAGGGTCCCCGCTTAGTCCCACAAGTAGGATAGTCCAAAGGTCGTGACAAATCGTATGGACTAGACATCCATGGGACTGGAAATCCTGGTGGGTGCAATAAACCCTGCAACACATACAGATATTGGAGTGTAACCATAATTGATAAATCGTCCTCACAAAAAAGATGATCTGGATACTTCAAAGTATACAGACTGAATTGAGTGGACAGACATTAACATAGATTGTTCTCAGGACTCACCACACAACAAAAGCGGCAGTACTAAACAATACAGGGTTCACACACACAAATCAAGTACTGAACAATAGTACTTACTACAGACAAGCAAAGTTGTACTAATTAAACTCTGCAGACTATTTCTTGCCACCGACCTACGGGATGTACCCCACATAACTGACTAGGCGATGGACTTCATGAGAGATGTCTACCAGCACCATCGCCATCTTGTCAACCTTGGAGAACCTAACAGAGTGTTCTTTCCACTCATAAACATGCCGATGAAGACAGTCCGCATCAGATTTGTCGGGAACCATTACAAGAATCACACCCTTCGTAATCGAAGGCACAACTAGGAAATTGTTGTGGTGAAGTACACCCTCGAGAACACGCCTGAAAACAATGCTACCAGAAAACACTTGTTCACGACACGTGGCGACAAGGACACATCAGCTGGATAGTTTAGTAGCAGAACTCATCCTCAGGTCTTCCAGTTCACACGGCATGACTTTGAGAACTTCATCTCCACCGCGGACCTAGTTCTAATTAAAACAGAAACAAAATATTTTATTACTACCTTCGTTCAGAAATATAAGATGATTTTTGATATTTTACTCCATATAAGACTACATATGCGCACATAAATGAGTGATCAAAGACATCAGAACAAGTCTTCAAAGGCATGAGAGCAGAGGGATTACTTGCAATATCCATAGCACAAGTTACTGAGGCTACTATACTCTCTTCAAAGGCATGAGAGCTAAAATCTTGCGTTTCCTATAGCTAGCATTGATGTTCATATAGTAGTTGAAAGTAATATATAAGAAATCAGTGTTATGTGCAATAATCATATGTATGTCAACCTCTCGCATGTTTTGGTCAAAAGAGAAATTTAGAACCGTCATTTGCCACACAAAAATCACATGCAAGATCACCCAGAAAGTTGTACTACTAGTACTAGTACTAGTACTGCGTGTTAGATGACAAAACATGACCAAGATCGCCAAAAAGATCGTCAAGAAGAGTTATTACTTGGACCTGCTTAACGAGGGATCCCGAAGAGGGGGGCTTGGACAAGGCGATGGCCTTTAGCTTGTCTGCCGTAGTCTTGGCGGGGTGCTTGTGCTTCTTCGTACCCTGAGCCTCGACGGTTTTGGCCAGAGCCATAGACATCACTTCGGCCGGTGCTGCAGGGTCCATCAAGAAACTGTCAAATAGAAATAAAAGAAAAGAAACCATAATCACAAACCCAAAAGAAGAACAGAGAGGGTGTTATAGGATCAGTCTCGGGGTTGCAAGACCGGGCCTTGGCCAGAAGCAACACCATTGATGCGCTCACCTTTCCTTCTTTGGGAGAGAAGAACAATGGCAGAAGCGCGTCGGGGTTTTCTTGAAGAAATGAGCAAGATGAGGGATAAGCGAGTTGGGGTTTTCTTCAAGAGAGGAAGATGAGGGAGAAGAGTGAAATGATGGTTGTGTCGTCCATCCAACTTACTGCTAGAAAGGTGGGGGTTTTGTGAATTGATGGCTCATTGGTCATTACTGCGGCGCTTCGACCGGTGTAGTCTACCATGCAGTTGTGCACTCTAGTACGGAGTAATTTAGTGCATGGCAAGTGGACCCCGATGCTGGCTTTCCCACATGTCGGCGAAAGTGAGTAGCAAGGTTCCCGACGACCATCGAGGAGGATCCGCACGGTAGAGCGTGTCCACTATTTCTGAAGAAAAGAATGATTACAACAAGCTTTTCCACTCTTACGATGGAGGAGTGCGAAACACGACAGCCACTTGAACTTACACAGTACTCCTACTACTAGGCATGTGCAGTGGTTCATAAGTCAGTACTATATAATCTTGTTGCTAGTGTAGTAAGATATGACGATAACAAATGATGTTATGCGCATGTCAACTATATGAACAGTAATGTAACATACCCCTTTTTTTATTGTCTGGTCGAGAATGAACGGTGAGATCAATGTTAACAGAACTAGGTCTACAGCGCACGGAGAGTACGGTGCTACAGTACTCCACAGAACATGAACCTTATGAAGCACGAATCAGTGTTAGGCATGGTGTATGAAGGGTGCATGGGAGCAAAAGTTCCCTTCTCGACCCACTTTTGGGTGTTTGGCAGAGTGCATGAAGGGTGCATGAGTCCACAGTAGTAGGTTAACACAAATAAACTAGGAGCATGCATGAAGAGGGGTGCTGAGATGAGCATGCACGAAGAGGGAACAACTATATTGAGATGAGAATGCAACCAAACACACCCACACGCTTTGTGCTACAGTGACTGATCTGCACCGTCTGAGTTTGATCCAATGGTCATGTTGCGCCGAGACATGGACATGCCCATGCAGAGGACACCTAAACACCACTGAAGTCCCTCTGCTTCTCGAGGCACACGACGATGGTGATGTAGGGTGCCACCGCCCGCAGAGCCCGCTCCCGGTCGACAGGAGCCAGCTCGTCAAAGACGGCGTCCAATGGCACGAATGGATTCTGGTGACGAAGCACTGAGAGGATTCGCCCGGCAATGACGATGGCCGCCCGCAAACCATCCTTGTCTAGCTCCGCCCCCACCATGGCGCGGAGACGGCTCATCTCCTCAGAGATATAGGTGAAGAAGGAGACCAGGTCAGGAAGCCGAATCTCGTTGAAGTCGACGCGGTGGTCGAACGAGTTTAGCCCGATGGCTGGCAAGGTCGCGCTGGCACGACGGTAGGCATCACGCAGCCGCAACACATGCGTGGCAACATGGTCCACCAAGTGGTTGAGGCGATCCTGGACCTCGTCACGATCGGCCCGCTCGTGCTCCAGCCCGCTCGCCTGACCGCCTATCGTATCTCCCTCTTTCTGTAGCAACGCCGCCCACGCCTCGAGCATCTTTGTGGTGGACGCCTGCCGATTTTGTCACTCCGTGAACTCCCACACATAAAGGAGGAGCATGGCACTCCTCTCCTCCTTGAGCTCACGGAGCTCCATGTCCTTAGCCCTGAGCTCCGCATCCTTGGCATGGAGCTCTTGTGTCAGGTGCCTCACCTCAGAGTCCGTCATCTGGTGCGCCGCCATGGTACCAGGTAGAAGCAATGGGGAGAGGAAGCAAAGGGGGCGAAACGGCTAAAAGGCAATGCAATTTAAGGGAAGGCGGAGGGAGCTAGCCGAGGAGTGGGGTGAATCTTTTGGTTTTCACCATGGGAAAACACCAGTCGACGACTTTTCACTTCACGGAGCAGTGGGTTTTACAGGCGGAGTCATCATGACTAATTGCTACCGCGCCTGCTCCTGTCAATCAAAAAATAAAAATCCTGCTGCGCCTGCCGCACCCAAAGACCAGTGCAACGCAGCGGTGGATATTTAAAATTACCTACCGGCAAGGAGAGAAAAAAAGGGGTGAAAAAACAAATGTGGCGGTGGCCTAGCTACTCGGTCGCACTAGCCCAACTAGCTAGCCATCGTGCTTCACTGATGTACTCAGCGGGAAAGGTGGGCTTTTGTGATTTGATGACTCATTTACTTGCTTCGGCGCTAAGAGCGAGGAGGACCCGGAAAATGCGCGGTAGGGCGTCCCATGTCTCAGCATGGAAGAAAATATGCGTGCACCACCCGGGAGGACCCAGAAACTGCGCGGTAGGGTGTGCCACATCTCGGCACGGAGGAAAAATGTGCGTGTAAAAATAAACTGTATCGAACTACCTATGGTTCGACCTCGGGACCCAGCCAGTCGGTCGAAAACACCCCACTAGCCACACAGCTTCATCATGCTAACATGGCACGGAGGATAGGTGTGGTTAGCTCGCGCCACTCTTCGTGTGTGCCCGCGTCTAAAGGTTGTACTACTAGATGGAGAGGAGAGAGAGAGAGATGGCAGACATCGGACCCACCAGTAAGTCAGTCAACGTTAATGCACCTATTGACGAGCCACTCCCTCTACTCTACTCAATGTAATACTGTATAAAATCAAGTCATGCGAAAAAGCCAACAACTGTTGCGATTTCAGGCTATCGACGTACACTTTGTACTCCAGGTTGCCAGTTCGAATCTCGTCCTTCAGATTTGCTAGTTTTAGGTCCAAATTTGATCAATGGCAAGTGGGCCTCCTGTGTGTTGTACTGATATTTCAGTGTAGGATGTTTTTTTGCACAAACACTTTGCGCGGTTAGACAAGTTACGGCACCAGTTACACGTATTTTGCAAGTTTCGGAACAAAAATGACAGCAGCATAGAATATCACATGCTCCCCGCAGCTTAGATGCTATGGTGATACGAGATTTTACGTCGTTGGATCTGAGATCCAATGGCTTGGGAGTAGTCTTTGTAATTATGCGCAATTTCCAAAATCTCCAAGGGTTTTTTTGCAAAAAAAACCATTCAGGCCTCGTGTGAGCCGCTGCATCTTGGATCCAATGGCTCCCAGTAGCTCATATTTGGTGCTCCCCACAGCTTAATTAGCCGCTACGGTGATACGAGCATCTAGGTCGTTGGATCTGAGATCCAATGCCATGTGCGTAGTATTTGTACTTTCTACGCAAATCCCAAACTCTTTGAGGCCTATATTGCAAAAACATTCAAATCTCCTACTGCGAGTCGTTAGATCTCTCGGGAACTCGTATCACCATAGAATCTACGGTGTGGGAGCACCTCATATTCCCCCGTGCAAGAAAACATTAGGTGCTCTCGCAGCTTGGATGCTACGGTGATACGATCTTCGAGGTCGTTCGATCTGAGATCCAATGGCATCTGAGTAGTCTTTGTGCTTGTGGGCTGCACCCAAACTCTTTGGGGGCTTTTCTGCAAAAACATTTGAACCACCAAGGAGTCGTTGGATCTCAGATCCAATGGCTCTGAGGAGCTTGTATCACCACATCATCTAAGGTGTGGTAGCATGTGATATTCTTAAACACAAGAGAATATGAGGTCTTCCCTCATCTTAGATGCTACGATGATACGAGCTTCGAGGCTGTTGGATATGGGATCCAAGGGCATCTGAGTAGTTTTGGTACTAATTGTGTGCAATTCCCAAACTCATTAAGGTTTCTTGTAAAAATATTAAGACATCTATGAGCCGCTATATCTCAGATCTACACGCTCCAAGGAACTCGTATCACCATATGGCATCTAAGGTGTGGGGGCACATGATCTTCTCTCGGGGGGGGGGGGTGCACAACCCATCGGTGTTTGGGAGGGTGGGGACAAATATAATGTTCAAAAAATATAATCCAAACAATACTAAACAGAGCTTCACAATTTTATCTAAGGTCGAGGGGTTACCCCCCGACAATCTACATAGCTCCGCCTAGGCAAGAGGTGTAGTGGGAGCATCTAGGTGTGAGAGAGACGACGCGAGAAAGCGAGGTCAATCGAGTCATTTATAGAGGGAGAGATCGAGTGAGTGTGGCCTAGCGTACACTCGAATGTTAAAGACGATACACCGAGATATTGTGCGGCGAAGCTGCAATGAGGGCTGGAGGGAGATAGTTACTGAGAGTGGCCTAGATAGACTTCGTGTGCGCGCGCACGGTGAAGATGTTTTACAAAGGCAACGTACGTGTCTTGAGAGAGAGAGAGGGAGGGTTTTTCATGGAGGGCACAACTAGGTTGTGTGTGAGAAATACATTTGTTGAGAGTGTGCGGGCGGGTGTGACATAAAGGGAGATCGACACGTGAAGAGAAATAATGAGCGCGTGTGTGTCAGATACCAATAGCTCTATTAACAAAGAAATGAGGATCGATCGAGACATGAAGTATGTGTGGTGGTTGGGGGGTGACGATGGAGAGACCTAAACACAACATTTGCATGTACATAGTACTAGACTTAATATTCATGTTTCAATTTATTGTGCATTTTAAATATTGAATTGAGGACCATGCATGGCTTACATTTTAGTTTTGAATTCGTGTCATACATGCATGGTCATACATCCACATTGAGATCACTATATCACAAACTCACTCTAATTCAAGAACTCGTCATAAATCAATTACCGTGCCTTTTGGAATGACTAGTTATTTGCAAGGAAAATACGGGCATTGTAATACATATAGATTCGTTCAGAAATTTAAAAAAAAGATTTCTTTCGCATTCTCGAATGGTAGCACCCGACAGCGTACTAGCCAGACCCGGGCTCGTGTCCTGGTGGTGGCGTGCATGGTACGCACATTAGCCAACCCCAACCAAAAGAACCGCGATATTAAACTTCGCACCTCCACTCGAGCCTCCGCATTTCTAGTTGAAATATCTGGCGGCCAGAATTCTAGCCCTAGGAAATTCCCCTCATGTCCCCAGTCCATAATTAGAATTGATGAACAATGGAGGGATGCTTTAGTAACTCGCCCACGTTACCTACCGTGCCGAGCATGGTTCAATTCCCTTGGTTGCCGCTACCCAAGGTCACCCGTCAACTCCATTGCCTAGTACTAATAGTACTACACCAGGATGAGCACAGAATGGAGCTCCGTTTGTTGATTTTGTTCATGCGTTGTTCGTGCCTACTAGGGTTACTATATCAGGCAATGCACTGGTACGGAGGGATTATCTTTTTACTCTGCAAATATAACTTGTCTGAAGTCTAACTAAGCAAAAATGTTTGACCAAATCCTTTCTTAAGAAATATTAACATCTACAACAGTAAAGATGTATGGCTTGAAAATTTATGTCATGATGCAGGTTATGATATTGTTTTGAATCCTGGATTTTAAATTCCAGAAAATCCAAAACTGACCTGAAATTCATGAAACTGAGCATGGTCACGTGATATGGCACAAATAGGCTGCTTATGAAAAGTTGCACAAATGAAGATCCAAGGTATTTTGGAACAAAGACATGTCACGCTAACGTGAACGGTTTGACTATTCAAACTATGGGCGTTAGACCTACGTGCCGCCAC
The DNA here is from genome assembly GCA_011799875.1 of Thinopyrum elongatum. Classification (NCBI taxonomy): domain Eukaryota; kingdom Viridiplantae; phylum Streptophyta; class Magnoliopsida; order Poales; family Poaceae; genus Thinopyrum; species Thinopyrum elongatum. Next base: position 291,956,346 of record CM022298.1, on the reverse strand, counting down.
GAGTCCCGCTTCTCATCGGCAGGTGCCGTCCGAGCAAGCGTGTGAGTCGACGGGAGGCGTGCGAGCAGACCGCTACGCCGGCTGACCGGGAGGCGTGCGAGCAGGCCGCCGCATAGGCTCACCGGGAGGCGAGCCCTTTGACCAGGCTCCGCCGCCCACCTTCCTCCCAACTGCCCCCACTTTTAATGGCGCCGGTGCCGCAGTTTAAATCACCCCCGCACTCCCTGGTCTCGCTACAATCTTCTCTCTTCCTCTCGGATTCTCCTGTCATCTACCTCCAACTAGCCTGACCTCACCATACGCCATGCCGCATCACAATGGTCTGCCCTTAGTCTTCCAGTTTCCTGAGGAAGACACCCAGCCAGAGTCTCAAGAACATAAGGCGCTTTGGGACGAGCTTGAATTGCCCTTACGGGAAGACGCCTCGCCTGTCCCCGCTCCCGTTCCAGCTCCCGTCCCCCCGACTGCGCCAGCGCCCATCCCCGTGGCATTGATGGCCTGGGAGCCGCACATTGTCACCGAGCTTGAAGCCAAGGGGTTCCACGAGGTCCCTGCTGACTTTCACGCTCCCATGCACCTGCCAGCACATGCGCCTGCACGTGCATTGACGCACGCGCCCATGCTGGTGCCCATGCACATGAATGTCTCCGCCGCACCGTTGCCAGTGCCTGTCCCTGCGCCAGTGCCAGTGCCCTCCTCAGTGGCATGGATCGCTGCCGTCGACCGCTTCCTTGCACCAACGCCAGTCGCCTCCTCCCGCCAGTTGACTCAATCCTCGAGACCAAAGTCAAGAACATTCTGGCCTTCCTTGAAGCTAGGGCCAACATCCAGGAGTATGCCAACAACGGCGCAAGACGCCGCCGTCGCCGCCGGTCAGTGGCCCGATGACACACAGAGCACGGCAGAGGAGCCGCTTCCCGCCGCAAGATGCCTCTGCCGCCGCCGCGTGATCTAAATATGCCATGAAAAACATTCTGATTGCCATGCTTAAAATCCGAATGTTTGGGATTTATCATTTACATTTATTTTAGTTCGATCGTGGTATGAATGTAAAGTCGCAATCAGACTGAATGAAATCTATGGTTTGATCGATTGAATATTCTGCTAAAACATCATCAAGCGACATGTATTCCTTCTCATCGCAAACATTTCATATTAAATACCACGTCAATTCCAAATATATTTTTAGGGAAGCTAGTTCCAAATACTTGTAGGGCGCGAGTAGTCCCCTTGTTCGACCACTATAGGCGATACATCTATTTATCCACGCATTTAATTGTTAGTAGATACTACTAGCCTAACTTGTCCGTCACGGTCACTTTTGTTCCTAAACTTGTTACATACTCCAATACTAGTACTAGTACTAGCAAGATGCCCGTGCGTTGCACGGAACATCAAGATGCATTTGTATGAGTAGTTTATCTTGTGGGAGAAAAGAATGAACGAGGGAAGGCCTTATTTGCAAATGTGGAGAGGGGTGTGGGTATCTTTTTGCAAAATTGCCATAGTTTCCTTCCTATCCGTCAGATATAGATCAGACGTCCTATATTGCAGGATGGCAGGCACACCATCATCACCAACTCTGTTTTTTATAAGAGTAGGGATTACGTGAAACTGGTGCCGTAACTTGTGAACGCGTCCAGATTCGTTCAACGGCCACACCGCCCACGCGTTCTTTGTGTTTGCCCATGCGTCTAAACGTAGAAGGGGAGGAGAGAGAGAGAGAGAGAGCAGACATGGAACCCACCAGTATGTGAAGTGGAATAGTACGTGCTCACGAGCCGGTCCCACTAATGTACTAAAGTTAATATAAAAACATGTTGTCCATTAAATAGTCTATGGTAATATAAAAACATTATATCAACAAAGGGGAGTACAACAAACGTTGCTTCTATGTTGCCTATTGACGTGCGGCTTGAAGGCCCTGGTCGCATGTTCGATCCTCGTCCTTTTTCATTTCTAATTTATACTAGTAAGGTACACGTGCATTGCACGCATGAGATTTGGCAACCAAATTATGAATAAATACCACTCCATAGCATGTAAGCTTTGATTCATACATGCATGATGTAGATGTTCATTTAATTCTTATAGTTCATCTCATTCAAAATCAATAAGTTTTATAAAAAAGTTAATCTATTTTAAGATTCATGGAATTGTGCATTGTAGAGCATAAAGTAAAAACAAATAATGGCAATTCATTTAAAAAAAAAGAAAATTGGGCAATTATGATACAAAAGATTTTAGAACAAAGGAGAAGTGCTTGTGTTTTGAGGTTTGTGCATTATGCTTAAGTTCAACCATGCAGTCTTCTAGATTGTACATGTGGCAGAATGTGGTGGAATGTAGAAGATATCCAATGGCCAGTGGTGCTCGGATTTGCCATCTCTGCACCGTCGGATTAGCTACATCCAAGGACCATCTTTCAAAGTTATTCGCATACTATATAGGGGTGTAGATATGGTTCCAAATTTGCTCCATGATAGTTGGGCCCCCCGGTGTGTAGTTTGTAGCACTTTAATTTCTGGGTCAAAATTTGTTCCATTACAGGTGGACTCCGGGTGTGTAGTTTGTAGCTTATTTGTAATAATTAAGGAGAACACCAGAGGTTTTTTTTGCAAAAGTACCATGGTGCGACGTGGATGGTTAGAAAGGGCGTGCGAGAGAGCGGTGACCGATCCAGAGGGAGAACAATTGGGGGAGGGGCGGGGGTTGCAACAGTGTTTGGAGTAGTCGTTGGCCGAATGCTACAAAAATATAATCTAAACCCACCGGAATAAATGCCTTCATAAATTAATCATTTGTGTGTGGGAGGAAGCAAGGTCAATCGATACATAGATAAAGAGAGAGAGATTGAGCGAGTGTGGTTCGTCATGCGATGGAAAGAGTGAGACAGGATGGAGAGAGTGACCTAGATAGACAATGTGCGTGTGAGAGTATACACTATGAATATGTCGAATTAAGCCCAAACATGGAGATATATCGTTTGTGTGTGAGAAAGAGCGAGGTCAATTGAGAAATGCATAGAGAGAGAGAGATTGAGCGTGGGCTGCCATGAGGTCGAATGAGTGGAACGGCTTAGAGAAACTGATCTAGATAGACAATCTGTGTGAGAGAGTATAGAGTGTGTCGATCGAGGCCCGAACAGGGAGATATATCATTTGTGTGTGAGATAAAGTGAGGTTAATCGGGACTTAGATAGATAGAGATAGCGAGAGAGAGATTAAGCGAGTGTGGGCCACTGTGCGGAAGAAAGAGTGAGACGGTCTCTCGAGAGTGACCTAGATAGACAATGTACGTGCGTGCGCACACGAGGGAGGGAGGGGGCTCTAGATAGGCAATGCACATATCTACCGAGAGAGGGTGGGAGGGGAGAGAGAGAGCTTGGCATGGAGTGCAACGGTGGGTGTGTGAGAGTTAGAGATCGAAACATGGAGAGAAAGAATGAACGTGCAGAAACTAATTGCTTTGTAAGGTGGTTAGGAGACTAAGATTGATCAATAGAGGAAGTATGTAGCGTGTGTGCCGAGACAACATTTGAATGTAGATAGTACTAGACTTAATATTGACGTTTTAATTTAGTGTACATTGTAAGATTTGAATTGAGGACCATGCATATGGCTTCTGTATTTATTTCGAATTTGTGCCATACTAGGTTTGGAAAGGTTGATTTTGACTCGATTGTTGTGGTATTTTGTATCTGTGTGGTCATATGCTTGAATCCATCCAAAGTTTTCTCACTACCATGGTGTTCATCTTATACATATATGATTTTTTATTAAAAAAGTAGCGTGGATACCCTGAAATGCGAAATCCACATTAGAATTGTAGATCGCTATGTGACAAACACACTCTAATTCAAAGAACTTCTCGTTAATTAATTCATAGTATCTCGTTTCGAAGGACTAATTATTAGCAAGGAAAACACGGGCATGGTAATACATAGTACAAGATTCGTTTGCCAATGAAAGAAGATTCATTTGCATTCTCAAATGTAGGTGCACCAGACAGACCAGGGTCGTGTCGTGGTGGTCGCGTGTGTCGTACGGACGCTAGCACCCTCCTCCCCCCCCCCCAAAAAGAACAACGACAAAAAAAGTTCGCGCATCCACGTTTCGGATTGAAATATCTGGTGGCCCCAATTCCAGCCCAGCAAAATCTCCCTTCTCCCCCGTCCTCTTCCGCGCCCAGAGCTCTCAAATCCCTAATTCGCTGCCAACCCAAGCAAAATTCGAATTGCCCTTCGTCTTGTCTCTTTCCCCACCTCTGTGCCGGACGACGACGACGAAGATGATGGTCGCGCTTCACCTCTGCACCGGAGCTACCACATCTACCCCCTCGTCCACCGCATCGGGTGGTCCACCCACAACATCATCCGCCGCAGCCGACGTGCCTCAGACACCGACTTCCACCGCATCAAGTGCGCTTCACCGACGTCGTCTCCCACCTCACCGGTGCCACTTCACCGAGAACATCGTCGCACCTACACCCCCCGACACCGTTGGTGCTTCACCAATGGCCTCGTCCACTGCATCATAGCACTTCACTGCCGCTCAAGATCTGCATCCATACGCGGTCAGCCAACGCCAGCGCATCACTCTCAACGGCTCTGAAGTGACCCGCACTCTAGCTAGGCGAGCATGCCCAAACACCGGCCTGAACTAGGTATCCACATATCACTCCCTTGTGCACTGTTTGACAAGGTTTGGATATCCTTTTACTGCTCTCTTAGCTTACACGCCTATGCAACTCTGACTTTAACTCTTATTTCTTCTGGAGATATCATCTGAAACAAGAAAAACCATTTTTTAGCAAAGCATGACGGCGCTACAGGATCTGGTACACATCCTGCACGCCTGTATAACCTTGTACATGTCCTCCGGTACAACAGCAAGGTCGATTCCTCTCATTTGATAAACCATTCATCGTGTCAAAAATGTAGAGGGGGATGCAAGGAGCACAAGGCCTGCACATCCAAGCAAGTGGTAACATGTACTTGTACATGGAACATCCCAAGCGCAAGCAGAGCTGTAGTGAGCCTATACAACGAGCTAGAGTAAGTCCCTGCATTTCATTTAATTCGTACTGGCCTGTGTTTATGATTTGTGTGCAGTGGCGGATCCACGAACTCAAGTCACCAGGGCGAAAATTTAACTTAAAAAATACGAAGGCACCTGCACTCCGGAAATCAACATAACTTGAGAAATGTGAAGCTACATCCACTTTGAAAACCAGCTAATGATCCAAAGTAGTTCCAAATTATAAAACACTAAATGATGTAAGCACCAAAAAACACAAAATGCAACATGGTGTACAAGGACTACAAACATGGACTATACCTGCTTGAATTATTCGTTCTCTGGCTGAAAATATCCAAGTGTAATTGCGCCTATAACCAGTGCGCAAACTGCATATCAATATATCTATCCTGCACAAGTATGCCAATAGTTTCAAACAACAGATTAGAAAAGTATTTATGCTAGGTTGTCATGATACGGTGACTTTCTGGTAGATGCCCTCGACATTTCCTCAAGCCATGAAAATGTACTATAATTTGCTTGTCATTAATTCCTGCAAATCTCTCTCTCTCTCTCAACATAGTAGATCATCATAAGACACTAAATCCTTCAATGGGAGCTTGCAAAATGCTTGCATTAGATCCCTCATTAGACACTATATGTTCATCACCAGGAGCATGTAAAATGTTTGCATCAAATCCTTCATTAGCAGTCTGTTCATTAGACACTTCAGGCTCAAGAACAACATGAGCTTGTATGTTTGCACTGGAAACTTGATTAGACACGTCAAGTTCAGTCAGTTCTGTATTGATTGGGGGAGTTATAAAATAAGCAGAAATTGGTTTCATTTTCTTACGGATTCCCTACATACAAGCAGTTTTACAACACCGTCAGGTTTAACTATTGGCCAGAAATTGAACAGTTGAATTAGATATAATCAGGGATGTGATGTACCTGCTCATTGCGCATGCTGCTCTTGCAAGCTGCGATGTCCATTTGCACAAGCTCGATGCCATGCCCATGATGCCGCCGCTGCCTCCCATGCAGGCTCCACCCAGGGTTGGATCTTCATCTTCTTGTCCTTCCATTCACTTGAAGCCCAGCGACCGGCGTCCAATGAGGGCGCGAGGAAGTGTTGTGTCGGTCTATCCAGCGGCGGCTAGGTTAGGAGCGAACCAGACTGGAGGCTGGAGCGAATGAATTGGGGATTTTTCCTGCTGTAGATCGATATGGGAGGTGCTCGTTTGGGGCGCGAGCCTGCTATAGGGCCTGCCTTGCACTTACATTATTGGCCCATCTGAATTGAAACGGTTTTCTTCATTTTTTACATTGGCTGCTCGTGCGCTGGGACGAACAAAACTAGCCTGGGCCAACCTGGACGACTCAAACTAGGTGCACACTTTCCAGCCACCCGAGGTGGCCACCCATACCAGCCCCTACGGTGGCGTCGCCCCTTTTTGCGTGTATGATTGGGGTAGTGAAAAATATTCCAGTGGCTCTTTTGATTTACCCACAGAATGGTTGAATAGCTTGTTTCTATGAACTGAGTTCGCCAATAATGTGAAGGATGCCAGTCTTTTCATCCTAATGTAGATTGCTTAGATCTCAATATGCCAAATGTAATCGCATGAAATATACAGTAAAAGCCAGTGTGATGTGTGTTGCTACAACTAGTCTAACAACCCGTCCTCATATAACATATCAAGGATGCACCATCTTATCAGATTAACCATTCGACCTACCAATGCAGTGTGGGAAGAAAGAAGTATTGGGACTGCGTATCCAAGCAATTGATGTGATGGACTCCTTCGTAGAACCATGTAAGCGAAAAATAAGTTGCAGTGTGCCTGTACAAAGAGCTAGCGTAAGTTCAGTTACCTACTTCTCGGAATTTTAGTTAGCCACTGATTGCAAAATTGTTCAATTTCGTTGCTTCGCTTAATTTAGTTTGCTACTGATTACATAATGCCATAGCCTATTAATCCTATTATAAACTGCACCGATATATGTGTTTGAAACTTACTGTTAAGAATTACCTATTTGCCTGAACTTAAATAGCTACTTAAGCACGTAAATAGCTGGTCATATGTACCTCTAGGGTGCAGCAAAATTCATGTGTAATTTATGTTCTGATACCCTATTTGTTTAAATGGTTTGTTGTTATCACTTGTAGCACTAGTAATGTTTGCATGTTCATAGACAGAAAACTGTCAGGTTTATATGAGGGACAACATCTTTTTAACTTATATATATATATATATATATATATGTGTGTGTGTCAGAATCATTTTGCCTACATCAAAGATATTTACAGATGTCTGTGTTGTGGTAAACAGTACCGACTTGTTACTTTAATACGTTGCCAAGAACTTGTTAGTTTTACTAGTTCATGTGTAATTAAATACGTTGCCCAAATTGGTTAGTTTTACTAGTTGATGTTAGTTTCTTATGGCTCTTGCAACACTTTATTTATGATTGCTAACATTCAAGTTTGCAGGATCCACCTGAAACTCCGTTGGCACAATAGGTATGTTTTCAAAAACTTCCTTCTTTACCTGGTTTGCTGCTGTAACTTGTTGTTGTAATCATCATACCAACTTCAAGTTTTTAGGATCCAATTGGAAGTCCAATTGCACATCAGGTACATTTTTAAAAATATATTTGTGTAGCAGGTTTGTTGCTGTAACGTGTTGCTCTAATCAAGTTACTGACTACTCAACTTTTCAGGATCCAAGAGAAACTTCAATGCCACAACAGGTTCCTTTTGCAAAACTTGTTTGTTTAACTGCTTTGCTGCTGCAACCGGTTGCTCTAATCAAATTACTGGCTACTCAACTTTTCAGGATCCAAGAGAAACTCTAATGCCACAACAGGTACCTTTTGCAAAACTTGTTTGTTTAACTACTTTGCTGCTGCAACCGGTTACAATGATGTTAATAACTACTTTTCAGCATCCAATCGAAACTCTTTAATTTCTTGTTTGTTTAACTAGTTTGCTGTTCTAACTCCCAGTTGAGATGTTTTGCTGACTTCAACTTTTTGGAATCCAATCAGAACTTTAATGGCAAAACAGGTTAGCCCCATGGACATTGTATTATCCCACAGCAGTGGCACCGGCCCAATTGTGCATCATGAATTGCCAACTGCTGATGCTCTAGAGGCTAAACTATTGCTAGAAAGAGATTCTGCTTCTGCACTTAGAGATGAAGTTGACATGTTGAGGAAGCGAACAGCACAATCACAAGCAGTACTCAAGACAACCATCAAATATTTGGTGGATTTCAAAACAAAGCAAGCTGAGACTGACCGCATTGTTAAGGTCCTGAAGGAAAAAAGGAAATTAAATTCCCACTTGGTAAATCATAGGTGAAATGTTTTTCCGTCGTTGAATAACCTTTGTGTTGTTTGCTCATGTAATCGATGAAACCATTTGTTCTAGAGATCATGTAAAAATTGTTTTTGGTTTTTTGGTATGTAATTTTTTTAGCACGAGTCTGTATGAATTGATAAGACTCTGAGACATTACATTTTGATTGCTATGCCAGACCTACAAATATGCCAATCGGGCTGAATGTACATTCAACAATAATAGTAGTATAGATGGTCCTTAAGTGGCACGCATCTGAAAGGGCCAAGATGTTGTACTAGCTTTGCTAAAAAAATGATGCTCTTCTAGCAAAAAAAGTACAGCGGCCTGGCTTATGTATGTTAGTTGATATTATTGATCCATATACTCTATAAGTGTTTATATGTCTGTTAGTTTTGTACATTCTTGGTTGATTGACTTAGTATTTGGAATCTTGAGACATCGCTTGTGTACATATCTAAATGGGAGTACACTATATGCTGCGTGTGTCATACATGTTACACTTGAGTTGGACATAAAGTGGTTTCAAATATTCGAATTCACCTTAAACTGGATTCTACCTTCTGAATTTGAGTATCAGGATTTCTAAATCATATTCATATATGATAGTGGAATACATCTTTGTTGTGCTTTTGAAGATATATAAAAACATAGAATGATTTATAAAGATTCGTATAAGAATACAAAATGGATTCGAATTTAGTTGCCAGGGTAAACGTGAATGCTTATTGTCCCAAAATTTGAAATAAGCGGCAAAATATCCACTCCCACGTCGGCTGCCCGAAGCCAGTGTTTTCGAGATGGAAATTACTGTCTACCCCTTACAAGGACAATCCATTGGCCCGATTTCCACTGCTCTCAATAGGGGTAGGTTAGTAACTTCAATTAGACGTGACACAACCGCCCCTGAGCCCATTCAGACATGGTGGGCGCCAAACGTGGGTGGCAAAACACATTTGATTCAAGCTTGTCCGAAAGACCTCTGTCTCTCCCTCCATTTCCCCATTCATACACGCTAGGCAGCAAAACAAACTCGACTCGGCCGAAATCGATGTAGGCAAATATTTTTAATAGGGGCAGGTTTGTAACTTCACTCAGACGTGACATACCCGCCCTACCTGTCAGCCCCATCCATACACCGTGGGCGCCAACCGTGGGCGCCAAAACACCCTCTCCTCGCTCGAAATCGCTTTGGGCAAATAATGGGGGAGATGCGAGATTACCGTCCTATCCCCAACCGATGAGACGTCCAAATTTTAAACGGGGGCTAACTTCGTAACTTTCCCATATTTCAGACAGACGCGTCCCAAAAACATGGTTCCCCGTACCTCTCCCTCCATTTTCCCATTCATACAACGTCCGCGCTAGAACACCATCCCCACACCAGCCTCCTCCGTCCGCCACCCCATCCATCGCTGCCGTCCTCCACCCCATCCATCTCCGCCGTCCTCCACCATGCTGGAGCGCCTACCAAGACCGCATCATCCACTACTAGAGATGGATGTTTCTCATCCACGGCGACGGACCAGGAGCCTTGCATCGTGTCCTCTCGCTTCATCGGCGCCGTCGTCCTCCTTGCCGGGGCCGCTCCCACAACCTTCTCGTCCACCGCAATGGGACATATCCCATGATGCACCCGTCTACCGTCGCAAATCTGCTTCAATGCTACCGACAGCCATTGCACCGCCGATGCCTATACAGCGCCGCAAGAGAGGTGGTACTACTTCCTATCTGCTCAACTTTTTGATCTCAACCAGAAAATAGATCGTAACTTGGTTACTGTACTTTCTTTTCAGCTCTTAAAATTTAGTTCTTAGTTCAAAGCAAACAATGGTTGCTAAACAACATTTCTGCGGTTTGCAGCTTCAAATCTACCATGGCACAGTCATAATAGGGTTTAATTGATCATGCTTAGGGTTTCCCCCCTTTTATGATCACTATACGATCAACCTACGTGCTTCGTGTCATAATAGCACTGCTCCACCCATCAAGCTAAACAAGCTTAGTTGTTCAAATACGAATATGATATTATTAAAACAGAGTCGTTTAATTGGTCAGCTAAATGTTCCTAATTTAGTTTCGGAAATGCATGTAAGCCGCTGGGGTGTGGATCTACAGGGTGCCCACGGTGGGCCGCGGCCCACCTTGAGATTTTGGGTCAGCCCAGACCCCGATTCCCCTCTGTTCTGCTGCGCTTCCGATCTCTACTCACCCCCAGCCGCCTGCCTCGCGGGCGACTTGCCATCCCCGTACGGCATGACTCTAGGAGGAGATGCCGGACTAACAGGAGGTCAGGAGCCGCTCTCCCAATAGCGTCACCGCGGCCCGAGCACGCCGCCATGCCTACCTTCCCAGTCCGTTCAGGGCTCAGGCATGCAGCACCCACTAAGCCAACCCGATTTATACTGAGATACGTCCTCAACACTCAGCAGCCACTCCTCATCACCCATTTTCTAATTGATTAATTACTCATTAGGCAGGACTGTCATTAGGGTTTGTTGTGTACTGAGTGCTACCTACACTTAATGGTTCAGATATTTCAGTAATCTTTAGTACCTGTAAAGTTCATAGGGTTTCAAAATTTCAGCCCTAGGAATAGACACTTGTCATGTTGGATTGTTGGTCATAGTGACATTAACCCAGATTACTACTAGAGGCCAGGTTTGTTGACAATTTTACTTGTCTTTCTTACTCATTCGATATGATATCCAATTATTCACATTGATTAGTTGCAAACAATATGTGCTAGACCAACTTCTTGATTCATATTTTGGACGGTCTCTTACTGCAGTTACAATTTTGCATACTTGTCCTAGTAAGCTCACAAGTAACGATTGATTCACTACCTCTATGCTTGCCTTGTCATATTTATTGTCAATATTCTTTTAGGGTGGACCACCCTGTTTCAAAATACTGGAACCGCAGACATGAGTGAATAGTATTTCTATGTGTGATATCTTCCATCATGTGTGGGCAACGAACACTGCATTGTATAGAAAGAAAGTGTCATATCCACCTTTTACATAGACTACGATCTTTTACATGGAATACAATCTGCCTACTTGCTTTTTGTCGCACTACCAGCACTCCACCCTTGAAGCTAAACATTATGCCACTCATAATTCCTTAGTTTATTTGTTCAAATACGAATTTGATATGATTCTAATGTTCCTACTTCAATTTTGAAATGTGTGTCCGCCTGTTATAGAGACATAAGAGGTTTGTATTTCTGTGTGTGGTCTGGTCAGCACGGCTAGGGGATGAACTTTGTATACACAGGGGTTTGTAGGAATCCGCAATGCATTCCATAGATAATCTGACTACTTTTTTATGTTTTCATGAATCTTAGATACTGAACAGCATCATAATGATTATGAGCTTGCGCGCATGAAAAGAATAAAGCAGAACAATGCCATGGCTGTCAAACTTGGGATTAAGGGACTGAAATCAAGTCTGGATGCAATGCAATGCAATGCAAACGCTCTCCACCTATAGATTCGTGCTCAGAATATGATCCTAACAATGATTCTGAGCTAGAGGGAGACCTAAGTCAATGTAGCTCCCTAGTGCAGGAGTCAGAGGTAGATGCCCTATCTTATTCACCCATCAAGGTGCTTGCTCTAACTTTCCAAGGTTATATCGGTCGCACATATCTTGAAACTGATGCTTTGCATTGCTTCTACTTTGTTGCACTGCCATTAGCTTAGTCTACACATCATGTATGTGAATACGCCCTGCCTATCCATTTTCAGTACATATTCCATCTGTCATCATACCATATTTATCCATTCAAATGATGTTCTTGTGTATCAGACGTTCAAAAGGAAGAGGGCGATTGCTGATCGTGGAGGAGCATGAACAAAGTGTTTGGAAAAGGTAGTGACACCTGATAAATCAAATAGCCCATTAGGTGTAGTTGCAATATCACCAGACCCACAAAACACGGCCCCAACTCTAGCAGACTCTAGCCCTACTACACTGGTCATCTCTGATGCCCCAACTCAGTAGACCCCAACTACAGCAAACAGTATGATGATGCCAATTGACATAGCACCAGCTCTATGACGCAAAACCCCCATTCCAGCAAAGATTACACCAAATTCAGTTGCCAAATCCCTTTTCGAACGAGAGCGAGCCCTAATTGCAGCAAATAGGACCCCTATTCCACTTCTTCCTAGTTTAGAAGACGAAGCTTATATTGTTGTCAGGAACTTTGTGCGCATCTTTCCTTCATGGAAAGATTATACCACAGACACAAAACAATTTCCAATCTTCCTCCGCAACTTACGTGTAAGTAATGTACTAATGTTATTCATGGTAATTAGTGCATATGTTTCTGTTGATAGAAGACACAAGATTTCATTCTTTTAAATAGGCGAGGACCAAACTGGATAGTCAAGACTAGCAAGGGTTGGTTGCGCTTTTCAAGCACTCATTGATGAAGCATCATTCCTACCTGAGGCAAGCGCACTTCGATGGCAAGCCTCTAAATGAAATTTCTGTAAAGTCTTCGGTGCTACATTTATCTGACAGTGACTGGAATAATCTTGTTACACGTTGGTCTCGTCTGCAGCGTAAGGTACTGTCTATGATATCACATCACAATTTGAACTACATTTGTGCATGTGCCTTACCGTCTCACTTGTATGAAAACTGTTTGCAGAAGAACATTCATTCTCAAGGGACCACAGAATCTCGCAACTATACTGCACACTACATTGCTCTTGTGAGTACCTCTTGCCCTGTATGACCAAACTTACTTTCATAGCTGGTTGATTATGTAGCATCACTGCACATGTTAGCCTCATTATCCTCCATTTGGTGGACATTATAAGATCTGTATTGACTCTTACATAAATTTAGAATCAACCCAATGCTTTTGGAGAGGTTTAGCTCTGCAGTCCTCTTGTAAGGACTGAACATTGTCTATCACTATACTTACATTAACAGCTACTCCCTCCGTCCTATAATATAAGAGTGTTTTGTACAGTACAATAGTGTACAAAACACTCTTATATTATGGGAAGGAGGGATTGGTTCATTGTGTAGCATTCTGCATCTTATCTCCCTCGCCCACCATTTACTAAAAAATATCAGATCAATATTTAATCTTACCAAAAAGTTGAATACACATACAATGCCAGTGCAGAAGTATAGCCCATTGCTCTTGTCAGTACATTTTGTCCTGTAACGCTTGTACTTACAGGGATTGGTAGTTGATTATGTAGCATCAATCTGCATCTTATCTTCATTATCCTCTATCCCTTCCAGTATTATCATATCTATAATTACTCTCTACAAAATGCAGAGTACAGGCAATGCTTATGAAGAAGTTTCTATGCTGAAATTCTTGAGTTATCCTTCCCTTGACATGGAGAAGGGCATTATAGAGCCGGTGTTAACTATTAATGTAAGTCAGTCCTTCTAAAGCCTTTATCCTCAACTGCTGTTTAATTTGCTCATACTCCCTATCGTTAACTGCTGTTTAGTTTGCTGTTTCTATCAAAATGCATGTTTGCAACAACTATAAGTTCCAAGTTTTAGTTGTAAAATGAAATTCCTTATTCATACCATGCACATTACTCAATACTCCCTATATGTATGCTTGTTTTTGTGGATCTACAATCCAGTGTATGGTGAAGCCGCCCATGTTTCACCTTGTCATCTCCTGTTTTATCTTACTGATGTGGCTGATGATATGAACAACATGCCATGCACATTAACCAAAACAGATACAATGATTGTCTTTGCCCTTCATCTATGCTTGTTTTGTTGACATGGTAATCCAGTAGTGTGGTGAAGCTGCCTGCATTATGAACAATGCCGAATTATGCTATTGATATTTTGAACTGACTCTTTATTTTCTAATTTGAAATTGGATGGAATTGACAGCACAGTTACCATCTTTGTTTATACACGTCCAAAACATATCATCTCTCTGCTTGTTTTAGGGTGATATGCCTGATGGCATGCACAAGTCTACTGAAGGCTGTGAGACAAACCCAACATATATTGCAGTAAAGAAGGCAAAACATCTTGAAGATAGCGAGACAACCCCAAAGTCATGTCTTGATGCAGTGTTCAAGTTACTTGAGACTAGCAGTCAGACAAGCTCACAGAGTTCGCTGTCTGAATCAGTTCGACTTCTTTAGTCCCAAGTTCAAGCAGAAAGGCATTCTGCAACTCAACTTCGACTTGAAGTCCTATCTCTAAGGAAGATCGCGGAGAACACCAATGAGAACCTCATTGCTAAACAGCTACAACTGGAAGCTATGATCGACATGCTAGGCCAGTCTCATAGCCTTGCTTAGCAGCTTGTGCAGTAGCTCCCACGCAAGGCTAACCTTTCTTGAACTGTCCTACAAGTGGTCTTGGTTCAGTATTATTTTGTTACGCTGCAATGGCGCCTAGTTTTTGTAATCAGCTTCTTCGTTGCGCTTTATGATCACTGCTGGCGAACTTCGGTGCCCAGTGGATGTAATATACCATAAATCCTTTATTGTATGGTGTAGGTTTATTCTAAGTTACTATGCCGTAATTTCTTTATTGTATAGAGTAGGTTTGTTCTTAATTCCTATTAGTTACCGTATATGCCATCATTCGCTATCTGAAAAAAAGGCGAAAATCTTATGTAGGCGACCGGGCCAAAACATTCGCCTCTAACGGGCCTGCATTTTAGCAGGCCACAATTTGGCCGGCCTGCAACTTTCTTGGGCCTGAAAGGCCATTGCGGCCTTCACACTTTGCGCCAGGCCCACAACCTACACGGGCCTCCATTCAGCCCAAAGTTTAGTTGGGCCTTTAGTGGACCCAGCGCTTAGTTGGGCCGATGTAGCTTCGGGCCATTAACATGCTGAATATTCTTCTGGCCTGTTACGGCCCAGAAGATACCATGGGCCTTTAGCAGGCCAAAATGCATGTTGGGCCTCAATTTTCAATAGACGTCCACGGGCCTTTAGTAGGCTGAAATGTAGGCCGGGCCATTATTGGCCCAGTTATATGACAGGCCATTATCAGGCCGAAACATATCTCAGGCCTTAGTTCGCCCACTGATATCATGGGCCTTTAAGAGGCCGAAAGCTTAGTAGAGGCATCAACGGACCGAATTATACGACAGGCCTTTAACAAGCCCAAAGTCACGTTGGGCTGAACTGTTGCCACCTTGATCACGGGTCGTTAGTGGGCCGGATGTCGTGTCGGACCATATATGGCCCATGGGCAGCATGGGCCATTCCCTGGCCGAAAGACACACCAGGCTAAAATGGGCCCATGTCTACATCGGGCCTCTAACAGGCCGAAAGGTCACTAAGCCGTAATTGGGCCCAAATACTTGACGAACAAATAACGGGCCACATCTAGCTTTGGGCCGTAAATGGGCCATGTTTAAGCGGGCCGTTAGTGGGCTGGCCCACTAGTACCTGAGTAAATACTACGGGCCTTTGACTAGGTTGGCCTTTTTAACCTATATGGGCCTCCGTTGGGCCCTGCCACGTGTCGACGTATCATAGGCACGTCTCCTCCATTGGATGGACGACATCTGGCCCACCGAGGAGCCGACACGTGTTTCCGCCGGCCAATGATGATTTTACACATGGAAAATCCCCATTGGTCCTGGCTGTTAACGGGTTATCAGATCCAAACCGGAACCCGATAGCTTAATGGCGACCCGTTACGGTGGATGCCACGTGTCCGTTACCCTTGACGAAAGCATTTCCATGACGCGCCATTTATCGTCATGGAAGTGGACACTTCCGTGATGATAATTTTGGTATTGTCATGGAACACTTCAACGACAGCACAGGTATGACTATCTTGATTCTGTCATAAAATCGTCATGGATGTACATGCATGACAGAAAACGTGACCTACTATGACAAACACGTATCATCACGGAAGTGTTTTTTTTGTAGTGTAGGGACCACCTAGATAGTTGTGTTGGTTGTGTTTTCAGGGAACAAACTATTGAACAAGCTAAAGTACTATTGAATAATATATTGAGTAATGATAATGATTGGACTCTTACCGAACCACCGCCTAAGCCAACTCCGAAGAAGAGGGGTATTTTATTTCTCGGTCCTGAAGATATGTAAGAGGCAAAGAAATCAATGAATGAAAAAGGTATTAGAGCTGAAGATGTTAAGAATTTACCACCTATCGAAGAAATACATGGTCTTAATACCCTCACATAGGTAGTAGAGGTAAATTCTCTCTATTGATTTGATGAAGGTGATATTCCTTATAATAAATCTGCTAGTCAATGCTTGGATGAATTTGATAACTTTATTCTTAAACAAGAAAACTTCAATCCATATGTTAGTAGACAATTAAAATGAAATGCTTATATGATTGAATGCTTGGGTGACTATATGTTTAGAACTGTTAATGATCTCAAGGTTGTTAGTAAACATGCTTTCATGGTGAAAACCCAAGTAGAACAAGTTCTCAAGGCACAAAATGATTTGCTTAATGAGATGAATAATAAAAAGAATGATCATGGTGTTAGAGTTATGACTAGGGGTGGTAAAATAACTCGAAACCTTTGTATCCTGAAGGCCATCCTAAAAGAGTTGAGCAAGACTCTCAGAAAATTAATACTGATGCACCTAGTCCTTCTAAAAAGAAAAAGAATGATGGTAGGACTTTGCATGCTTCTAGTGAACCTATTATAGACACACCTGAGAATCCAAATGATATTTCTATTTCTGATGTTGAAACACAATCTGGTGATGAACATGAACCTAGTAATAATGATAATGATGATGTTCATGTTGATGCTCAACCTAGTAATGATAATCATGTGGAGATAGAACCTGCTGTTGATCTTGATAACCCACAACCTAAGAATAAAAGATATGATAAAAGAGACTTAATTGCTAGGAAACATGATAAAGAAAGAGAGCCATGGGTTCAAAAACCTATGCCCTTTCCTCCCAAAGCTTCAAATAATAAATATGATGCAGAATTTCAATGCTTTGTTGAAATGCTTAGACCAGTCTTTTTGCGCATGCATTTGACTGATATTCTGAAAATGTCTCCTTATGCTAAGTATATGAAAGATATTGTTACAAATAAGAGAAAGATACCAGAAGCTGAAATTTCCACCATGCTTGCTAATTATACATTTAAAGGTGGAATACCAAAGAAACCAGGAGATCCAGGAATACCAACTATACCATGCTCCATTAAAAGAAACGATGTTAAAACTGCTTTATGTGATCTAGGAGGCGGTGTTAGTGTTATGCCTCTCTCTTTATATCGTAGACTTGATTTGAATAAGTTGACACCCACTGAAATCTCTTTGCAAATGGCCAATAAATCAACTACTATACCCATCAGTATTTGCAAGATGTGCATGTTGTAGTTGCAAATTTTACTATCTTAACGGACTTTATTATTCTTGATATACCCGAGGATGACAGTATGTCGATCATCCTTGGTAGACCCTTTTTGAATACTGCAAGGGCTATTATTGATTGCAATAAAGGCAATGTCACTTTTCATGTTAATGGTAATGAGCATACGGTACACTTTCCGAAGAAACAACCTCAAGTGAATAGTATCAATTCCACTGGCAAAATTTCAACAATTACTATTGGCGGTTTTGAATTCCCTATTCCTACTGTCAAAAAGAAATATGATATTTTCATTGTTGGGGACATGCATATCCCCGTTGAGGTAACCTAGTGCTATAGGAAGATTCTCCAGTTTCATGCCATTCGGAAGAAGTTTGTTAATAAGACTTGATCAACCTTGTTAATGGATTCTTTTTGACGGGCATGAGATGGATGAATTTAGTAAGCACAAATTTCTGTACCCACTTTTTAACTTTCTATTATTTAGAATTAATAAAGTAGAAATGCTATTATTTTACAGTTTTTTGAATTATCTGTGCAATAAAAAATGAACAGAAAAAAATTATCCAAATGCGCTGAAAATTTAGTATGATTTTTTATGCAATATTTGAAAAAAATTGGCACTGAACACACCCAGGGGGTGCACCTGTGCACCTCGTTGAGGGAGATTTCTTTGACTACAGGAATTAGAGAATTTGCCACCAGTCTGCTCTTTGTCGTCTGCTAGTTGAAGACAAAGATGGTCTTTGTTGTCTCCTTCCAAAAAGCAGACGGGAAAGAGCACACTGATGGCAAATTTGCTAATTGCTGTCAGTCCACTCTTTGTCGTCTGCTGGCTGACGACAAAGATCCGAAAAGTAGACGGCAAAGTGCAGGCGTGGGACCCACTGGAACGCTACGCTGGGTAGTATGATCTTTGTCGTCTATTCACTCTTTACCATCTATCTGCAGACGGAGAAGAGCCCGAAAGCGGACAGCAAAGAAAAAGCCCTAACATTTCTAACGGCCTCCACCGCCCCCACCTCTCTCTCTCTCTCTCTTTCCCTCTCTCTCTTCGGCGCCACCGACGACCCACCACCCCCGCCACGCCACCCACCGCCCCCGCCGCACCACCGGCAAGCCCACGACGCCCCCCATGCCCATTGCGGTGGCCGCGGGCATCCCGCGGCCCCAGCACTCCGGCCGGCCGCCCCGCGCTTTGCAGCCCCGGCCGGCCGCCACACCGCCCAGCCGCCCCGACGACCCCGACGCCCCACTCCGGCCGATGAGGTTTTTTTCTTTCGTGTTTTTCTTTTTCTTTTTTTCAGAATAAGTAGAAGTATAATAAGTAACAGAATTATAAGTAGGATAAAGTAGAAAAACTAGAGGAGTAGGAAAAATAAGAAGAAGAATAAGAAGAAAAACTAGAGGGTGAGGAAAAATAAGTAGAAGTATAGAAGAAGAATAAAAATATGAAAAAAACAAGAAGAAAAGAAGAAGTAGAAGAAGAGGAAAAGAACATGGGAAAACGAACCCAATCTACACATACTCGGGTGGGATTAGGACCTATCTTTACCTATTAGCGTGTAGGTTGCATGGACATAATAAAATTGACAAACTAGATTAAGTGATGAATATACATGCTGAATTATATATATATATATATATATATATATATATATATATATATATATATAGCAACTAGGCAAGATGAGTGATCATGCGTGGATGTACACTGGTCACACTAGTCAGAAGGACATGACCACTGAATGGTTAACAAAAACCAAGGGGTTTGTGAAAGCCGCATTTGCAAATGGCTAGAGAAAAACCTGGTGGCCCTATGCTAGGTGCGACAACTTTCCATAGAGGACAGAGGATGAAATGGGTAAACACCTGCAGAACTGGGGTTTTACGCCCGATTATACGGTGTGGACATTTCATGGTGAGTCTGCCGAATGTACCAAAGCTGAGGTGGTTCGTCGTCGCACCGACGAGCATGGTACCGGGATCAAAGACATGGTGCAAGACTTTGATGATGCTCGGGATTCGGACGATCAGACGGAGGAATCTACAAAGGCCTTCAATGTAATGTTGGAGTCTTCAAAACGTCCTCTCCATGAGCACACTAAGCTTTGTCAGCTGGATGCCATCGCACAAGTAATGGCTCTGAAGGCTCAATTCAACTTGGGCAGAGAATGCTCTGACGCGATGATGACAGTATTTGGACACTTTCTACCCAAAGGCCATGTAATGCCTGCAAACCTGTACAAATTGGACAAAATCCTCCGTACCCTTAAGATGCCCTACGAGAAGATAGATGCCTGTGAGGAAGGATGTGCCTTATTTAGGCTTGAGTATGCGGACTTGAACTATTGTCCCATTTGCAACTCTTCCAGGTATGTTGTGGTAGACAACGGTATGGGTAAGAAGAGGCAGACCAAAATCCCCATTAATGTTCTTCGGTATCTGCCAATCGTACCAAGACTTCAACGTCTATTCATGGTCGAAGAGATAGCCAAACAGATGACATGGCACAAAATGGGCAAAAGAACCGAACTAGATGCATATGGGAATCAGAAGATGGTACACACATCGGATGGTTCTGTGTGGAAGCACTTCAATGCATTACATGACCAAAAAGCGACAGATCCAAGGCATCCTCGAGTCTGCATCAGCACGGATGGGTTCAATCCATTTGGCATGACAGCAACCCAATAGAGTTGTTGGCATGTATTTGTGATTCCACTCAATCTCCCCCAGACAGATTATGCAAAGAAAGAACATTTTCCTGACGTTGATAATTCCAGGGCCCAACTATCTGGGGAAGAATATGAATGTGTACATGCAGCAGCTTAAGGATGAATTGCAAGAAGCTTGGGATAATGGGTTAAAGACATACAACGCCGCTAGCAAACAAAACTTCATAATGCGTGTTTGGTACATGTACTCGATGCAGGACTTGCTGGCGTATGCTCTATTCGTTGGTTGGTGTACGCATGGAAGGTTCCCGTGCCCCGCATGCAAGGAAGCTCTTCAGTTTCATTGGATGCAGGCGAGTCGCAAGTATTCCTGCTTTGACTTGCATAGATAATTCTTGGATCCTCGCCATAAGTTCAAAAAAGACAAGAAGAACTTCACCAAAGGTAGAGTTGTCAAAAACTCGGCACGACTTGCGTTGACTGGCCAATAGATCCTGGATCAGTTAAATGCTCTCGAGCCTGATCCAGAGCGTCCAGGGTATTTCAAGGGGTATAAATTGGAACACGCCTGGACTCACAAGACATGCTTGTGGGATCTGCCTTACTTCAAAGACCTCCTTCTTCCACACAACATCGATGTGATGCACACTGAAAAGAATATCGGCGAGGCCCTTTTTGGTACATTGTTCGGCATAGATGGGAAGTCAAAGGATAATACTAAGGCTAGAGTCGATCTGCAGACTCTATGTGATAGACCGTTACAAAACATGCGACAACCGAAAGGAAAGCAGAACTGGATGAAGCCAAAGGCCTGGTTCAATCTTGGAAGGCCAACTATGAGGGAAATTATCTTGTGGGTGAAAATGCAGTTGATGTTCCCTGATGGGTATGCAACGAATCTAAAGAAGGGAGCGAGTCTTGAAAAATTGAAAAAATTTGGTCTCAAGAGTCATGATTGGCACATATGGCTTGAGCGAGTAATGCCGGTGATGTTGCGTGGCTTTATCCCTAAGGATGAATGGCTAGTACTGGCAAAGCTGAGCTATTTCTTTCGTGTTCTTTGTGCAAAAGAACTATTGGATGCTGTGATAGATGACATGGAAAAGTTCGCGCCAGAGTTGCTTTGCAAGTTAGACAAGATCTTTCCACCGGGCTTCTTTAATCCAATGCTGTGATAGGTGGTCCAAGTACGCCGTCACCTTTGATTCTACGGACCAGCTAAAGTGCTCAGCCACCATTGGCGCGCTCCCGATGCTCTGCACACCCACCATCAGCAACGTCCTCGTCACCGGAACCCTCATCAACGGTGGCATAGGGCTCAACGTTCTTTTCGTCGAGACATTTGAGACGCTCCAAGTGCCCTACGACCAGCTTCTGCCCACCAAGCCTTTCTTAGGGGTGACTGATGGCTCCACCGTCACCATAGGGCAGATTCGCCTCCCTGTCACCTTCGGCAAGCGCGACAACTACCACACCGAGCTCATCGACTTCGACGTCGCCCACATTCGCCTCCCGTACAATGCCATCCTCAGGTATCCGGCCCTCGCCAAGCTCATGGCAGTGACTCACCACGGCTACAATGTCCTCAAGATGCCAGGAAGTGGTGGTGTCATCACGGTTGCCTGCAACGAGAAGGATGCGGTGTGCTCCCTCGAGTGCGCCTACTAGGCCGCGGCGGTCGAGGGTGCCGTTCTGCCTCCTGAGGCCATCCCCAAGCAGAAGAAGCAGCTCCTCCCCAAGGGCCGTCAGGAGGCTGGAACGCCTGGCAATCGTACCTCAGGCCCCGCGCCCACTGATGGGGCACCCTTTTCTCTCGCATAGGAAGGCGCACCCGGTGCCCCTCTTAGGACAGGCTCGGGGGCTCTCGTCTGGAGGGCCTTTGACCTGACCAACATCATGAGGGAGGCGTTCGGGCACCACATGGGGGCGTGCTTCGGCGCGCACCTCCGTGAGCAAGGCGCCAGGCGCCAGGCGCTCAGGAGTTCATCACCAAGGCGATCGAAGAGCTTCAGGAGGCGCGAGCCATGCGTGGCGAGCCTCGCCCCACACCATCCAGTGCAGCTGCTGCCCCTAACATGGGTAGCGAGCTGCGCTTCTGCGTCAAGATCCCAGGCCTCAACAGGGCTGCCTCTCAGGAGCTCTTCTGGCTGTCCTAAGTTGGGCGGAGTGGGGGCTGCCCCCGTAGCTATGTCCGCATGCCGTTCGGCCTACTGGACGCGGCTGCCTCGCACCAGCGCTGCATGCAGGGCATCCTGGCAGCTCGCGAGGCCAGGTGCCAGGCGATCTTGATAGAGGAGGCGCCGGACCCTCGTGAGCCCCCTGTACCTCCGGAGCCTCCCGGGCCTCAGGAGCCGGCTGGCCCGTGAGGAGCGACCTCTGCGGCGTGTGTCTTCAGCTACTCCAATGCTTCTACAACGATGGTGCCAGGTGACTTTTCGGTTTGTTCAACTGAGGGCGCCCCCCGGGCTGCATCACCCTCAGGCTGCCAGGGCCCGGCCCCGCAGTGCGTCATTTTGATTCATGTACCCCGAACCAGTTATGCATGCTCAAGTTATTATGGTGGTTAATGTTACGCCTACTGACTCATTACCTACGATGTTGCTTCTCGCGATCCACGCGTTACTGATCCGCCTCTCGCTCGTCCCGTAACGGGAGCTACTGGCACGGCATCTGTGCTCGGGTCCGTCCCTGCAGCATTGATAAATCTAAGAGACCGAGCTCTGGCTCGCGGCCGGCCCCGCGCACGCCACCTCACCGGGTCCTTAGTGCCGTCGTCTTCTCGCGGAAAGATCATGGGCAGGATAGCAAGCACGGCTGCCTGTTGTGTTTTACGGCTAACTCGCAGGAACCCCCAGAGGAAGGACCGCAGGCGGCCTCAGGGGCTTGGCCCCTCTCAGGCGCCTCGTGAGGCATGCCGCTCCTCTCTCACGCAGATCGCTTGTGCGTTAAAGGGGGGGCCTTGAGCACCGCGCCTCAGGGGCTCCTACCGCTCCTTGAGCCCTCACCCCCTGGCCTTGACCACGGCATCGCGACCTGGCATACCAGCGGCGGCCGATCCTCGCTCGAGAGCCGGGTCCCGAGGACGTAGAGCACCCTGACAAGCAGAGGAGATGGAGTCGGTAGGGGCCCTGCAAAAGGAGGGAGCACCGTCGGGAGAAAAGGCGCGGCCTACGTCGCGCAAGAAACTCGCCCTCGTGGCAAGGAGGCCGTGCAGGCTTGCCAAGATAAGTCACCTCACACGCTTGGGTATGGACCCCATTACCAGCATTTCCGTCTCGTGTGATTTTGCTCGTGCAAGGGAAACCTCCCTCTTAGTCTTTCGGGAGCTGCTTGCACGCTAAAGGGGACCTCCTGAGCACCGCGCCTCGGGGGCTCTTACCGGACCTCGGGCCACTCACCTCCTGGCCTTGACCATGGCATCGCGACCTGGCATACCAGGGACGGCTGACTTGCCTGGGGACTGGGTCCTGTCAGCATAGAGCAGTAAGCTACCGCGAGAATAAAAGGGGGGAACTGAGCCCAAGCGAGAGACGCAAGCACAACACAAGTTGGGGGTACAAGCATTACAGCAAAGGCATCAAGGTTTTTACACACCCCTTTGGGGCCCTTCATAATTTCTGCACAGGAATAAAACAAAAGGAAAAATAAGCCTCCTAGGGATCGCGGCCTGGGCAGCGCCGCCCACGACGCCGGGCTGGAACCGCTCCTCCCCTAGGCCCGAGTGCGGCGACGCGGTGGCTTGTAGCTGTCATCGTCACTCGAGCTTGGCCCGGAGGAAGCGCTGCTGCTGTCGGAGGAATCGCGGACAAGGCCAAGGGCAAGTTCACAATAGGAGGCCTCGCCGCCTCGCTGGCCCAAAAGGGGGCCGTCGTCCTGTTTGCCTCCCCTGGGGCAGCAATCCAGGCGTCGGCCATCCTCCCCGAAGACCTTGAAGAAGATCGTCGACGCCCCATCATACTCGAAGTGGATGGCGTGCCTCCCCTCCGAGCTGCAGGCGCGGGCGATCGCGCCCCATTCCCGGGTCATGAAGATGTCGCCGGAGTCGATGGCCTCGACCTCCGCATCTGAAGCTTAGCTGCAGCAGCCGTCGTGCTGCAACCACAGCTCGACGGTATCTCCCTCACTCGGGACCGCGGGAGCTGGATCCATGTGCGCGGTGGCATTGCCACCCACACCACAAACTCGCCGGCTGTGCCGTCGGTGTGAGCCTGCGGGTAAGGTGACTGCGCGGCCGTCACTTGCCCTCCCCTATGACTCCGTCCTCCGCGACTTCCATGGCTGCTCCCATGGATGGGGCTGTGCGTGCGAGCATGCGTGCTAATGGGGAAACCCGGTGGTGCGCGTTCGTGCCAGGGCCGCGCTCCTGTAGGCCCTGCGGAGGACTAGTGGGGGCGGCCATGCCTCTTCTTCGGCGGGAGTAGCACCGGTTCTACCTGCGGGGCTTTTCCCTTCTCCGCGGCGGAGAACCTCCTCACTGGCGCCATGGATGCTTTGGCAAGACAGCGGTGTGGCGAGGAAGAAGAAGGAGCGGGCAACAAGAAGATGGAGATGGGCCGGGGGCTTCGCCCCCTCTCCCATTTATAGCTGGAGGAAGGCTAACCGCCGGCCTCTCACGCTCCGAGCAATGATTGCCTTTCTGCATGCACCAGGCAGTTGTCAAGTCGGGCAGTCGCCGAGGTAGTGTGGGGAAGTGGAGACGCCCATGTCCCATCAACCGCCACGCGTTGGCCTGGCCAGCAGGCGATTGGGGCCTGCGGTGCTTCGCCCTTGCCCTTTGGCTTCGCCTCGAAGCCATGTCCGAGCGCGCCTTGGGCCCTAGGGCTACTGTCGGCGTTATGGGAACCAGGGTACCCAGACTTGCCTGCCTGCGGCCCACAGTGTGGCTCCATTGACGGCCTGGTACAGTGCATCTACAAGGATACCAAGACAAGACCCTTGCCAGGGGCTAAGCCTCACGAGTCGGACGATGCCAAGACCTCCTGAGGGAGCGGCCTCCCCGGGCTGCTCCTGAGGAGCGGAGATTCCTATGCAGGTGCCCATCCTCCTGAGGTTGTGATGACGCAAGCCATGACGACCAAGGCTAGGCGGGCGCCATCAGGCATAGAGAAGACAGTTTCCTCTTTGGTGCTAAGGAAGCAAGCGTAGCCGTGAGTTCCCGAGGAATCAGGCAAAGGTTTCCATTCCGGTGCAACGAGACCAAGACCACCAGGACGGATGTCATCGCCGAGCCCACCGTAGCGTCACAACCAGAAGCTTTGCAGAAGAAGACCACCTTTCGTCAGGATAAGATGTACTACTTGTCCCCTTTCAAATTGGCCGTTGTGGAATCCCTTCCTGCCTACATTTTGAGGGAAGAGGACCGAGGCCACTATAAGTATAGGTTAGCCACCACCATGGATAGGGCCGAACCTCTCGACTCATCCCCCCAGTAGAGCAGACCTCGCGAGGTTGCTCATCCCTTGTACTTGTTCATCCTCAGCCCTCGTGAGGCAAATCCACCACAAAGCAGGAGTAGGGTCTTACACCGCAAGGTGGCCCGAACCTGGGTAAACTGCCGAGTTCATCTTCTTCCTTGTTCATCGAGCTAGGCAGTAGGACGACGAGTTGGTTGGCGTGATAGGTTGCTGGATAGGTTGAATCCTTCGCACACGCCCCAGAGTTCGAACCTTTCTTGGGTCTGCGGAGCCCTGAATCCGACAGGGCCCGTGCAAAATCGTTGGTGCTATGCAACTGAGAGGATGCAGAAGACGCTTCGAGCAAAATGTAAAAATAAACGTAGAATTGAAGCATCGATGGCCGATGCATTCATTACTGAGGAGGCGGCAAACTTTGTGACAGCATACT
The DNA here is from genome assembly GCA_011799875.1 of Thinopyrum elongatum. Classification (NCBI taxonomy): domain Eukaryota; kingdom Viridiplantae; phylum Streptophyta; class Magnoliopsida; order Poales; family Poaceae; genus Thinopyrum; species Thinopyrum elongatum. The sequence continues at coordinate 291,930,086 of CM022298.1, read as the reverse complement.
AGGAAGCCAAAAATCGTCGTTTGCATAATTCGAAGCCTCGGTACAATGATCGCGACCCTAAAAAGGTGGATCCAACCTCAGCCTATTCAAAGGGAAGCTCGCACCAGCCGGTGCTTCAAAACCAATAACGTTGGATGTTGAAGAATGGCGGACCATTTCGTTGTATATCTTCAACAACCTAACTGAAGAGCGGCCGTACATCGAGTAAGTTCTCGGTACATTGTTTCGCAACTTTTAATTCCTTTGAACTGCTCTTATTCCCGAATATTTGATACAGTCGATACGTCACCAAATTCTCAGATGGAGCGGTGATCATACAGGATTCCATCGAATAGTATGAGCTTCTGGCAAAGCATGGAGGCGGCTATCCGATTTCATCTCCTGGTTCAAACAAACGGTAATTACCATTAATAGACCATTTCATTTTTTGGTCTAATTTGCGGCTAACGCAACAATCCTTTCGTATTAAACTTGTAGGCTAATTCAGAGTCTATGGACGCCGAATTGAGACAAGCCGCTAATGGTTTTGACTATAAGGTCCATTCATTTGAGAAATACGACATCAACGGGTATCGCTTTCGTACCTTTGGTAAAGAGCTATCTATGGCCAACCAAAAATCTACAAATTGTGGTGTCTCTGCTATCGGCGAAGGAGGTACCGAGTATTATGGAAGAGTTGAGGCAATTTATGAACTTCTATTCTATGGTGAAAACCCACCAAACGTCGTTGTCTTCAAATGTTATTGGTTCCAGCCAAAGGAGACTAGAAGGACTCATGAACATATAGGGCTAGTTGAACTCAAACAAAGCACCCATTTAGATGTTCCCGATGTCTATATTATGGCTCAATAGGTGACCCAAGTTTTCCATCTACCATGGGCCTGCCAAACTAATACAAATCTGAATGGTTGGGATGTCGTTTATGAAGTGCCGCCACGTGTTAGACCACCTCCCCCCAATGAAGAGGATTATGAACCTCACATTGACCCAGACACATATGAAGGAGAATTCTTCCAAGAAACACGTCTTTCCAAGAAATGTTTGAAGGCCTGCTATACTTCACCCCAGAACATGGAAGTATACAGCGACAGTGAATCCGACTTCACCCCTGAGCCAGAACAAGAAGAGGTTACTGTTGCGAATGACCTATCAATGCTTGACCGATTACAGAAAGGCCTTCCACATGTCGATGCCGCTGAACCCAATGAGCACATCATTCATGATGACACATGTGATAGTAAAGATGATAGTGCATCTATTGATCCCGGAGCATATATAGACGATCCAGACTATTATTAGTTTGTATGCATCCCAACTTAAATTATGTACATATTATTATTCATGTCATGTATTCAATTTTTTTTTGTTGTACTAATTTCATTTACTCTTTTTCATGGCAGGTGTTGAAAGATGGTGGGTGCGGGTCCAGAGCGCTCCGCGGGTACTTCTTCGTCGGCGCCCCGCGGGAGGGCTACTTCATTTCACCCCTACATCTCCGAAGAGCGTTGATAGACAGTATGGGGACACCGTCGGGGGGCGCTTCTTCATGGGCGTCGTTGCCCACCAGGAGAGGAGGTCGGGGAGGGAAGAAGAGAGAAGGTCGGGGAGGACGTGGCTGCGGGAGAGGTAGGCAGGCTGATAGGCCTTCCGTGCCGCCACCCCTAGCTGATTCACCCGAGCACAGGACGGCTAGGGTGGACCCGTCTGAGGTGGAGGCTACGGGGACTCCGGACCACGAGGCTCGGGTGGACGGGCCCTCGGCCCACAAGACTCCGGTCCCAGAGGCTTCGGGCCGCGACACTTCGGGCCATGAGACTCCGGACCAGGCTACGTCCCAGGAGATGTCCGGATGGGGTACCTGGCCGGATCCGCCTGAGGGGCTGAGTGACCATGCTGATGGTGGCGGGGATGAGTTTACTGATAGTGAGGGTGAGGTGGTTGAGGGGGCCACCGTATACCAGCGTGGTGGTACACGGCTCCCGACCCTACCGGCAACCCGCGAGCAGATGCCGGTGATTAGGCCTGATGGGGAGAAGTAAGTGCATTTACTCTTTTTGTTCCTTTTGCCTTCATGTTTCTTCAAATATCTAATGCGTTGGCCTTGTCATACTGCAGGGGTTGGGTACACGCCAGGGAAGTCTGCAGGCCCAACAGCGTCCTTGGTGTGATTTGCTGGCAAAATTTCCCGGGGTTTGTCACGTTGCCCGGTGAGGGTTATCTTCCACGGCTAGGATTGAGCTAGGAGCACTACTTGGCTGTCCAGGCCCTGCCGGAGCAGATGATCGACGGTGTCTTGTGCCACACGAGGGCCGAGATGGTGATCAGAACCTTTTGGGTAATTTCTCCTTTACATAATTAAAATTTAACAATAGCTAGTTATTATACTAATCAGTGTTGTCTCATTTGATTGCAGACCTTCTACATGTGTGAGGAGGGATACGAGGAGGAGGCGGCAAAGGTTATCAATAACGAGTGCAAGTGCCTACTACAAAATTTATGGCACGAGGCTCGGCCGCAGACTGTTCGAGACTACTACGCCAAGCGCGGTGTTAAGAAGGACAAGCCATCGTGCCAGGCTAAGTTTCTGAAGAAGGATCAGTGCATGAAGGTAATTACCTATTCTTAAGGCATTGTACTTAGTTTCCTTGATTTGATTCATAGGCATAGTGCTCAAATTTTCTCTTTACTAACTTAGGTGCCCCCGAGATGGTGTGCAGATAAGATGGAATGTTGGGAGGCGTTGGTGGATGAGTGGAGCACGGGCCGCTGGCGAGCCGTCCACGACCATGCCAAGGACCGGCGTGCCCAAATGGTTGGTGTGCCACACCATCAAGGGAGCGCCAACTTATATCAGGTCGGGCGGAACTGGGTATGTGGTTTGCTTCATGATTCATGCAATTCATTCTTCATGCTAGCTTGAGCCCTTTACTAATACTTTGTTCCTCTCTTTTAGGCGCGACACAATAACACGGAGGTGCCAGAGGTGTACGACCTCTATGCCATGGCCCATACTACATCGTACAAGAAGGCCAAGGCATTCTCTGAGTCTGACCTCGATCATCCAGAGAATTTCACCAACATCTCCTCCCACCACAAGCTCGTGAGGTACAACTAGGAGGGGAAGGCGAGGAAAGGGGAGGACTTTAACCCGAGCCATAATCCTTTAGATCCAGAGCTGGTGATGATATCTGGTGGCGGGAGGCCCCATGGCTTAATAGCCATTGGAGATGGACTGATACGTTGTCCTCTCACTCTCCTGGAGATCAAGGCGCGCCAAATGAGCTCCTGTCCTGAGATAAGGACTCATCCACGGCTAGTCGATCTCGCCATCGAGGTTAGTTATACGGACTCAGATATCTTTCATCCATTACATTGTGTGTGTGGCCATCGATGATTACAATGCTAACGAGGAGTGGTGTTGCAGGCTGCTCTTCAGAAAGAGAGAGCGACAACCCAGGCGCTTCTGGAGGAGAGGGACCGGCTGGCGGCGGAGAAGGAACTGCTGGCGGAGGAGAAGATGGCTAGGTTCTTGGAGGAGGAGAGGGCACGGAATAACACGGCTCACCGGGCCATGTACGAGCTCATCGTGGTAAGTTTCTTCTGCATATTAGCCAAATCATGCACGTAATGTTCGTTTCATTACTAACTAATATGACTGACTCGTCAAAACCAAATGTGCAGTCTATGTGCGAGAAGACCGGTCAGGCCCCTCCGTCGATGCCGGTCATTACTAGAGCAGGAACGGTGAGTTTCATTTGAATGGTCATTATTTACTAGTCTTAAGTGTCATCATGCTAACGAGGCTTTGCAAATGATCTTTGGTGCATCATAACTCCGAAGCCGCATCGCATAACCCTTCTCCAGGTGAAACCGACCCGAGGAACCCCGGTGCTTGACCTCCGGTAAGTTTTCTCTAGTGTTTTGCTTAATAAATGCATACTTAGCTTCGTACATGCTTGTTAGCCCTATTATGCCACATACTTAGCTTATTTTCCCCAAAAAATACATACTTAGCTAATTATCCTCCAAAATGACATAATTAGCTTATTTAGTTCATTTATGACATAATTAGCTTATTCATTCAAAAATGGCATAATAACCTTGGTTAGCTCATAAATGTCATATACTTAGCTTATTTTCCTCCAAAATGGCATAATTACCTAAGTTAGCTAAAAAAATCACCTATACTTACCTAAGTTGGCTCAAAGATGGCATAATTACCTAGGTTAGCACAAAAGTGACCTATACTTACCTTATTTTCCTCCAAATTGACATAATAAGCTTAGTTAGCTAAAAGATGTCATAATTACCTAAGTTAGCTCTAAAATGACACAAATAAGGAATAATTAGAAAAAAAAACCAAGGAAGAGAGAAAAATAAAGAATAGAAGAAGAAAGTGAAAAAAGAAAGAATAAAAGAAGAGAATGAGAAGAAAGGATAAAATAGAAGAGAAGAAGAAAGATGAGAAAAGGAGAGAAGAAGAAGAAAATATATTCTTATTCTTCCTTTTCTCTTCTTTCTTTTTCTCCATCTTCTACTCCATCTTATTCTTATTCTCTTCTTCTTCTTTTCTCTTCTTCTTCTTCTTCTTCTTCTTCTTCTTCTTCTAGTCTTCTTTCTTCTTCTTCGTCATCTTCTTGTTGTTGTTGTTCTAGTCTTCTTCTTCATTTATGAAATAATTAGCTTATTCATTTCAAAAATGGCATAATAACTTTGGTTAGCTCATAAATGTCATATACTTAGCTTATTTTCCTCTAAAATGGCATAATTAACTAAGTTAGCTCTAAATGGCCTACACTTACCTAAGTTAGCTCTAAAATGGCATAATTACCTAGGTTAGTACAAAATGCCTATCTTACCTTATTTTCCTCCCAAATTGGCATAATAAGCTTAGTTGGCTCAAAAATGGCATAATTCCTAAGTTAGCTCTAAAATGACACAAATAAGAAATATAAGAAAAACAAGGAAAGAGAAAAAAGAAAGAATGAAGAAAAGAGAAGAAAAAGCAAGAATAAAGAAGAAGAATGAGAAGGAAAAGCTAAAAAAGATAGAAGAGAAGAAGAAAGATGAGAAAAGGAGAGAAGAAGAAGAAAATATATTCTTATTCTTCCTTTTTCTCGTCTTTCTTTTCCTCCATCTTCTACTCCTTATTTTTATTATTCTTCTTTCTTTCTTCTTCTTCTTCATGTTCTAGTCTTCTTCTTATTTTAGTCTTCTTATTCTTATTCTTCTAACTTTCTTACTCCCAGTTTTGCAGGTTTGATTCACTTCATGGAAGCTGGCATTGATGGACTACTACTGTTTAGTTTCTGTTTTGACTTTGTGTTGATGAACAATGTGAAACTATATGTATGTATTTATGGATGAACTCCGTGAAACTATGTATGTATTGGATCTTTTAATACCCTATGTGTTCTCTTGCATTGATGGACTGCTAGATGTTGGATACATGGCCTATGCATTGATGGACTGCTATATATATATCATATATGTCTTTTAAAATGCACGGATATAATAGAAAACAGACAAAACAAAAACAATACACGCACTTTGTCGTCTGCCAGCCGACGGCAAAACCCTTTGCCGTCGGTAGGCGGACGGCAAAGGGGACACATGGCAGCAACCTATGCAACCTGGGAGCACCAGGTCTGACCCATTTTGTCATTATGTCGTCTGCTGGCAAACACCAAAGACCTACCTTGCAGGCGGGAAAGACAGAGCAGGAGTGACGTGCAGGCACAGCCCTGCTGACGTCATGTGGCAGACGGTAAAGGGCTTTGGTTATTTGCCGTCAGCAGGCAGACGGCAAAGTCTGTTGTTAGCCACCTAACGGGGCTAACAGCTATTCTTTGCCGTCCGCGATCTTTGCCGTCAGCTTGGCCAGGAAAGCGGATGGCAAACATCTTTGCCGTCCGCGGTCTTATGTAGACGGCAAACAAAGTCATTACCGTGACTTTTAGTGTCGGGAGTGTTTGCCGTCCGTGGCAGACGACAAAGAGGTTTGCCGTCAGTGGACTTGTTCTTTGCCGTCTGCTATGCCAGACCTCAAAGTAGTTGATTCCTATAGTGTTTGGTGGAATTTATGCTACCCATTTAGCTAATTATCTCGGGGTACCTATAAGAGAAGATGATATTCAATTACCACCCGCTTACCTTGATTATGATGCTATGGAACGTTTCCAATTTCTTGAGAGGGGCGAATAGCCTCTCCAGTACAGACTAATCTTTGACAGGGAATGCGTCTTCCATGTTACGCTTCCCGCTCCTGCCTTCTTTGACTTTCACGTAAAACAAAGATACTTTATAACCAGGGAGGTGGAGGAGCATGAGAGAGCAAGGGAGGCCGTTCGCCTCCACGAGGCAGCCCTCCAAGCGGTAGCGGCTGCAATTCAGTACAACCCCAACTACGACTTTGGGTATCCGCCAGGCCAGCTATGGCCATAGGCCAACTTAGGCCAAAAGCCTAAGCTTGGGGGAGTACGTATTTCTCACCGACATTACATTCATGTTCACACATTCATTCTAGTTGTCTGTGTTCATCCTTTTTCATTGTATAATCCATGTTAGTTTATTTTTCTTGCTTTCTTCTTGTGTATTTGAAAAACTTTGATAAAATAAAAATATATTTCTAGCTTCTTTTTAGTTTTTCTTTCTAAGTCATTTAGTAGTAGTATTAAAAGAAAACCCAAAAAGATTTCTCGTTCTTCTTTTGCTTGTTGGGAGCTTTCCCGCGTAAATAGTTTTTCTCATTTTTGTTTTACTTGCTTCAGAAAAACAAAAACTCCAAAAATATTTCAGTGTGTTTCTTTGAAATTCTTTTCTTTTTCTTTCGGTCGTAAGGAGAAGACCACAATGAAAATGTTGAGCGGCTCTCATATGCATTATTGTTGATGTAACAAAGAGCCCATATTACCTTGTCTTCTCCTTTGAATAAATGTTTGCAGATTCCAGCTTAGTCCAATGCATGTGCACTCTTATTATTATTCACATTGTTCGGTCGTGCAAGTGAAAGCCAATAATGACGATATTTGATGAAATGATTGAGATGAGGAAAAGCTGGTATGAACTCTACATTTTTTGTTTTTGTAAAATATGATTAGCTCATCATTCTTGATTCAGCCTATTATGAATGAAACATGTTTGCAATGACAATTAGAGATTATAGTTACTCATGCCATGCTTAATTAGCTAGGAGTGGATAATGGTTTGTCTTGTGTGCCAACATGCATTTAGAATGGTTATGATGTAGTATGATAGGATGGTATCCTCTTTTGAATGATGCAAGTGGCTTGGCTTTGCACATGTTCACGCATGTAGTTGAAATCAAAAACAACATAGCCTCCACGATATTTATGTTCATGGTGATTTATATCGTACTCATGCTTGCATTCAATGTTGATTAATCTCAATGCATGTTTATGACCGTTGTCGCTCTCTAGTTGGTCGCTCCTCAATCTTTTTGCTAGCCTTCACTTGTACTAAGTGGGAAAACTGCTTGTGCATCCACTTCCTTAAACCCAAAGTTGTTCCATATGACTCCACCATATCTACCTATATGCGGTATTTACCTGCCGTTCCAAGTAAATTTGCATGTGCCAAACTCTAAACCTTCAAATGATAATCTGTTTTGTATGCCCGAATCGCTCATGTAGCGACTGGGGGTTGTCAGTATCTTCCATGCTAGGTGGGTTATTCTCACGATGAGTGTTTATTCACTTTTCATTCACGAGAAAGTGGCTGGTAATTGGGATGCCCAGTACCATGATCAAAATCAAAATCAAAATATAATAATGAAACAAAACTCCCCCGGGACTGTTGTTGGTATGGACGGTACTCGTGGATTCGGCTAGCCGTGGAGTGTGCTTGTTGGTGGAGGGGGAGTAAATCTTTGCCATTCTGTTTGGGAACCGCCTATAATGTGTCTAGCATGGAAGATAGTGAGATCTCTTAGTTGTTATGTTGACAATGAAAGCATACCGCTCAAAATTATATTCATCTCTGTTTTAAATGCTTTGAGCTCTGGCACCTCTGCAAATCCCTACTTCCCTCTATGAAGGGCCTATCTATTTACTTTTATTGTTGAGTCATCATCTTCTTATAAAAGCACCAGGTGGAGAGCACCACTGTCATTTATATTCCTTGTTTTTATTATGAGTATGACTGTAACTAGATCTCTTTTGCCATGAATTACAATGTCCAGTCAGTCCTTGATCTCCAGGGGTGCTCTGCATTTATGTTTTGCGGTCTCAGAAAGGGCTAACGAGATACCATTATGTCATATTATATCATGATTGTTTTGAAACAAATGTTGTCATCCGAGATATCTTATTATTACTCGCTAGTTTGTTATGCTATTGATCTGAGTAAATGTGAGACCTAAGTGATATTGTGAATATGGTTAGTTCATAATCGTTGCTGAAAACCTGAATATTGGCTAGACATATTTGCAACAACAAGATCAAACAGAGTTTGTAAAAGTTTTTCTTTGTCACTTTCAGTTTGTTAACTAAATTGCTTGAGGACAAGCAATGGGTTAAGCTTGGTGGAGTTGATACGTCTCCATCGTATCTACTTTTCCAAACTTGTTTGCCCTTGTTTTGGACTCTAATTTGCATGATTTGAATGGAACTAATCTGGACTGACTTTGTTTTTAGCAGAATTGCCATGGTGTTATTTTTGTGCAGAAATAAAAGTTCTCGGATTCACTTGAAAATTTACAGAGATTATTTCTGGAATATATAAAAAATACTGGCGGAAAAAGATACCAGAGGGGGCCCACCCAGGGGGCACGCCTACACCCCAGGGCGTGCCCCCTGGCTTGTGGGCACCCTGGATCGACTAAAACCCTAACTTCAACTCCATATATACCTATTTGTGGAGAACAAAACAGAGAGAAGGATTCATCGCGTTTTACGATATGGAGCCACCGCCACTTCCTGTTCTTCATCGGGAGGGCTGATCTGGAGTCCCTTCGGGGCTCCAGAGGGTGGAATCCGTCGCCATCATCATCATCAACCTTCCTCCATCACCAATTTCATGATGCTCACCACCGGGAGTGAGTAATTCCTTTGTAGGCTTGCTGGATGGTGATGGGTTGGATGAGATTTATCATATAATCGAGTTAGTTTTGTTAGGGTTTGATCCCTAGTATCCAATATGTTCTGAGATTGATGTTGCTATGACTTTGCTATGCTTAATGCTTGTCACTAGGGCCCGAGTGCCATGATTTCAGATCTGAACCTATTATGTTTTCATGAATATATTTGTGTTCCTGATCCTATCTTTCCGGTGATCCGCATGCGTGTTAAGATCCACATACCCCAAGGTGACAATAATTGGGATTCTTTCCGGTGATTACCGTAGTTTGAGGAGTTCATGTATTCACTAAGTGCTAATGCTTTGTTCCGGTTCTCTATTAAAAGGAGGCCTTAATATCCCTTAGTTTCCTTATGGACCCCACTGCGACGGGAGGGTAGGACAAAAGATGTCATGCAAGTTCTTTTCCATAAGCACGTATGACTATATACGGAATACATGCCTACATTATATTAATCAATTGGAGCGAGTTCTGTGTCACCCTAGGTTATGACTGCTACATGATGAATATAATCCAACACAATTATCATTGCCGATCCAATGCCTATGAGCTTTTCACATATTGATCTTTGCTAAGTTACTTTCGTTGTTGCTGCTGTTACAATCACTACAAAACTGCTACTGTTACTTTTGCCACTGTTACCGTTACTTCCATACTACTTTGCTACTAAATACTTTGCTGCAAATATTAAGTCTTTTAGGTGTGGTTGAATTGACAACTCAACTGCTAATACTCGTGAATATTCTTTGGCTCCCCTTGTGTCAAATTAATAAATTTGGGTTGAATACTCTACCCTCAAAAACGGTTGCGATCCCCTATACTTGTGGGTTATCACTGGCCTCTGGGTTGGGCAGGTCAACCCTCTCCTCCTCGTCCAGCTGAATGATCTCCGGTGGAGCTGCACCAATACAAGAACCAGAAAAATCAGTGAAGAACAGTCGGAAGAAACCTGGCCATCCTAATCAGTCGGCACAAAATACCTTTGGAAGTGGTGGCACCCACCATGTCCACATCACCCTGGTCCTGCTTGTGAGCGTGCGGATCTGCCAACGTCGTCGAGGTGTCATTTCTACAAGGATCAAACAACATTCGGTCGTCAAACGAGTCAATGCAAAGAATATGTAAAGGGCTGACAAGAACACTCACGTCGAAGCCACGGGCACTGCCACCTTAATCCGAGGCACCGCGGCATTTCGGGGCTTGGAGGAAATGTGCTTGGGAAGTTTGGGCTGCTTCTCAGTAGAGCTCTCCGCCTTAGTGCGAGCATGCTTGGAGCTGCGAGTCATCCGTCCCGAAGCAGTTGGCTACTGAGCCCCACCTGCCTTGCCACTCGAATCGTGTTGTGCCTTGGTGCGGGGTTCCTTAGTTGCCTCGTAGGACGGGGAAGACTCTGCTTCCTCGCCCTCCTCGAAGCTGTCTTCTTCGTCGCTGTCTTCATCGTCATCATCAGAGTCCTCTGAGTAGTGGTGCTCGGTGTCACTCGTCACATCCTCAGGCGACTGGTCGACCGCCGGAATCTCGGAGACCATCCTCTGAAACTCCTTAAAATCCAACACATCACAACACCAGATTCAGTCAACGCAAGGAATAACACCCCAACACGCCGATTGAGCAGGAACCGAACATAAGACACATACCTCGACTGGCGGCTGCTCCTTGGAGTATGGGGGCACCATCCTCGCTCCCCTTGGGTTGTCTCGGGCATAGGTGATGGCCTTGATCTTGGCCCCCACGTCCTTCTCGGCGAGCTCTTCGGGGTGCAATCGGGTGGGATCATTCGGTCCCTCATACAACCACACGGGGTGGGCCTTGGCCTACAGCGGCTGGATCCATCGAGTGAGGAAGGTCTCCAGCAGATCCATACCGTTCACACCGGCGTTCACGACCCTGACCAGAGCGCTGGACAAGATACTGACCTCTGTTTTCTCCTCCTCCATCACGGAAAGAGACACAGGGGCTTGTACCCTCTCCGACGAGTACGACGGGAGGCCCGACTGACTACTGGCGCTGGGAACATCCCTACAGTAGTACCAAGTTCCCTGCCACCCCTTGACGGAGTCGGGAAAGCTCATCTTCGGGAAAAATCTCCCTCCCGGACTTGGATGCCTAGACCCTCGCATAGTTGGGTGACGTGGGTCTTCTCACCAGTCGGCGAGTCCTTCTTGACGGTCATCGACTGACAAGTGAAGACATGTTTGAAGAGCCCCCAATGGGGGTGACAGCCAAGGAAGTTTTCGCAAAGAGAGATGAAGGCCGAAAGGTAGATGATGGCATTGGGGGGTAGATTGTGGAGCTACGCACCGAAATAATCGAGCAACACTCAGTAGAACGGGTGGGGAGGCATGGAGAAGTCCCTCTCGACGTGGGTGACCAGCAAGACGTGCTCGTCCTCCTGCGGCACTAGCTCGACCTCTCCTGCGCTCGGGCGATGCCATCCATCATGTGGGATTAACCCCTCCGCCACGAGGTCCTCCATCCGCCGAGCCGAGATGCGCAATGGGATCCAATCCCCCGTCGCGCCTCCGCCCGCCGCGCCGAAGCCAGAAGAGGTGGCTTTCCCAGCCTTCTTCGCCTTCTCCGCCTGGGCTGTCGAGTCTCTCGCCATCGCGGTGGGATTTTTGCCATTCGGGTGGAGAGTAGAAGCGGAGGAGGCGGAGGAGAGAAAGGGGATTCGGTGGCCTAACCTCGGAATCACACCAGATCTACTCCATTGATCTCTGGATCAACGGTGCACGCAGCGAAGCGGTACGCAGGGAAATAGTGGCACGTGGAGGATTTGGTGCACGAAAATCAAGGAGTCACGCCCCCACTTTCCCCACTAACGCACGTTGTTACCGCTTCCACGTGCGCACGCACAAATTCAAATCTCGAAATTTCCGGGGCAAATCAATCCGATTGATTATCCACGATTCCTTTCATAAAGGATGCATGTCTCCATGGGGATCCGTGCACTCGGGCACATTAAACACCCGACTGAAGTCTTCTTCAGGATTGCTATGTGATGAGCTTGACGCCCCTCCGCGGGTTGACTTGGCCCTATCAGTAGGCTCCAAGGCGCATGACTCATAAACCTGGACTCGTAGAAGGCCTGCGCTGGCATTCCCCTGGGATAAGGAGTGGCATCTCTCCAGAGAGTTAGACCACGCACCGGTGTTGCCACTCGAATTATAATGGCATGCCCTCACTCGGGCCCAAAGTCTATCTCCTCTGAGAGACAAATCAATGTCGCTAGGTTTTTCTCGGTGATCAACATCACCGGTCATCTGGTAAACCTGTAGTCGAGAATTCGTTGTGTTTTCGTCCAAGGAACAACGAACCACGACTCGGAAACATATTCTGAGTGCTCCCGCATTACTCAGACTTAACCGATGGATCATCTCGTTTATCCTACGAAACCTCAACCGACTCGGGGGCTAATGATGAGGTCACCTATTACAGGTAGGGTGAAGAACCCATCATATGGGACCCACATGGGTAGGTCCCTGGACCATACCAGCATTCAGATGCATATTCCAGGAAGTCCACTCGGCCAACTCGACAGCACTCGGACGACCATCCGCCACTCGGCTGACGAACCATCACTCAGACCATGGAGGCGAGCAAGTGGATGGGAGCTGCAACGGTCGAGGAATCCTAAGTCATCCATTAAACAGAGTCAAGGCTCCCGTTACCTGTAACTGCCGTAGTAGAGGCTCATCACACCTATAACTGATGCATTCAGTGTCATTTAATGCCCAGGCGACATGGACGACATGGGGCTACAGCGCACTCCATATAAGCTGCACCCCCCTCCATAATCGGGCATGAGCAACCTTTGTAACCATACGCATCAAATCAAAGCAAGTCTCAGGGCACGAGACATAGGGCTATTACCTATGCCGAGAGGGGCATGAACTCATTAAACATCGAGTGTTACACCTGCACTGTAGCTAGGTTCTGCCCCTTATTCGTACCTGTAGTACTCATTGTCAGGATCGTAACCTCGACACCCGTCACGACCAAGCGAGCCAGGACTCCCACTATGCCTCCGACCTCTAGCACTAGAGCTGAGGGCATGTACGACCTCTCTGCTCTTAGCAATGAGGAGGAGGACGAAGAGTATGTGCCAGTTGCAATCCTTAATTCTTAATATATTGTCCTCGTTGACCTGATATGCCCTGTCTTGCTCTAATTTGACAGGGACACACAAACCTTGCTGGAAAGGATAGCTAAGAGGGTGAGTACCATAGTGGGGGATAAACCGACAACAAGCACAATGCCATATGATGACGTCTTGGTCATCAGCCCCCAGCATAAGGCCATTACTCACTTTCCACTGGCAAGAGTTGGCGTGGAAATCTCCATCTCTGAAAGTAGCAGGAATGTAGGAGGAGAGCGGCATGAGAAGAACGCATGGAAGCGGATCCTGTCGTGTCACCTCCATCAACCACAATTCCTGGAGAGAGCTCTCCGGCGAGGGACTCCACCGACGAGCCCATCCACATTGAAGAGGAGCCAGCAAGTGATGTTGTTGGCAACCATGCAACGGCAACCGATGTGGCCGCAGGAGGAGATATCCCCCCTCAACAGTCACATACGGGTAATTCACTTGCCCTCGAGCACTCCTGCTTCCTTCATCTTTTTTGTTTTCTTGAACTTGACCTTGAATTTCACCCTTTCCCTTCTTCCTTCCTTCAGATCCACCTTCAACCAATGAAATGGATGTTGATGCTACCACTGAGGGGGTCGCCAAGGACGCTGCTGTCTAGGCAAACACGATTGCCGCTAAGGAAGCCGCCAAGGTCATCGACGAAGAGGCCGCCAAGGATACGACTGAGGAAGGCAACAACGAGAGCACTGAGGCCACCAGTGGCACTTCTGCCCCGGGTGCACCAGGCGCTGGCTCGGCCATGAGGATGGTTACTGCTAGCAAGGAAGTTGCAGGTGACCACCCTTTGACATCCGAAGTGCCTCCGGCAAGAAAGTATTTGAAGATTGGCGACAACCTGTTCGCCAGCATCCCTGGGACATCAGGCATTGATGCACCCACTGAAGGAGAAACTTTTGATGATGAGGTCATCACTGCAGCTGGGCTTGAAGTCATTGATGAACCGCACGCCAGTGGTAGCGGATCCAAAGAGCAGCAACTCCTCAAGGCCATGAGCAAGAACTTCTAGAAGCTTCAAGCATACTATTGCGGTCGAACGGAGAGTTTGGATTCCATGGCAGCCATGATCGGCAAGGTAGGATAAGAGTTCCAGAAGCACATGGATGAAACACAAATCTGGTATGCGGAAAGCCTCCAAGACCTACAAAACAACCAAAGATATCTCGCGATTGAGTGGAAGAAGTTCATCTTAGAGAAGGCCGAGGCCGACAAGGCACAAGAAGAAGTCGCGCAAGGGATAGAGGCAGATGATGCCAAGATGAAGGAGCACAACATTGGTCTCGATGCTCCTGAAGAAGAACTTGCCTCTCGTGAGGCAGCCCTTGCCACCAAACTCCGCGACAAGGATGAAGAAGTCCAAGCCCTCCTTGCACAGCAGTCCCAGGAACTCGAGCGAAAGCACAACGAGGCGATCAAGGCTCAAGTTGCGGTCTGCGCCAGCAAAATTCAGGAGGCCATCAATGCTGCTGAAGCCATAGAGGCCATCAACAGACTGGAGGGCAAGGTGAAGAAACTCGAGGAAGAACTTGCCGTTAGCAAAAAGGAAGTCTCGGCGCTCAAAGAAGACAAGGAAAAGATAGCTCGCGCCTTGGTGGAGCTGCAGACCTCAATATCCGCCAAGAACCAAGAACTCACCAAGACCAAGGGTGTCATTGGTGATCACAAGCTGAAGTTGACCAATGATAACCGACAAGTATAGGGGATCGCAACAATTTTCAAGGGTAGAGTATTCAACCAAAATTTATTGGTTCGACACAAGGGGAGCCAAAGAATATTTTTAAGTATTAGCAGTTGAGTTTTCAATTCAACCGCACCTGGAGACTAAATATCTACAGCAGAGTGATCAGTAGCACAGTAGTATGATAGTTTCATAGCAGTAGCAGTGATAACAACAGTAACAGTAGTAGCAGTAATTTTGTAGCAGTTGTAACAGTAGTAAAAGCAGTATTAGTAACTTAGCAAGAACAATATGTGAAAAACTCGTAGGCATTGGATCGGTGATAACGTTGGATAATATTCATCGTATAACTATCATAACCTAGGGTGACACAGAACTAGCTCTAGTTCATCAATATAATGTAGGCATGTATTCCGTAAATAGTCATACGTGCTTATGGAAAAGAACTTGCATGCCATCTTTTGTCCTACTCTCCTGTGGCAGCAGGGTCCATAAGGAAACTAAGGGATATTAAGGCCTCCTTTTAATAGAGAACCAGAACAAAGCATTAACACATAGTGAATACATGAACTCCTCAAATTACGTAATCACCGGAAAGAATCCCAATTATTGTAACTTTGGGGTATGCGGATCATAACACTTAATAGGTGCATACAACTTGCATGGTAGGATCAAGAACACAAATATATTGGTGAAAACATAAATTGTTCAGATCTTAAATCATGGCACTCGGGCCCTAGTGACAAGCATTAAGCATAGCAAAGTTATAGCAACATCAATCTTAGAACATAGTGGATACTAGGGATCAAGCCCTAACAAAACTAACTTGATTACATGATGAATCTCATCCAACCCATCACCGTCCAGCAAGCCTACGAAGGAATTACTCACTCCCGGTGGTGAGCATCACGAAATTGGTGATGGAGGATGGTTGATGATGACGAAGACGGAAGATCCCCCTCTCCGGAGCCACGAACAGGCTCCAGATCTGGCCTCCCGATGAAGAACAGGAGGTGGCGGCGGCTCCGTATCACAGAACACGATGAAACTTCCTCCCTATTTTTTTCCTCTGAAAATAGGAATTTATAGGATCAAGATTAGGGTCAGCGGAGCCTCGTGGGCCCCAGTACCCAACAGGGCGCTAGAGGGTGTGGCGCGCCCTGGTGCCTAGTGGGCAGTTGGGGCCCCCCTCCAGTGGGTCTTGGTTCCAGTATTTTTCTTTTATTCCAAAATAATTCTCCAAAAAGTTTCATTCGATTCCGAGAACTTTTATTTCTTAACAAAAGCAACACCATGGTAGTTCTGCTGAAAAAAGCATCAGTCTAGGTTAGTTTCATTCAAATCATGCAAATTAGAGTCCAAAACAAGAGCAAAAGCGTTTGGAAAATTAGATACAACGGAGACGTATCAACTCCCCCAAGCTTAACCCATTGCTTGTCCTCAAGCAATTCAGTTGATAAACTGAAAGTGATAAAGAAAAACTTTTACGAACTCTTTTGTTCTTGTGTCCATATGTATGCTTAAATAATACCCAGGTTTTCAGCAAAGGTCATGAATAACCATGCAAATGGTAACTATTAGAAATTATATTCACTCGTATCAATGCCATAATCAACTAGCGAGCAATAATAAAATATTTCAAATGCCAACACTTTGTCAAAACAATCATGATATAATATGACAATAATGATATCTCGCTAGCCCTTTCTGAGACCGCATAACATAAATGTAGAGCACCTCCAAAGTTCAAGTAGCAACTAAACATTGTAATTCATGGTAGAAGAGATCCAGTCATGATGCACAAAACATTAACTATACACAATGCATGAGGATGACAATAGAGCTCTCAGGACTGGTGCTTATTTGAGAAGGTGATGACTCAACAATAAAAGTAAAATAACATAAAAAATAAATAGATAGGCCCTTCGCAGAGGGAAGCAGGGATTTGCTGAGGTACCAGAGCTCAAAGCTTAAATCAGAGATAAAATATAATTTTGGGAGGTATACCTTTTTGGTCAACATTACGACCAAGAGTTTTCAATATCTTCATTGCTAAACAAATTGGCTACGGTTCCCAAGCGGTAAAAGTAAATTTTACTCCCCCTCCACAAACACAAGCCATGGCTAGCCGAATCCTCGGGTGCCCTCCATACCAACAATTGTCCGGGGGAGTTTTGTTTAATTATTTGCAATTTTTGATCATGGGACTGGGCATCCCGATTACCAGCCCCTCTCGTGCTAGGACGAGTGAATAAACACTCATCATGAGAATAATCATCTTAGCATGGAAGATACTAACCACCCCCTGCCGCTCCATGAGCGGTACGGGCACCCAAAACGGATGTTCATTTGAAATTTTAGAGGCGGCACATGCAAATTTACTTAAAACCGCAGGGTAATACTGCATATAGGTAGATATAGTGGACTCATATGGAATAACTTTGGTTTAAGGATTTCGATGCACAAGCAGTATTCCCGCTTAGTACAGGCGAAGGCTAGCAATTAGGTTGAGAAGCGACTAGCTAGAGAGCGAAAACGGTCATGAACATGCATTGTGAATAATTAACATTGAATACTAGCATGAGTAGGATATAAACACCATGAACATAAATATCGTGGAGGCTATGTTGGTTTTGAATCAACTACATGTGTGAACATGTGCCAAGTCAAGCCACTCGAAACATTCAGAGGAGGATACCATATCATCATAATACATCAGAACTATTTTAATGCATGTTGGCATCTAAAATAAATCATTATCCACTCCTAGCTACTTAAGCATGGCATGAGCAACTATAATCTCTAATTGTCATCATAAACATGTTTAATCATAATATGTGAATCATGGATACTGAGTTAAACATGTTTACAAAAACAAAAACAAGTTGAGGTCATACCCGCCTTTCCTTGCCCCAGTCACTTCATCATATATCATCATTATTGCCTTTCACTTGCATGACTGAATGATAGGAAAATAATAAATAGTGCAAGAGTGCCATGGACTAAGCTGGAATCTGCAAACATTTTACTCAAAGGAGAAGACTAAATAATATAGGCTCTTTGTTAGATCAACAATAATGCAAATGAGAGCCACTCAACATTTTCATCGTGGTCTTCTCCTTAGTACGACTCAACAGAAGAAAATAATTTTAGAGAAACACACTGAAATATTTTTGGAGTTTTTTGTTTTTCTTGTAGAAAGCAAATTAACAAAGGGAAACAAAAATGAGAAAAACTATTCACACTGGAAAGCTCCTAACAAGTAAAAGAAGAACAAGAAATCTTTTCTTTTAATGCTGCAACTAAATTAAACTAGAAAGAAAAGCCGAAAAGAAGCGAGAAATATTTTTGGAATTTCTTAAAGTTTTTCAAACACACAAGAAGAAAGCGAGAAAATAAATATAACATGGATAATATAATGAAAGTGGATGAACACCGACGACTAGAATGAAATGTGTGAACATGAATGTAATGTCGGTGAGAAATACGTACACCCCCAAGCTTAGGCTTTCGCTTAACTTCGTAATCACCATCCCTGGTTTGGGCAATAGTCAAAATGATAGCTTGTGGAGGCTCTAGGTGCGGCCTCCTCAGCCGGACGGGCAGCTTCCACTGCTGCGATGTACTCACGTGCCTCTCTCTCTCTCTCATAAATGTAATCCTTCCTTTAACCTGGTAATCAAAGAGAGTAGGCACCGGCAAAATAACAGGTATGATAGGTTTTTTATTAAACATCAAGTTATAGTTGTAATTCATGGACCCATACTTAAAGAACTTATGACGCTGCATCACATCAAAGTCCAAATATCAAGTGGGTAAAACAGGATCATTAGGCAAAGGTGAAACTCTTAGCCTTGCAGCTAAGCGGGAGGCATAAATTCCTCCGTATAAATGACCACTGTCAGCATTACATTGCAGCCTCAGTGCAACAATTGCTCCAAGATTATATCATTTAGTGCCCGTTAAAGCAGTGTGTATAACGCTCAAATCTGGGGCAGAAAGTGTGCTAAAGTCTTGTTTTCCTATGACGCATTTGCCATTAAAAAGTGCAAAGTAACAGATGGAGGGAAATTGTATACTTTTTATTCTAGCGTGTGCAACTCCCCTATCCTCACCACAACACAGGCTGCTTAGGAACATTTCATACTTATATTTTGGTGGTTCATCTAACGAGCCCCAATATGGAATTTTGCATGCATCACATAATTCTTCTAAGGGAATGCTATAGGTTCTATTACAAAGAAAAATGAGACTCTAGAATCACAAGAATGAAACTTAAACTCTTTGGTGAACGATTCAGTAAGGTTGTAGTGCTGAGTACACTTATCTGCGATGAAGGGGGCGAGCTCAGTGTTGTGAACATACTGATCAAATTCTTCTTTAATGCATGCACCTATCATAAACTCGTCACTTGGCCATAGGTACGATCTGGTGTCGGTATCCCGAACCGAACTTGCCCTTGATTCAACATAGCCCTATCTTATCGAGCTTCCACTCGACGATGCCTCCGAGCACCTCCGCCTCAAAGAACTCTTCCTAAAGAGGTGCATTTTATCTGCGAACAATTTCTGAAATTTTTGGGTCACCAAATGATATCAATAAAACTTCACAAGATTGATAACAACTACTCATATGGATGTCTAGAGGCTATATCAAGCATTCAACCTACTTGGAACTCATGGAATTCAACATGCAAGCTCATTTTCAGCAGCACCTCAAGTAGCTAATTACTCAAAATATAAGCCACCAAAGCAAAAACTAATTGGAGCAATGGAGGAGTCACATACTAAGCAGCAATCCCCCAAAACATTTTCGGAAACGGAGCTCCGAGCAAAGAGATCAAAATTTGTGGGTTTGACAACAAGAACACGAGGGAGAGAGAGAGCTACAAAGATTTTTTTCTGGAGGTAGGTGACGAAGTGAGCTAAAGAAGTGAGTGAGGGGGTGCTTGTGGGGCCCACTACCCACTAGGGCGCCAGGTGGGTGTGGCGCGCCCTGGTGCCTAGTGGGCACCTGGGGCACCCCCCTGAAGTGTATTTGGTACTAGAAATTCTCATATATTCAGAAAAAAAATTGTATTAAAATTTCAGGTCATTCTGAGCACTTTTATTTTTGAGCCATTTTTATTGCACGGATAAATCAGAAAACAGGATAAACATGGAATTTTATTGCATTTAACTAAAAATAACAGAAAACAAAAGGTAGGGACAGAAGGTTATGCTTACTAAATTCATCGACTAGATGCCTCTCGAAAGTACTCCATTAATAAGGTTGATCAAGTCTTATTAACAACCACTTCCGATTAGCATGAACCCAAAGAATTTTTGGAAAACACTAAGTTACCTCAACGGGAATATGCATATCCCCAACAATAAGTATTTCATATTTCTTTTTGGCAGTAGGAAGGGGAAGTTGAAAGCCTCCAATAGTAATTGTCGGAGCCTTTTCAATAACATTAATACCATTCACTTGAAATTGTTTCTTCAGAAAGTGCACCGTATGCTCATTACCATTGATATGAAAAGTGATATTGCTTTTGTTGCTATCAATAACAGCCCCTGCAGTATTAAAAAATGGTCTACCAAGGATACTCGACATGTTGTCGTCCTCGGGCATCTCAAGTATAACAAAGTCTTTAAAGATAGTAACATTTGCAACTACAACAGGCACATCCTCACAAATACTGATAGGTATGGCTGTTGATTTGTCAGCCATTTGCAATGATATTTCAGTAGGTGTGAGTTTATTCAAATCAGGTCTTTTGTATAAAGAGAAAGGCATAACACTAACACCAGCTCCTAAATCACATAAAGCAGTTTTGACATAGTTTCTTTTGATAGAGCATGGTATAGTTGGTATTCATCCTTAAAAGAATAATTAGCAAGCATGGTGGAGATTTCAGCTTCAGGCATTTTTCTTTTATTAGTGACAATATCTTTCATATATTTAGCATAAGGGCCATCTTTAAAATATAAGTCAAACGAGTACGCAAAAAAACTGGCCTAAGCATTTCAGCAAAGCGTTCGTATTCTTCCTCGTCCTTTTTCTTAGATGGTTTAGGTGGAAAGGGCATGGGTTTCCGAACCCATGGTTCTCTTTTTTACCATGCTTTCTAGCAACAAAGTCTCCTTTATCATAACATTTATTTTTAGCAGGTGGGTTATCACGATCAACATCAGGTTCTGTTTGAACATCATTATCTGGTTCACTGGTACAGCGAGGTGCTATACAAACGGTTTTTAACCCCTTTTCCAGATGGCATTTTGAACCGTCGCCAAGTGAGTGTGTGCGATGGGGGTCCTTCCCTCACAACCCAAAAACCGTCGGGGATAGGGAGCCTTGATGCATACGGTTGTCCCTATAAAACTATTTCTGATATCTCGAATATCCCAAATGCTCCATCCTTGCGACTCGTTTGTGCTCGCATTGCCATTGCAGTCGGTACTCTATGATGCTACGTTTACAATGCGCGGCCCATCACAAATAGTTCACGATTATAGAACATGTATGACAAGCAGACAATCACACACATTCACTTTTCCCGAACCGTATGCGATAACTAATTAAGAAGATTAGCTAATCATCGTATGCGTGTCGGATAGGATTACAAAACGTCGGACCGTTGTAACATCGTCGTACATGATAACTATCGCACACGCTATTCTGTGGTGCAACGTTAACGATGCGTACCACATCAGAAATAGTTCATGATTGCAAATCGTGTATGATAAGGCAACTATCACAAATGTTTAGTTTGCCCGCACCGTTTGTGATATTGTCTGGCATCACACACGCTTTGCAAATGGCAACTGTGTGCATGCTCGCACACGTTTCCTCTCTGTGAACCGTGTCGGATTATGGTGTATATCACAAATGTTTGTGTTTTACCGACCGTGTGCGCCGTAACGACTTGCAGAGCAAAATTTCACCGTAATTTAATTGTTGTTATTTAAAATTGTACCGGATTTGAATTTGAAAGTATGCTATAGCTTTATTCATATCCATCAGGTTCAAACAACCAATGCATTATTCGATTAAAAGGTACATATGTTCAAGAATTACATAAGCACCAAATAAAGAATGATGAACCATAGTTGTATACTTGTACTATTAAAGACAGTAAAGAAAGAGGGAAATACATTCTGGTTGCTGAACAAGGTGACGTGGAATGCCCATATTGTGCCCTCCCCCATGCAGACGGCACGCACGACTCTAGTCCAACCCCTTGTGATGGCCGACCGCCCATCCTTCACTGTCTTCATGAACACATCTAGATAGTCATCGTGTTCTGGTAGAATACTTTAACCTTTGCATGCCCACCAATCATGTAGTTTGAGAGGTAATGAGTAAACTGCTTTGGGAACCACTGCAAAGGAAAAAGATTCAGACATTATCATATAACACAACTCATTATAGGCAGTAAAAAGAAGGCTGCAGAGTTCTTACTTACCATCCTGCAGTTCGCTGTTGTCTTGGATAAAGTGTAAATAAATAGTTTAATTGCCATGTTTTGACCCATTTCACTAACAATCTTTATCAGCTTCCTCACTTGATGGTGGTTCATCAATATCTCATTGCCCCATACACAGAAAGGGTCGAAGCGCGGATCTTTACCAATGACATATGTACCTAAAAGCACCAAGTTAATATTAGAAGCTAAACAGCAATTGCACAATGATGTAGTACAACACTCCCTCCGTCCCATTATATAATATCTTATAACATCCAATATACTCACATATTGGATGAATTAACATCTTATACTATGGGCCGGAGGGAGTTTATCGCATTTTTACAAATTATCAGATGATTAACTGCTGTTGTTGTTGTTGTTGCTGCTGCTACTGCTGCTTTCATACGTATATCTAGACATCATCAGAACATTAAGGTAACACTCTTCCTTGTTGCTATGTAGCCTAGGATTGCATATTTAGACATTCAGTACAGTGCATGTTGCTATGTAGCCTCAGATATATTACATATGGCCCTAGTTAACCTAACGATAAATGGGTTACAAATATATTCAGTTAAAAGTCCGATTCATCAATTAGTCCATTATCAGCCCCCGGCCTATATGGTATGAGCTACCGATATCCTGAACAGTGAATATATATAAGCCATGGGATGAAACTAACCTCGATGGAAAACAACAGTCGTTCCCAAAATTGTCCTGTGTAAGTACATCGAGAGGCATGTTAAGCACAACAGGCTAAACATCAACCAAATATATTCATGGCAGACAAAATAATCTCCAAAAGATAGCTTCAGTGTGCAGGTTTAAGGATGCTAGTTAAGCAAAATAAGTGGAAAGGTGTGTTAACTACGACAGGCCTAACATTTAACAACAAGCAAATATAGTCATTCAAACTGGTATTGTGCCAGTCAAAGTACACTAGTTATTGTTAAATAAAAATGGAAAGGTGTGTTAACTACAACATGCTTAACAGCAACCAAATGTAGTCATTCATAATGGTATTGTTGAAACTGGTATTGATGAAATTGAACTGCATAGTTCATACTTGCACATATAGAACATCACGTTGTGAATAAATGGAATAAACAAGGCATATTACAAACAACCAAAGATAACATTTGAAACTGGACATATGCTAACTACAAACAACCAACAAACTTTAAAAGAGGCATATGCTAGCTATAACAGGCTTAACAACAAGCAAATATATGTATTCCTATCGGTATGTTTAAAACTGGTATTGATGAAAATGTACTGCATAGTAAATAGTTGCACATATAGAGCATCACATTGTGAACAACTGAAATAAACAAGGCATACTGCAAACAACCAAATATAGCAATTAAAACTGGACATATTCTCACTACACTACAAAAGGGACTCGACAAAACAAATCATGGGTTCCCCCTGTGAAGAGGCACGTCAAAACAAATCATGGGTTTCCTCAATTGTCACAGATGGGCTCGTTCCCGTGGGAAGAGCATGGACCCTGGGTGTGCTCCATGTTATCGCAGATGGGCTCCTTCCCCTTGGAAGAGCACGGCTATAGGGTGCCCTCCCTGATGTCGCAGATGTGCTCTTTCCCCTTCGAAGAGCCGGAGAGGGTGCCCTCCTTGTGGTTGCCGTCGATGAGGTCTGACTTGGCAGCTGTGGATCCCAAGCCAGCGTCGCAGAACGTGTCCTTTAGAAATGACAAAAGGGTCTCGATGGCAATGTAGGACAGCAAATTCTCGATAGCAAGCCAGAGGAGATCATTGGTGAGGCCATGGATGAGATCAACAGCGGTTGAACCCGAGGGGTTGGCGGTGGGCCACTTAACCTGTGACGTAGCCCGCATCAGGCCATCGCTGTTGATGACCTCGATGTCGTAGCCGGCGTCCGTGACATACCCACATACTCTAGCCCGCTGATTGAGAGCCTGTGGCCAGTAATGGTCGTCAGCTTCCTCGGCGGCCACCTCGGCGACGTCGGGCGAAGAGGCCATGATACACCTCTTTTGGGACATTCGCTCCTCGAGCTCCATGGGAAGCGTAGTGGGGCTTAGGCTGCGATGCTTTGGAGTGGGGGATGCGGATCTGTGGGAAAGGGGGCATTTGGCAGGCGTTATCTAAGAAACTCAGGGTGGCCTGGGTATGGAGATCGGTGGGTAAGCTGCACGGGCAAACCGGCAGATGTTGACAATGGAGGCCTTGCGGCGACGGCGGCGACCTTTATAGGGTTTCGAGCGAGGGAGAGGTCGAGGTGGTGGGGTGTGTGTGTGCGCACGCGCACGCCCGAGGAGTTTTTGGGGTATGTGTGTGGAGGGGGTGTTTGAGGAAATGACGCGGCTACTGAAAATTTTACTACGTGGGAGTAAATTGCCGGGGCTATTGAAAATTTGGATGATGCATTGCACATGGTCCTGGAATAACAACCGTGTGTTATGAAAAAGGAAAACCCACAAGCCGGGCAGATATTTTTGAGGGATGCAGGCAGGAGCGGGAACAACAAACATCACACATGGTCGAAACATAATAACCGTGTCTTATCAAACAGAAAAACCCTGCAGCTGGGTAGATATTTTTGAGAGGGGAAGCCTCGTGGAGCCCAATGTACTGTGCTGATGTGCATGACAGTGGCACCGGCGTGGCACACGGTTAGTGTGAGTGAACCGTGTCTGTTGTGTCATCCGACTTGTCTAATGTTCATAAATTTGCCGAAAATGACGCGGGAAAGGGTCAGAACACGAACACACTTGCATGTGACCAAATATATGTATGAAAAGGGTGGTTTGATGTTCAAATACCAAATGCACAACTTCGATGTAGCACCTATCTCACAAAGCGCACGGTATAGCTTGCCCCCCTTCGTGTCGGCAGGAGGGGAATCCTAAGCTATGAACGCATGCCCGCCCCCATGGAGGTTCACCTAGCAAAGTGCGAAGTAGTAGTCCCCACCCCATCAAACACACACACGCACACACACTTTCAGTCGGCGAGAGAGGGCATCTCACCAAGATGTATCGTAAAACAGACCAAGAATAATCTACCTTGGTCGTACAACCTCTCTCTTGTTATTGGTCAAAGTGATGGACGTCTATGCGACCCCAGAGATGGGCTAGCTCGCTAATAATCACGCAAGTAGCAAGTCCCTGAAGACAATCACTGCCTGCATATGTCCCAAACATATGTATGGAGTGTTGATGTTTGAATAAACAATGGAACAACTTTGTTGTGGCACCGTGCTTTGGAACCAAAAATCCCCACACGAAGCGAGGGTTAGTTGACGACGCATTGTATATATGTATGTAACACCACACTTCGAGCCGATGACGGGGATTCATGCAGGCATGCATAGTATGCGCTAAAACTTAGGTCTGAATCTCACCATGACCTACTATGATAACACAAACCAAAGGAAGAATCCACCATGGTAACCTATGTTGTTGTCAGTCAAAGTGATCATGGATGTCCACGCGGCCCATGAATATATAGACTTGTCCCCGATAACCACGTGACGGAGTGTACCATTCGAAGAAAACCACTACATGCATATGTATGTATGGAGGTGATGCGTGCATGCATGTTTGAATACCATTCACAACATTGATGTGCCGCGTGTGTCAAAAATCGTACAGTCCCCACACAGAGCGAGATCGGTACATTACGTGTCGTGGTACTGCCCACTTCGACTCGATGGGAGGGATTCAGGCGTACACATGCATGTGTGCTCAAACTATATCATCTCATCCCAGAGCATGACCTATATACCGTAATACAAACCAAAAAATAATCCCCTCCTAAGTCAAATTAACCTCTCTTGTTGTCGAGCAAAGTAGTGATGGACCAAGCAGGCCCATAAATAGAAAGCATTGATATCGTTGATAACCGCGTGAGTGGTTGCCAGAGGACAACCACCATCGCTTTGCATGTGGGCCAAACATATTTATGGAGAGATGTGTGTGGTTGTGATGTTTGAATACCCAAAATGCACAACTTTGATGTGGCACATGCCTCAAAAATCGTAAAGTCCCCACACAGAGCGAGGTTCATGAAGCGTACTACATATGTTGGTCCCCTTCCCCCTCTTCGACGCATACTATATGCACCTACCGTAATACAAACCAAAAAGAATCCTCCTTGGTGAAATTAATTAATCTCTCCTGATGTAGGTCAAAGTGATGCATGCATCGACGACGACCTCGCGGGCCCACAGATGGAAGCGTCACACATGAGTGTCCTAGGATAACCACCACCTGCATGCATGTGGCCCAAAGAGGTGTTGTGTGATGTTTGAATAGCCAATGCACAACTTTGATGTGGCACGTGCCTCGGATACCGAAAAGTCCCGACACTAAATGAGGTGTGTTCACGGACGCATACATACTACATATGCTGGTCCCCTTCCACCTCTTTGACGCGTACTATATACTCCCACCATAACACAAACAAAAAAGAATCAACCTTGCTGGTCAAATTAACCGCTCTGCCGGCTATTGGTCGAAGTGATGGATGACGACCTCGCGGGCCCACAGAAAGCGTCACACACGAGTGAGCATCGTGTAGGACAACCACCGACTGCATGTGGCCAAAACATGTATGTATGAAAGGGTTGTGTAATGTTTTAAATAATGAATTCACGACTTTGATGTGGCACCTACCTCACAAAATGGCCAACCCACACGGTGGCTCACGACTCGTAGTGTACTGCCAGCCCCCCCCACCCCAGACGCGCAGACACACACACACCGCACATCCACCGCAACTACGATGCATGTTAAATTTTCCCGCGTTGAACATATGTTACAAAGGAGGGACGTTTTAATTTTGAAAAAAACCCAGAGATCATTAAGACGTTTTAGAACATTGATTGATTTTCTAGGGGTATAATGTGCAAAAATCAAATTTGAGCTACATGCACATGTGATAGTGCACCTAAATGGATTGGAAAAACACATGTGTCTCACTGGGTGCATGTTTACTCCCCGTGCAAGAAATTTCAAACAGTGAGAATCTTGATTTTTAAAATCTAGTACATCCAAAACTTATTTAAAATTCATGAAACTTATCGTGTTGTCATATGGACACCAATACACAGTGGTATTGTACTTTTGTTGTCAAATTTGAGACAGGTTTTGATGTAATCTTTATCTTCTCACAAATGGAAGATTATTAATAATTGGGCACCAATATCGCAAACAGATTATTTATTCGAACCGTGGGCGTTAGACCAACAATGGATACGTGTCATGCTTCGGTTAAGCAAAATAAAGCGGCATCATTAATCATCAAAATAGAAAAACAATATACGTGCCACCACGCGACGCGTGTGCTGTGCGAGCAGGCGTGAGTTGATGGTACGCATGCGAGCAGTCCACCGCGCAGGCAGACTGGGAGGCGTGCGTGCAGGTGTGTGAATTGACAGGAGGCATGCTTGCTGCACAGTGTCATCAGGAGGCGTGCGAGTAGCTGTATGAAATAATGGTAGGCATGCCAGCAGTCTGGTGCGCAGGCTCACCGGGTGGCGAGCCAGCGGTTTGATCGCCGCCCGCCTCTCTCCCACTACTCCATATTAATGGCGCGCCCGAGCGGTGGCACCCCCCATCCTCGCCACACACACAATCCTCTCTCTCCGCCTACATCCTCGACGCCGCTCTCAGTCCTCAAAGCCGTCAGTGTATGAGGATGCCGCCGAAGTGCCCCATCGGAGGGAGTGGCGACGCCGGGGCTACTGAACCACCAGAGCATAGCATGAAGATGGAGACATAGGTTGCCGTCGCCGCTGACGAGGTATCACTGCACCTTGACATCATCGACGGCATCGTGCTTCCACAGCTGGATCCGGAGGTCCACACTAACTCCGGCGACGACTCGGGCGACGACTCGGGCGACGACTCTGACAACGACGGAGAATCGGTTAGTCATCTATACCTATTTATGTGTCAAATACATCCTAGGGTTTCTCTGGTTACTCCTGCCTCCCCTTTTTGGAATAGAAATCCTATGGTTATGTTCTCTCAATCCATGAAATCTGAGTAAGTTTTGTTAGATCCGTGTAGTGTATTGATTGTTTGAGTGGTATAAATGATAAGTGATTAGTTGTTTCATCTGTGCAAATGATTTCTGCTAATAATCTGACTAGGGTTAGTGTTCGTGCTAATAATTCCTAGCCAGGTCTTGACAATTGATTTTGAATGACCTACATATATGTTTGTGCCATTTTTTTTCAAGATTGGTCTGTACATAGACGATTGTGCTTAAAAATTGAACCATAATATCTGGATATGTCTAAAAAAAGACATAAATTCCTAATCCTACTTTATAGCATGTAAACATTGATTTGATGCCAAATTTTGGAAACTACCAAATGTTCGCTAGAGATTAGTTTGTATTCCAAATTTGACGCCAGATTTTTTTACTATATGTATAGGTGCTATCTGACGATGTCGACAACGAGGATGAAAATGGCCAGAGGAGGTACAAGAGGCAAATCCTCAGGGAGCTTTATGTGGGAATGCATAACAAGCATATTAGGACCTGGAACGGGGGCTATCGATGCCCATTCTGCAACCAAAAGCTTCATGACGCGTATCAAAGTGTTCTGGCGCATGCAAGAGGACGAGTCGTTGGCTCCTTCAGCCAGAAGTATTCTCACAGGGTGGCGCACGTCGCGTACGCTGAGTACGTGGAGAAGCTTCACGACCATGCCGGCAGATGAGATGAGATGTGGGATTGAACTATGTATGGCTATGTAGTGTCTTAATTATCAATGTGCTTGAGTATGCTTAATGGCGGTTGAACTATGCTTGTGTACGACTTATTATCTATGCCCGAGTATGTTTAATCTATGATTACTTATGTCTAAATGTGGGATATGGATGCACTCAGTTCGGTTGATGGAATTTTATGCATATTAGGGTGAATGTTTAGCGTGGGTAAAACTTCCAGATTCAACCGACGAAGGAAAAGTGGAACCACCCTGAAACATGGTTATTTTCCCAAATTGAAACAGTGTGCAATGACTTCCATTTTCCCAGTTACGTCAATCACACACGGTTGGCTCTAGCAAACCGTTGCCTCCAAAACACTTTGTGGGACAGAAAACCCTCACCACCCAATTCAAAAAGGAAAAAAGAAAACCCTCACCATCCCCACGTCACAAAAACCCTCACCCCGCCCGCCACCCCCTCCGGTCCCCATTCACACCTGCACAAGCTCGTCCGCGACTCTGCATGGCACCGCCTATCGCCGCGGCAACCACTTAGCTCAACGCCCGTCGCCACCGCCAGGCTGCCGGCAAACCCCGCCGCATTTTGCCACTTCCGCTTGCCGCCGCCTATCGCCATCGACTTTCTCGATGCTGCTCGCTGTCGACCCAGCTCTGCCCGATTGGGGAATCCGCCATATTGAGGGATTTCTCTCATGGACAACAAGGTAACTAATTTAATGAGATATTCTCTCATCTCTTGTCCCAGTTCATCTGCCTCCTTTAATCACCAGGCCGAAATTGCCATGAATTCATTTTTATTCGAGCTGATTTGAGGGTTTTCTTTCATTCATAGAGTGTATAGTGCGTGGACACATCAGGACTTTGCGGCCTCGGCCAGGCATCTATGGAGTTCCATCTCACCGTACCAGATGACTTGAAGATGAGCGCGGTATGTTCAATCTCACCTTACATCGGTTGGCATGGCCTACTTTCCTGAACATATACTATGTATTGCTACATTTGGATAAAATGTGCCACATGCAGTATATACGTCAAAGGGGATTTCCCCCCCTCTTCTTTCTATATTAGGCAAATTAATAATGTATTGTCTTTCGATTACTCTCATATTTCCATGACATCGTGGTTACCCTATCTGTTTAATTATAGATTTTTGTCCTTTGATTTCAACTGTTGTACAGTTCTTTCAATTTCGCCCATATTTGCATGTTACCATATTCTTTAACAATCCTACCATTTTCTGCAACACGTCCCTTGCTATGCAACAGCATCTATAGTACACAATCTTGCCCTTTACATAAATCAAGACAACAGGGATGTCATATTGAACAGAAACCATGGATTTACAATCGTTGCTTCTGTAAGACTTGATGAATGTGGTCACTCCTTTTTGTCATGGGCCTTTGGACAGAAATTTCTAAGTTTTATGTACTTAAAGCTGGCACTAAAATTGCACTGCACTTAAAAGAGCCTGGTCATGAGATATATGCTAACTTCCCCGACGATATCATCTGTCCAGACTTTGTTCGAAGTAAGTGTTCTTTTCAAGTATCTGCATGTTGACTTACCCAACAATATCAAAGGAATTGTGTAGTATTTAAGCAACCAATTGTTATACCATTTTCTTACTCTATTCCTACCTACTAACTTGTAGTTACCAATACACTTTTCTTTTGCCCTGTTTTAACTAAATATTCCCTGTACTCCCACTTCTATCAGAAAGCGCTACTGACGAGGAGACTCCGGAGGTGGAGAACAGGGCTGCCAACAAGCGGAGGCGGGTCGAGCAAGAACCGCAAGTGACTCCAGCAGGCCTAGACTTCATCAGCAGCCTCCCCGATGATATGTTGATAGTCATCATCTCCCTCCTCCCCATCAAATATGGGGTGCAGACAACCGTCCTTTCCCGGCGGTGGCGCCCCCTATGGCACTCCACCCCTCTCGACGTCATTGACACCCACGAGCTCTGCCATGTCTATCGCAAAAGCTTGGATGCGTTCTTCCAGATCCTCGGCAATCACCATGGCCCAACTAGAGGCCTTAGCATGGGCAAGTTCCGTTCCAACGGCAAGGACCGAGCCAAGATTGACGAGTGGTTTCGATCCCCCGCCGTAGATCAGCTCGAGTAGCTCACTTTTAATGATGAGCATATGGGCTCGCTGCCAACATCCACGCTCCGCCTTGCGCACATGCTGCGCGTCGCCAAGTTAATGAACTGCCATCTCCCCCTTAATGACGCGTCCTCTCTTATTCTACCACGACTGAAGCACCTCGAGCTCATCGCCGTCTGCCTCCCAAACGGTGACATGGAGTGCCTACTCAGCGGCTCTACTGCACTCGAGTACCTTCGTCTTCAGGCGATCAATGGGTTGAGTAGCTTCCACATCACCTCCATGGCTCTCCGGACTATTTATGTGTGTTGCTGGTGCTACAACAAGACATCACAAAATGTGTACCATGGTATGGTCATTGAGGACACACCTTCACTTGAGAGATTACTTGTAGTTGATCAAGAAGGTCCAACAAGAATCAATGTCAATTCTACGCCGAAATTGACACTGGTGGGCTACTCGTCTGACAAATACTCCGAACTTGTTATTGGATCCACACCCGTTCAGGTACAACAGTTGCCTTCTACCTCTCCTTCTTGAAATTAACATTATTTCTAATTTTGAAGATGTATGTTCGTTTTTCATCCAGAAAATGATTCTGACAAGCTTGACCCTGAATCTACGCATAGTGAAGGTCCTGGCACTAGAATCTATCGGCCCCAACCTGGACCAAGTTGTCAATTTCCTAAGATGCTTTTCGTGCCTGGAGAAGCTATATATCGAGGTGATGTTCATTTCCTGTTAAATGTTAACCATAAGGGAGTTCAATTTTTGACACCTTTTCCCAAGTTTACAATGACAATGTACTATGATTTCTGAAGGAATTTTGGAGGATTTCAGTACATACATGTTCCCCCCCCCCCCATATTGGTTGCTTGATCCATATGGTTACAATCCATAAGCATTTCTCCTTTGGATTCATTTGTACTAGTTTTCTTAGGGAATTTTTCATCCACTCCAACCTCTTGTGAAGAAGGTTACATTTTTCTAGATTGTAATCAAATGCCCATGTTAATCATGTCGGATCGAAGATGGCACGTTAGTGCATTTTACAAATCCTGCAAACCAAATGGGCATGTAGTAGTGTTCGAAACTGCATGTAGGCACTAACACATTTTCTTCTTTTGCAGATAAGATTTGGCCCGGTGGTGGATAATGTGATACAATATAATAATCACATCGAATGCCTAGATCTGCATCTCTCAAAAATTACTTTGAACTCATACCGAGGGACCTTACCAGAGATTATATTCGCCAAGTTCTTTGTTGTCAGAGCAACGGTGCTGAAGGTAATGAGGTTTTCCCTACATTTATTTCGCAAAAAAATGAATGGTTTGTTGATCAGTGCCAGTGGCTGCGGCAGAATGGAAAGGCTCCAAAAAAGTTGGATTTCATTTTGGAACTTCAGATGACAGAGTAATCGAAAGTCATTGTGTCAACCTCATACATGACTTCTCACTGGCTGATCCCTTTGCAAAAATGATGAGGTTCCGAAACCAGCCTTACAAGTGGTAATATTAGTTTGAACCTCTCTTATATCCATGTTCAGCGGATCAGCGCGAGCGTTTGCAGCTGAATGAGCTGAATTTCATTTCTAATATCAGTTTGAACCTTGTAATCTTTGAATTTCAGCCATATAACTCTGGAATTTGAACCTTGTAATATTTTGAGCTTTTGTGGTACAATCGTTGAAATGGCATCGTATGAGACTCGTATATTGGTAGTACTATTTTGACCTTAATATGCAATGGACTTAGATTTTATTAACCATTCTCGAATGTGTTTCCCTTGTCGATCTCATCGGAAACGATCTGTATAGCTAACTCGACTGTGATCTTCAACATTATTGCACACAGTTGGTTTCTTCAACCATGTGCCCTGTAGAGCGCAGAATTAATTATTGCACTCGAGTGTCCATCATCACCCTTCTGTGTAGCTTTGACCTCATCAGCCACGGGTAAACTTATGATCAAAGTCATTCCACCCACTTCATTTTTACAAAGCTTTTTGCAAATAAACGCCCATGATTTGCCCCTCTTCTTGCCGACGCATGGCCAAACTAGCCGGGCGGGAAGCTTGCACGGTAAACTGTGTGGTTGCGTGGGAATAGGCTCACCAACGATACATTTGGCACCTCTTCGAGCCCACATGTGGTCAAATGAAATGTGTGCGGTGTGCTCAAGCTTGCACTGGAATCCTCTGCTATAAACGCGGTGACAAGACGTGACGATTACAGGCCGGCCGGCCCCCATTTATTACAGCGGCCATTTAACCCTTTTACCTCTTCAACCTTTCGATCGCGCCCCAGTATTGCAAGAAGTACACCCACCATGATAAATTCTTAGAGGGCCGGGTATCCTGCGTGGCTCCCATGGCGCTCCGAGCGGCTGACGATGATGAGCTGTAGTTCACCATGCATGCCGTGGTGGACACCCACAGAAGGTTCAGGGAGCTCTTAGTGGTGTACACCAACAGCCCGGTCTGGGTGGAGCACTCCATCCACATCATGGAGCTGTTGCTTGCTGAGGAGAAGTACAAGGTGGTCGGTTTCGACCTCGAGTACACCCACGTTCATGTCGGGTCTCGTCCCAAGGTCGCCGTCGCCCAGATGTGCGTGCGCAATCACATCCTTGTCTACCACTACTGCCTGGCCCCAAGGCCTTGCGAGTGTTTCGCCAGGTTTGTCGACAGCCCCAACTACATGTTCACTACAGTGGACATCACCAACGATGTAAAGGTGCTCAAGAATTCGGGCATCGCCTGCCAGAATCTTGTCGACATCCAGGGCCAATACAAGATCTGGGGCAACAAGGAGCATGAGAAAGACTCATTGGTTCACCTCGCCGAGGCCATCATCGACCCCTACTATAGAGACATGAAGGATTCCTGCAACAAGTACAAGCGTGCCTGGCACTCGGCCTGGATGGAGAAACTCGACAAAGCTCACATCGCGTACGTGGCCAAGGAGGCGTACATGAGCTATGAGATGTGCAGGCGGATCATTGATATGAGGAAGTGCCTGCTTCCCCAAAACGGCCAGGGATCCAGCCGGAAGCAGAGCAATGGCAAGCGTCATCACAACAAGAAGTATATGATTAGATCCTTGTTTCTCCTAGTTTAGTATGCATGTAATTGCTTACTTTGGTGTGTGGAAATGTTATGTGTGTAGTCACTTGTGTAATTGTATGCTTAATTTGGTTATGCAATGTTGTTCTTGTAAGTATATATGTTGATGCTCTATAGATAGAGCGTAGATGTTGTGCAGACAGAGCAAATCACATCGCACACGGACTAAACAGTGGAACCCGTCGGTGATGATTTCATCAATCACTCACAATTGTATACCAGCAATCACTTGCTCACAACACACATGGCTTGTTAACAGGAATCGTCTGTGTTCTTATCGGTCTTCCCACACATTTCTGATTACTGACCCGTTTCTCGCGTATCACACACATCTTATTAAGTTGAACTGTTTCTGTTGTGTTGGCTAATCGCAAACAGTTCATCCGAGTGAACTGTATGCCGTATATCGCACACACCTTGATCTGGCTGACTATTTCTGTTGTCTTGCCTAATCACAAACAGTTCATCTGAGTGAACTGTATGCCGTATTCGCACACACCTTCATCTGTCTGCCCATTTCTGCTATTATGCTCATCGCAAACAGTTAATTCAAGTGAACCGTATGCCCCGCATTGCACACGCAACTAAAATCTGAACCATGTTTGATGTATCCTCCATCGTAAATGTTTTGCATCTTTTTTTATGGTTTTTTTACATCTTCATTTGTGATTGATGCATCGCACATAGTTTCGTCAAAGGGTCTCTGATTGTAGTGTCGCGTTAGCAGCATCCTGCAATAGTGGTTGAGCATCTATATGAACATCATCATTGTCATTTTCATTATCACTAGGTGAATGTTCATTGCCAGATTGAGTTTCAGCATTAGAGATAGAGACATCATTATTATCCTCAGAAGGTTTTTCTACCTCAGGTTCACTAGAAATATGCATAGTCCTATCATTCTTCTTTTTCTTTTTCTTTTTGGATGGACTAGGTGCATCAGCATTAATTCTTTGGGAGTCTTGTTCACTTCTTTTAGGGTGTCCCTTAGGATAAAGTGCCTCCTGAGTCATTGTACCTCCTTGTAGGGTAACGCAATAGAAAACAAAAAAATTCCGACCTACGCACTAGCCCAAGACCACTATGAAGATGCATACAAGGTTTGATCTGATCGTTACCGACTCATAGCGCAGCGGAAGGAGAGTCAGTGGAGATCATTGGTGTAGATCTCCGTAGCTAGGATTTTACAACCTCCCAACCGCGAGGATGTACTCCCACGGACAGCTCCTCAGGCGGTCCCTCCAACAGCCCTCTACTAGGTTCTGTCTGAGGACCTCTCTACTGGTTGCACACATACGGCGCCAACTATCCAGCAGGGCTTCACCGTCCAGAACTAGGCCCTACCGAAGACTAGACAGCCTTTCGGCGTACGAAACTATTTCACGGAGAGGGAGATAGAAAGCCAGATCATTGCATCGCATGTGTTTGAGAGAGAATTGAGTGAAATGTAGAGCTCTCTCCACCTCTATTTATAGTGGGAAGCAAGGGGTAGCGGACACTTGAAAATACCAAAAAGCCCTTGGATATTTTCCACCCAAAAGCCACCAAAAGTGGGAGGAAGCCCCTTGGGTGGGCCCCCCATACCAAGGACGTTTTGGGCTTCCACAAAGGGGCCCCACCTCCCCAAATTATGCTCCACAGCTTTAGGGACAAAGCCCCAAAAGGTGGCTTTCCAAAAGGCCACCAAAAGGGGGTTGTACCCAAACCGAGTTACACTATTCACTATACTATTCATGACAACTTTTCATGAAATATTTTTAGTGTCTGAAAATCCAGAAAAATTCCGGATGGTCCAGAACATTTCCGGCACCCAATAAAAAAGATCTTGACTCATTCCGAAACATTTCCGGTGTGTAGTTTGTCTCCAAAACGTTTCCGGTTTTACTCACTAAAACTTTTGTGTTGTCTCCGAAACTTTTTCGGGAACAATCTCCCGGACTCCCTGTCTATAACTTAGCAGATAGATGACCCTTAAGTGTGTGACCCTATAGGCTCGGTGAAGTATAGACATGACTGGAACTCTTTCCTATCAATGATCACTAGCAGAACCATGGACATCCATGTTGATCCCTATACACACACGAATGAATATTTGAGTGAACCTTGTAGTTCTTGTGTGCTATTCTTGTTGCTTCATGATATGTTACAAACACCCAATGTGATATTTATCAGCATCCCCCTGGATCAACAACTTTGTCCATTATGCTAGTTTTCTCGTTACCGGTTTTGTTCTCTTTTCTCGTTTCCGCGTTCCGGCGTCCTTGTGATCAAATCACACTATGTCTGGCTAGACGTTGATGCATACCGTAACACCCAGAGGTCCCAAAGAATATCACTCCATTGTCGGAGGAGAAAATCCCAATCTTGAGCTAAAAAGTTCCTTGTCATACTTTTCCATGAACCCGTAAATCGCCGTAATGGCCACCCTTTTACGGATGACGTTTAACAAACCCCAAAGTTCATGAAGCAAGCATGAAGGAACTCGATACTCTCATGGTCTAAGGAATTTTGCAAACGTTAACTTTCTCTGTGTTATTTACCATTAACTTGTGACGAACATATCTCATAGCATAACATCAATCGGGTCGATTCAACACAAGTGTTCTTCTAACATTGTGTCCTCAAAGTTGCTGGCATAGACAAGCCCATGATTAGGAAAGCGTAATCATCACGCAACACTTGAGCTAGTCTTAGAGGCTTGACTAGGAATACATTTTACCATTTATTATTTCACATGTGCATATGAGTTTTACTCCGAGCCTCGTGGTTATTGTAGACTCGAGAACCATAACAGTTATAGCGTGGAATATAAACTTAATTATAAACATGGAGATAAATAATAACATTTATTATTTCGTCTAGGGCATATCTCCTATGGACTCCCACTTGCACTAGAGTCAATAATCTAGTCAATGCTAATGCTCTTTACACATATGGCATACTGGTGTACAAATTTGCTTCGCTTGTGGTATAGTCTTTGTCCAACAGATCTGACTACTTTAGGTTCATGTGTATCTTTGCATATACTCGCATTTTCACGCTTTCCCAAAATACATATTTTGTGTGGACTTGGCTTTGTATATATGTGAATCACAGGTCAAACCTTGATTCCTCAAACTGAGCTATGGAGCAACTATCTGCAATAGTGTCCCTTTGTCCAAAGCCATCTTGGAACCGTACTAAGTTCATGAATGAACTATATGATTCAACATCTTCTTTGTCACTTCCAAAGCGTCAACATACTTAGCCTTTGTTATAGAATTCGCCACAGTAACCTGTTTGGAACAATTTTCAACTACCGTGCCACCATATTGTGTATTACACAAAACCCTTAACTTAAATTGAAAATCGCATGGAGCATTGATGAAGACTGTGTCGTGGGAAAACACGGCCACCTATGGGGCCATCGGCCCCTTGTGGTTCAGCAGGGGGGAAGGACGCATTGCACAAAGAGCGGAGGGCGCGGGGCAGCGCGGCAACGATCACACGGGTAGTTTTTACCCAGGTTTGGGCCGCCGCGAGGCGTAAAACCCTACTCTTGCTTTGGTGGATTGATGAGAGGACCGTGGTGGAAACACAGCGCTCCCGCCCGGCAAGGTTGCCTTGGGGTGAGAGCAGCTACGCGCGTATGAGTGTACAAGGGTCCCAATCCTTTCTAAGGTTGCCATGGCCCTCCTTTTATAGATCAAGGGGTCACCACAATGGCAAATCAGTCATTGTGTACTGATTAGACAGCAAACAGTGCCATCATACCTAACTCTACAGAAAGGACAGAGCGCATTAAATGCACCGCTTAGTGTCACATCGTACTGTAGCCCGGCAAGCCTTGCCGTGCCGTTTGGCCACCTTCTCGCCTGCCCGCGTGACACGTCACTGGACGAGTGTCATTTGGAGGTGATTTCCTCTGGAAGTGGCTACCACGTGCCAAAGAATGGCCACTTAGTCTCTTGGGGGCTCAACACCGCACCGATCGATGAATTGCGTTGCTCTGAGGTGGAGCGGTGGAGCCTTGGCAGGGTAATCTGCCCTTAGTGTCCCCCGGCAAGCCTGCCGGGGCAATCCTGAGACTTGTCTTCCCCCGCTAGGCTCGCCTGCCCGGCAGGGGAGGTTTTCCCTTAGTGGTATCTTGCTCCTTTGGTTGGTCTTGGTCTTCTTGATCCGGCCATTGATTTCTCAAAAAGCTGATCTCTTCTGCTTGGCCTTGTCTTGGATGCTGCAACCTTGTTCTCGAGCCTATGTATAGTCTGGGCAACACACCTGGGGTTTGTTGCACCGACAGGAGCCCCCGGGCCTAGCCTGAACACGCTGCCGAGCATCGTCGGGGTAGGCCCTGTCCAGTACACAGGCGGGGAGGTTGCGGTAGCCCACCCTTTGATATCTTCTTTGCTTCTTCATTAATCTAAGCTTGAGTCAGTTTCCTGTTTTCCCGTGCATTGCATAATGCCAATTGTAGTGGGACCATCCTTGTAATGGCCCGTGAATGACTTTAACACACGGGTGAGTAACTGCCAATTCACTCTTCCCACCACGTTCTTATCCTTCGCCATGTATGCTGCATGCATTGAGTGGGGTAGGTAACGAAGGCGCGTGGTGCGGGAGAGAGCGTCATGGCAGTGGCCCGGTCTTCTTGGGTTGGTGGAGAGGGACGGCGGTTACCCGCTGAGGGATCAGCCCCCAGCCCAGCTTGCCTATAAAACGGGAGGCGAGGAGGGGCGGAAGTGCTCATCCACACACCTCTTCTCCCCTCATCCCCTGCTTTCTGGCGTCGTGTCTTTGTCATGGTGAGGGGAGGGGCAGAAGGGTGCAGCCACGCCTTTGTCGAGATAGGGTCCCCTCCCCATCCCTGTACAGAGCGTCCGACTTGGAGTGGGGGCCCGATGCTTAGTGTGGGTGAAGAAGGCCTTAGGTGGGCGTGCGGGCGGCGTGGCGGCAGTGCCGGGGGTAGCGACTCCAGCGTGCTCGCCACCGGGCCGTCCGCCGTCCCAAACTTAGTAAGGGGGCACGTGGGCGACACCACGCCGAAGTCCATAATAGGCACAAAGCGTGGTAGTCGAACGTGGCCTATCCTCCCTTTGCCCGCGATGTTGAAGGGAGACCGTGGCGGTGGTTCTCCATTGATTATGGCAGATCTCCCCTTTTTGGGCGCTGCTTATCTTGCGTACGGGCGGGTTCCTTGTGCCCACGCATGCTTCTTCAGGGGACGACATCTTTCTAGCTTTGGGTCGATGGAGACGACCATGCTCTTTGTGGGATCTCCCGGGGCATTTGGCGTCCGCCCCGATCGCCGTGATGGGGCCTCGTGCGATGGTAGGCGTGCCTCTTTGAGTGACAGCGACAAGGAGGGAGGCGGCAACCCACGACGCGTCAAGAGCGAGGATGACCGCCCCGATGTGGCGTGATTGCCGCGGCACCATCATCACCGGCTGGGCCTCGGCAGCGCCACCATCTGCATCTGCACTCTGATTTCTTCCTCCCAACCCGGAACGGCGCCCTCCTGATCCTGGGGAGGCACCGAATCCCAGACAGGCCTTCCCTCTGTTTTTTTCGTCTTCCCCTATGATTTCGAGGAGGAGAGGGACGGAGCAAAGGCATCACGGGGCACTTATCTTTTTTCAGTTTGAAATATGTAGGCATCGGCCAAACTTTAGTCTAAATAATGTAAACTTCTTTACCCATGTTCGTGTTCTCTAAAATCTGTACGTGCTTATTAGC
This sequence comes from Thinopyrum elongatum, assembly GCA_011799875.1. Taxonomy (NCBI): domain Eukaryota; kingdom Viridiplantae; phylum Streptophyta; class Magnoliopsida; order Poales; family Poaceae; genus Thinopyrum; species Thinopyrum elongatum. The sequence goes on along the minus strand of CM022298.1, from coordinate 291,890,036 downwards.
ATATTAATGAAAAAGACAAGCCTTGCCGGGCACTTGTGCATGTATCATATCCATGCAGAGGTGAAATGCCCCTATACATTCAAGTAAACAAGTCTCCTCGGCAAGCCATCCTGTCGGTGCCCTCAGTTTGTTGCCGTGGGGCTAGGCCTGCCGGGCTCAAAACCATAAAAAGGGACCAGCCCCCCGCCGAGCCTTTTCCGTCAAAGGCCACTGCGACCACCCTGACCGATGCAGCGTTCGAGTCAATGGGTGGAAGCACCTATCTTTCGAAGGCGGCGGGGTTTTCATATGCACAAGTTTTCAAATTACAGAACAAATATGGATAAGAAGGAACTTATCTGTTTGGCTTGCCAGGGATCTGCACGTAGGCTCGTCTTCATTTCTTTTCTTCGGGACCAAGTCCACGGCAAGAACCCTACAACTTAATGCAGATGAAAACAATGCCTCATGCGACCTCATCTATATGATCATGCTATGCTCATGATATGCTTATGCATGCAAGTTTCAGGGGCCTCCCAGCACTTCGTTTATTTCTTTGTTGCTCAGGGTCTGCACCTGGCTTTGTACAAAGGGTTATATGCAACTTCGGCAAAGCTTGTACAAAAGGGTGGCTGCCGGGCAGGGCCCGACAGCCGCGCCTTACGGGTAGAACTTATGGAGATGCTCAATATTCCATGAGTTTTGCAATTCAATGCCATCTCCGGTCTCCAGACGGACTGCACCAGGTCTGGTGACTTGTACTACCCGGTAAGGGCCTTCCCACTTTAGCATCAACTTGTTTGCACCCTTGGCGGACTGAACACGCCTAAGGACAAGGTCGCCTTCCTTAAAACTCCAGGCATGACCCCTGCGGCTGTGATAGCGACGCGGGGCTTGCTGGTAGCGTGCAGCACGCATAGCAGCCCGGAGACGGTTCTCCTCAAGTAGCATAGTGTCGTCACGCCGGTGCTATTCCTGCGCTACTTCATCGTAGGCAAGCACTCGAGGGGACCCGAATATGAGTTCCGTGGGGATAACTGCTTCTGCCCCATAGACTAGGGATAAGGGAGTCTGCCCGGTAGCTCGATTTGGTGTCGTACGGAGGGACCAAAGAACCACCGGCAGCTCGTCGATCCATCGCCTGCCGCACTTCTGCAGTATATCAAAAGTTCTTGTCTTGAGACCTCGCAGCACTTTAGTGTTCGCCCTCTCAGCTTGTCCGTTGCTTCTGGGATGGGCCACAGAGGCAAATGAGACCTTGCTTCTGAGGGCATGAACGTATTGCATGAAGGCGCGACTTTTGAATTGGGTGCCATTGTCGGTGATGATTCGGGCAGGTACCACGAAGCGGCACACCAATCCTTTCAAGAACTTGATAGCTGACTGCGCGGTCACCTTTCTCACGGACTCCACTTTCGGCCACTTTGTAAACTTGTCGATTGCGATGAACAAGAATTCAAAGCCGCCGGTAGCTCGGGGGAAGGTGCCCAAGATGTCGAGCCCCCAGACCGAAAATGGCCATGATAAAGGGATTGTTTGGAGAGCTTGAGTAGGCTGATGGATATTCTTAGAGTGGAACTAGCAGGCTTCACACTTGGTGACTAGCTCAATTGCATCTTGGAGGGCTGTGGGCCAGTAGAAACCTTGCCGGAAAGCTTTCCAAACCAAGGCCCTTGATCCAATGCGGAAGCCACACATACCCTTGTGTATCTCTGCCAGCAGTTCCTTTCCTTCTTCCCGGCAAATGCACTTCAATTTCACACCGTTGGGCCTTCTTCTATATAGCGTGTTGTCTACAATCTGATACATGCTGGCCCTCCGGGCTACTCTTTCAGCTTCTTCTTGTTCTTCGGGAAGTTCTCCTGTTTGGAGGAAATGAACAATGTGCAGCGCCCAAGTTGGAGCCTTGGGCTCGGCAACAAGGACTAGCGGCACCTCCTCATCGATAGGTGCGCATGCCTCGACCGCAAAGACTGGTAGTTCGGTGGGAGGGTGCAGCTCACTGACCGAAGGGAAGTTGTTCCCGCCAAGCCTTCTGCCGGGGGCTTCAGGAACCTCTGCCGGGAGAGGCTTGCCAGAGTTCAATTTCCTCCTGTTGCTGGCCATTGTTGCTGGGGATACGGAGGGTTGAGTCAGATGGAGAACAAAAGTCCCCGGTTCCATAGGGAGTTTTTGCACAGCGCACTTCGACAGATGATCAGCAATGCTGTTTTCCGCACGTGGTACGTGCTCTGTTGGTAATCCGTGAAAGCGCTCCTCCAACTTTCTCACTTCCTCGACGTATGCCTCCATCAATGGGCTTTGATAATCCTTGTTGATTTGTCTCACCACAAGTTGTGAGTCTCCACGGATGATCAGGTTCTTGATTCCCAGTTCTGTTGCAATCCTGAACCCGGCAAGGAGCCCTTCATACTCTGTAGTATTGTTGGTAGCCTTCTCCCAAGGGAAAAGCATTTGAATGATGTACTTAAGGTGCTCCCCAGTGGGAGCAACGAGAAGCACACCAGCTCCTGCACCTTGTAGGGAGAAGGCGCCATCAAAATACATAATCCATTCTTGGGGTGCTTCCTTGCCGGGGATGACTGTCTCCAGTACTTCTTCATCAGGGGTTGGCGTCCACTCTGCAATGAACTCTGCCAGTGCTCTGCTCTGAATAGTTGACGTGCTTTCAAACGTCAAACTAAAGCTAGATAACTCCAGAGCCCATTCCACGATCCTGCCAGTGGCCTCGGGGTTTCGGAGTATGCGTTGCAAGGGGAAGCGGGTGACAACCATGATCTTGTGGGCTTGGAAGTAGTGGCGCAGTTTCCTTGAGGCCATGATGAGGCCAAAAATAAACTTTTGCACATCTGAATACCTCAACCTAGCCCCCTGCAACAGGGAGCTGACGAAGTACACTGGGCGCTGCACCACCTTCTTCCTTGCCGTGATCTTGGAACTGTCTCCGCTGCCTTGCTCTTCCTTGTCTTGAACTACATCTGACCTTGTCGGGACGGGTTGACTTTCCTCTCCGGAGGGGACAGCAGCGGTAGTTGCTGCTTCGTCTACCTCCCGCTGTGCCACCAGCGCTGCGCTAACCACTTGATTGGTCGCTGCTAAATATAGCAGCAACGGCTCTTGTGGTTTAGGAGCGACTAAGGTGGGAACAGAGGAAAGGTAGGTCTTCAAATCTTGTAGCGTAGCGTCTGCCTCCGGGGTCCACTCCACGGACCCTGCCTTTAAGATTTTGAAGAAAGGCAAGGTGCGTTCGGCGGACTTGGAAATGAACCTGCTGAGCGCGGCAATGCATCCGGTCAAACGCCTCACATCTTTAACTATCTTGGGTGCTTGAATCTGCTCAATAGCCTTGATCTTATCTGGGTTGGCCTCTATCCCCCGGTGGGACACAAAGAAGCCAAGTAGCTTGCCGGAGGGAATGCCAAACACACACTTCTCTGGGTTCAGCTTCAAGTTGATCCTGCGCAAATTTGCAAAGGTCTCTTCCAAATCCTGAATGAGAGTCATTCTGTCCTTGATTTTGACCACAATATCAACCTTGTTGGCTTCAATATTTCTGTGCAACTCGGACTCAAAGCCAATCTGTACTGCTCTTGCAAAAGTGGATCCAGCGCTCTTCAATCCAAAGGGCATCCGTACAAAACAGTACGTGCCACATGGAGTTATGAACGCGGTCTTCTCTTCGTCTTCTTTGGACATGAAGATCTGGTGGTATCCAGAGTAGGCATCCAGGAAGGAGAGCAGGTCACATCCGGAGGTGGAATCCACAATCTGGTCGATGCGCGGCAAGGGGAATGGGTCCTTCGGGCATGCTTTGTTCATATCTGTGAAATCTATGCAAAGCCTCCATTTCCCATTCGCCTTGCGCACCACCAATGGGTTTGCTAACCACGTTGGATGCAATACTCCTCTGACCAATCCAGCTGCTTCAAGTTACTTAATCTCCTCGGCAATAAACTCCTGCAGCTCCAAAGCTTGCTTCCGAACCTTCTGCTTGACGGGTCGGGCATGTGGGCAGACAGGAAGGTGGTGCTCGATTACCTCCCTGGGAACACCGGGGATGTCAGATGGTTGCCAAGCAAACACATCGACATTCGCCCGCAGGAAGGCAATGAGCGCATTTTCCTATTTGTCATCGAGGGTGGCACTGATTGTAAATGTACCATCAGCGCCAGCCAGCCCTGCTAGGACCTTCTTCACAGATGGTGCAGCAGCTTTGGATCTCTTGCTATTGGAACTCTCCGGCAAGTCATCAATAGGCGTAGCACACTCCGGAGAGGTATGCTTCTCAGATTCCTTGCTGGTACCCTTGCTATATTTCTTCTTTTTCTTGCTTTCCTTGGCGGGAGTAGCGTCTTCTGCAGCCTCTGCAGTGACTGCTTCCTGGTACATCTTGTCCACGCATATGATTGCGTCTTTCTTGTCTGATGGGATGGAAATGACGCCCATTGGCCCTGGCATCTTCAAGGTGTTGTAGGCATAGTGGGATGCCGCCATGAACTTGGCCAGGGTAGGACGACTAAGGATTCCATTGTACGGCAGGGGGAGGTCAACCACATCAAACACGATCTTCTTAGTCCGGTAGTTCAACTCCCCCCCGAATGTTGCCGGTAGTGTCATCTTCCCCTTTGTATGACTCCTGCCGGGGTTGATCCCTTGGAATGTACCAGTAACCTTGAGCTCTTCATCTGTTATCTGGAGTTTGCTGATGACCTTTGGAGAAATCAGATTCAACCCGACCCCACCATCAACCAATATCTTTGTGACCTTGAGGTTGCGGATTGTTCGTGAAACCAACAACGGTAAACATCCTACCACGGTAGTGCGGTCAGGGTGATCCTCCTCATCAAAGATGATGGGCGTGCGGAACCACTTGAGCGGCTTCCGAGAATCTGCCACTGGCTCCACGGCATTGACCTCACGTGCCCACCTTTTGAGTTGGCGGTGAGAGGAGTGCAGAGATGCACCCCCATCAATGCATAGGGCGTCAGTGGCTTTTTGGAACTCCTGCTCGCTGGTTTCCTCTTCATCTCCTTCATCACCCCCGTCCTCGCAATCCTTCTTCTCACGGCCCTTGGTGGGGTTCCCATGATACTGAGGAGCCTTGCCGGGGGGACCTGTTCTGCCACCTCGGCCCTTCCCGCCAATGCCATCTTGGTCCTTCTCCTTATCACACTTCTTGTACTCAGCCCTCTGCTTCTTGATGAGCTGCTCAACCTGATGACACTCCAGAAGATCGTGGCCTTTGGTTTGATGGATCTTGCAGTACGACCCATCACCCTTCCCAGCCTTTTCGGCAGCCGCGGCTTCCCGGCAGTTAGTTCACGCGGCAGCTTCCTTGCCGGGAACCTCGGTCTTGGCCTTCTTGCCGGTACTAGGTGCACTCGATCCTTCAACAGTCATCACCACTTTATCCTTGCGCTTCTTTTTGCGCTTCTTGTTTTTCTTCTTCTGGCTGGTGGAGTCATCGTCGTCCTCTAAATCGATGTCGACGCCATCTTCTTCACCTGGGAGTTGTCTCCCCTCTTCTACTCGGGCACACTTATCCACTAGAGTGTATAGCTCATTCACAGTCTTGGGCAACCGAACGTTCATTTTAGAATGTATCTGGCGGTTGCGCACGTTGGACTAGAACGCGGCTATCACAGCTGCCGGGTGGATGTCTGGAATGTTCCTGTGCACCCGACTGAACCTCTGCATGTACTTTCGCAGGCTCTCACCTTCCTTCTGCGGGAGTAGCTGTAAGTCGCTGGGCCATCCTGGTTCTTGATGGCCGCCCGTGAAGGCGCCAACAAACTCATGGCACAGATCAGCCCATGTCGAGATGGAATTCTCTTGTAAGTGCATCAGCCAAGACCTCACATTTGGCTTGAGTGCCAAAGGGAAGTAGTTGGCGAACACCTTCTCGTCTCTTCCCCCGACAGCTTGAACAGCAATGGTGTAGATGCTGAGAACTCTGCTGGGTTCAATCTTCCATCGTACTTCTCTGGTATTTCTGGCTTGAACATGCGGGCAGATGGCCAACGGACTTGCCACAGCTCATGAGTGAAGGCAGGGCACCCAACCTCGAAAGGTAGGTACCCACCTTCACCGGGCGTAGGCTCGTCGACGTCGGGGCCATTGCGCCCATTAGGCTGGCGTTGGGTTTCACAGCGTCGTTCGATGGTGACGGGCGCGTCTTCCCTCCGCCTGCCTTTCGGGATTCACCGCTGGTCTCGTCGTGCTCGAGGATCGGACAAGGCCATCGATACGTCGTCGAGTTCTTGGTTGCATTGCTCTGGCTGTGGCCTCTGCACTAGCTGCTGAGGAGGGGATTGCACCGTGGGGGTGGCCCCTTCAGTACGGCCAGCGGCTTGGGCCGTTGCCACCGCTTGCGGAGGCCGTGACGGGCCCGCTCGCTGCGATCCTCCCACCTCGGCGAAACCAATCAGGCTCTGAATGGTGGCTCTCCACTCATCCATCTGATCGGCCGTCGGCGGAAATCTCAACAGGAGTTGGGCCCGCGCCATGGCCTCCGAAGCAGTGCTCGGCATGGATGACGATGTAGACCGTAGCGTCGCCTGGCTTCTGACGGTGCCGGCGGTGACAGCGCCGTGCTCCCGTCGCCATGAGCTAGCCGCCAGGGCGGCGTGGAGGCGAGGAGGATGTGCATGGGGATCGGTGTCTCCGTTCGGCACATTGGCTTGGCCAGCCCGTCCTGGGGGTGGCGCATGCCCGGCGGTCGCACCCGCAGTAGGGGCGGCCGAAGGGTTGCAGTTCGCCCCAGGGCAAGCGTCACTGCTGCGGCTCTGTCCTTCGGTTGGGTGGAGAGGCACGGACGGAATGATCTCTCCTCCCGCACCTTGCAGAGCGTGGCCGCCGGGATGTTGTTGGCGCTGTCCTTCTCCGGTGCCGCCTGCTCCCGTTTCTGCCACAGGGGAGGTGGTGATGACGCCGCCTGCGCCGGTCATGTCCCCCGCGGCGTCCACGTCCCTGTGCGCCCCCGTAGCCCCCACGACATTGGCAGCCGCGTGTGAAGGGGCGTTCGATGTAGACGGGTGAGCTGCGGCACCAGTTTTCTTCTTGGGCGCCATGGATGATGAAGCCATTGATGAAGAAAACGATGATGAAGATGACGCGCTGCGTACGCTCTCGGGTTCGCGCAAGCGCTTCCCCCTACCTGGTGCACCAAAGATGTCATGCGAAAACACGGACACCTATGGGGCCATCGGCCCTTTGTGGTTCGGCAGGGGGAAGGGCGCATTGCACAAAGAGCGGAGGGCGCAGGGCAGCGCGGCAACGATCACACAGGAAGTTTTTACCCAGGTTCGGGCCGCCGCGAGGCATAAAACCCTACTCCTGCTTTGCTGGATTGATGAGAGGACCGTGGTGGAAACACAGCGCTCTGGCCCGGCAAGGTTGCCTCGGGGTGAGAGCAGCTATGCGCGTATGAGTGTACAAGGGTCCCAATCCTTTCTAAGGTTGCCATGGCCCTCCTTTTATATATCAAGGGGTCACCACAATGGCAAATCAGTCATTGTGTACTGATTAGACAGCAAACAATGCCATCATACCTAACTCTATAGACAGGACAGAGTGCATTAAATGCGCCGTTTAGTGTCACATCGTAGCGTAGCCCGGCAAGCCTTGCCATGCCATTTGGCCACCTTTTCGCCTGCCCGCATGACACGTCACTGGACGAGTGTCATTTGGAGGTGATTTCCTCTGGAAGTGGCTACCACGTGCCAAAGAATGGCCACTTAGCCTCTTGGGGGCTCGACACCGCACCGATCGACGACTTGCGTTGCTCTGAGGTGGAGCGGTGGAACCTTGGCCGGGTAATCTGCCCTCAGTGTCCCCCGGCAAGCCTGCTGCGGGAATCCTGAGACTTGTCTTTGGGGCAACCTCATCCCCGCCAGGCTCGCCTGCCCGGCAGGGGAGGTTTTCCCTTAGTGGTATCTTGCTCCTTTGGTTGGTCTTGGTCTTCTTGATCCGCCCTTTGATTTCTCAAAATGCTGATCTCTTCTGCTTGGCATTGTCTTGGAGGCTGCAACCTTGTTCTCGAGCCTGTGTATAGTCTGGGTAACACACCTAGGGTTTGTTGCACCGACAAACTGTATCGATGTGATTACTTACAACGAGCACTTCATAATCTCTGCTTGCAAGAAAACATGTCATCAGTGCTACTTTAGTAATCAATGACATTTTTCACTGTTGTCCCATGATCAGTACTTTGATCACTTTGGTATCTATACTCGCAAAAACTTGGGAGTATCAGACATATCTGGTTGTTTTACATACCATGGAATACATGATTAGTCCAAACACGAAAGTGTGTGGAATATCCATCATGTATTTTGCTCATCAGTGTTTTGGGACACCGAGTCTTGCAAAACTCATTCCATGTGACTTCGGCAAGAATCACACCTTGCTTTTTAATGCTAACTTGTTTTAGCATCTTGTCAATATGTATTCTTGGCTTAGCCTATTAAGCAATTCTATCTCCATAGATAAATATGCCTAATATCAAGGCTACCTAGCCCAAGTACTTCATGGAAAAATATTTTCAATGAAGTCCTAATTCGTGTCAAGAAATTTATATTATTTCCAATCAACAATGTGTCAAGCACACAAGGTTTTTAGAAATATTATTATGCTCCCACTTACTTTCTCGTAACAATAAGCATCTTCGCTTTCTATTGATGAAGTCAAACTCTTTTGACCATTACATCAAAACAAAGATTCCAACTCCATTTTGCTCTCTTATGTCCATTGCTGAAACTCTGAAGTTTGCAAACTTACTAGCATCCACTGGATTGAAAAAATACTTTGGATTGTATCACATACAAGTCCTAGTTTGTATTTCCATTTCATGGAAATCCTTTTGGCATCCATGTTTCATATCTCATGATTGAAATATGTATTAATTGCTTGTTTAACCCGATCTGACTTTAAGCATCGCTACGGTGAGACAATCTCATCATAGTCAACTCCTTGAATTTGTTGCAAGCAACAAGTCGAGCTTTATGGCTAAAACATTTTTATCCGTATCAGATTATATTTCCATTAATATTCGTTAGACTCTAAGTCTTCCAAAAGTTTCATCAAGATATAATCTTGAATCATTTATATGGAAACTATCTCAGATTATATTGGCATTTAGCCAACTCAGGAGTCAGGGCCCATCAACGCTTCCTTGTGTATCGTAGGTATACTGTTGTCTAACAACAATATCTCGTTTGCGCACCTGAGGGGTTTGCACGAGTTTTTCCTACGTGGTTCAGCTCCAAGTTCGGCCAAAGTCCATACATCTCATGTAGAGGCTTCTGTATCAGTTGCAGTAGGAAACTCTGGAATTACTTCCAAGGTTTCTTTCCTTTAACCTGATGACAAATATATTGTTATCTCCTCGAGTTGCACTGTCCTCCCACTCACCTTTTTGAAAGAACCATTTTATTTAAAATCGTACCGCTTTTTGTGGAAAACATTTTTGCCTCGGTATAGTGATGGAGGAATAACCAATAACTTGGGATAACCTACAAAGTAGCACTTGTCTGATTTGGAATAGATTTGTAAATATTTTACACAAGCCCCATATTCCAAATGTTAAGAAAAGATATAACATGGTTGGGTGTACCATACCACGGCTTCTTTTCAACAGATCTGATGGCGCTCTTTTCAGTGTAAAAGCCGCAGTCTCTGAAGCATTACTTTAAAAGTGATAATGGCAAATTGATTTATGTCATCTTTGATCTTACCATGTCATAAATGGTTTGATTACATATTTATGGACATTCCTCTAACAGTGGTGTTCCGGGAGGTGTAAGTTATGAAACTCTTTTCACAACTCATCAGACATTTGCTAAACTTGTAAGTCAAATATTCCTTTCCGCAATCTAATTGTAGAAACATAATTTTCTTGTTACAATAATTTCTATTTCATTTGAAAACCTTTTGAATGATTTCAAATGATCCAGACTTACGTCTCATCAAGTAAATATCCATATATCTACTTGAGTCATTTCTGAAGAGATAAATCCACTACTCGCAACACCAATTATCGGACTACATACATTAAAATGTATGATCACCAATAAGTTCGTTACTCGTTCCTTATGGCCTGTGAATGGTATTTCAGTCACTCCACTTCTGGAGGAAAGTTGCAAGTGTCAGATGATTCATAATCAAATGACTTCAAAATCCATCATAATGGAATTTCTCCATGCGGGTTTCTCCAATGTGACCAAACGCAGTGCCACACAAATGTGGTATTCTTTTAGTCTTGCGACATTTAGCGTCATTGTTACAGATGTATCATATTACTTTCAATATTCATAACATATATTCCATCACTAATGGAAGTGTGGCCCTTATGTTATTCATGACATCGAAGAACAAATTGTTCTCTCATGAACAACCTTCTTGCAACAAAACTTTATGCAATGGGCTAGAGTGTATAAAACTCTAAAATGAATTATGAAAGTAAACACAGAGATAATATATTATTATCAATATTCATAACATACATCTCATTCATAATGAAAGTAGGGCCCTTATGTTATTCATAACACCGAACATGAAAGTTCTCTTATGAACAACCTTCTTGCAAGATACTTTACGCAATGGTCTAGAGTGTATGAAACTCCAAAAAAGAATTATGAAAATAAATACATAGGTAATACACCGATGGAAGGTATAGTAACCTCTACTAAGTTCCCAACATGTATTTAAACCTCATTGCTGGCTAGTCTTTTAGGCCGTAGTAGTTCTTGCACCGAGTCGCAACAGAACACAATCGAGCGGGTATCTTTGTGATCAACTCACAATACCCAAGAATTACGAGCTAACAGTTTAATCACAATTCCCATGAACTATTTCTTTGACCAGCCTTCCAAACATCAATAAATTGTATGAATTTCATACATAAGATGGACATTCCAGTCTTCTCTCTTTTTGCCTTTATACTTCTAACAGTTCAACTTTTAGTATTTCTCCTACTCTCAGAAGAAGAACCTAACTTAAGAGTGGTGTTAGCCCCAGATTTCCTAGGCGTGTAAGTCACACTAACACCCTTCGGACATTTCCTTCCTCTTTAAGTTGTTGTTTTATCCACCATCATCACATGGCAGACGTTCTTCTGGATCCCTCTCTTATTAGTCTTATGCATAGTAAATACTTTACTAATACATTGCAAATAAATGTTGCTTTGGATATCTCATATCTTTTAGCCTTTGTTTGTATCTGAAACTAATTTTTAGTTCCATGAATATCACATAGCTATCCCAAACTTTTGAAGTTCGGGTCTCATGGAAGCAAACATATTGCACTTGACCGTAACAAAATTCTAGCTTTTGGATCGAAGGACGAGAGTCTCATCATCCATAGCATTAGCTGGAGAATACCGAAAGCATGCGGTAGGACAAATTCCTTCTCAGCACTCTTGAGGACAATCCTCAGATTACGTTACCAACTGTAAAGTTTTTACCAGATACTTAACAACTATTCAATTTTCATTAGGAAGGTGGAAACACGAGCCATTCTTCTACAACTAATATGCATATAACACTTAGACAGTGTTCATAATTAATTGCACTAAGAATTAAAAGAATTAATTCTAAAGTGTGCTCCCAGTCAAATCAACATCGCTCATAATTGATTGCGAGTGATTCAAGACCCATATTTCAATTCAACGTCACAGTTTGAGATGAACTCAATGGCATGAACTTCAATTGGTGGGCAAACTTGCCGATCACATCTCTATGTGATTCTTATTCATCTTTCGATGTGTGTGTTCCGAGCTCAAGACTGTCCTGCCTGGATGTCAAGTTAACCAAGTGATCTTGCTGCGAGGTCTCAACTCACCCACCTCACACTTCTCTAATCATTCGCACCCATGGAGATCATGTGATGCCCTGAAGAGATAGGTGCCGTGAAGGTGCTACACTTGGGAGAACACAAACTACTTGATATTTTAAGTGAGAGATCACCCTAATAAAAGGCGACTACCGTGCAATCAAAAGGGTGTATCATAAGGGATAAACATCTCACGCAATTCATAATAGCATGATATGGTATAGCCCTTTATGACGGAGAAGTCTTTTATTTCTTCGTCTTCGGCATTTGTGTTGGTCTCCACCTTCGCGAAGATTGCCACCACCTTGTCGATGCACCAGATAATATTGCTATCTCTATAGATAATAAAATTAGTGCATTACATAAGGTTGACTCGTAGGTCATTAAAGTGACAATCATATGGCTCCAGCCATCATGCTGAATCATGACACGCAGGTCTTGTTAATTAATTTACATTATATAGTCATCTCATACATAATCAAATTAAATATGATGAAGACTATACCACATCCCATGCACATGCATCCCGCAAAACCAAATCAGACGCCTCTAATCGGTTCATGCAAAATTTTATTTTACATGGCTTCTAAGATTTTGAAACAAACCGCAGCTACCAACGTCCATCATCAAGTATGATTATTCAAGTTGCTAGATTAACTTTGGGGGGGCGTAGATAAAAAATCTCGAGCTCCATACTGAAATTCGTCATACGCATGATCCCCGTACATATCATATCTGCATTGCCCTTTAGTCTATGAAACATTCTTCTTTCTTAACTATTGTGGAACCCAAAGAACTAAAGCACTTCATTGATCTATCAACCAGCATACTCAGCAGCAACATGGAAGGATCGCGGACTTTGTAGCAAAACTCCACCATGCCGTCAAGATCAGAACTACGCAAATTCAAGGGAAGCAACAAGAACATCGGGTAATAGATTTCATCTACTACCCACACAAATAATTTTCAGCAATAGAACTCATCTACTACAGAATTATATTGTGCAACACCCATACATATCATGCATTCTAGATCGTAACCTGCATCTACGCATAACCTGGCTGTGATACCACTAGGGTAACGCGACAAAAAACAAAACATTTCCGACCTAAGCACCAGCCCAGGACCACTATGAAGATGCATACAAGGTTTGATCTGATCGTTACCGACTCGTAGTGCAGCGGAATGAGAGTCAGTGGAGATCGTTGGTGCATATCCCCGCAGCTAGGATTTTACCACCTCCCAACCGTGAGGATGTACTCCCCTGGACAGCTCCTCAGGCGGTCCCTCGAACAACCCTCTGGGAGACCCTCAGACAGAACCTCGGACATAACCTCAGGCTATCGCTCGAACTAAGATTGAAAATACAACCTCTTTATTGGGTTGCACACATACGGTGCCAACTATCCAACAGGGCTTTGCCGTCCAGAACTAGGCCCTACCAAAGACTAGATAGCCTTTCGGCGTACGAAAATATTTCGCGGAGAGGGAGATAGAAAGCCAGATCATTGCATGGCATGTGTTTGAGAGAGAATTGAATGAAATGGAGATCTCTCTCGACCTCTATTTATAGTGGGAAGCAAGGGGTAGAGGGTACTTGAAAATACCAAAAAGCCCTTGGATATTTTCCACCCAAATGCCACCAAAAGTGGGAGGAAGCACCTTGGGTGGGACCCCATACCAAGGACGTTTTGGGCTGCCACAAAAGGGACCCCACCTCCCCAAATTATGCTCCACAACTTTAGGGACAAAGCCCCAAAAGGTGGCTTTCCAAAAGGCCACAAAAGGGGGGTTGTAACCTAATAGTGTTACACTATTCACTATACTATTCATAACAACTTTTGATGAAATATTTTCAGTGTCTGAAAAATCCAGAAAAATTCCGTATGGTCCAGAACATTTCCGGCACTGACTAAAAAATCTTGACTCACTCCGAAACATTTCCGATATGTATTTTGTCTCTGAAACGTTTCCGGTTTTACTCTTTGAAACTTTTGTGTCGTCTCCAAAACTTTTCCGGAAAAAATCTCCCGGACTCCCTGTCTATTACTTAGCAGATAGATGACCCTTAAGTGTGTGACCCTATAGGTTCGGTGAAGTATAGACATGACTGGAACTCTTTCCGATCAATGATCAATAGCGGAACCATGGACATCCATATTGATCCCTATACACACACGAATGAATATTCGAGTGAACCTGTAGTTGCTGTGTGCTATTCCTGTTACTTCGCGATATGTTACAAACACCCGAGGTGAGATTTATCGGCATCCCCGTGGATCAACAACTTTTTCCACTATGCCAGTTTCCTCGTTATTGGTTTTGTTCTCTTTTCTCGTTTCCGCATTCCGGCGTCCTTGTGATCAAATCACACTGTGTCTGGCCAGATGATGATTGATACCGTAACACCCAGAGGGCCAAAAGAATATCTCTCCATCGTCGGAGGAGCAAATCCCAATCTTGAGCTATCAAGTTCCTTGTCATACTTTTCCATGAACCCGTAAGCCGCCGTAATAGCCACCCTTTTATGGATGACATTTAACAAACCCCAAAGTTCATGAAGCAAGCATGAAGGAACTCGATACTCTCATGGTCTAAGGAATTTTGCAAATGTTAATTTTTTCTGTGTTATTTACCATTAAGTTGTGATGAACATATCCCATAGCATAACATCAATCAGGTCGATTCAACACAAGTGTTCTTCTAACATTGTGTCCTCAAAGTTGCTGCCATAGACATGCCCGTGATTAGGAAAACGTAATCATCACAGAACACTTGAGCTAGTCTTAGAGGCTTGACTAGGAATACATTTTACCGTTTATTATTCCACACGTGCATATGAGTTTTCCTCCGAGCCTCGTGGTTATTGTAGACTCGAGAACCATAGCGGTTATAGCACAGAATATAAACTTAATTATAAACATGGAGATAAATAATAACATTATTGTTGCCTCTAGGGAAAATGTCCTACACTCCTCTAGTCATTACTCTAACATCATGATCATTCATATTATTATTCATTTCATTGAGCAATTCACTTTGAGATTTAGCAACTTGTTCTAACTGAGTTTGAACCATAGAAGCATGTTTACTTACACCTTGGACATCATTAACAATTCTAAGCAACAAGTCACTCAAGCGATTAATCATGTGAGCATCTTGTTTCAACTGTTTCATAACATTTGCATTGAAATGATCTTGCGTCATAATGTAGTTGTCAAATTCATACAAGCATTGGCTATGAGATTTATTATAAGGGATATCACCTTTATCAAACTTTATAAGTGAATTTACCTCTACCACTTGTGGTCGTGTGTCAAGACCATGTATTTCTTCAATTGGTGGTAAATTCTTAACATCTTCAGCTTCAATACCCTTTTCCTTCATACACTTCTTTGCTTCTTGCATATCTTCAGGACTGAGAAATAAGATACCCCTCTTCTTTGGAGTGGGTTTAGGCGGTGGTTCAGGAAGTGTCCAATCATTATCATTCTTCAATATATTATTCAATAATTCCTTAGCTTTTTCAACAGTTTTTCCCTGAAAACACAACCAGCACAACTATTTAGGTAGTCCCTAGAAGCATCGGTTAGTCCATCATAGAAGATACCAAGTATTTCATTTTCTTAAGACGATGATCAGTGAAAGCATTAAGTAATTGGATAAGCCTCCCCCCAAACTTGTGGGAGACTCTCTTCTTCAATTTCCACAAAGTTAAATATTTCCTGTAAGGTAGCTTGTTTCTTATGAGGAGGAAAATATTTTTCAGAGAAGTAATAGATCATAACCTGGGGACTACGCACACAACCAGGAGCAAGAGTATTATACCATATCTTAGCATCACCCTTTAACGATAAAGGAAATAACTTGAGAATATAGTAATAGCGAATTTTTTCCTCATGAGCAAATAGGGTGGCTATATCATTTAACTTAGTAAGATGTGACACAACAGTTTCATAGCCATGGAAAGGATCAGATTCGACCAAAGTAATTAACTCTGGGTCGACAAAGAATTCAGAATCCTTATCAGTAATAAAGATAGGCGAAGTAGCAAACTTAAGACGATATTTCATTCTAGCATTCAAAGATTTTTCTTTGAACTTGCATAGTAATTTCTTAAGATCATCTCTATGATTACAAGCAAGAAAGTCTCTAGCTACTTCTCCATCCATTATATAACCATCAGGTATCTTAGGCAATTCATATCTAGGGGCACTAGTTCCAATAGGTGAATCAAAATTCTCAGTTTCAATAATTTCATCAGTTTCAGTAATTTCATTGGATTCAGCATTCTCAATTTCTTTAGCTCTAGCAAGTTGTTCATCAAGAAATTCACCCAGTGGCACAGTCTTATCAAGCAAAGTACTAGCATCATTCATAGCAGAAGTAGCATCATCAATTACTTGCGACATATCAGAATTAATAGCAGGTGGTGTTGTTGCAAGCTTACTCAAAACAGAAGGTGAATCAAGTGCAGAGCTAGATACCAGTTCCTTATCTCCCAGAGGGAACGATCTTGGTTCTATCATCCTTAAGATTCTTCATAGTGATCAACAGATATAAATCCCAAGTGACCCAACAAATATTGCTATGCTCCCCAGAAAAAGGTCTTGATAACCCACAAGTATAGGGGATCGCAAAAGTTTTCGAGGGTAGAGTATTCAACCCAAATTTATTGATTCAACACAAGGGAGCCAAAGAATATTTGTAAGTGTTAGCAGTTGAGTTGTCAATTCAACCACACCTGGAGACTAAATATCTGCAGTAGAGTGATCAGTAGCACATTAGTATGATAGTTTGATAGCAGTAGCAGTGATAGCAACAGTAACAGTAGTAGCAGTAAATTTGTAGCAGTTGTAACAGTAGTAACAACAGTAGTAACTTAGCCAAAACAATATGTGAAAAACTCATAGGCATTGGATCGGTGATAACGTTGGATAATATTCATCCTATAATAGTCATAACCTAGGGCGATACAGAACTAGCTCCAGTTCATCAATATAATGTAGTCATGTATTCCGTAAATAGTCATACATGCTTATGGAAAAGAACTTGCATGAAATCTTTTGTCCTACCCTCCCATGGTAGCGGGGTCCATAAGGAAACTAAGGGATATTAAGGCCTCCTTTTAATAAAGAACCGGAACAAAGCATTAACACATAGTGAATACATGAACTCCTCAAATTACGGTAATCACCGGATAGAATCCCAATTATTGTCACCTTGGGGTATGCGGATCATAACACATAATAGGTGCATAAAACTTGCATGGTAGGATCAAGAACACAAATATATTGGTGAAAACATAAACGGTTCAGATTTGTAATCATGGCACTCGGGCCCTAGTGACAAGCATTAAGCATAGCAAAGTCATAGCAACATCAATCTCAGAACATAGTGGATACTAGGGATCAAGCACTAACAAAACTAACTCGATTACATGAATCTCATCCAACCCATAACCGTCCAGCAAGCCTACGAAGGAATTACTCACTCCCGACGGTGAGCATCATGAAATTGGTGATGGAGGATGGTTGATGATGACGAAGACGGAAGATCCCCCTCTCTGGAGCCCCAAACGGGTTCTAAATCTGGCCTCCCGATGAAGAACAGGAGGTGGCGACGGCTCCGTATCATAAAACACGATGAAACTTCCTGCCTATTTTTCTCTCAAAAAATAGGAATTTATAGGATCGAGATTAGGGTCAGCAGAGCTTCATGGGCCCCACTACCCACCAGGGCGCTCTAGAGGGGGGTTGCGTGCCCTGGTGCCTAGTGGGCAGCTGGGGACCCCCCTCCAGTGGGTCTTGGTTCTAGTATTTTCCTTTTATTCCAAAATAATTCTCCAAAAAGTTTCGTTTGATTCGGAGAACTTTTATTTTTGCAGAAAAACAACACCATGGTAGTTCTGCTGAAAACAGCGGCAGTCCGGGTTAGTTTCATTCAAATCATGCAAATTAGAGTCCAAAACAAGAGCAAAAGCATTAGGAAAAGTAGATACGACGGAGACTTATCCACCAACTTGGAGAAGTCTTTTGCGGGTGCCAAGGAGCGGGAGGAGACCTTGACGAAGGACCTCCAGAGGGAGAAGGCGTTGCTCTAGAGCGCCGCAGACTCCTTCAATGAACTCAAAGATGGCTACAAACTTTGGAGTGACCGCCTTGTGGGGACTGCGAACAACATCACCGCACAATTATCCACCATGGGCTTGCCAGAATTTTGCTTCTCCACCAATGAATGGGACACTGCCACCGCCAGGCTCAGTCTATTCTTCGAAAGTCTTGTCAAGGTGTTGGAAAAGCAACAGGAGACTCGAGCTGCGCATCTCGCCAGTGAATCCCACAGGCTTTGCCGGGATGTCCTCTTCAAGGTACTTGTCAAACTTGTGTATCTGAACCCTAGCCTCGACATCTCCAAGGCCTTCAAGAGCCTCCCACAGGGAGCGGACACCAAGGCTGCCGAAGAGCTCATCATGCCATTTGCCAACAAGGTTACCCAGATCCCTAGGACAGAGGGCCAGCGCAGGAACTAGCTCTTCTACTCGTATCATCTAGCTGCGACTGTACTTCATGTATAAGACAGATCTATCTTAGGCCAGAGCTGCATTTGGATTTTGTTGTAATATATCTTGCTCTGGTGGATAGATGTGTGCTATCTTCCCTGTTTTATTCTGTATTTGCATGATTTATGTACCCTAGCTTGCCAAAAACTTGTCGGTGCGCACACTCTTGTCACGAGCGCTTGAGGAACGGGTCCTTAGCAGCCTGCCGGAAGTGCCGCTGCCGGCAAGGTCACCCTTGACGGCCACAGCGCGCAACTACTTAATTTGTCAAGCGGACTCGAAACAAAGTAAGAGCGCGGCTGATCTCGACAAGGTTCCTCAGTGTGCAGATTTCTCATACAAAGGCCAGAATCGTTCACCGTTTTCATATTTGAATTTTCTCAAATATTGAAACAAGGATCAATTTGGTTTAATTATTCTTCTCTTTGAAAATATTTCATATTAAAAATATATGAGAGGAGATAATATGACTTCTCCAAAATAAAGGAATATTGGAGGAAAAATATTAAAATCAAATAAATATTTTATTTGGATTTTTATTGCAATTTTATTTGAATTTAGGAAAAATATGCGTTTTTCAAAATTTCATTAGAGGCCCAAATAAATGTTCACTTTGTCCGCTATATTTTTAGAGGACGGGGAAAATTTATTTTAGGATTTTTGGAGTCCGTTTAGTATTTCTTTTCTTTGTTTTTCTGCGTCAGGATTTATTAAAAAAAAAACTTCGCGGACCGAACTGGGCCAAAGCCCAGCCGGCCCAGCAGGCCGCCGCCGCCTTCCCCCGCACGGGAGTCCGCCCCGCCGCCGCAGGCCGTGTCCGAGGTGGACACGCCTCCCGAGGCCGTCGCCCCCTCCCCAAGCCAGCCCCCCCGGCACCTCTTAAATAGCCGCCGCCCCTGACCCCTCCACCCCACCACCGCCGCCGCCGCAGCAAGCAGCAGCAGCCGCCGCCGCCCGCCGCCGCCGCTGCAGCGCCGCCGCCGCACTCCGCCGCGCCGCGCCGCCGCACCGCGCGCGCCCCACCCCGTCGCCTCGCCGGAGCCGCCGCCTCGCCGCCGGAGCCGCCGCCGTTCCAATCCAATCCGACGCCCGGTTTTTTTTTCGGTTTAGGTAAAAACCGATCGGTTTTTTTAAACCCTAGATGCATTTTTTTTATTTTATCGGTTCGTTCGGTTTTCTCGGTTTAGTTATTTAGCGGACGTTCGTCCGTACGGTCGTTTTAACAAACGCCGTTCACCCGTTAGTCACAGACAGCGAACGTTCGTTCGTTAGCCTGTTCGTCAGTTTTTCTTTTTCCAGGATTTTTTTCGCGATTATTTTCGTTCGCGATTTCTGACCCAATTTTCGTTTTAGTTTATCTTTTCGCTCGTTTATCCAAATCAGGTGAAACAAGCGCCTAGATCTTCGTCTCGAAACCCTCTTTCTGTTTAACCAACTTGAACAAGATTTTGGTACTGTAAAATTTGACTTTAGTCCAGATTAGTAAATCGGATCCTGTTTCTTTCGCAGTTTGAGTTTCGTTGCTCCGTTTGTTTTGATTCTTTTTGCAACCGGAGTTTTTCAGTTGAACTTTCTGGTTAGATCTTCTTATTTGGGATTTACCCGTGCATCTTCACTTGATTGCTTATGTATGCTATTGTTTGTTTGCGATAGAATTCCCGGAGTGCGAAGCGTGCTACTACGAGTCTCTAGGTTTTGCGGATCGTCAGCAAGGCAAGTTACACTTTGATCATACCCCTTTATTACCCAGTTTTTATGCATTAGTTACAATCCTCAAACACTGCATGATTAGGATGTGATTAACTTGTGGGTATTGGGAAGTAGATGATGAGGTAGAACCTATTGCCCTTTATTATCAAACCCTGGGAGATATATATATACGTTATGCTCATGAATTGCTTAGCCATGCTCGTAGACAGGGATTGGATCGTGATGTACATGGAAGTTGTGAGAGATGATAATTTTGGACAACATTAAGGTGGCCACTTTAATACACATCTGGGTGGATTGCTTGGGGCACCTGGAGTAACCAGTGCTTGCCCATGGGAATCCCGGAGTACCCGTGTGATTACCCTAGGTCTGCCACCCAGGCTCAAAGGGATCATATGATATTTCATGTCTGGAAACTTCCGTGTGCAGCCACAAGCCATTATGGGCTCTGGCATAGTTGAGTAAGTTGTGTGAGCTCTCGAAGAGGTAGACTAGCAGATGTAGGGGAAAGTAGGTGTACCGGTCTACCCGGAGTAGAGAGTTAATGCTTCAGAAAGACTATGTCTCGATCTTCCGATCATGGATGCGGTCGAGTCTTGTGGGGAAAAGTGCGCAACCTCGGCAGAGTGTATAAACTAATCATGGTTAGCCGTGTCCCCGGTTATGGACATCTTGAGTATCTGGTACTTGAATTATTGATTTGATCTCATCACTCTAAATTAATTTGTTGGGTTTAATGATTACTTTTAATTGGGATTGAGATGGGGATTTACCTTCTCAATGTTTCAACTACCATGATAGTTAAAATAAAACATATTCCTTTGATGTAGGGGAAAATTGGCTTTTCGCCAAACAATATAACCCTAGAGCTTTTCCACCAGCCATATATGCATGTAGTGATAGCTTTCATCTGTTCTTTGCTCTACTGTGTATATTGCCAGCATATTCCATGTGTTGACCCATTTCGGGCTGCAACATATCATGTTGCAGACTTTTCAGACGAAGAGTAAGGTGCGCTAGGTCATTGTCGTGCACTCAGCTATGCCGTTGGAGTTGATGGACTCACTTTGTCTTCCAAGCCTTCTGCTGTTATCTTATTTAGATGGCCTTAAGCCATATTTATTGTAATAAGTTCTCTTTGGAGACATTCGATGTAATAAGTGTGTGATTGCACTCTGTTATAAATCCTTCGAGTACTGTGTGTGTCAGCATTACCGATCCAGGGATGACACTTGAACACAGAGATTCGATCCATCCGGGTCGGGTCGCTACAAAGATGATATCAGAGCACACGCTGACTGTAGGACACGACCACTAAGAAAAGCCATAGGTCACTCTTCTCTACTCATTTCTAACTCTCTCCATCTTCTACTCTCTAGGATGGCAGACTCAAGGAACAAGTTTGCACAACCGGATGAAGACACACCTTTTGGACGACACTTGAAGGAAGTCACTAGGTACCTGAACATCGGAATACCAAGCTTCATCGGGACCTACACCACCACTGTACCAGAAGAGGAGCGTTGGACGATTCGAGTTCAAGTTCCAGGAAGGACATTCACGCCAGTTACTGAGCCCATAGAGTTTTCCTTTGATGCACCAACCTGGAGTCTAGGAAAGAGCATGGCAGCCCACATCGCCATGGGACGCATCGGCGAAGTGTATAACAAGGATCTTAAGGACACCATCTACCAGATATGTGGGCGCCGAGATGAGCAATGGGAGATGATCAGCACCAGGAGGGACAGGTCCATTGCAGCTTTCATCCAGGAGTTAAACCAGCACATTCGTCGACAGGAGAACCAGATGTGTGCAAGCATGATAGACCTGAAGAAGGTGATGACTAGGAACATGGAGCTAGAAGAGGAACTCAAGTCTACACGCGATGGATACGAGGAGGAAATCGCAATACTAGTGGAGAAGAATGATGACCTGACAAGGAAGCTAGGAGTATTCATGGGAGACCCCGCGCCAGAAGGAGATGACGACCATCCCGACGACATTCGTTCTGAAGACTACATCCTCATCGACGACACCGACTCCGACCCCGACAGTAGTGATGATGATTATGAAGACGAAGCTAGAGTGGACATCATGGAGTCTTCCACCGATCAAAATTTCTAGATGACCACCATATTATCATTAGTATTTTCCCCATGTATATAGTAGTAGTCCGAGCACTGTAACGAGAGTTAGATCGATTGTATGCCTTTGCTTGAATTGATTTTGGTGTGATATGAATGTGTTTGTCTCATGTGCATATGGGTAGTGCTACCTCACTAGACCTTACTCTATTCTAATCTCTTCCCTCTAAACCCATCAGATGCCTCCAAGACGCGACATCGGATTTGTCTTCCCACCGGAGATCACACAGTTGATCCAGCAGCAGAATGCCTTGATGCAGATACTAGTCCAGAACCAAGGCAACAACAATAACAACAATCCACCGCCACCACCCCCAGTTGACAACTTAGCCCGTTTTCTAAGGTTGAATCCGCCGGTGTTTTCTAGCAGCACCGAGCCGATTGTTGCTGATGATTGGCTCCGCAAGATTGGAAGGGAACTGATCACCGCAGGTTGCACTGATGCTGAGAAGGTGCTCTTTGCCGCACATCAACTGGATGGACCCGCAGCCTCATGGTGGGAGAACTACACCGCCACCTTTCCCGTGGCCAACGTTACTTGGGATCAGTTTCAGCAGGCCTTCCGCACCGCACATGTCTCAGCTGGAGCCATGAGTATGAAGAAGCGTGAGTTCCGCAACTTACGCCAGGGGAGTCGTACTGTGGCGCAGTACGTGGATGAGTTCAGCAAGTTAGCTCGTTACGCCCCAGATGATGTGGCCACAGATGCCGCGAAGCAGGAGAAGTTCCTTGAAGGACTGAATGATGAGCTGAGTATGCAGTTGATGGTGGTAACATTCACCAACTACCAGGAGCTGGTAGACAGGGCTCTCATGATTGAAGGCAAGCAGCAGCAGATAGAGAACCGCAAATGGAAGTATGGACAGGGAAGGTACAACTCTGGAGCCCAGCAGAAGCCCTGCTATTCCCCGTACTCGGGAGGACACACTCATCATACCCATGGAGGACATAACCATGGAGGCCATTCTCACAATGGAGGAAATTCACACAACCATAATGGCTCTAAGAATAGTAATGGGAATGGAGGAAACAACAGTCAGAACCGTTCCAACTCAGCAACCCCCGCCAAGAAGGATATGAGTCACATTACTTGTTTCAAGTGCGGGAAGACCGGACACTACGCCACTGAGTGTCCTGAGGCAAAGGATGGTAATGGCAATGGAAGCTCAGGAAAGAAGCCCAATCCCTTCACTAGAGGCCAGGTGAATCACGTCAATGTGGAGGAAGTTAATGAACAGCCTGACGCAGTTATTGGTAAGTTTTTGATTAATGCATTTACAGCCCTTGTTCTTTTTGACACTGGTGCATCACATTCATACATATCAAGGGGATTTGTGGAAAAGTTTAAGTTGCCAACTGTAGCCCTTAAGTCACCTATGTTAGTAAGCTCACCAGGAGCGGAGTATATGGCCAGTCAAGGTTGTTTTCAGATGCCATTGACCATAGGTAAGCACATGTTCCCCTCAGACTTAATAATTTTGGAGTCACAAGGATTGGATGTGATACTAGGCATGGATTGGCTATCGATGTATGGAGGAAACATCGATTGCGCCAGTAAGTCAATTCTGCTCACCACCCCGGAGGGAAAAAGGATCAAGTATGTATCCAGGCATGCGTCCAGGAGAACCCAAATAAATTCCCTCTCAGGAGTTGTTCAGGAGGAAGTGCCAGTAGTGAAGGATTACCCAGATGTATTTCCACAGGAGTTACCAGGCATGCCGCCGGATCGAGACATTGAATTTTTGATAGAGCTGTTGCCAGGCACCGGACCGATATCGAAGAGACCATACCGGATGCCCGCAAATGATCTGGAGGAGATTAAGAAGCAGATCAAGGAGTTATTGGAGAAAGGTTACATTCGACGAAGTTCATCACCGTGGGGAGCCCCAGTGCTTTTAGTTGAGAAGAAGGATGGATCCTTGAGAATGGTTGTTGATTATCATGCATTAAATGAAGTGACGATTAAGAACAAGTACCCACTGCCGATGATTAATGATTTGTTTGATCAGTTGCAAAGAGCTAAAGTGTTCTCCAAGATCGATCTGAGATCAGGATACCACCAGCTGAAGATCCGAGAACAGGATATACCTAAGACAGCCTTCACCACAAGGTATGGGCTATATGAGTATACGGTTATGTCACTTGGATTAACTAATGCCCCTGCCTATTTTATGAGTATTATGAATAAAGTGTCCATGGAGTTCTTGGATAAGTTTGTCGTGGTGTTCATTGATGATATCTTGGTGTACTCGAAGAATGAAGAAGAACACCAGGAGCATTTGCGTTTAGTTCTCAAGAAGCTCAGGGAACATCAGTTGTATGCCAAGTTCAGCAAATGTGAGTTTTGGTTGAAGGAAGTTGGATTCCTTGGACATGTTATATCAGGAGAAGGTATAGCAGTAGACCCTACCAAGGTTAAGTCAGTCACTGACTGACTAGCACCCATCTTAGTAGGAGAGATCCGCAGTTTTCTGGGACTCGCAGGATATTATCGGAGATTCATCGAGAATTTTTCTAAGATTGCGAAGCCTATGACAGAGTTACTGAAGAAGGACACCAAGTTCAAATGGACAGATGAATGTGAGGCGAGTTTTCAGGAGCTGAAGAAACGTTTGGTTACAGCCCCAGTGTTGATTCTGCCGGATATACGCAAGGATTTCCAAGTGTATTGCGACGCTTCTCGCTTAGGACTTGGAGGTGTACTTATGCAGGACGGAAGAGTTGTCTCATATGCCTCACGTCAGCTTCGACCACATGAGTTGAATTATGCCACGCATGATTTGGAGTTAGCAGCTGTAGTTCATGCACTCAAGACTTGGAGACATTTTCTTATTGGGAACCGTTGTGATGTGTAGACGGATCATAAGAGTTTGAAGTACATTTTCACACAGAAGGAGCTGACCCTCAGGCAGAGGAGATGGTTGGAGCTTATAAAGGATTATGATATGAAGTTGCATTATCATCCAGGAAAGGCCAATGTCGTAGCAGACGCTTTGAGCCGGAAGAGTTATGTCAATACCCTCGAAAGTGGAGGATTACCAAAGGAATTAGCCGAAGATCTCAGGGAGCTTCGTTTGGAGATAGTCCCTAGAGGTTTTGTCGCAGCAATGGAAGTTCAGTCAACATTATTGGGAAGGATTCGAGAAGCTCAGAAGGATGACAAAGAAATTGCCGAGATAAAGGAGATGATGAACAAAGGAAAAGCCAAAGGTTTTCGTGAGGATGAGCACGACACTTTATGGTTTGAGGACCGTGTTTATGTACCCAATAATGCAGAGATCAGGAAGTTGATACTACAGGAGGCTCATGACTCGCCATACTCGATACACCCCGGAAACACCAAGATGTTTTTGGATTTAAAAGAGCGTTTCTGGTGGACTGGTATGAAGAAGGACATTGCCGAGTATGTAGCCGTATGTGATGTATGTCAGAGAGTAAAAGCAGAACATCAGAAGCCAGCAGGATTACTGCAGCCTATGCCGATACCCGAATGGAAGTGGGATAAGCTTGGCATGGATTTTATCACCGGATTACCCAAGACCTGATCGGGATATGATTCTATTTGGGTAGTAGTGGATCGTTTGACCAAAGTGGCTCACTTTATCCCAATAAAAACCACCTATACGAGTGCAAAGTTGGCCAAGATATATATGACCAGGATCGTATGTCTGCATGGAGTTCCGAGGACCATCGTATCAGATAGAGGAACACAGTTTACTTCAAAGTTTTGGCACCAGCTACACCAAACTTTGGGTACCAGGCTAGAGTTTAGTACAGCCTTTCATCCGCAGACAGATGGACAGACCGAGAGAGTCAATCAGATTCTGGAGGACATGTTGAGAGCTTGTGCGCTAGATTATGGATCTAGTTGGGATGACAATCTGCCCTACGCGGAGTTCTCATACAACAACAGCTACCAAGCCAGTTTGAAGATGGCACCTTTCGAAGCTTTGTATGGACGGAGGTGCAGAACACCATTGATGTGGGATGAAGTTGGAGACCGTCAGTTGTTTGGACCAGATTTGATTAAAGAGTCTGAAGAGAAGGTTAAGTTAATACGAGATAGACTGAAGGTAGCTCAGTCCAGACAAAAGAGTTATGCAGACTCGAAGCGCAAGGAGGTAGTCTATGAAATCAGAGACAGAGCATATCTTTGTGTGTCACCTCTGCGAGGAGTTAAACGGTTTGGAGTCAAGGGAAAGTTAGCGCCACGATTTGTGGGACCATACAGAATATTAGAACATATGGGTGAAGTTGCCTACAAGTTGGAATTACCCGAAGGTTTGTCAGGAGTTCATGATGTGTTTCACATTTCCCAGTTAAAGAAGTGCCATGCAGAGATGGCCGATATTCCTCTAAGAGATATAGTGCCCCTAGAAGCAATTCAGTTGGATAGTGATCTGACCTACGAGGAGAAACCCGTCAAGATTCTCGAGTTTGCCAGCCGAGTTACTCGTAGCAAGGTCATCAAGTTTTGCAAAGTTCAGTGGAGTCACCATACCGAGGAGGAAGCTACCTGGGAGCGCGAAGAAGACCTCCGAAAGGACCACCCATACCTTTTTGCTAGCCAACCTGAATCTCAAGGGCGAGATTCATCTTAAGGAGGGTAGGTTTGTAACATCTCAAATTTTCAATTTGGAATGTTATACATAGGTCATCCATGCATATCATATTTTATTGCATTTCGTTTTGCGATCCTCGAAAATTCTAAGCAACTCAAGGACCCACGGAGAGAGTTGGGGATTTCACCGTTTTCATATTTGAATTTTCTCAAATATTGAAACAAGGATCAATTTGGTTTAATTATTCTTCTCTCTGAAAATATTTCATATTAAAAATATATGAGAGGAGATAATATGACTTCTCCAAAATAAATGGAATATTGGAGGAAAAATATTAAAATCAAATAAATATTTTATTTGGATTTTTATTGCAATTTTATTTGAATTTAGGAAAAATATGCTTTTTTCAAAATTTCATTAGAGGCCCAAATAAATGTTCATTTTGTCCGCTATATTTTTAGAGGACGGGGAAAATTAATTTCAGGATTTTTGGGGTTCGTTTAGTATTTCTTTTCTTTGTTTTTCTGCGTCAGGATTTATTTAAAAAAAAACTTCGCGGACCGAACTGGGCCGAAGCCCAGCCGGCCCAGCAGGCCGCCGCCGCCTTCCCCCGCACGGGAGTCCGCCCCGCCGCCGCCGGCCGTGTCCGAGGCGGACACGCCTCCCGAGGCCGTCGCCCCCTCCCCAAGCCAACCCCCCCGGCCCCTCTTAAATAACCGCCGCCCCCGACCCCTCCACCCCACCACCGCCGCCGCAGCAGCAAGCAGCAGCAGCCGCCGCCGCCGCGTCCGCCGCTCGCCGCCGCCGCACTCCGCCGCGCCGCGCCGCTGCACCGCGCGCACCCCACCCCGTCGCCTCGCCGGAGCCGCCGCCTCGCCGCTGGAGCCGCCGCCGTTCCTATCCAACCGACGCCCGGTTTTTTTTTCGGTTTAGGTAAAAACCGATCGGTTTTTTTTTAAACCCTTGATGCATTTTTTTTATTTTATCGGTTCGTTCGGTTTTCTCGGTTTAGTTATTTAGCGGACGTTCGTCCGTACGGTCATTTTAACAAATGCCGTTCACCCGTTAGTCACAGACAACGAACGTTCGTTCGTTAGCCTGTTCGTCAGTTTTTCTTTTTCCAGGGTTTTTTTTCGCGATTATTTTCGTTCGCGATTTCTGACCCAATTTTCGTTTTAGTTTATCTTTTCGCTCGTTTATCCAAATCAGGTGAAACAAGCGCCTAGATCTTCATCTCGAAACCCTCTTTCTGTTTAACCAACTTGAACAAGATTTTGGTACTGTAAAATTTGACTTTAGTCCAGATTAGTAAATCGGATCCTGTTTCTTTCGCAGTTTGAGTTTCGTTGCTCCGTTTGTTTTGATTCTTTTTGCAACCGGAGTTTTTCAGTTGAACTTTCTGGTTAGATCTTCTTATTTGGGATTGACCCGTGCATCTTCGCTTGATTGCTTATGTATGCTATTGTTTGTTTGCGATAGAATTCCGGGAGTGCGAAGCGTGCTACTATGAGTCTCTAGGTTTTGCGGATCGTCAGCAAGGCAAGTTACACTTTGATCATACCCCTTTATTACCCAGTTTTTATGCATTAGTTACAATCCTCAAACACTACATGATTAGGATGTGATTAACTTGTGGGTATTGGGAAGTAGATGATGAGGTAGAACCTATTACCCTTTATTATCAAACCCTGGGAGATATATATATATATACATTATGCTCATGAATTGCTTAGCCATGCTCGTAGACGGGGATTGGATCGTGATGTACATGGAAGTTGTGAGAGATGATAATTTTGGACAACATTAAGGTGGCAACTTTAATACACATCTGGGTGGATTGCTTGGGGCACCTGGAGAAACCAGTGCTTGCCCATGGGAATCCCGGAGTACCCGTGTGATTACCCTAGGTCCGCCACCCAGGCTCAAAGGGATCATATGATATTTCATGTCTGGAAACTTCCGTGTGCAGCCACAAGCCATTATGGGCTCTGGCATAGTTGAGTAAGTTGTGTGAGCTCTCGAAGAGGTAGACTCGCAGATGTAGGGGAAAGTAGGTGTACCGGTCTACCCGGAGTAGAGAGTTAATGCTTCAGAAAGATTATGTCTAGATCTTCCGATCATGGATGCTGTCGAGTCTTGTGGGGAAAAGTGCGCAACCTCTGCAGAGTGTATAAACTAATCATGGTTAGCCGTGTCCCCGGTTATGGACATCTTGAGTATCTGGTACTTGAATTATTGATTTGATCTCATCACTCTAAATTAATTTGTTGGGTTTAATGATTACTTTTAATTGGGATTGAGATGGGGATTTACCTTCTCAATGTTTTAACTACCATGATAGTTAAAATAAAACATATTCCTTTGATGTAGGGGAAAATTGGCTTTTCGCAAAACAATATAACCCTAGAGCTTTTCCACCAGCCATATATGCATGTAGTGATAGCTTTCATCTCTTCTTTGCTCTACTGTGTATATTGCCAGCATATTCCATGTGCTGACCCGTTTCGGGCTGCAACATATCATGTTGCAGACTTTTCAGACAAAGAGTAAGGTGCGCTAGGTCGTTGTCGTGCACTCAGCTATGCCGTTGGAGTTGATGGACTCACTTTTTCTTCCAAGCCTTCCGCTGTTATCTTATTTAGATGGCCTTAAGCCATATTTATTGTAATAAGTTCTCTTTGGAGACATTCGATGTAATAAGTGTGTGATTGCACTCTGTTATAAATCCTTCGAGTACTGTGTGTGTCAGCATTACCTATCCAGGGATGACACTTGAACACAGAGATTCGATCCATCCGGGTCGGGTCACTACAACTAGGCACCAGGGCATGCCAAGGGGGCCCAGGCAAGCCCTGATGGGTAGTGAGCACTCGTAAGGCGGTTGCTTCCCTTCTTTCGCCGCAAGAAAGATGATTTATGGATAAAAATCCAGCCAAAATTTCAGCCCAATCGGTGTTACGGATCTTCGGGAATTTAAGAAACGGTGAAGGGTCAGAAAACTGGAATGCAAAACAAAAGAGAACAGAGAGAGAGAGATCCAATCTCGGAGGGGCTCTCGCCCCTTCGCCACCATGGACAACATGGAAAAGAGGGGGAACTCTCCTCCCACGTAGGGGTGAGTCCAAGGAATAAGAAGAAGGAGGGGGGCTCTCTCCCCCTCTCTCCCGGTGGCACCGGAGTGCCGCCAGGGCAATGATCGTGATGCCGATCTGCACCAACAACCTTGCTACCGTCAACACCAACCTTCTCCCCCTCTATGCAGTGGTGTAACACCCCTCTTCCCCGCTATAATCTCTACTTAAACATGGTGCTCAATGCTATATATTATTTCCCAATGATGTATGGCGATCTTATGATGTTTGAGTAGATTCGTTTTGTCCTATGGGTTGATTGCTAATCATGATTGCTTTGAGTTGTATATTTTATTTTGGTGTTGTCCTATGGTGCCCTCCATGTCGCGCAAGCGTGAGGGATTCCCTCTATAGGGTGTTGCAATACGTTGATAATTCGCTTATGGTGGGTGGTGTAAGTGAAAGAAACACATACCCGAGTAGGTGGGTTGATGCGTATGGGAGTAAAGAGGACATGACACTTAATGCTATAGTTGGGTTTTACCCTAATGATCTTTGGTAGTAGCGGATGCTTGCTACAGTTCCAATCATAAGTGCATATGATCCAAGTATGGAAAGTATGTTAGCTCATGCATCTCCCTCATGTAAAATTGCAATAATGATTACCGGTCTAGTTATCGATTGCCTAGGGACAAATAACTTTCTTGTGTGACAAAAGCTATCTACTAGATAACTAAATTTTATTATCTCGCAAAGTACTCCTAGTTTTATTCTTGCAAAGTAGTTCTATCATTACACCTACAAAACTGTTTCATACTTGTTCTAGGTAAAGCGAACGTTAAGTGTGCGTAGAGTTGTATCGGTGGTCGATAGAACTTGAGGGAATATTTGTTCTACCTTTAGACCCTCATTGGGTTCAACACTCTTATTTATCGAAAAAGACTACAAACGATCCCCTATACTTGTGGGTTATCAAGACCTTTTTTTGGCACCGTTGCCGGGGAGCAATAGCGTGGGGTGAATATTCTCGTGTGTGCTTGTTTGCTTTATCACTAAGTAGATTTTATTTTGTGCTCTTCTTTTCTATCTTTAGTTATGGGTAGGAAACGTAAAATACCAAAAAAATTAGTTGTACCTGCTAAACCAATGGTTGAAGAACCACCCAAAATCTATCATACTGCTGAAGCTTTCTACTTGGATCATCTTCCATCCCTATGTGCTCGTGCTGAAAGCCCAACTAGCTTAGTTGAGGGAAAAATCATTAAATGAGCATCCTTATTTTGTGTGACACAGCTTATCTCAAAAAGGGAAACTCTTATGCCATCATACTAATAATTTGCATTGCTATGCTTGGAATTTATGCGAAATACATGGTCTTACTTGTTGTTCTGAAGAATCTAAAAGTCACCTTCCCTTCCAATGTGAGTTTAAGGATAATGGAATCTTATCTTCTTATGCCAAATGTGACTAGAATTACTATGATATTGAACAAATTGAAGAATTTGTTTCTTTTAAGGGTGCCTATGAAATTGCTTCTTTGATTGAAAAGTATGATATTACTCTTTACAAAGCTAAAAATTTTGTATACTTAAATATTGCTATGAGAATTATAAATACAATGCCGATATTGATGCATTTATTGAGAAAGTCTCCGCTGCCCAAGAAGAGACTAATACTTTGCAAGAAACTATGGAAGAAGAAATTGATAACACTGTGAACTCATTGGATGAAAAAGATGACAAGGAGAGTGAAGAACAAAAGGAGGAAAGCGGATTAGCTACCCGTGCCCACCTTCTAATGAGAGTAACTCTTCAACTCATACATTGTTTAATTTCCCTTCGTGCTTACCGAAGGATGAATGCTATGTGGGTTGCTATGATCCCGTTGATTCATTTGAAATATACCTTTTTGATGAAATTGATGCTTTCTATGCTTGTGGCCATGATGCCAATATGAATGATGCTTATGGAGATGAAATTGCTATAGTTCCTTATGTTAAGAATGAAATTGTTGCTATTGCAACCAAACATGATAGTCCTATTATCTTTTTGAATTCTCCCAACTACACTATATCGGAGAAGTTTGCGCTTATTAAGGATTATATTGATGGGTTGCGTTTTACCACCACACATGATAATTTTGATGAATATAATATGCATGTGCTTGCTGCTCCTATACTTGCAATTATTATGAGAGAGGAACTACATCTCCACCTCTCTATGTTTCCAACACAATAAAATTGCAAGAAACTATTTATGCTATGTATTGGCCTTTATTTAGTGTGCATGAATTGTTCTTTTATGACATGCCGATGCATAGGAAGAGAGTTAGACTTCGTTGTTACGTGACATATATTGCCTTGTTCTCACTACTAAAATACAAATCATTGTTAATTAAAATTGGCTTTGATATACCGTGGGATCCGGGTGGATCAATTACTTGAGCACTTTATGCCTAGCTTAATGGCTTTAAAGAAAGCGCTGCCAGGGAGACAACCCAGATGTTTTATAGAGTCATTTACTTCTTTTGTGTGCTTTTATGAAGTTTAAAAACAAAAAAATGTAGAGGGGAACTTAAAAACTTTTTCAAAAAGAGAAGCGATTGGAAGGTTATGCATTGGAGAAGTGGACCTTGAACATTTGTGTTCATGCTCATGGAAACAATGTAGAATTTTTCATTGAAGTTTATCACAAAAATAATTATCCCCTTGTACATCCATTGTATTATAAAAGTAATGTGCCAAGATTTGCCTTTAGGATGACTAGATTGCTTGTTTGGTATGTGCGGTGCAAAAACAGAAACTTTTGCAGTAGTGCCTGAATTTACATTTTTTACTGGAACATGCCAAAATTCTGTAAAAAATTCACAGTACTTCCACCCAAATTTTTTATTTTTTACTAATTTTTCAGAATTTTTTAAGTTACATAAGTATAGTCAATATTCAGATTGCTACAGACTGTTCTGTTTTTGACAGATTCTGTTTTTGATGCATTGTTTTGCTTGTTTTGATGGAACTATGGATTGTATCGGTGGCATAAGAGATGGAGAAGTTAGAATATAGTAGGTGTAATGCAAAAATAAAATATGAATGGGTTTGCAATAGTACTTAAAGTAGTGATTTGTTTTATTATGTTAACAGATCTCACGGAGGTTTTGTTAAGTTTTGTGTGGATGAAGTGTTCGAAGATCAAGGAGGTCTCGATATGAGGAGAAGGAGGAGAGGCAAGAGTTCAAGCTTGGGGATGCCCAAGGCACCCCAAGTAAATATTCAAGGAGACTCAAGCGTCTAAGTTTGGGGATGCCCTGGAAGGCATCCCATCTTTCTTCAACAAGTATCAGTATGTTTTGGTTTTTGTTTTGTTCACATGATATGCATAAATCTTGGAGCGTCGTGTGCTTTTTATTTTTTATTTTAATAAAGCACCATGCTGGTATGATATAGTCCTTGGTTGATTTATAGAATGATCTTTGCACTTCACTTATATCTTTTGAGTATGGCTTTATAGAATGCTTCATGTGTTTCACTTATATCATTTGAAGTTTGGGTTGCCTGTTTCTCTTCACATGGAAAACCGTTATTTGTCGAATGCTCTTTTGCTTCACTTATATTTATTAGAGCTTGGGCAAGTATTTTGTAGAAATAATTAAACTCTCTTTCTTCACTTGTATCTATTTAGAGAGTCAACGGGAATTGGTCATTCACATGGTTAGTCATAAGATCCAACAAAAAACTTGTAGATCACTGAATATGATAAGTTTGATTCCTTGCAATAGTTTTGTGATATAGAGATGATAATATGTGGGAGGTACTAGTGAATGATTGTGGTTTAGTAAGAATATTGGTGTTAAGGTTTGTGATTCCCGAAGCATGCAAGTATAGTCTCTCATTATGTTAAGAAGTTGGAGCATGATTTATTATCGATTGTCTTCCTTATGAGTGGCGGTCGGGGATGAGCGATGGTCTTTTCCTACCAATCTATCCCCCTAGGGGCATGCATAGTAGTACTTTGCTTCGAGGGCTAATAAACTTTCACAATAAGTATGTGAGTTCTTTATGACTACTGTCAGTCCATGGATTATACGCACTCTTATCTTTCCGCAATTTGCTAGCCTCTTCGATACCGTGCATTGCCCTTTCTCACCTCAAGAGCTAGTGCAAACTTCACTGGTGCATCCAAACCCCATGATATGATACGCTCTATCACACATAAGCCTCATTATATCTTCCTCAAAACAGCCACCATACCTACCTATTATGGCATTTCCATAGCCATTCCAAGATATATTGCCATGCAACTTCCATCATCATCATATACATGACTTGAGCATTCATTGTCATATTGCTTTGCATGATCGTAAGATAGCTAGCATGATATTTTCATGGCTTGTATATTTTTTGATATCCTTCCTACACTCGAGTCATATTGTTCTAGGTATCGAGTTGTAGTTTTTATTTCTTTTGAGTTCTAAGTAAATAGAAGTGTGATGATCATCATTATTCATTACTAGAGCATTGTCCTAGTGAGGAAAGGATGATGGAGACTATGATTCTCCCACAAGTCGGGATGAGACTTTGGATAAAATAATAATTTAAAAAAGGCCAAAAAGAGACCAACAAAAAAAAAAGAAAAAAGGGAAAAAAGAGAAAAAAAAGAAAAAGAGAGAAGGGGCATTGTTACAATCCTTTCCACACTCGTGCTTCAAAGTAGCACCATGTTTTTCATATGGAGAGTCTCTGTCGGTGTTCTGGGAACTAGGGTACCCAGACTTGCCTGCCTGCGGCCCACGGCATGGCTCCCTCGATGGCCCGGTACGGCCCAGCGGCAAGACCTTCAAGACAAAACCTTCGCGAGGGCCCCCTGGCCTCGCGAGGCGGACGGCGCCAAGGCCTCCAGAGGGAGCGCCTCCCCAGGCTGCCTCCCGAGGAGCGAAGATTCCTATGCAAGTGCCCAGCCTCACGAGGCTGCGATGACGTGAGCCATGACGACCAAGGCCAGGCGGGTGCCAGCGGGCGCAGAGGAGGCAGTTTCCCTTTCGGTGCTAAGGGAGCAAGGGCAGACGTGGGTTCCCAAGGAGCCTTCCAAAGGTTTCCGTTCCGGTGCAACGAGACCAAGACCACGAGCTCGGCAGGATGGATGTCATCACCGAGCCCACCGCTACGTCATGACCAGAAGCTTTGCAAGCGAAGACCACCTTTCGTCAGGATAAGATGTACTACTTGTCCCCTTTCGAATTGGCCACTGTGTGATCCCTTCCCGCCTAAGTTTTGAGGGAAGAGGACCGAGGCCACTATAAATATAGGTTAGCCACCACCATAGAGGGGGTCGACTCATTCTCACCCCCTGAGCCCTCGCGAGGCAGCTCATCCACTATACTAGTTCATCCTCAAACCTCCTCGTGAGGCCAATCCACCACAAAGCAGGAGTAGGGTTTTACACCGCAAGGTGGCCTGAACCTGGGTAAACTGTCGTGTCCATCTTCTTCCCCGCTCGAGTGTGTATCTAGCGAGGCTAGGCTGTAGGGCAACGAGCTTGAGAATTGAGAGGTTGAGATCTTCGCACACGCCCCAGAGTTCGAACCTTCTCGGGTCTGCGGAGCCCTAAATCCGACATTTGGCGCGCAAGGTAGGGCGTCTCGAAGCTCCGCCTCCTCACCAACCGCACTCCGCCCTCGCCTCATGGTTCCCATGTCGGGCGCCGTCCCACCAACCTAGCCGCTGGGCACCTACGGGGGCGTCGCGGGCCATCTAGCCTTCACTCCTAGCCTACAGCGGGTGCAGTGGCCGGAGAGGTTCCGGCCGGCGCTGCCCCCGCGGTATGACGGCACGGCGGACCCTGAGGAGTTCCTCCGGCTGTACGCGCAGGCCATCCAGGCGGTGGGTGGCGACGACAAGGCCATGGCAAATTGGCTCCCTATGGCCCTCATGGAGATGTCGCGCTCCTGGCTGCGCAGCCTCCCTGAGGCCTCGGTGTCTTCTTGGGAGGAGCTCCGCAGACGATTCATCGAGCGCTTTGTGGTGCCGGCGCCCCACGCAGTCGTGCCATCATCGGCGGGTCACAGGCGCCTGCCTCAGGCTGCCACGTCAAGCGTGAGCTGCACGGCCGGGGCATGAGGCCTCTCGAGGCCACGAGGCGCCAGAGACCGACATCACCTTCGACTCTAGGGATCACCCCGAAACCACGGCCGGCACTGGTGCGCTCCCCATGCTGTGCACGCCCACCATCAGCAACGTCGCGGTCACTAAGACCCTCATCGACGGTGGCGCCGGCCTCAATGTCCTCTCTATGGAGGCTTTTGACCTGCTTCAGGTGCCTTACGACCAACTCGCGCCCACCAAGCCCTTCTCGGGGGTGGTTAAGGGCTCTACAACCCCCCTGGGGCAGATACGCCTCCCAGTCACCTTCGGCACGTGCGACAACTACTGCACTGAGCTCATCGACTTTGACGTGGCCTGCATCAACCTTCCGTACAACGCCATCTTGGGCTACCCGACCCTTGCCAAGTTCATTACAGCGACCCATCCGGGTTACAACGTCATCAAGATGTCGGGCAGTGGCGGCATCGTCACGGTGGTAAGGGATGTGAAGGACGTGGTCCGGACCCTCAGGCTCGCCTATAAAGCTGTGGCGTCCACGTGCCCTGGCGCCAAGGACGCCTCGGGGGCTCCGGAGGCCGCACCCGTGAAGAAAAAACAGTTGTTCTCTCAAGACAAAGCCGAGATGAAGCAGGTGCCTGTCGATAGCGAGGGTGCCGGCCCCACCTTCACCATTGGTGCTGGCCTACCCCCGGATCAAGAAGAGGCATTGGTTGACTACCTGAGGGTCAACAAAGATGTATTTGCATGGGCGGCACCCAACCTGGTTGGTGTCCCGAGGGAGGTGATTGAGCACCACTTGATGGTGTGCCCCGGTGCGCGCCCAGTGAAGCAAAAGGCGCGGCGTCAAGCACAAGAGAAGCAAGCATTCATCATCCAGGAGGTTCGCATGTTGCAACTGGCTGGTGTCATTCGGGAGGTGTGGCACCCGGATTGGTTAGCAAACCCTGTGATAGTAACCAAGAAAGGGGGGAAGGAGCGCATGTGCGTCGACTTCACGAGCCTCAATAAGGCCTGCCCTCAGGACCCTTTCCCGCTCCCGCGCATCGACCAGATCATGGACTCCGGCGCCGAGTGTGATCTGTTGTGCTTTTTGGATGCCTTCTCAGGGTATCACCAAATCAAGATGGCGGTGGAGGACGTCGAGAAAACAGCCTTCATCTCCCCATGCGGTGTGTACTGCTACACCTGCATGCCCTTCGGGCTGCGGAACACCGGAGCGACCTTCCAGAGATTGATGCACATAGCCCTCGGGACACAGTTGGGGAGAAATGCGGAGGCATACGTTGGTGACATCATGGTCAAGTCGCGAAAGGCAAAGACCTTGATCGAAGACCTGGAGGAGACATTCGCCAACCTGCGCAAGGTAAACCTGAGGCTCAACCCGGAGAAGTGTGTGTTTGGAGTCCCATCTGGAAAGCTGCTAGGCTTCCTAGTATCACACAGAGGGATCGAGGCCAACCCCGAGAAAGTCAAGGCGATAGAGAGGATGAGCCCGCCTCAGACCCTCAAAGAGATGCAGAAGCTCGCGGGCTGCGTGAACTCCTTGGGGCGCTTCATCTCCAAGCTTGGCGAACGCGCCCTCCCCTTTTTCAAGCTGATGAAGAAGAAGGGCCCCTTCGAGTGGACCCCAGAGGCTGAGGCGGCCTTTGAGGACCTCAAGAGATACCTCACGAGCCACCTGTCATGGTGGCGCCTCTCCCTTGTGAGACCTTGCTGCTTTACTTGGCGGCCACCCCCCACTCGGCTAGCACAGCGCTCGCGGCACTTCGGGAATCGCCGGCTTGTGCAGGCGCAAGACAAGGTGGCCCACAGGGAGTCGCGCAACTTTCGCCACCCCAGGATGGCGCTCCTGATAATCCCGTCGCCCCAGAGGCCGGAGAGGCCCCCGAGTCCCTCGCGCCGCCCGCAGGACAAGGGGCCAATGATGCCTCGAGTCTCGTCGAGCACTCGGTGTACTTCGTTAGCACAGTGATACGGGATGCACGCGCATTACCCCATGCAGCAGAAGCTTCTACTCGCGCTCCTGGTCGCTTCGAGGAAGCTGCGCCATTATTTCCAGGGCCACCCCATCAAGGTCGTCTCTGCATGCCCCTTGGAGAAGGTGCTCCGTAGCCCCAACGCCGCCAGAAGGGTTGCAGAGTGGAACATCAAGCTGTAGGCTTTCCGGCTGGAGTTCAGCATGACTGGAGTCATTAAGGGTGTGACCCTCGTCGATTTTGTAGAAGAATGGACGGACACTCCAGACCGAGGGCAGGACGAGGG
The DNA here is from genome assembly GCA_011799875.1 of Thinopyrum elongatum. Taxonomy (NCBI): domain Eukaryota; kingdom Viridiplantae; phylum Streptophyta; class Magnoliopsida; order Poales; family Poaceae; genus Thinopyrum; species Thinopyrum elongatum. The sequence goes on along the minus strand of CM022298.1, from coordinate 291,851,820 downwards.
CCAATCCCTTGTCCCTGGCGATGAGGCGCCTGATGATTGGGCCATGCACTTCGACGGGGCCTTCGCGTGACAGGGCGCGGGGGCTGGAGTCGTACTCATCTCGCCGACCAAGGACAAGCTTTACTATGTTGTGCAACTCTGTTTTCAGCATGGTGAAAAGGTCTCCAAGAACATCACATAGTTCGAGGGCTTGATTGCTGGCCTCAGGGCCGCGGCCGCCTTAGGGGTCAATCGCCTCACCATCAAGGGCGAGTCCCACCTCCTCATCAACTTCTCCAACAAAGAGTACAAACCTAAGGACGAGCACATGGAGGCTTACCTGGAGGAGGTACGTAAAATTGAAAAGCGTTTCCTGGGCTTGGAATTGTAGCGCGTCCTGCGCGGCGCGAACAAAGAAGCAGATGACATCACCAAGAGGGCGTCTCGCCGCGAGCCCCAGAAGCCCGGCGTCTTCAACGAGAGGCTCTTTGAGCCATTAGCAGCACCACCAGTCACAGGTCCGGCGCTACTCCGTGAGGAGCAACCGCTGGCCCCGCCCTCAGCCGCTCCACCCTGCGGCTTAACCTCGGGAGTCCGCCTACTCCTAGCGTTGGAGCCGCAAGACGGCTACTGGACTCAGGAGTTCAAAGTCTACCTTCTCCGTGGCACCTTACCGGAGAAGGAAGAGGACGTGGAGCGCGTGGTTCGCCAAGCTACTGCTTATTGCCTGCAGGATGGTGAGTTGTACTGGAAGTGCCCCAACGACGTCTCGCTGTGATGCATATCCAGGGAGCAGGGGCATGAGCTGTTGGCCGACATCCATGGCGGAGATTGCGGACACCACTCGTCATCGCGCACCCTCGTTAGCAAGGTGTTCCGTACCGGGTTCTACTGGCCCACGGTGCTCAACAACGCCACCGAGCAGGTGCGATCCTGCGAGGCCTGCCAGTTCCATGCCAAGTAGATCCATCAGCCCGTGCAAGGCCTCCAGACCATCCCGCTCTCATGGCCCTTCACGGTCTGGGGGCTGGATATCTTGGGCCTGTTCCCTCGGGCTGCCGGTGGATACCGTTACCTCCACGTCGCCGTCGACAAGTTCACCAAGTGGGCGGAGGTGGAGCCTGTGCGCACCATCCCCGCTGGCTCTGCCGTCAAATTCATCAAGGGCCTCATGAGCCGTTTCGGGGTTCCCGACTGTATCATTGCTGACAATGGCTCCCAATTCACCAGCAACCTCTTCAGGGCATATTGTGCTAACCTTGGAACGCAGATATGCTATGTCGTCGCCCTCATGGTAGCACCCAAGCGGCTGCCATCCTCCCCAAAGACCCTGACGAAGAGCATTGCTGCTCCGTCGTACTTAAAATGGAGGGTGCGCCTCCCATCCAGACCGCGGGCGCGGGTAAACGACTGCCACCCGCGGGTCAGGAACACGTGTCCGATGGAGGAGACCTCGACCTCCACCCACGAAGACCCGTTGCAGTGGCCGTCCGGCTACAGCCGCAGGCCAATGGGCCCTGCTGCCAGCAGCTCCTACATGAAGGAGCTTGGAAGTAGAAGCCAAGTGCTTGGAGGGCCTTCCACTTGTACGACGAACTCGCGTCCCGTGTCACCCGAGCGGGCACGTGGGCATGGTGGCCGGGCGGCCGCGGCACGCCTTCCCCCTTCGCCGTTGCTACTGGGGCCCCCGCAACCGCCTTCGCGGGAGAGGTCTCTCCCCCGGCTGCTGGAGCTGAAGCGGGCCGGCAAGGGTGGCCGCCCGCGCCCCTGCGATGGCGCCATTGATGCGGCCGCGCATTTGCGGGGACGGCCGCGTCCCCTCTTAGGTGGCGGCGAGCCCGGTCCCTCCTTTGGGGCCTTGCCTTTCTCTTCAGCCGAGAACCTCCTCGTTGGAGCCATGGTCACTTTGGCGAGGTGACGGCATGGCGTAGACAAGAAAAGAGGGGACTGCAGGAGAGAAGATGAATACGGGCTGGGGGCTCCGCCTCCCTCGCCCACTTATAGGAAGTCGAAGGCCAACCGGCACGCCCCCATGTTCCAAGAGATGATGGCCCTACTGCATGCACCAGACAGTTGTCAAGTCGGGGCAGTTGCCGAGGCAACGTGGGGTAGTGCAGGTGTCCGTGTCCCGTCAAGCGCCACACGTCAGCCTCGCCCGCAGGCAATTGGGGCCCGCGGCGCTTCGCCCTTGCCCCTTGGCTTCGCCTCGAAGCCAGCACGAGCGCGCCTTGGGCCCGGGGGCTACTGTTGGTGTTCTGGGACCAAGGTACCCAGACTTGCCTGCCTGCGGCCCATGGTGTGGCTCCCTTGATGGGCCGGTACAGCCCAACGGCAAGACCTTCAAGAAAAGACTCTCGCGAGGGCCCCCTTGCCTCGCGAGGCGGATGTCGCCAAGGCCTCCAGAGGGAGCGGCCTCCCCAGGTTACCTCCCGAGAAGCGGAGATTCCTATGCAAGTGCCCAGCCTCACGAGGCTACGATGACGTGAGCCATGACGACCAAGGCCAGGTGGGCGCCAGCGGGCGCAGAGGAGGCAATTTCCCTTTCAGTGCTAAGGGAGCAAGGGCAGACGTGGGTTCCCAAGGAGCCCTCCAAAGGTTTCCATTCCGATGCAACGAGACCAAGACCACGAGCTCGGCAGCACGGATGTCCTCACCGAGGCCACCGCTGCGTGATGACCAGAAGCTTTGCAGGCGAAGACCACCTTTCGTCAGGATAAGATGTACTACTTGTCCCCTTTCAAATTGGCCACTGTGTGATCCCTTCCCGCCTAAGTTTTGAGGGAAGAGGACCGAGGCCACTATAAATATAGGTTAGCCACCACCGTAGAGGGGGTCACTCATTCTCACCCCCTGAGCCCTCGCGAGGCAGCTCATCCACTGTACTAGTTCATCCTCAAACCTCCTCGTGAGGTGAATCCACCACAAAGCAGGAGTAGGGTTTTACACTGCAAGGTGGCCCGAACCTGGGTAAACTGTCGTGTCCATCTTCTTCCCCGCTCGAGCACGTATCCGGCGAGGCTAGGCTATAGGGCGACGAGCTTGAGACTTGAGAGGTTGAGATCTTTGCACACGCCCCAGAGTTCGAACCTTCTCGGGTCTGCGGAGCCCTGAATCCGACAGTCTCCTATGTTATCACTTTCATATACTAGTGGGAAAATTTTCATTATAGAACTTGGCTTGTATATTCCGATGATGGGCTTCCTCAAATGCCCGAGGTCTTCATGAGCAAGCAAGTTGGATGCACACCCACTTAGTTTTCATATTGAGCTTTCATACACTTATAGTTCTTAGTGCATCCATTGCATGGCAATCCCTACTCCTCGCATTGATATCAATTGATGGGCATCTCCATAGCCTGTTGATTAGCCGCGTTGATGTGAGACTTTCTTACCTTTTTGTCTTCTCTATGTTTACCCCTATCATCATACTCTATTCCACCCATAGTGCTATGTCCATGGCTTGCGCTCATGTATTGCGTGGGGGTTGAAAAGGCTGAAGTGCGTTAAAAAGTATGAACCAATTGCTCGGCTTGTCATCGGGGTTGTGCATGATAAATACTTTTTGTTAAGGATGGAGCATGACAAGACTATATGATTTTGTCGGGATAGCGTTCTTTAGCATTGATATTTAGAAAGACATGATTGTTTGTTGGGATGTCTCAATATTGATGTCTTTATGTCAAATTATAGATTATTGCTTTGAATCACTCGTGTCTTAATATTCATGCCATGATTTGATTATATGATCAAGATTATGCTAGGTAGCATTCCACATCAAAAAAAATATTTTTTATCATTTACCTACTCAAGGACGAGCAGGAATTAAGCTTGGGGGTGCTGATACGTCTCTGTCGTATCTATAATTTTTTATTGTTCCATGCCAATATTATACAACTTTCACATACTTTTGGCAACAATTTATATGATTTATTAGACTAACATATTGATCCAGTGCCCAGTGCCAGTTCATGTTTGTTGCATGTTTTTTGTTTCATAGAAGTCCATATCAAACGAATTCCAAATGCGATAATACTTTACAAAGATTTTTTTTGGAACGTATGTGAATTTTTGGAAGAAGAATCAACGCAAGACGGTGCTCGAGGGGCCCACTAGGTACCAGGGCATGCCGGGGGGCCCAAGCATGCCTTGATGGGTAGTGGGCACCTTGTAATGCGGTTGTTTCCCTTCTTTTGCCGCAAGAAAGATAATTTATGGATAAAAAACCCCACAAAATTTCAGCCCAATCGGAGTTACGGATCTCCGGGAATTTAAAAAACGGTGAAGGGCCAGAAAACAGGAACGCAAAACAGAAGAGAACAGAAAGAGATAGATCCAATCTTGGAGGGGTCTCGCCCCTCCGCCGCCATGGAGGCCATGGAACAGAGGGGGAACTCTCCTCCCATCTAGGGGGGAGGCCAAGGAAGAAGAAGAAGGAGAGGGCTCTCTCCCCCTCTCTCCTGATGGCGTCGGAGTGCCATCGGGGCAAGGATTGTGATGAGTATCAACACCAACAACCTTGCTAACATCAACACCAACCTTCTCCCCCTCTATGCAGCGGTGTAACACCTCATTTCCTTGCCGGAATCTCTACTTAAACATGGTGCTCAATGCTATATATTATTTCCCAATTATGTATGGCTATCTTATGATGTTTGAGTAGATTTGTTTTGTCCTATGTGTTGATTGATGATCGTGATTGGTTTGAGTTGTATGTTTTATTTTGGTGCTGTCCTTTGGTGCCCTCCATGTCGTGCAAGCATGAGGGATTCCCGATGTAGGGTGTTGCAATAAGTTGATAATTCGCTTATGGTGGGTGGCGTGAGTGACAGAAACACATACCCGAGTAGGTGGGTTGATTCGTATGGGTGTAAAGAGGACTTAATGATCTGGGTTTTACCTTAATGATCTTTGGTAGTTGCGGATGATTGGTAGAGTTCCAATCATAAGTGCATATGATCCAAGTATGGAAACTATGTTAGCTCATGCCTCTCCCTCATATAAAATTGCAATAATGATTACCGGTCTAGTTATCGATTGTCTAGTGACAAATAACTTTCTTGTGTGACAAAAGCTATCTACTAAATAACTAACTTTTATTATCTCGCAAAGTACTCCTAGTTTTATTCTTGCAAAGTAGTTCTAGCATTACACCTAAAAAATAGTTTCATACTTGCTCTAGCTAAAGAGAACATTAAGTGTGCTTAAAGTTGTATCGGTGGTCAATAGAACTTGAGGGAATATTTGTTCTACCTTTAGCTGCTCGTTGGGTTTGACAATCTTATTTATCGAAAAAGGCTACAAATGATCCCCTATACTCGTGGGTTATCAAGGACCAAGGCAGTACAAAGGGGGCAGTGTCACCTCCATGTAAGGGGATCGAGCCATTCTCTCCCCCACACTTCATGTACCTCGATCTCCAAGTGCTGCATTACACAACAATCCCACACAAGCAGGAGTAGGGTATTACACCGCTCGGTGGCCCAAACCTGGGTAACTCGTGTGTCCCCGTCGTGTCCAGTGTGAGTGAGTGTGCTCGTCGTGATCTAACCATAGTTCCCGTCAAGTCGTAGGTTGCCAAGCAAAGCTCCCCAGAGTTTGAACCCTAGTTCTTGAAGAGTTTCATGGATGTAGATCCTAGACTTCGACATTTGGCACGCCAGGTAGGGGGGCTTCTTTTCTTCGCGCCTTCGACCTCAACATCGACATGGACGACAACGCAGCCGCGCGCTGGGCCGCTGCCAGGGTCCACACGGCGCCCGCCGCTTGTGGTGCCCTTGAAAGGCTCCCTCACGCCACCACCGAGCCCGTGTGAGAGCGGGTGGCCTCATCCGTCCACCCGTCGATGAACGAGTAGGCGCGTGGCCGGTCCGCCACCGCCTCCTCGCTCGCGCGACGCGACCATCCCGCTCTGCACGCCTTGCTGCTCATGGCGCAGGAGTTGCTGCGCTATCGTCCCACCGAGGACGGATACGACGCCTGGCTCGGCTGCATCACCAAGCTCGTCGATGCTGCGCGCGATGGCCAGGCACCCTCCCGCTCCATGCCTACTCTGCCGTCACGCGTCGAGCAGGCAAGGCGTGACGCGCCTCTTTCCCCTCCCCCGGTCCGCGATACAGCCAAACGGCGCCGCACAGCACACACTCTGGAGCCGTCCCACGGCTCGTCTGCGCCGGACAGCGTCGGTGACAGGTGCCAAATCGTCCTCCGCGCGCCCCCGGACACGCGTGTGATCCTCGAGAAGCAGCGCAACCGCCAGGATCGCGTCCTCCATGGCATCGCCGCAGCTGGGAGCCAAAACCGCGCGGCCCTGGTTGGTGGCGCTGTCAGCAATGGGGGCTACCAAGAGCCACGTAGGGTCGCCTGCATCCTCGGCGGGGCCCAGGCCCCTCCGTCCAACCGCCACTTCAAGCCATTTTCTCACGAGGTGAACGCGGCGCACCCGGCGCCCGAGTCCTCCAGTCGCCTCAAGTGGTCCGAGTTCCCCATCGCCTTCGACACCAGCGACCACCCCAAGCCCATGAAGGTTGTGGGTGTTGTCCCTATGTTGTGTACCCCTGCCATTAGCAATGTGCCCGTCACCAAGACGCTCATCGACGGTGGTGTGGGCCTCAACGTGCTCTCTGTTGAGACCTTTGAGATGCTCCAAGTGCCCTACGAGCGCCTAATGCCAACCAGGCCCTTCTCGGGCATCACCAACAGTTCCACTCTGCCCCAGGGGCAGGTGCACCTCCCCGTCACCTTCGGCACTCGCAAGAACTACCGCACGGAGTCCGTCAACTTCACCATGTCTCACATCGTCCTGCCCTACAATGCCATCTTGGGCTACCCTGTGCTCTGCAAGTTCATGGCCGTGACCCACCACGCCTATAGCCTCATCAAGATGACTGGCTCTAGCGGCACCCTCACCATATGCTGCGACAAGAAGGACGTGATGCGCCCCCTTGTACACACCTACAAGGCTGCCGCCACCACATGCCCGGACGACGAGGATGCGCCTGGGCCTGCCAAGCCGGCGCCCGCGAAGAAGAAGCCCATGTTCTCCCAGGATCAGGTCGAGACCAAGAAGGTGGCGTTGGATGAGAGCGGCATAGGCCCCTCCGTCACCATCAGCAGGGGCCTTTCCCCCAAATAGGAAAGCGTGCTCATCACCTTTCTCCGGGTTAACGCTGATATGTTCGCTTGGATAGCATCAGACATGCCTGATGTACCGAGGGAGGTGATAGAGCACCACTGAGCCGCGTGCCCCAACGTGCGTCCCGTCAAACAGAAGGTACGGCGCCAGGCGCCCGAGAAGCAAAAGTTCGACGTCCAAGAAGTAGAGAAGCTCCAAGATGCTGGAATCATACGTGAAGTACTCCACCCCGAGTGGATCGCCAACCCCGTTGTCGTCGCCAAGCCGCACGGTGGCAAGCGTATGTGTGTCGACTTCACCTACCTTAATAAGGCTTGCCCCAAGGACCACTTCCCGCTGCCAAGGATCGACCAGATAGTAGACTCCACCGCTGGGTGTGATCTGCTCTGCTTTCTGGATGACTTCTCAGGCTATCATCAAATCAAGATGGCGCAGAAAGATGAAGAAAAAATAGCCTTCATCACCCCTTGTGGAGTGTTCTGCTATGTGTGCATGCCTTTCGGCCTAAAGAGTGTGGGAGCCACCTTCCAGAGGCTGTTGCACATCTGCCTGGGGTACCAGATGGGGAGAAATGCAGAGGCATACATCGACGACATCGTCATCAAAACACGTGAAGCACGCACCCTCATTGAGGACCTTGAAGAAACTTTCGCCAACCTGCACAAGGTCAACCTTAAGCTCAACCCCGCCAAGTGCATATTCGGTGTCCCTTCCGGCAAGCTCCTTGGCTTCCTGGTCTCCAATCACGGAATCGAGGCCAACCCTGAGAAGATCAAGGCCATCAAGGAGATGCGGCTGCCCCGCAACCTCAAGGAGATGCAGTGCCTGGTGGCATGTATGGCCTCACTCGGTCGCTTCATATCCAAATTCGGCGAGCGAGCTCTGTTGTTCTTCAAGCTCATGAAGAGGTCGGGTCCCTTCAAATGGACCCCCGAGGCTGACGCTGCCTTCAAGGACCTTGAGAAGTACCTCACGAGCCCTCCTGTCATGGTCGCCCCACGCCCTCACGAGGGCCTGCTACTGTACCTGGCGGCCCCACCCCAGGCGACCAACGCGGCCCTTGTGGTGGAGCAAGAGGGGAAATTTGCGCCAGAAGAAGTCTATTGCGTCCGCACCCGCCGACGCCACCCCCGCGGAGGCATCTTCTTAGCCTGCCAAGGCCCTGCCAGTGCCTGCTGAGGGCCCTCCCTAGGAGGCCTCTGCCCCCTCTCAGGAGGCCTCTGATGCCCCGCCTCCGAAGGCCCCCACGGTGCCGCCTCCCGAGCTTCCTAGCGAGCACAACATGGACAACACGGGCACGGTGCTTTAAGACGCGTGCGAGCGGTACCCCATGCAGTAGAAGCTCCTCATGTCGCTCCTCATGGATTCCAAGAAGCTGCGCTGCTACTTCCACGGCCACCACATCAGGGTCATCACCTCCTATCCACTGGAGCAGGTTCTGCGTAGCCCAAATGCCACCGGCCACGTAGCCGAGTGGAACATCGAGTTACAGCCTTTCGAGCTGGAGTTCCTCACCATCTGGACCATCAAAGGTGCGGCCCTGGCGGACTTCACGGCTGAGTGGACAAACCCCACCAAGACGAGCCTCAAGAGGAGTCGCTCTTGCCCGAGGGGGCCACCTCCGGAGGATGGAGAATGCACTTCGACGAAGCCTTCATGCACCAGGGTGCGGGGGCTGGTGTGGTACTCACCACGCCCACAGGCGACAAGCTTTACTATGTAGTGCAGCTCTGCTTCAAGCACCCTGACAAGGTCTCCAACAACATCACTGAATACAAGGGCCTCATCGTTGGGCTCAAGGCCGCCACCGCGCTTAGCGTCAGGCGCATCGTCATCAAGGGAGACTCGCAGCTCCTCGTCAACTTCTCCAACAAAATCTACAAGCCGAAGGACGAGCACATGGCAGCTTATCTGGAGGAAGTGCACAAGCTCAAAAAGCGCTTCATGGGCATGGAGCTCTAGCACATCCCTCACGGCGATAACAGCGAGGCTGACAAAATTGCCAAGCGCGCATCTCGCCGCGAGCCCCAGAACCCCGGCGTCTTCGAGGAGCGACTCCTGAAGCCTTCAGCGGCACCTCCGGTCATCAGCCCCATGGCGCCTCATGAGGAACTCTCTCCCGCACCACCCATGGGCGCACCAGACTGTGGCCCATCCTCAGGCGCCCGCCTACTGCTGGCACTTGAGCCACAGCCCAAGAGCTAGATCACGGAGATCAAGGCCTACATGGAGGGCGGCGTCCTCCCGGAGATCAACACAGAGGCAGAGCGTGTGGCCCGCCAAGCCATGCTCTACCACCTCAAGGAGGGTGAACTGTACCACCACCGCTCGAATAGAGTCGCGCTATAGTGTATCTCCAAGGAGCAAGGGCGTGAACTGCCTGCCGACATCTGCAGCGGTGACTGCGGCCAACACTCATCCTCGCGCACTCTCGTAGGAAAACCATTCCGCAACGGCTTCTACTGGCCCACAACACTTGAGGATGCCACGGAGCTAGTCCAGGCATGCGAGGCTTGCCAGTTCCACGCCAAGCAAATCCGTCAAGTAGCACAAGGGCTCTAGACCACCCCTCTCTCATGGCCCTTTGCGGTATGGGGTCTGGATATCCTCGAGCCTTTCCCTCACGCGGCCGGCGACTATCGCTACCTCTATATTGCCATTGACAATTTCACCAAATGGGCGGAGGTGGAGCCTGTCCAGACCATCCCCGCAGGATCAGCCATCAAGTTCATCAAAGGCCTGGTGTGCAGCTTCGGCATCCCCAATCGAATCATCACGGACAATGGCACCCAGTTCACCAGCAGCCTGTTCAAGTCGTACTATGCCAGCGTCGGCATGCAGATCTGCTACACCTCCGTGGCCCACCCTCGAAGCAATTGCTAGGCCGAGCGCGCCAATGTTGAGGTCCTCAAGGGCCTCAAGACCAGGAGCTTCAAGAAGCAGCTTGCGGCCTACGGCAAGGGCTAGCGGGATGAGCTCCCATCGGTTCTATGGTCCATTCGCACCACGACGACCAAGCCCACCGGTGAAACGCCCTTCTTCCTCATCTATGGAGCAAAAGTGGTACTCCCAACTGAGGCAAACCACGGGTCCCCGCGGATCTTAGCTTTCGACGAAACTCGCCAGGGAGGCCTGCGGGAGGATGACCTGCTCTTCCTCGAGGGGGCACGCAGCCAGGCTGCCCTCCACGCGGCAAGGTAGTAGCAAGCATTGTGTCGCTATCGCAGCTGCGACATACGCCCCCGCATCCTTGAGGCTGGCGACCTTATCCTACGTAGGATCCTTTCCAGAGAGGGACTCCACAAGCTCTCACCCATGTGGGAAGGCCCTTTCAGGGTCGCACGCATCTCCTGGCCCGGCGCGGCATGACTCGCGGCGGAGGAGGGTGTTTCGGTACAAAACACATGGAACATCCAACATCTCCGTAAGTTCTATCTGTGACCCCACGGATACGAGCGACATGGAGCTGTACATGCTCCGGAGCTCTCTCTACCCGCGCTGCCACCGGCACGCCGGAGATCCCTCCCACTCTCGTGGAAGCCTCATGCTCAGCGTTGGTGGCCTACTTACCTAAGGGGCCCCCGACCATCACATCCTCAATCTGACCCGTGTCGAACACGACAGCATGTATCTTTCTGTTATGTACTAAACCTACTTCATGCATAAGTAAAGTTTATTTCCTAAAGCATCTGGTGTCCTTGCAGCTGAGTGTGCCTTGGGAGGAACGCGCTCGCAATCTCCCCCATCTGTGTTTGGGTCAGTCCCAATAGCACTGCAAAACCCAAGCGACTGAGCTCTGGCTCGCGGGCCTGCTCCCGTGCACACTACCTCACCAGGTCCTTGGTGCTCTTGTCTCCTCGCGTAACACCCACAGGTGACCTCGCGAGCGCGCCGCACTGCATTACTTGCAAAAACTTGGCAATCTCACTAATGCAGGATACTAAAGGCCTCAGGAGCTCCCCCTCAGGATGCCTTGCGGGTAGCACCCCACGGGCAGAAGGCTTCGCGAGCAGCTGCGCCTCATGAGCCACGCCTTGCAGAGGACTCACACTGAGCTACATGCCTCGAAAGAGCTAAGTCTAAAGCGCCTCTTGAGCCTTTGTTAACTCCCCTTGGGTCCTCTTCTCTTCCTCTCATTTTCCCTCTCGAGGCATCTTGATTTCCTTGGCACGAGCCGCCTGCTGATAACACACAAGTATAGGGGATTGTTTGTAATGTTTTTCGATAAATGAGAGTGTCGAACCCAACGAGGAGCTAAAGGTAGAACAAATATTTCCTCAAGTTCTATCGACCACCGATACAACTCTACGCACACTTAACGTTTGCTTTACATAGAACAAGAATAAACTAGAAGTACTTTGCGAGAATAAAACTATGAATAAATTGCAAGATAATAAAAGTTAGTTGTTTAGTAGAAAGCTTTTGTCACACAAGAAAGTTATTTGTCCCTAGGCAATTGATAACTAGACAGGTAATCATTATTGCAATTTTATATGAGGGAGAGGCATGAGCTAACATACTTTCCGTACTTGGATCATATGAACTTATAATTGGAACTCTAGCAAGCATCCGCAACTACCAAAGATCATTAAGGTAAAACCCAACCATAGCATTAAGTATGAAGTCCTCTTTACTCCCATAAGAAACAACCCCCTTACTCGGGTATAAGTTTTTGTCACTCTCGCCACCCACTATAAGAGAATCATGAACATATTGCAACACCCTACAACAGGGATCCCTCACGTTTGCGCGACACAGAAGGCACCATAGGACAGCACCAAAATAAAATATACAACTCAAACCAATCATGATCATCAATTAACCCATAGGACAAAACAGATCTACTCAAACATCATAGGATAAGCACATATCATTGGTTAATAATACATGGTGTTGAGCACCATGTTTAAGTAGAGAATTGCAATGGGAATAGAGAGGTTACACCGCTGCATACACTACAAAAAAAATACACTTCCGTGATAATACGTGTTTGTCACAGTAGGTTACGTTTTCTGTCATGCATCTACATCCATGACTATTTTATGACAGAATCAAGATAGTCATACATGTGCTGTCGAAGAAGTGTTCCATGACAATACCAAAATTATCATCACAGAAGTGTTCACTTCCATGACGATAAATGACGCGTCATGGAAGTGCTTTCGTCAAGGGTAACCGACACGTGGCATCCACCGTAACGGGTCATCGTTAAGCTATCGGGTCCGGTTTTGGATCCAATAACCCGTTAACAGCAACGACCAATGGTGATTTTCCACGTGTAAAATTCTCATTGGCCGGAGGAAACACGTGTCAGCTCGTCATTGGGTCAGATAGGCGCCTATGATATGTCGACACGTGCGACGGCCCAACACTGGCCCATTTAGCTTACAAAGGTCGGCCTGTTTGACTTGGTCAAAAGCTAGCGGGCCGGCCCATGAAAAGCCTGTTAACGGTCTATTCGCATATAGCCCATTTTACGGCCCGGTAACTCACGACCCGTTATGGCGTTCCCATAATCGGCCCAACAGCGTCATGTGGGCCTTCCAGTATAATACCAGCCCATTTCATTTTCAGCCCATGTATGGCGCACGACGTCTTTCGGCCCATACGAGGACTTTCGCATCTTTGGGCCCTTTAGTGGGCCACGGTGACTCTGGTCCATAATAAACAGTAAATTTCTTTATGCCCAGTAACGGCCCATGATTTACATGGGCCGTTTCCAGCCCGTGTTAGCTTTCGGCCCATACATTCTTGGGCTCCTTTCCGGCCCTCGATTACTTCTGGCCTTTACTGGCATGTTCCCCTAATGGGCCAAATTCGGCCCGTGGTTAGAATCGGCCCGTTTGTGGCCTGTTAACCCGTTGCGCCATTTCCAGCCCGTCCTGTATTCTGGCCCATTAATGACCCGTTATGCCTGTGACAGAATTAAGCCTTTGCTGTCTCCCGGCCTGTTAATGGCCCGTTACCGTGCTGGCCTGATACCAATTACACCCGTTTACGGCCCATGTCGGCCCATTTATCTGACGACCCGAGGCCCACTGTTTCTACGACCCGTTGGAGGCCCATTTATCCGACGGCCCGTAGGAGGCCCATGGATCCTACGGCCCGTAGTAGGCTCAAGGTTACCATGGTCCGTATATGGCCCATGGTTGTTGCGGCTACTAGCAAACCAAGGAAAAAGAAGACTAGGGAAATAAATAAGCCAGAAACTAACGCTAGGCTATTAAGGCGATTGTACAGATTACATCCACTGGGAATCAAAGTTCACCACCAGTGCAAATATAGGGAACACCCTGCACTATACAAAAATGGCTTGCTGTTTTCTTCAGCCGGTCGCTGCACGTTAAGAACAAATTTTGTATCGCAACGAAACAAATTACAACCATAAAACAAAAGGAAGGTTGGCATAAAAGTTAATAGTCCGGCAGATAAATGCACCACCAGAAGTTCAGAAGCTCAGTTCATTTGACCTGACTATTATGTTTTCATGCTGTACTGTCCGATGGAGCACCATAACCTTCGCCTTCATTTCTCCTAGGCTCCTGAACAACATAGCAAATGTCTGATAGTCTGGTTTCAAAACCATGCATATCTTGACGACATCGAACAATGGCTGTCCTTGTTTCACAAAGGGTCTTTGTTAGGAAATGGACTTGTGTCTGGAGCGTAGATATAACATTGTTTTGAGCTTGCATACCTTGATCATGAGGCAGTTTGGACGAGATTGACTTAACAACCAACCCAGTATTACGCAGGAACGTGCTTTTGGCACTGTTAGTGGACAGGTACTGACCCACTGCAGCAAGAGGTGACATTGCGGTTATAGTTGCCTCGTCACCTTCAGAAGGTGGCGGTTCCACCATTTGTTCCATAGCTTGCTGAAAAGTTGAGTTTTTACATTAGTAGTACCAGAACAGAAGATATTAAGGAGGCAGCAAAACCAAACAAAATAGATTTGGTCTATATACATAAGTTATTTTGGTGAACCCATGTAAAATATTAGTTGTATTTTACTGCAAAGTACATAATAAAACCAGGTTCCAAACATATGACCATGTACCATGGCTAATGTATTGTCTATTTCTTCACATTGTATTGATAGCTAAGGATAAAGAGACAAAGTTTATAATACGGTAAGCATAGTATGACATCATTCATATCGCAATACAACCGAGAACAGACAAACAGGTAATTGTAACATTGTGTAGACAAGTCCAACACGGAACTAGATTATAGATCAAGATCAAAGGAACATCACTCCTCTCTTTTAAACCTTGTAAGGTGCAATGATATGCTAAGACAATTGTGTATAAAATTGAAAAGAGTAATAGACATTGGCTGCAAACCGTGCAGTTCAATGCACAAGTCAGAGTAAGTAGTAGTTAAAAGGCAAGAGGATTAAGGACTTATAACAGCGGCTTTGGCTGGTGTAGTCATGCCCTTCGTCTTGCTGGTGTGACAGTCCTTGAAGATTTCCACAGCATTTGGTTCAGGTACTTTTTGGTCCTTGTGGGCTTTCCTCTGCATTTGGAATAAGTCAATATAGATCTGATAATATGGCACAGCGAAAAGAGTGAAACATCAGCTAATTGCAAGAGCCTCACAGTGTGCAATATAACTACGAGATCCTGTCGTCTGTTGGAATTTCACTTTCGTATGGTTGGCCTTGTTCTTTGAACAGTTCACCTACAATAAGATAGGTTTGTGAGGCACATGCGTAAATAGGAGTTCAACATGTGATCTGATCACATATGTATAACGTACTTGATAGTTTGGATCAGACAAGTGTTTAACAAGGCCTCTTGAGTCTTCATCCGATATATTTTCCACTGGAGATGTTTGGGCAAGTTCACTGTTAGCCTTGCCTTCAAAGTGAGTTTTCCTCAAGTTATACTGATACTATCACAGAGTAGACTTGAAAACATGGGTGCATGCTTGTCTGGTTGCATCATCTTGGCTATCCAACTTGAACCTCATCTGTTGAAAATTATGGGAGTCTCATTACCAGCAACCTAGGAAGTATGGGACAAAGCAAGATGATATTACTAATTTCCATACATAATCATACTTACAGATAAATGGCAAGGAAGGTGTTGAACTGGGTTTCGTCTTAGTCATTCCTGTACTGAATCCATGTTGGGAAGATACGTGCATGACACCTAACGGCAAGCGCTGCCTCTGATACTAACTTGGCTGGCTCTGTAGCAACACGTGGCCTTTTTAAACCTGCCTCAAAACAGATCTCCATTCTTCCTCCTCTAGATTTAGTTAACCTATCGAGCATTATCCCTGATGTCTGTTTCCTCTTGCGCCTAGGTGCTAGTCCAACAACAAACATAGGAAGTGCTACTATACATCAAACTGTGAGACTACATATAAAGAAGCATGCAACTGTAACTTGACTCCAGCAACTACCTTCTTGCTATTGAAGCTCACAAGGTTCATCTGATCTTGCCAACTCGTCTTGTGTCAAGAGTGATCGAAACTAGTGTCAGGTGGCAAGGGAGCTTGGGAACTTGCCGCTAGCTGAGTTGACAAACGAGTAACTCGTGCAGCTATTGGTATTGTGGAAGGTGTTGCAAAAACTAGGGCTGTCGCTGCTTGTTTGGTGGCAGCTATTAGTTTCTGTTTGGATTGTTTTGCAGCTGGTGTAGCAGGGGATATCGTGTTTGTACAATTTTCTGGTGGACTTTGACCTTCTATTGCACCATCAGTACCAGCAGAATCTGCATAATTCTTCCGCTTCCATTTCTGTGCGTCCTGAGTACTAACACCATCCCCTACCACCATCCCCTGGTACAGCGAGGTGCTATACAAACGGTTTTTAACCCCTTTCCATGACAGCGTTTTGAACCGTCGCCTAGTGAGTGACTGCGATAGGGGGATCCTTCCCACACGACCCAGAAACCGTCGGGGATAGGGAGCCTTGATGCATACAGTTGTCCCTACTCGTTTGTGCTCGCATTGCCATCGCAGTCG
Source organism: Thinopyrum elongatum (assembly GCA_011799875.1). Classification (NCBI taxonomy): domain Eukaryota; kingdom Viridiplantae; phylum Streptophyta; class Magnoliopsida; order Poales; family Poaceae; genus Thinopyrum; species Thinopyrum elongatum. Next base: position 291,835,731 of record CM022298.1, on the reverse strand, counting down.
GTATTCTATGGTGCTACGTTTACGATGCGCGGCCCATCACAAATGGTTAACGATTATAGAACATGTATGATAAGCAGAAAATCACACACATTCACTTTTCCCAAACTATGTGCGATAACTAATTAAGAAGATTAGCTAATCGTCGTACGAGTGTCGGATAGGATTACGAAACATCGGACCATCGTAACATCGTCGTACATGATAACTATCGCACACGCTATTCTGTGGTGCAACATTTACGATGCGTACCACATCAGAAACAATTCATGGTTGCAAATCATGTACGATAAGGCAACTATCACAAACGTTTAGTTTGCCCGCACCGTTTGTGATATTGTCTGACATCACACACGGTTTGCAAACGGTAACTGTGTGCATGCTCGCACACGTTTCCTCTCTGTGAACCGTGTCGGATTATGGTTTATATCACAAACTGTAAGTTCATCTAGTGCCCCTTAGTGATTTTGGTGTATTGAAGACTTATAGGTTAAGGGACTAATGAGTTTGTGAGTGTACACAGGTCTATAAGTCTATGAGGAGTTTGTTATTTACGATGAATGTCGACCCCTAAAAATGAATGTCTTCAACTGAAGACTTTGGTTTTCTTGAAGACTTTGAAAGTGAAGAAATTGGTGTGACCCTGAAGACTTGATATTCATGCGAGGATTATGAAGCGTGAAGACTTTTGTTTTCGTAGTTTCATTTTCTTCTTCTTGAGTCATAGGAAACACCGTACTGTTAAAGGGGGTCGAGGTAAAACTAAGGAAAAGTTTCCAAGTGATGCTCAACTCAAAATCCTACACCTACCCAATCCTTTCGAGTGAAGCCATTGGAAATCTCATACAGTTTAGTCAAGTTCTTCAGTGACAGAGACGAAGTTCTTCTGTTCTCTGAGGAATTTGTTCTGACTGAGGAGTTAGGAATTTGCCAGTGCGGATTGCCTACAAGTGAGGATCATGATAGCCCTGGGGAATTTGATACTCAAATTTCCGACCGTTGTTGTGCTACGCGCCAGCTGTCCAAATATCCTACCCACCTAACGGTCATATCATTGAAGGGCATTTATGTCTTATCATGTCGGGCTGCTCCCTAGGCTATAAATAGCCGCCCCCCTACAACCACTAGCTGGTTGGCTGCTCCAAGAAATAGATTGACACTTGTCATTTAGAGCATCCCATCCTCCGAGGACTTTGAGCGAAAATCATCAAGTGAGGAAAAACCCAAAAACCCAAACACCTACAAACCCAAAGTGATTGAGCATCACTGAAGAGATTGTTCCTGTGTGGAACCGACGCTTGTTACCTTTGAGGACTGTGCATCCTCCAGACGGTTAGGCGTCATGGTCTAGAGCATCCAAGAGGAAATTGTGGATTGCCGAGTGACCGAGTATGTGAAGGTTTGGAAGTCACCTGAAGACTTACCACGAGTGATTGGGCGAGATCTGTGTGACCTTAGCTCAAGGAGAATACGGTGAGGACTGTGTGTCCGGGACTGCGTGTCCTCAGGTTTAAATACCTAGCCGCTCTAACCAGACGTGCAACTGTCACAGCAGTTGGAACTGGTCTACCAAATCATTGTCTTCACCGAGCTACTGGTTCTATTTCCTCAACCCCTTTCATTTCCTCGCATACTTGCTATGTATTTGATCATTACTGTTTGAAGACTTTGACTGAAGACTTTCTCAATTTCCTCAGTTCAATTTCTTCAGTCAATTTGTCTTCAGCCTGCTTATCCTGTGTTTACGCTACTCGTACTCTGTGCTTGTTTTCATTTCATCATGATGACTGTGCTACTGCTCTGTTATGCTTGCATCTGAGTACTTATTCCTCTGCTAAGTAGTTCGTCGCTTAGGAATTCCCTCACCTTGAAATTCCTCAGTGACGAATTTGTAAAAATCGCCTATTCACCCCCCCTCTAGTCGATATAACGCACTTTCAATTGGTATCAGAGCGAGGTACTCCCTTGTTCTGTGTGATTTTCGTTTAACCACCTGGAGTTTTAGTTATGTCGACTGCAGGCATGATCAAGGTCTCAGCTGGGTGTCCTACCTTCGATGGGACGGACTACCCCTACTGGAAGAACAAGATGCGCATGCATCTTGAGGCAATTGACAACGATCTCTGGTATGTTGTGGAAAAGGGTGTTCCCTCTGTCACTCCTTCCGTAAACGCTGCTGATGTGAAGAGATTCAAGCAACTCGACTCTCAAGCGAAGAATATCATATGTGGCCGTCTGAGCAAAGGGCAGTATGGCAGAGTGAGTGCTTTGGAGACAGCTAAGCTTATCTGGGATAGGCTGTCCAAGGTCAACGAAGGAGTCTCAACTCAACGTGACTCTCGAGTTGACGTTCTTCGCAATCTCTTCAACCGCTTCAAAAGACTCGACAACGAAAATGTTCAGCAAACCTTTGATCGCCTCACTGACATTTCAAACGAGCTTCAAGCACTGGGTGCCACTGACATCACCGACCATGAGGTGGTGAAGAAATTGCTGAGGTCACTCGATTCTTCATTCGATACACTGGCACTGATGATTCAAGAACGTGGTGACTACAAGTCACTTGATCCTGCTGATATCCTCGAGAGGCTAAATACTCATGAATTCCAACTAGCTGAGAAGAGAGATCTCTACGGACCGAGCTATGGTAGATCTCATGCACTGAAAGCCAAGGCAGTCTCTGAATCTGAAGATGAAGATTCTGGTAGCAGCCTTGGTGATCCTGAAGAACTGAGTCAGGAGCTAGCAATGCTCGTGAGGAAATTCCAGAAGTTCTCTAGACGTGGCCGATTTGGAAAATCCTCAAGAGGTGATGACATGAAATCAGATTCCTCATCCCGTGATTACAAGAAGAGAACTTGCCATAAATGCAAGAAACCTGGTCACTACATTACTGATTGTCCTCAGTGGGAGAAGGAATCAAAGAAGAAGAAATACAAGGATGATAGTTCAGATGACTCTAAGAAGAAGAAAAAATCTTCAAAGTCCTCATCATCAAGATCTTCAAAGTCTTCATCTCACAAGAAGAGCAGCTCCAAGAAAGCTCGGGCATTCATTGGCAAGGAAATGGACTCTGAAGCTGAATCTGAGGAACATGAGGAAGAGGAGGCATCTGAGGAGTCAGACTCTGGTGTGGCGAGCCTAGCCCTCTCTACTGCTTATATTAGCAAGTCCATCTTCAACACTGAGGAAAATGGCTTCCCCAACACTGCTGATGACGGCAACGATGACTATGCTCCCACCTATTGCTTCATGGCAAAAGGTGCCAAGGTATTCAAATATCCCTCCTCTGAATCAAGTGAGGATGAATCTGATGAAAACCTCAAACCCAGTTATTCCAAACTTGCTAATATTGCTGTTAAACAACAAAAGGCTTTGGAAAAGGTTCAAAATATGCTAGACAAAAGCAATGATCTGTTAGGTGAGGAAATGGATCGAACTCAAACACTGACTGATAATCTTCAGCAACTACAGTCTAAGTTTGACAACCTTCAAGGTCGTCATGAAACTCTCTTAGCTAATCATGAGAAGCTTTCTTATGAATTTCTTCAAAGAAAGCAAGATCTTGAGAAGCTAAGGGTGAGTCATGAAGATCTTCAGAAGGAAAATGATTCTTTGCTTGCTCAACAGATCAGTTCCGCTCAGGAATAATTTATTCCACCATGCTTGAAATGCATTGAACGTGAAACTGCTAATTCTTCACCTGAATGTTCAAATGCTTCTATTGCTGCAAATTCTTCAACTATCTCTGTGGTCACAAATTCCTCATCTGAGGATACCACTAGTATCACTGACGAAAATGCAGGGTTGAAGGAATTGTATGTGACAGGCATGTACAAAAGCCTCAAAGGGCATCAGACTCTTTGTGATGTGCTCAAAAAGCAGATCTTGAACAGGAACCCTAGGAAAGAGGGTATTGCCTTTGAGAGGAAACTCAATGCTGATGGAACCTACTGGAAACCGGAGCAGTATCCCAAAACCTCATGGGTTGCTGCGAAGGGACCTCCCGTAGATCCATCCACTTTATCTGGCTTTACTTGTGAATCCTCATATTCATCTGATGAGTCATTTGACTCCAACTATAAACTGTTCAAAAATCAGAATGGTGAGGTATTTGCTAGATATGTTGGATCTAACTGCAGGAATGGTCCCCCTATGAAGAAAATCTGGGTTCCCAAAAAGTGCCTTGAAAGTCTTCAGGTGAATGTCCTCATGACACCACCTGTGAAGAATAAGAACCCCAGATCAAATTCTTCATATGGACCAAAGTCTTCACATGGATCCAAGTCCTCTTATGGATCAAATTCCTCACATGGATCCAAGTCCTCACATGAACATCATCGTGCTAACACTTCTGTTTCGCAGGGAAAGCCTAAGGGCTATGAATATGTGCATTATTCTTCAAATCATTATGTTCATAAGTCCTCGAAGAATTTCTCTGCTTATTCATATGCTTACCCTAACCCCTCTTATGTGAAACAAAGTGGTCTGGCGTCTATGCCACCTTTCTCTTATGGAGCTCGCAAAATGATGAACTCTTTACCACCCCTCCAGATGTGGGTGGTGAAGAAAAGGAACTAATCTCTTATGCAGGGTCAGGTCTCCAGACGAACTAAATCGTCTGAAGAATTTGCTGGAGACCTGAAATGCTTGAAAGGACGCAAGCTAATCATGAAGAAATGATTTATTCATTTCTCACGTCCTCACATTGCTATATATACATATGTTGCTTTAATTGATGAAATATGTCTGATGAATTTGATGTCATATTCTTCACTCTGAAGTATATGAGTTCGTAAGATGCACTAATTCATCTGCAGGATGATTTACCCAAAGCTACTGAGTGGGTCCTCGATAGTGGATGTACAAATCACATGACCGGTGACAAGAGCTTACTGATGAACACTCCTTTATCTCCATCACACTTGAAGCATATCACCTACGCTGACAAAGGCAAAAGCAAGGTATTGGGTCTAGGTAGGGTTGCAATCTCAAAGGATCGACACATGGATAAAGTCATGCTTGTCGAGTCCCTCGGATTCAACCTCATGTCTGTCTCAATGCTTTGTGATCTTGATATGGTTGTTGTCTTTGGCAAATATCATTGCTTAGTGCTCATGGAATCTGACAATTCCAAAGTTTTCAAAGGCTTTAGGAGAGGAGACTTGTATATTGTTGATTTCTCTGCAGGACCACAGCCTGCCACTTGTCTACTTGCTAAAGCTTCAGAAGGCTGGCTATGGCATCGACGACTGGGTCATGCTGGCATGAGGAACTTGCACATGCTCGTGAAGAAAAAGCACGTCATTGGCATCGAGGGTGTCAAATTCCTCAAAGATCATCTTTGTGGGGCTTGTGAGGCTGGAAAGATGACCAGAGCCAAGCACCCCTCGAAGACTATCATGACTACTTCTCGTCCTTTTGAATTGCTTCATATGGATCTCTTTAGCCCTACTCATTATGCCACACTAACAAATGCAGCATCTCTATATGGCTTTGTCATTGTTGATGACTATTCTCGTTACACATGGGTGCATGTCATTACTTACAAAACTGAAGTGCAGGAAGTCTTCAGACGATTTTCCTCAAGGGCTTCGACGAATTTCGGCGTGAAGATCAAGCATATACGTAGTGACAATGGGACTGAGTTCAAGAATACTGGTCTTGATGACTATCTCGATGAACTTGGTATTACTCATGAGCTATCTGCCCCATACACTCCTCAGCAGAATGGCGTTGTGGAGCGCAAGAACAGGACTCTTGTTGAGATTGCTCGCACCATGCTTGATGAATACAAGACACCTCGTCACTTCTGGCCTGAGGCAATTGATATTGCATGCCACATCATCAACAGGGTATATCTTCACAAATTCTTCAAGAAGACCTCATATGAACTCCTCACTGACAAGAAACCTAATGTGAGTTATTTCAAAGTCTTCGGTGCTAAATGCTGGATTAGAGATCCACATCACAATTCTAAATTTGCACCGAAAGCACATGAAGGTTTTATGCTTGGTTACGGAAAGGACTCGCACACCTACAGGGTCTTCAACACCTATCACAACAAGGTTGTTGAAACTGTAGATGTGCGGTTCGATAAAACTAACGGCTCGCAAAGAGAGCACCTACCTCCTGTGCTAGATGAAAAGACGCCTGAGGAAACCATCAAGTTCAAAGCTACTGAGGATGTCATTCCTACTGAAGAATCTGCTGAAGAAATCATTCCAGAACATGAAGAACAGCTTGTTGGCGCATCTGAAGAAAATGGCTCTGAAGAAAATGCTGAGCCAAATCAAAGTCGTCAACCTGCTCATCCCCGCGTTGCAAATGAAGTACAGATTGAGAGAATCAACAACGACATCAACGCACCAGGTCCTCTGACTCGCTCAAAAGCTTCACATTTATCTAACTTTTGTGGGCATTTTGCTTTCGTCTCTATCACAGAGCCCACCAAAGTTGATGAGGCATTTCTGGAGCCTGAATGGATTCAAGCAATGCAAGAGGAATTACATCAATTCAAGCTGAACAATGTATGGGAGCTTGTCAAGCGACCGGACCCATGCAAGCACAATATCATCGGTACCAAATGGATCTACCGCAACAAGCAAGATGAAAATGGCCTAGTGGTTAGGAACAAGGCTCGTCTTGTAGCTCAAGGCTACACACAGGTTGAAGGAATTGATTTCGATGAGACTTTTGCACCTGTTGCTAGACTTGAGGCTATTCGCATATTGCTTGCTTATGCTAACCATCATAATATCATCTTATATCAAATGGATGTGAAAAGTGCATTCCTCAATGGTAAGCTTGAGGAAGAAGTATATGTTGCTCAACCCCCAGGTTTTGAAGATCCTAAGCATCCTGACAAAGTCTTCAGACTCAATAAGGCCCTCTATGGCCTCAAGCAGGCCCCTCGGGCGTGGTATGATACTTTGAAGGAATTCCTCATGAAGAAAGGCTTCAAACCCAGTTCACTCGACCCAACTCTTTTCACCAAAACCTATGATGATGAATTATTCGTGTGCCAAATATATGTTGATGATATTATCTTTGGATGTACTAACCAACATTACAGTGACGAATTTGCTTACATGATGAGTGAGGAATATCAAATGTCCATGATGGGGGAATTGAAATTCTTCTTAGGTCTTCAAATTCGTCAACAACGCAATGGCATCTTCATTTCTCAAGAGAAATACCTCAAGGACGTTCTGAGAAAATTCGGTATGCAAGAATGCAAAGGCGTCAAAATCCCTATGCCCACAAATGGCCATCTATGCACTGATGAAAATGGAATAGACTTCGATCAAAAGGTATACCGCTCCATGATTGGTTCTTTATTGTACCTATGTGCATCTAGGCCGGATATTATGCTTAGTGTTTGCATGTGTGCCCGTTTTCAAGCTACACCGAAGAAATCACACCATAAGGCTGTGAAACATATTCTTCGATATCTAGCTCACACTCCAACACTTGGATTATGGTATCCCAAGGGCTCGGTTTTTGATCTCATTGGATATTCTGACTCTGACTATGCCGGTGATCGTGTGGACCGCAAGTCAACTTCAGGCACATGCCATTTTCTCGGACGATCCTTAGTATGTTGGTCCTCGAAGAAGCAGAACTGCGTATCACTCTCTACTGCTGAAGCTGAGTATATTGTTGCTGGTTCTTGCTGTGCTCAATTGCTATGGATGAAGCAAACCCTCAAGGACTACGGCATCAATGTGAAGAATGTGCCACTCTACTGCGACAATGAGAGTGCCATCAAAATTGCTCATAACCCAGTTCAGCACTCGAAGACAAAGCACATCGAGATTTGTCATCATTTTCTTCGTGATCATGTGTTGAAGGGTGACATCTCTATTGATCCCGTGAAGTCTGAAGAACAGCTAGCGGATATCTTCACAAAGCCCTTGGATGAGAAGAGATTTAGCAAGTTGCGGTTTGAGCTAAATATCTTAGAATCTTCGAATGTCCTTTGAAAAGGACACACATCCTAACACTTATGCAAATTGATGACTTAGATGTGCAACACACGAAGAAATGTTTTTCTTCAATCAATGAAGACTAACCCTCCAAGTGTGAAGAAATTAATGAAGAATTTGATTCTCAGAGCCCTACGACAATTGTACGCGGTGTCTGAAATCATCATTCTTACACGGTGGGTCACGCCACCACAAAAAGTTGAAAATCTTCAAAATCGGAGTCTTTCATCATTGTGCAAATTCTTCAAATTTTCAAATTCTTCAACTTTGCAAAATCTTCACTCTTTCCGTCTGTGTTCTTCATTGACTATATATATATATTTGAGTTTTCTGTCCTCTACAACATTCACTTATTGCTAATTCTTCAAGTTGTTTTTCTTCTAAGTGAATGTGATCGGACCCGTTCCCCCTCTATGCTAAAATCAATCCAGTCCGTTCACAAATTCTTCATGTGCGTTCTATTTGAAACCCGTTCAAAGTCTTCACTGTGTCCTTGACAGCTGAAGAATTCGCGAACGAAACATTAAAATATTCTTATCTGAATTTTCGGCTTTTGCCGCTCAAACCGTTCCATATCCCTCGATAAGATTTATCTATTCACCCACGATCTAACACGATCTCCACTTCACAGTACGTGGGTGACACATGTCGCTAGGATGAGAAGGGTCAGGGGCAGGTTCGTCCATTTTCCTCGGACGAGTGGTTTTTCACCTCGGCTATAAATACCCCTCACCCTCCTCAGAGCTCATTTACCCCGCTCAATCTTACTCCCTCGCTCGAGCTCTCAGACCTAGCGCCGCCGCTACACTCCATCGTTGCCGGTGAGGAAGAGCTTCACTGCCTCGACCTCATCGCCGTCGTACTCACGCCGGCCGCGGAAATCTTCACTCCGCCGCCGCCGTAGCTGTTTTCCATCGCCAAGTTAGGGCGTGGAAGATCTGAACGGACGAACATCTCCACTGCCACTCTCAGTTCATCGTGTTCTTCGTCAAGGGTAAATAAAATTTATTTTTACTGCCCTTGTTGATTCTGATGATTTCCACAAAATCTTCAAAAGGTGTTTATTCTTCAACTTTCATGTTCTTAAACACCAACTTGCTTCTGTCCTTGATCAGTTTCTCTAAGCAACGTTTTTCTTCAAGATTCCTCAATTGTGTGGATTTTCAATCTACACAACTTTGGAACCTAAGTCAAAATGCTTAGTGAAATTCCTCAAGACACCCCTGGTCATCTTCCTCAAACTTGATACTTTTGAAAATCTTCTGAGAACGCATATGACCTCTCCAAAACTCTTCGCACCTATATTATGTTCACAGGTACACATGTCCGCTGCTAAATCTCTAGGTTCTCATCAACTTAACTCATTTGCAGCGTTCCTTGAAGAAAAATTGCATACCTCATCAGAAAATTCGATTGTTCAAAACCCTCAAGTGAAGAAAATGGCTGATGGTAAAAGACCTCAGAAGGGAGGAAAGAGGCCAGAAACAAATACTGCTTTTGAGATCCCTGATGACATCTATGATGAATATTGTACTCCTGATGAAGCAACTCATGGCAAGGAGAACAAAAATTAGCGCAAAGTGCGCATTCAGAAGATTGAGAGGAGATGGGCAAGAGAATGGAGGGAATATCGCTATGTCACTCCCAAGTACATGAAGAAATTTGCTGTTAACCCTCCATGTCCAAGACCTCCATTGGCTCCTGGCCAAGAAGCTGATCCCACTAGCATCAGAAGAGGTGAGGAATTTCCTCAGGAGTGGGCTAAGCGTCAAGCCAAGCTGGCCAAAGTGGCTAAAGAGGCAGTGAAGAAATTCAATGAAGATTCTGTTGCTGCCGCCGCTGAGGCCTCTGCTATCAAGCCTAAGAAGGCTATGCTGAAGAAATCAGCTGTCAAGACAAGTTCCTCAGCTGCAATGCCCTCACGGCCAAGCTCTTCAAAGCCCTCACGGCCTGTTCCTCAAGCAAATTCCTCAAAAGCAGCTCCAACTCCCTCGGTTGCAAAATCCTCAGCTGCTCCTACAAAGTCCTCAGCACCTGTGCATCTTGCCACATGCCAAAGGACTACTGGAATCTCAATTGCTTCTGGAGTCTCTGCAAGTTCTTCAGCTCCACCTCAGTCTTCAACAACTCCGACCTTGCTGAAGAAAAAGGCCACTGCTGGACGAGGCACAAGACCAAGTCCTCACAACAAGCAGGTCGCCTTTCAGGTTCCGTCAAGCGAAGACGAAGCTGATGATGAAGAATTAGCTGAGATCATCAGAGATCGACAACAAAGGGCCGCTAGAGCCAAAGGCAGTGCTGTGCCCCTCATGCTGGATCCAAGGAAGATCCTTGATTTCATCGATCTATGGCACAAGGATCCAAATACACCTTTGCCTGAATTAAACCTCACTCCTGGTCAAAGTCACATGTTGACGGCCTTCATAAATGAAGAGAAATGGAAATTTGAAAAGGCCAGGCAGGTGAAGAAGGCTCAGTACAAGAAGGAGCGTTTTCAGAAGAACAATGTTGTGAAAATGTCTCCTGAAGAACTTGTGACTATGCAGGCTGAGATCAAAGCACTCAGTGATGAATTTCATGCATTCCATGCAGATTGGCTAGGTGCCAAAGTCAGATTCGTCAGAATGGCAAAAGGATTTACTCCAAGTGTTGCAGCTTCATCGCAACCCAAATTTCCTCAGACTGGAACATCTGTTCAGTCTGCTGAAGAAAATGAAAGCGCCAGAGCTGCTGAAGAAATTCTAGTCTCTGAAGAAATTGCCAGGGCAACCTCCAATATTGCGCCTGAAGAGCAATCCAGGCCAGTTGAAGCATCTGCTACTGTGCCTGAGGAATCTGAACAAGCCAGGGCAACTGCATCAGTTGTGCCTGAAGAAATTCAACCAATTTCCTCTGCTCCTCCTGCACAAATGACAAGTATCAACCTTCCTTCTGCATCAGAAGCGAAGAAAACCAAGGCTGCGGAGCGAGCAGCTGTGAAGAAAAGGAAAGCATCTACATCTTCAGAGTCTTCAGCTCCCAAGAAATTGAAGACTTTGACAAGTTCAACTGAAGACCCAATTGATGCTATTCCAATATCAAGCATGCCATCAAAGGAGATCATTCCCTTTGGTGAGGAATATGAAATTCCTAGTAAATCTGATGAAGAAGATCCTTCTGCTGCTTCGACAAAGCAGATGGATGAAGAAATTGAAGTGGATACTTTCTCTTCAACCCCACTGGTATCATCGCCCATGCCTCAGTTCACAGCTGAAGAGGCAGGCGTCAAAGGAATTGATGAAGATGAGGATGTCGATATTGGGTCTACAACACCTATTCTGCATGATGACTTTTGGGAAAGTCATCACCCCAATTCACCTCTGACAACCCCTCTACATCATGTTCCTCAGTCCCCTGTGCAAACTGAAGAAATTCATACGGGCTCTGATGAACGTCAAGCTTCACTTCATTCTATTCCTGAAGAAGTTCCAGCCACTAGCGCTGATGTACATATGTCTGAAGAAATGGAGGCCAAGGCTGCTGCTGAAATTCCTCAGCCAGTGGCTCCAGTGGCTATACCTCAAGAGACTGTAAATTCTTCAACTGTTAATCTTCAGCCCAAGCCACAGAACCCTCACTCCAAGAAGCAGAAGTTTAATGCTGAGGATTTCTTCAACGAGCACATATTCTTCACTGACTACAATCCCTATGACTCTGCTCGTCTTCGTCGCAAGCGTTTCTGGACTGCAAGCCAGATGAACTTCTACTCCTCATTGTTGGTTGATAAGGATAAGATCTTTGAACATGAGCAAATTCCTCATGTAGATATGGAATCGCTGCCCTGCTTCACCCTAGTCCTCAGTGTTCTTCATGACGCTGGGTTACTCAATTTCTGCACCGACATCTGCGATTGGAATGAAGAACTCATTCTTCAATTCTTCGCCACGCTGCACATTACTGGAAATGTTGGTGATGTCAATTCATGGGTATTGGACTGGATGACCGATAATACTCATTTCAAAGCACCGGCCTCTGAATTGCTTCATGCCGTCCCAGTCAGTCCTCCCACTGAAGGTGCAAGGCTTCTCTATGTTGAACCTGAACTGTCTGATCATCTGATGCAAGTGCTGATGAAGCCTTTGAAGCCAGGCCAAGCTCCAAGGACCAAATTCCTCGTCAAGGAATTGCTCTATGTGCCAAGGACAGTTTATCGCATATTGACCAAAACCCTCAGTCTAATCAAGGGCCACAACTCTGATGATGAAGAAGTTGTTGGCATTATGAAGAATCTGCTGTTCAATATCATTCACGGTATTCCTATCAACTACCATGATTTCTTCATGAGGACTTTGGCCAATGCTGCTCTGTCACCTTTTGAGTTGAAGCCTTATGCTCCCTGGATCATGAAGTTCATCAGATCAAGGTCTTCAATTCATTATAAGGCTGATTTTCAAAATCATCTCAGCTATTTGCCCCCTATTGAAGTCCTCAAACGGACTATTTCCTCAGCTGACGAGAAGGGTAAGGCTGCTGTTATTGATGAAGGTACTCGTCCATTGGATGGACAGTTTCACAAAGCCACTTCCTATTCCACCAATGATGACTCTGCAACTCAAGATTCTGCCGCCAAAGCTTCAGAACATCATCCTCAAGCCACAGCTCCGCGTGTGATGACTGATCGTGAACTTCTCCTTAGTCTTCATCAGAAAGTTGATCGAAATCACAAGTGGGTCAAGCGTCAGTTTGGTGCAATTCTTCAGAACATGACAGTCACTCAAAATACTGTGAAGAAGAATCACTACTACTTGCATGAAGTCTTTGACCGCACTTGGGAGATTCTGTCTAATCTTCATAGTGCTGAAGAACTCAAGGAGATGGGCTTCCAACAGGACTTTGACTTGTCTCAGCCACCTTCGAAGAAATTCAAGAAAGTCAAAGTTCCTCAGCTTGTTGCCAGTTCATATTCTTCATCGCGCGAGACGGATGAAGCTGAAGACTTGAACGACACTGCGGCAGGCCCTACCTCAACAGTCGACCCCAACAATGCTGGCGCTCCTCCATCGACATCATGATGATATTCTTCAGGGGCGTTAGTCCTCATTTTTCGTCCCTTTAGGTCATTCGATGACAAATGGGAGAAATTTGAGTTTAGTCTTCAAGCGGGTCTTATATATGGTCTTATATATGGGCTATATTTCTGTTAAGTTTCAACTCTTGCTTTTCTGAGGTGTTTGCTCTGATGAGTTGTAAACTTAAGTCCTATGGTGGTCTGATACTTTTGCTCTGTTTTTCTGCATGCTATTTCCTCAATACCATAATGCACGCATGCTGAATTTCGTCAGACACCATATTTCATCATGCATTTCAAATTCTTCATATCATATGATAAATGCGTGTATGAATTTCAAGATATAGGAGGAGATCTCCATGATATTACTCAACAATGTGCATTTGCTATTTCAAAGCAAATTCCTCAAAAATGCACATCTTCAGGGGGAGTTCTTCTATATCTTGCAGTCAAATTCCTCATTATCAGTATTTACACTTCATATGTTTATCCCTGTTGAAAACTTAACCTATATTGTCATCAATCACCAAAAAGGGGGAGATTGTAAGTGCATCTAGTGCCCCTTAGTGATTTTGGTGTATTGAAGACTTATAGGTTAAGGGACTAATGAGTTTGTGAGTGTACACAGGTCTATAAGTCTATGAGGAGTTTGTTATTTACGATGAATGTCGACCCCTAAAAATGAATGTCTTCAACTGAAGACTTTGGTTTTCTTGAAGACTTTGAAAGTGAAGAAATTGGTGTGACCCTGAAGACTTGATATTCATGCGAGGATTATGAAGCGTGAAGACTTTTGTTTTCGTAGTTTCATTTTCTTCTTCTTGAGTCATAGGAAACACCGTACTGTTAAAGGGGGTCGAGGTAAAACTAAGGAAAAATTTCCAAGTGATGCTCAACTCAAAATCCTACACCTACCCAATCCTTTTGAGTGAAGCCATTGGAAATCTCATACAGTTTAGTCAAGTTCTTCAGTGACAGAGACGAAGTTCTTCTGTTCTCTGAGGAATTTGTTCTGACTGAGGAGTTAGGAATTCGCCAGTGCGGATTGCCTACAAGTGAGGATTATGATAGCCCTGAGGAATTTGATACTCAAATTTCCGACCGTTGCTGTGTTACGTGCCAGCTGTCCCAAAATATCTACCCACCTAACGGTCATATCATTGAAGGGCATTTATGTCTTATCATGTCGGGCTGCTCCCTAGGCTATAAATAGCCGCCCTCTACAACCACTAGCTGGTTGGCTGCTCCGAGAGATAGATTGACACTTGTCATTTAGAGCATCCCATCCTCCGAGGACTTTGAGCGAAAATCATCAAGTGAGGAAAAACCCAAAAACCCAAACACCTACAAACCCAAAGTGATTGAGCATCACTGAAGAGATTGTTCCTGTGTGGAACCGACGCTTGTTACCTTTGAGGACTGTGCATCCTCCAGACGGTTAGGCGTCATGGTCTAGAGCATCCAAGAGAAAATTGTGGATTGCCGAGTGACCGAGTATGTGAAGGTTTGGAAGTCACCTGAAGACTTACCACGAGTGATTGGGCGAGGTCTGTGTGACCTTAGCTCAAGGAGAATACGGTGAGGACTGTGTGTCCGGGACTGTGTGTCCTCAGGTTTAAATACCTAGCCGCTCTAACCAGACGTACAACTGTCACAGCAGTTGGAACTGGTCTACGAAATCATTGTCTTCACCGAGCTACTGGTTCTATTTCCTCAACCCTTTCATTTCCTCGCATACTTGCTATGTATTTGATCATTACTGTTTGAAGACTTTGACTGAAGACTTTCTCAATTTCCTCAGTTCAATTTCTTCAGTCAGTTTGTCTTCAGCCTGCTTATCCTGTGTTTACGCTACTCGTACTCTGTGCTTGTTTTCATTTCATCATGATGACTGTGCTACTGCTCTGTTATGCTTGCATCTGAGTACTTATTCCGCTGCTAAGTAGTTCGTCGCTTAGGAATTTCCTCACCTTGAAATTCCTCAGTGACGAATTTGTAAAAATCGCCTATTCACCCCCCCTCTAGTCGATATAACGCACTTTCAGGCGTTAGTCCTCATTTTTCATCCCTTTTGGTCATTCGATGACAAAGGGGGAGAAATTTGAGTTAGTCTTCAAGCGGGTCTTATATATGGGCTATATCTCTGTTAAGTTACAACTCTTGCTTTTCTGAGGTGTTTGCTCTGATGAGTTGTAAACTTAAGTCCTATGGTGGTCTGATACTTTTGCTCTTTTTTTCTGCATACCATAATGCACGCATGCTGAATTTCGTCAGACACCATATCTCATCATGCATTTCAAATTCTTCATATCATATGTTAAATGCGTGTATGAATTTCAAGATATAGGAGGAGATCTCCATGATATTACTCAACAATGTGCATTTGCTATTTCAAAGCAAATTCCTCAAATATGCACATCTTCAGGGGGAGTTCTTCTATATCTTGCAATCAAATTCCTCAATATCAGTATTTACACTTCATATGTTTATCCCCATTGAAAACTTAACCTATATTGTCATCAATCACCAAAAAGGGGGAGATTGTAAGTGCATCTAGTGCCCCTTAGTGATTTTGGTGTATTGAAGACTTATAGGTTAAGGGACTAATGCGTTTGTGAGTGTACACAGGTCTATAAGTCTATGAGGAGTTTGTTATTTACGATGAATGTCGACCCCTAAAAAATGAATGTCTTCAACTGAAGACTTTGGTTTTCTTGAAGACTTTGAAAGTGAAGAAATTGGTGTGACCCTGAAGACTTGATATTCATGCGAGGATTATGAAGCGTGAAGACTTTTGTTTTCGTAGTTTCTTTTTCTTCTTCTTGAGTCATAGGAAACACCGTACTGTTAAAGGGGGTCGAGGTAAAACTAAGGAAAAGTTTCCAAGTGATGCTCAACTCAAAATCCTACACCTACCCAATCCTTTCGAGTGAAGCCATTGGAAATCTCATACAGTTTAGTCAAGTTCTTCAGTGACAGAGACGAAGTTCTTCTGTTCTCTGAGGAATTTGTTCTGACTGAGGAGTTAGGAATTCGCCAGTGCGGATTGCCTACAAGTGAGGATCATGATAGCCCTGAGGAATTTGATACTCAAATTTCCGACCGTTGCTGTGCTACGCGCCAGCTGTCCAAATATCCTACCCACCTAACGGTCATATCATTGAAGGGCATTTATGTCTTATCATGTCGGGCTGCTCCCTAGGCTATAAATAGCCGGCCCCCTACAACCACTAGCTGGTTGGCTGCTCCAAGAAATAGATTGACACTTGTCATTTAGAGCATCCCATCCTCTGAGGACTTTGAGCGAAAATCATCAAGTGAGGAAAAACCCAAAAACCCAAACACCTACAAACCCAAAGTGATTGAGCATCACTGAAGAGATTGTTCCTGTGTGGAACCGACGCTTGTTACCTTTGAGGACTGTGCATCCTCCAGACGGTTAGGCGTCATGGTCTAGAGCATCCAAGAGGAAATTGTGGATTGCCGAGTGACCGAGTATGTGAAGGTTTGGAAGTCACCTGAAGACTTACCACGAGTGATTGGGCGAGGTCTGTGTGACCTTAGCTCAAGGAGAATACGGTGAGGACTGTGTGTCCGGGACTGTGTGTCCTCAGGTTTAAATACCTAGCCGCTCTAACCAGACGTACAACTGTCACAGCAGTTGGAACTGGTCTACCAAATCATTGTCTTCACCGAGCTACTGGTTCTATTTCCTCAACCCCTTTCATTTCCTCGCATACTTGCTATGTATTTGATCATTACTGTTTGAAGACTTTGACTGAAGACTTTCTCAATTTCCTCAGTTCAATTTCTTCAGTCAATTTGTCTTCAGCCTGCTTATCCTGTGTTTACGCTACTCGTACTCTGTGCTTGTTTTCATTTCATCATGATGACTGTGCTACTGCTCTGTTATGCTTGCATCTGAGTACTTATTCCGCTGCTAAGTAGTTCGTCGCTTAGGAATTCCCTCACCTTGAAATTCCTCAGTGACGAATTTGTAAAAATCGCCTATTCACCCCCCCCTCTAGTCGATATAACGCACTTTCACAAACATTTGTGTTTTACCGACCGTGTGCGCTGTAATGACCTACAGAGTGTAATTTCATCATAATTTAATTGCTGCTATTTAAAATTTTACCGGATTTGAATTTGAAAGTATGCTATATCTTTATCCATATCAATTAGGTTCAAACAACCAATGCATTATTCGATTCACAGGTACATATGTTCAAGATTTACATAAGCACCAAATAAAGATTGATGAACCATGGTTGTATACTTGTACTATTAAAGACGGTAAAGAAAGAGGCGTAATACATTCTGGTTGCTGAACAAGGTGAAGCAGAATGCCCATATTGTGCCCTCCTCCATGCAGAAGGCACACACGACTCTAGTCCAACCCCTTGTGATGTCCGACCGCCCATCCTTCACTGTCTTCATGAACACATCTAGATAATCATCGTGTTCTGGTAGAAATACTTTAACCTTTGCATGCCCACCAATCATGTAGTTTGATAGGTAACCTTGAGTAAACTGCTTTGGGAACCACTGCAAAGGAAAAAAGATTCAGACATTGTCATCTAACACAACTCATTATGGGCAGTAAAAAGAAGGCTGCAGAGTTCTTACTTACCATCCTGCAGTTCGATGTTGTCTTGGATAAAGTGTAAACAAATAGTTTAGTTGCCATCTTTTGACCCATTTTACTAACAATCTTTATCAGCTTCCTCGCTTGATGCTGGTTCATCAATATCTCATTGCCCCATACGCAGAAAGGGTCAAAGCGCGGATCTTTACCAATGACATATGTACCTAAAAAGCACCAAGTTAATATTAGAAGCTAAACAGCAATTGAACAATGATGAAGTACAACACTCCCTCGGTCCCATTATATAATATATTATAACATCCAATATACTCACATATTAGATGAATTAACATCTTATATTATGGGACGCATGGAGTTTATTGCATTCTTACAAATTATCGGCTGATTAACTGATGCTGTATCCATGGGTTAGAGTTAGTTTGAGCTAGTTTGGGCTCAAATAGCCCTAAAGTATATCCAAACAGGAGGGCTAGTTTGAGCTAGTTGCATCTAACCCACCCAAGAGGTGCTAATTGGAGCTAGTTCTCCTAGTGCATTTATTGTCAATCTAACCCTGTCATCCAAACAACTCTTTGGCTAGAGTTAGTTCAGGGTTAGTGATGAGCTGGAAACTAACTCTAACCTCTAGCTAAGTTAGAGTATCCAAACAGGGCTATGTCGTCATTGTTGTTGTTGCTGCTCTTCTACGTATATCTAGACATCATCAGAACATTAAGGTAACACTATTCCTTGTTGCTATGTAGCCTAGGATTGCATATTTAGACATTCAGTACAGTGCATGTTGCTATGTAGACTCAGATATATTACATATGGCCCTAGTTAACCTAACGATAAATTGGTTACATATATATTCAGTTAAAAGTCCGATTCACCGATTAGTCCCTTATCAGCCCCCAGCCTATATGGTACCAGCTACCGATATCCTGAACAGTGAGTATATATAAGCCATTGGATGGATGAAACTAACCTCGACGGAAAACAACAATCGTTCCCAAAATTCTCCAGTGTAAGTACATCGAGAGGCATATTAAGCACAACAGGCTAAACATCAACAAAATATATCCATGGCAGACAAACTAATCTCCAAAAGATAGCTTCAGTGTGCAGGTTTAAGCACGCTAGTAAAGAAAAACAAGTGAAAAGGTGTGTTAACTGCAACAGGCCTAACATTTAACAACAAGCAAACATGGTCATTCAAACTGGTATTGTGCCGGTCTAAGTACACTAGTTATTGTTAAATAAAAATGGAAAGGCGTGTTAACTACAACATGGAGCAACCAAATGTAGTCATTCATAGTGGTATTGTTGAAACTGGTACTGATGAAATTGAACTGCACAGTTCATACTTGCACATATAGAACATCACCTTGTGAATAACTGGAATAAACAAGGCATACTACGAACAACCAAAGATAGCATTTGAAACTGGACATATGCTAACTACAAACAACCGAACAACCAAAAAACTTTAAAAGAGGCATATGCTAGCTATAACAGGCTTAACAGCAAGCAAATATATGTATTCCTATCGGTATGTTTTAAACTGGTATTGATGAAAATGTACTGCACAGTAAATAGTTGCACATACATAGCATCACATTGTGAACAACTAAAATAAACAAGGCATACTGCAAACAACCAAATATAGCAATTAAAACTGGACATATCCTCACTACACTACAAAAGGGACTTGACAAAACAAATCATGGGTTCCACCCTGTGAAGAGGCATGGCAAAACAAATCATGGGTTTCCTCACTTGTCACAGATGGGCTCGTTCCCGTGGGAATAGCATGGACCCTGGGTGCGCTCCATGTTGTTGCAGATGGGCTCCTTCCCCTTGGAAGAGCACGGCTGTAGGGTGCCCTCCCTGATGTCGCAAACGGGCTCTTTCCCCTTGGAAGAGCCGGAGAGGGTGCCCTCCTCGTGGTCGCCATCGATGAGGTCTAACTTGGAAGTTGTGGATCCCAAGCTAGTGTCGCAGAACGTGTCCTTCAGAAATGACAAAAGGGGCTCGATGGCAATGTAGGATGGCAAATTCTTGACAGCGAGCCAGAGGAGATTAGCGGCGGGGCCATGGATGGGATCGACGGTGGTTGAACCCGAGGGGTTGGGGGTGGGCCACTTAGCCTGTGACATAGCCCGCGTCAGGCTGTCACTGTCGATGACCTCGATGTCGTAGCCGGCGTCCGTGACATACCCGCATACTCTATCCCGCTGATTGAGTGCCTGCGGCCAGTAATGATCGTCAGCTTCCTCGGCGGCCACCTCGGCGACGTCGGGCGAAGAGGCCGCGATACACCTCTTTTGGGCCAGTCGCTCCTTGAGCTCCACGGGAAGTGTAGCCGAGCTTAGGCTGCGACGCTCTGGAGTGGGGGATGGGGATGGGGATGGGGATCTATGGGAAAGGGGTCATTTGGCAGGCGTCATCTAAGAAACTCAGGGCAGCCTGGGTATATATGGAGATCGGTGGGTAAGCTGCACGGGCAAACCGGCAGATGTTGACAATGGAGGCCTTGCGGCGGTAGTGCGACAACCTTGCTAGGGTTTCGACCGAGGGAGGGGTTGTGGTGGTGGGGGGTGTGTGTGTGTGGGCGCGCACGCGCGCCCAAGCAGGTTTTGGCGTGTGTGTGTGGAGGGGGGTTGTGTTTGAGGAAATGACGCGGCTACTGAAAATTTTACTATGCGGGAGTGAAACACAGGAGTGAAATGCCGGGGCTATTGAAAATTTGGAAGATGGTGCATCGCACACGGTCTGGAAATAACAACCATGTGTCATGAAACAGAAAAACCCTCAAGCCGGGCAGATATTTTTGAGGGATACACGCGGGAGCGGGAACAACAAACATCACACACGGTCGAAACATAATAACTGCGTGTTATCAAACAGAAAAAACCTGCAGGCGGGTAGATATTTTTGAGAGGGGAAGCCTCGTGGAGCCCAATGTACTGAGCTGATGTGCGTGACAGGGGTACCGGCGTGGCACGCGGTTAGTGTGAGTGAGCCATGTCTGTTGCGTCATCAGACTTGTCTAATGTTCATAAATTTGGCGAAAATGACGCGGGAAAGGGTCAGAACACGAACACACTTGCATGTGGACCAAATATATGTATGAAAAGGGTGGTTTGATGTTCAAATACCAAATGCAACTTCGATGTGGCACCTATCTCGCAAAGCACACGGTATTGCTTGCCCCCCCCCCCTCGTGTCGGCAGGAGGGGAATCCTAAGCTATGAACGCATGCCCGCCCCCAGGAAGGTCACCAGCAAAGTGCGAAGTAGCAATAGCAGTCCCCCCCCCCCCCCATCACACACACACACACACACACACTTTCAGTCGGCGGGAGAGGGCATCTCACCAAGATGTATCGTAAAACAGACCTAGAATAATCCAGCTTGGTTGTACAACCTCTCTCTTGTTGTTGGTCAAAGTGATGGCCGTCCATGCGGCCCCAGAGATGGGCTAGCTCGCCAATAATCACGCAAGTAGCTAGTCCCCATAGACAACCACTGCCTGCGTGTGGCCCAAACATATGTATGGAGGTGTTGATGTTTGAATACACAATGGAACAACTTTGATGTGGCACCGTGCTTTGGAACCAGAAATTCCCACACGGAGCGAGGGTTAGTTGACAATGCATATGTATGTCACACCACACTTCGAGCCGATGACGGGATTCATGCATGCATGCATAGTATGCGCTCAAACTTAATTAGGTCTGAATCTCACCAGGACCTACTACGATAACACGAACCAAAGGAAGAATCTGCCATGGTAACCTATCTTGTTGTCGGTCAATGTGATCATGAATGTCCACATGGGCCCATGAATATATAGGCTTGTCGCCGATAACCACACGCGAGGGAGGGTACCGTTTGAAGACAACCACTACATGCATATGTATGTATGGAGGTGATGCGTGCATGCATGTTTGAATACCATTCACATCATTGATGTAGCACGTGCGTCGAAAATCATACAGTCCCCACACAGAGCGAGATCGGTTCATGACATGTCGTGGTATTGGCCACTTCGACTCGATGGGAGGGATTCATGCGTATACATGCATGTGTGCTCAAACTATATCATGTCATCCCAGAGCATGACCTATATATACCATAATACAAACAAAAAAATAATCCCCTCCTAAGTCAAATTAACCTCTATCGTTGTCAGGCAAAGTAGTGATGGACCAAGCAGGCCCACAGATGGAAAGCATCGATATCATTGATAACCACGTGAGTGGGTGCGAGAGGACAACCACCATCGCTTTGCATGTGGGTCAAACATATGTTGAACACCCAAAATGCACAACTTTGATGTGGCACTTTCTACATGCCTCGAAAACCGTAAAGTCCCCACACAGAGCGAGGTTCATGAAGCGTACTACATATGCTGGTCCCCTTCCCCCTCTTCGACGCAGCATACTATATGCTCCTACCGTAATACAACCCAAAAAGAATCCTCCTTGATGGTGAAATTAATTAACCTCTCCTGATGTAGGTCAAAGGGATATGCATGCATCGATGATGACCTCGCGGGCCCACAGATGGAAGCGTCACACATGAGTGTCCAAGGATAACCACCGCCTGCCTGCATGTGGCCCAAAGAGGTGTTGTGTGATGTTTGAATAGAATGCACAACTTTGATGTGGTACGTGCCTCGGAAATCGAAAAGTCCCGACACTGAATGAGGTGTACACGTTCACGGACGCGTGCGTAGTATATATGCTAGTCCCCTCCCACCTCTTCGACGCGTACTATATACTCCCACCATAACACAAACAAAAAAGAATCAACCTTGCTGGTCAAATTAACCTCTCTGTTGGCTGTTGGTCAAAGTGATGGGCGATGACCTCATGGGCCCACAGAAAGCGTCACACGCGAGTGAGTGTCGTGTAGGACCAACTACATGTGGCCAAAACATGTATGTATGAAAGGGTTGTGTAATGTTTTAAATAATGAATTCATGACTCTGATGTGGCACCTGCCTCACGAAACGGCCAACCCACACAGTGGCTCACGACTCGTAGTGTACTGCTAGCCCCCTCCCCCCCAGATGCACACACATCGCGCATCCACCGCAACTACGATGCATGTTAAATTTCCCCGCGGTGAACATATGTTACCAAAGGAGGGACGTTTTAATTTTGAAAAAAAAAACCCAGAGATCATTAAGATGTTTTAGTACATTGATTGATTTTCTAGGGGTATAATGTGCAAAAATCAAATTTGAGCTACATGCACACGTGACAGTGCACCTAAATGAATTGGAAAAACACATGTGTCTCACTGGGTGCATATGTTTACTCCCCATGCAAGAAATATCAAACATTGATAATCTTGATTTTTAAAATCTAGTACATCCAAAACTTATTTGAAATTCATGAAACTTATCGTGTTGTCATATGGACACCAATACACTGTGGCATTGTACTTTTTTTTGTCAAATTAGAGAAAAGTTTTGATGTAATCTTTATCTTCTTACAAACAGGATATTATTAATAATTGGGAACCAATATCGCAAACGGATTATTTATTCAAACCGTGGGCATTAGACCACCAATGGATACGTGATGTGGTTCGGTTCAGCAATAAAGTGGCAGCATTAATCATCAAAATAGAAAAACAATATACGTGCTGCCACGTGATCCCGTGTGCCGTCTGAGCAGGCGTGAGTTGACGGGACGCATGCGAGCAGTCCGCCAGGCAGGCAGACCGGGAGGCGTGTGTACAGGTGTGTGAATTGACGGGAGGCGTGCTCGCTGTGCAGTGTCATTGGGAGGCGTGCGAGTAGCTGTGTGAAATGACGGTAGGCATGCCAGCAGTCCGGTGCGCAGGCTCACCGGGAAGCATGCCAGCAGTTTGACAGCCGCCCGCCCCTCTCCCACTACTCCATATTAATGGCGCGCCCGAGCGGCCGCACCCCCCATCCTCGCCACACACATAATCCTCTCTCTCCGCTTGCATCCTCGACGCCGCTCTTAGTCCTCAAAGCCGTCAGTGTATGAGGATTCCACTGAAGCGCCCCATTGGAGGGAGTGGCGACGCCGGGGCTGCTGAAGCACCGGAGCACGGCGTGGACATGGAGACAGAGGTTGCCATCACCGCCGGCGAGGTATCGCTGCACCCTGACATCATTGATGGCGTCGTGCTTCCACAGCCGGAGCTGGAGGTCCACACCGACTCCGGTGACGACTCGGGCGACGACTCCGACGACCACTCCAGCGACGACTCCGACGACGACGGACAACCGGTTAGTCATCTATACCATTTATGTGTCAAATACATCCTAGGGTTTCTCTGCTTACTCCTGCCTCCACCTTTTTGGAATAGAAATCCTATGGTTATGTTCTCTCAATCCATGAAATCTGAGTAAGTTTTGTTAGATCCGTGGAGTGTATTGATTGTTTGAATGGTACAAGTGATTAGTTGTTTCATTTGTGCAAATGATTTCTGCTAATAATCCGACTAGGGTTAGTGTTCGTGCTAATAATTCCTAGCTAGGTCTTGACAATTGATTTTGAAAGACCTGCATATATGTTTGTGCCATTATTTTCTTCAAGATTGGTCTGTACATAGACGATTGTGCTTAAAAATCGAACAATAATCTCTATAAATGTATAAAAAAATAGCCATAAATTTCTAATCCTACTTTACGGCATGTAAACATTGATTTGATGCCAAATTTTGGCAACTGCCAAATGTTCGCTAGAGATTAGTTTGTATTCCAAATTTGACACCACATTTTTTTTACTATATGTATAGGTGCTGTCTGACGATGTCGACAGCAAGGATGAAGATGGCCAGAGGAGGTACAAGAGGCAAATCCTCAGGGAGCTTTATGCGGGAATGCATAACAGGAGTATTAGGACCTGGGATGGCGGCTTTGGATGCCCATTTTGCCACCAAAAGCTTCATCAGGCGTATCAAAGTGTTCTGACGCATGCAAGAGGACGAGCCGTTGGCTACTTCAAGCAGAAGTATTCTCGCAGGGTGGCGCACGCCGCGTACGCCGAGTACCTGGAGAAGCTTCAGGATCGTGCCGGCAGATGAGATGAGATGTGGGATCGAACTATGTATGGCTATGTAGTGTCTTAATGATGGTTGAAATATGCTTGTGTACGCTTATTATCTATGTCTGAGTATGTTTAATCTATGTTTACTTATGTCTAAATGTGGGATATGGATGCAGTCAGTTCGGTTGATGGAATCTACCTCCGTCCTGGTTTATCGGTCCCCTTTGTAATTTGTGTTAAATTTTGACCAAAGATTTAACTGACAAAATGTTAGTGCAGGTCAACAAAAATTATATTGTTGGATGCGTGTTTGAACATAGTGTTCAATGATATAATTTTTGGTGACATGCATAAACATTTGTTAGTTAAATCTTTGGTCAAAATTTGGCATAAATTACAAAGGGGGCCAATAAACCAGGACGGAGGTAGTACGTCAATCACACACGGTTCCCAAAATTGGAACCGTGTGCAATGACTTTCATTTTCCCTGTTACGTCAATCACACGCAGTTGGCTCTAGCAAACCGTTGCCTCCAAAACTCTTTGTGGGACAGAAAACCCTCACCACCCAATTCAAAAAAGAAAAAAGAAAACCCTCACCATCCCCACGTCACAAAAACCCTCACCCCGCCCGCCACCCCCTCCGGACCCCATTCACACCTGCACAAGCTCCTCCGCGTCTATGCATGGCACCGCCTATCGCCGCGGAAACCACTTAGCTCGACGCCTGTCGACGCTGCCAGGCTGCCGGCAAACCCAACCGCATTTTGCCACTTCCGCTTGCCGCCGTCTATCGCCATCGACTTTCTCGACGCTGCTCGCGGTCGACCCAGCTCCGCCCGGTTGGGGAATCCGCCGTATTGAGGGTTTTTTCTCATGGACAACAAGGTAACTAATTTAATGAGATATTATCTCATCTCTTATCCCAGTTCATCTGCCTCCTTTAATCACCCAGCCGAAAACGCCCTGAATTCATTTTTATTCGAGCTGATTTGAGGATTTTCTTTCATTCATAGAGTGTACAGTGCACGGACACATCAGGACATTGCAGCCTTGGCCAGACATCCATGGAGTTCCATCTCACCATACCAGATGACTTGAGGAGGCGCGCGGTATGTTCAATCTCACCCTAAATCGGTTGGCATGGCCTAATTTCCTGAACATATACTATATATTGCTGCATTTGGATAAAAGGTGCCACATGCAGCATATACGTCAATGGGGATTTTTTCCCTCTTCTTTCTATATTAGGCAAATTAATGATGTATTGTTCTTTCAATTACTCTCATATTTCCATGACATCATGGTTACCCTATATGTTTAATTATAGATTTTTGTCCTTTGATTTCAACTGTTGTACAGTTCTTTCAATTTCGCCCATATTTGCATGTTACCATATTCTTTAACAATCCTACCATTTTCTGCAGCGCGTCCCTTGCTATGCAACATAATCTATTGTGCACAATCTTTCCCTTTACATAAATCAAGACTGTAGGGATGTCATACTGAACACAAACCATGGATTTACAATCATTGCTTCTGTAAGACTTGATGAATGTGGTCACTCCTATTTTTCCAAGGGCCTTTGGATAGAATTTTCTAAGTTTTATGTACTAAAAGCTGGCACTAAAATTGCACTGCACATAAAAGAGCCTGGTCATGAGATATATGCTAACTTCCCCGACGATATCATCCATCCAGACTTTGGTCGAAGTAAGTGTTTTTTCAAGTATCCGCATGTTGACTTACCCAGCAATATCAAAGGAATTGTGTAGTATTTAAGCAACCAATTGTTATTCCATTTTCTTACTCTGCTCCTACCTAATAACTTCTAGTTACCAATACACTTTTCTATTGCCCTGTTTTAACTAAATATTCCCTGTACTCCCACTTCTATCAGAAAGCGCCGCTGATGAGGAGACTCCGGAGGTGGAGAACGGGGCTGCCAACAAGCGGAGGCGGTTTGAGCAAGAACCGCAAGCGACTCCAGCAGGTCTAGACTTCATCAGCAACATCCCCGATGATATGTTGACAGTCATCATCTCCCTCCTCCCAATCAAATATGGGGCGCAGACAACCATCCTTTCCCGGCGGTGGCGCCCCTATGGAACTCCACCCCTCTCGACCTCATCGACACCCATGAGCTCTGCCATGGCTATCGCAAAAGCTTGGATATGTTCTCCCAGATCCTCGGCAGTCACCCTGGCCCAACTAGAGGCCTTAGCATGGGCAAGTTTCATTCCAACGGCAAGGACCGAGCCAATCTTGACGACTGGTTCCGATCCCCCGCCCTAGATCAGCTCAAGGAGCTCACTTTTGATGATGGGCATATGCGCTCGCTGCCAACGTCCGCGCTCCGCCTCGCGTCCACGTTGCACGTCGCCAAGTTCAGGAACTGCCATTCCCCCCCCATTTTCCCCCCACCCCCCCCCCTTAATGACGCGCCCGCTCTTATTCTACCACGACTGAAGCACCTCAAGCTCGTTGCCGTCTGCCTCCCAAACGGTGACATGGAGCGCCTACTCCGTGGATGTACTGCACTCGATTACCTTCGTCTTCAGGCGATCAAGGGTTGACTTGCTTCCACATCACCTGCATGACTCTCCGGACTATTTATGTGTGTTGTTGGTGCTGCAAGAAGACATCACAAGATGTGTACCACGGTATGGTCATTGAGGACACACCTTCACTTGAGAGATTACTTGTAGTTGATCAAGAAGGTCCAACAAGAATCAATGTCATTTTTGCGCCGAAATTGACAGTGGAGGGCTACTCGTCTGACAAATACTCCAAACTTGTTATTGGATCCTCACCTGTTCAGGTACAACAGCCGCCTTCTACCTCTCCTTCTAGAAATTAACATTATTTCTAATTTTGAAGATGTATGTTCGTCTGTCATCCAAAAAATGATTCCGACAAGCTTGACCCCGAAACTGCGCACAATGAAGGTCTTGGCACTAGAATCTATTGGCCCCAACCTGGACCAAGTTGTCAGTTTCCTGAGATGCTTTCCGTGCCATGAGAAGCTATATATCAAGGTGATGTTCCTTTCCTGATAAATGTTAACCATAAGGGAGTTCAATTTGTGACACCTTTTTCCAAGTTTACAATGACAATGTACTACGATTTCTGAAGGATTTTTGGAGGATTTCAGTACATACATGTCACCCCCCCATATTGGTTGCTTGATCCATATGGTTATAATCCATAAGCATTTCTCCTTTGGATTCATCTATACTAGTTTTCTTAGGGAACTTTTCATCCACTCCAACCTCTTGTGAAGAAGGCTACATTTTTCTAAATTGTAATCAAAAGCCCATGTTAATTATGTCGGATCGAAGATGGCACGTTAGTGCATTTTACAAATCCTGCAAACCAAATAGGCCTGTAGTAGTGTTCAAAACTACATGTAGGCACTAACACGTTTTCTTTTTTTGCAGATAAAATTAGGCCCGGTTGTGGATAATGTGATACAATATAACAATCACATCGAATGCCTAGATCTGCATCTCTCAGAAATTACTTTGAACTCCTACCGAGGGACCTTACCAGAGATTATATTCGCCAGGTTCTTTGTTGTCAGAGCAAGGGTGCTGAAGGTAATGAGGTTTGCCCTACATTTATTTTGCAAAAATGAATGGTTTGTTGATCAGCACCGGTGTCTCCGGCAGAATGGAATAGGCTCCGAAAATGCTGAATTTCATTTTGGAACTTCAGATGACAGAGTAATCGGAAGTCATCGTTTCAACCCCATACATGACTTCTCAGTGGCTGACCCATTTGCAAAAATTATGAGGTTTCGAAACCAGCCTTACAAGTGGTAATATTAGTTTGAACCTCTCTTATATCCATGTTCAGTGGATCTGCGCGAGCGTTTGCAGCTGATGAGCTGAATTTCATTTCTAATATCAGTTTGAACCTTGTAATCTTCGAATTTGAGCCATATAACTCTGGAATTTGAACCTTGTAATATTTCGAGCTTTTGTGGTACAATCGTTGAAATGGCATCGTATGAGACTCGTATATTGGTAGCACTATTTTGACCTTAATATGCAATGTACTTAGATTTTATTAACCATTCTCAAACGTGTTTACCTTGTCAATCTCATAGCACACGATCTGTATAGATAACTCAACTGCGATCTGTAGAGCGCAGAATTAATTATCGCACTCGAGTGTCCATCATGACCCTTCTCTGTAACTTTGACCTCATCACCCAAGGGTAAACTTATGACTGAAGTCATTCCACACACTTCGTTTTTATAAAGCATTTTGCCAATAAACGCCCATGATTTGTCCCTCTTCTAGCCAACGCATGGCTAGCCGGGCGGGAAGCTTGCGCGGTAAACTACACGGTAGCGCGGGAACAGGCTCACCGACGACACATTTGGTGCCTCTTCGAGCCCACGCGTGGTCAAACGAAATGCGTGCGGTGTTGTCAAGCGTGCACTGGAATCCTCCGCTATGAACGCGGTGACAAGACGTGACGATTACAGGCCGGCCGACCCCCATTTATTACAGCGGCCATTTAACTCTTGTGTCTCTTCAACCTTTCGATCGTGCCCCACCATTGAAAGAAGCACACCCACCACGACAAATTCTTAGAGGGTATCCTGCGCGGCTCCAATGGCGCTCCAAGCGGCTGCCGACGACGAGCAGCAGTTCACCATGCATGCCATGGTGGACACCCACAGAAGGTTCACGGAGCTCTCGGTGGTGTACACCAACAACCCGGTCTGGGTGGAGCACTCCATCCACATCATGGAGTTGTTGCTTGCTGAGGAGATGTGCAAGGTGGTCGGGTTCGACCTCGAGTACACCCGCGCTTGTGCCGGGTCTCGTCCTAAGGTCGCCGTCGCCCAGATGTGCATGCGCAATCACGTCCTCGTCTACCACTATTGCCTTGCCACAAGGCCTTGTGAGCATTTCACCAGGTTTGTCAACAGCCCCCACTACATGTTCGCTATGGTGGACATCGCCAACGACATGTACAGGCGGATCGTTGACATGAGGAAGTGCCTCCTTCCCCAAAATGGCCAGGGATCCAGCCGGAAGCAGAGCAATGGCAAGCGTCATTGCAACAAGAAGTAGATGATTAGATCCTCGTTTCTCCTAGTTTAGTATGCATGTAACTACTTACTTTGGTGTGTGGAAATGTTATGTGTGTAGTCACTTGTGTAATTGTCTGCTTAATTTGGTTATGCAATGTTGTCTTTTTAAGTACTAGTAAATGCGCACGTGCAACGCGTGTTAATATTTAGGCAATATATTAATTGCATGCGGATATTAGATATACTATTATTTGTGTGTTAATTTTGTGATTAGTGCAAAATTTGGTATGATATTAATTGAACGTTAAACACGTTGAGCGCTCGCCATTGGAGCAGTCTAGGTCATTGGATTGACTTAGTTTGATGGCCGAGATCAGTTGGATCTGCCCCTTTAGATCTTTTTATATTAGTATAGATATATGTTGATGCTCTATAGACAGAGCATAGATGTTGTGCGGATAGAGCAAATCACATCGCACATGGACTAAACAATGGAACCCGTCGGTGATGATTTCATCAATCACTGATAATTGTATGCCAGCAATCATTTGCTCACAACACACACGGCTTGTTAAACTTGAATCGTCTTTGTTGTTATCGGTCTTCCCACACATTTCTGATTACAGACTTGTTTGCCGCGTATCACACACATCTTGTTAAGTTGAACCGTTTCTGTTCTCTTTGCTCAACGCAAACAGTTCATTCTAGTGAACTGTATGCCGTATATCGCACACACCTTCAACTGGCTGACCGTTTCCTTTGTGTTGCCTAATCACAAACAGTTCATCTGAGTGAACCGTATGCCGTATATCGCACACACCTTCATCTGGCTGCCCGTTTCTGTTCTTCTACCTCATCGCAAATAGTTCATTGGACTGAACCGTATGCCCAGCATCACACACGCAACTAAAATCGGAACCGTGTTTGATGTATCCTTCATCGCAAATGGTTTGCATCTTTTTTGACAGTTTTTTTACATCACCGTTTGTGATTAATGCATCGCACACAGTTTCGTCAAAGGGTCTCTCATCATAGTGTCGCGTTAGCAGCATCCTGCAGTAGTGTGTGTTCCTTCCTCTTTCTCTGTGCCATGTCAAGTCAAGCCGACAAGAAAAGGGAATAAAAATTTAGTTCTTCAGAACAAATTGATGCGTGATACAGACGAACTGAACTTTGATGTTAGACAACCGCATGATAGGAGGATGTAATATGTACGAAAAACAGGACGGAATGAGATAATCAGAACCATGATGTGTAAACTAAGCAGAAGGCATTTCAATAAATTAGAAGCAATGCAATGGAAGGTAGACACCATATGAAAGATGCTACAAATATCGCTCTGCCAAGTTAACAGTGTCTCGCCATAACTGGCATTTAAACAAATGTGAAGCAGTACAAGAAATAAATCATATGCAAGATGCAAACAACATCACACTACCAAGTTAAAGGTCTCTCATCATTAGTGCCATTGCATACTCACAGCATTGCATATTCAGAGCTATGATGTGTAAACTAAGCAGAAGGCATTTCAACAAATTAGAAGCAACGAAAGCTAGACACCATATGTAAGACGCAATGAATATCACTCTACCAAGTTAAAACTGTCTCGGCATTAGTGCCATTTCAACAAATTAGTAGTACAAGCTAGAAAAGAATGTGAGATGTAACCTATATCACACTCCCAAGTTAAACGTGTCTTGTGAAAAGTGATTGTTGTAGGTTACACAACAGTAGTACTTTGATGTAAGAACATAGTGTGATAGACAGATATTGTATGTTCTAGAAACATGAACACGTGTCTTATTCACAAGTATAATGTGTAAAGTAAGCAGATGGAATTCAACAAAATTAGAAGCAATACAAGCTAGACATCATACAAAACAAGCAACCACATATAACAGTGCCATGTTAGAGGGAGCACCTGTGATGGTGGACTAGGGGCGACGTGCTCATCATCAACACAGCTACGTTGAGTGTCTATGCATGTATTGTCTTCCAAATCTTGTTGGGGGGTGGTGGAGTAGAATCTGTAGAGGCCCTCCGTTTCAGTTGTTTGGAACGAGCACCTTTATCCACGGCCTTGCTAGTTTCCTTCTGCTTTATTGATTTTGCATTGTCAAGTAAAACCGACAAGAAAAAGCAATAAAATTCACTCTTCAGAACTCATTCATGCATGATACTGACAATCACTACCTTGATGTAAGGTAAACACATGATACGAGGATGGAATATGTACGAAAAACAGGATGGCATGGCATATTCACAACTATTTGTGTAAACTAAGCAGAAGTAATTTAATCAAATTACAAGCAATACAAGCTAGACACCGTATGCGACATGCAAGACAATATCACACTGCCCAGCTAGAGAAAGCACCTGGGATGCCAGTTTTGCCGGAAGACCGCCATCAGTCCCCGCCATAATTTTTTCCTTGCTCTTTCTTAATTTATTGCCTTTTCAAGTCAAACCCACAAGAAAAATGAATAAAAATTCACTTTTCAGAACTCATTGATGCAGGATGCTGACAAGCACTACTTTAATGTAAGGCGACCGCATGATAGGATGATTGAATGTGTAAGAAAAAAGGACAGCATTGCATATTCACAGCTATGATGTGTAAACTAAGCAGAAGGCATTTCAACAAATTAGAAGCAACGAAAGCTAGACACCATATGTAAGATGCAATGAATATCACTCTACCAAGTTAAAACTGTCTCGGCATTAGTGCCATTTCAACAAATTAGTAGTACAAGCTAGAAAATAATGCGAGATGTAAACTATATCAGACTCCAAAGTTAAACGTGTCTTGCGAAAAGTGATTGTTGCAGGTTACACAACAGTAGTACTTTGATGTAAGAACATTGTGTGATAGACAGATATTGTATGTTCTAGAAACATGAACACATCTCTTATTCACAAGTATAATGTGTAAAGTAAGCAGATGGAATTCAACAAAATTAGAAGAAATACAAGGTAGACATCATACATAACATGCAACCACATATAACAGTGCCAAGTTAGAGGGAGCACCTGCGATGGTGGACTAGGGGAGACGTGCTCATCATCAACACAGCTATGTTGAGTGTCTATGCATGTGTTGTATTGCAAATTTTCATGGGGGGATGGCAGAGTAGAATCTGTAGAGGCCCTCCATTTCAATTGTTTGGAAGGAGCACCTTTATCCACTGTCTTGCTAATTTCCTTCTGCTTTATTGATTTTGCATTGTCAAGTAAAACCGACAAGAAAAAGCAATAAAATTCACTCTTCAGAACTCATTCATGCATGATACTGACAATCACTACCTTGATGTAAGGCAAACACATGATACGAGGATAGAATACGTACGAAAAACAGGACGGCATGGCATATTCACAACTATTTGTGTAAACTAAGCAGAAGTAATTTAATCAAATTACAGGCAATACAAGCTAGACACCATATGCAACTTGCAAGATAATATCACACTGCTCAGCTAGAGAAAGCACCTGGGATGCCAGTTTTGCCTGAAGACCGCCATCAGTCCCTGCCTTAATTTTTTCCTTGCTCTTTCTTAATTTTATTGCCTTGTCAAGTCAAACCCACAAGAAAAATGAATAAAAATTTTCTTTTCAGAACTCACTGATGCAGGATGCTGACAAGGACTACTTTAATGTAAGGCGACCGCATGATAGGGATATTGAATGTGTAAGAAAAAAGGACAGCATTGCATAACAGCTATGATGTGTAAACTAAGCAAAAGGCATTTCAACAAATTAGAAGCAATGAAAGCTAGACACCATATGAAAGATGCAACGAATATCACTCTACCAAGTCAAAATTGTCTTGTCATAAGTGTCATTTCAACAAATTAGAAGTAGTACAAGCTAGAAAAGAATGTGAGATGTAACCTATATCACACTCCCAAGTTAAACGTGTCTTATGATAAGTGATTGTTGCAGGTTACACAACAGTAGTACTTTGATGTAAGAACATTGTGTGATAGACAGATATTGTATGTTCTAGAAACATGAACACATCTCTTATTCACAAGTATAATGTGTAAAGTAAGCAGATGGAATTCAACAAAATTAGAAGAAATACAAGGTAGACATCATACATAACATGCAACCACATATAACAGTGCCAAGTTAGAGGGAGCACCTGTGATGGTGGACTAGGGGAGATGTGCTCATCATCAACACAGCTACGTTGAGTGTCTATGCATGTGTTGTCTTTCAAATCTTGTTGGGGGGTGGCGGAGTAGAATCTGTAGAGGCCCTCCGTTTCAGTTGTTTGGAAGGAGCACCTTTATCCACTGCCTTGCTAATTTCCTTCTGCTTTATTGATTTTGCA
Organism: Thinopyrum elongatum; assembly: GCA_011799875.1. Lineage (NCBI taxonomy): Eukaryota > Viridiplantae > Streptophyta > Magnoliopsida > Poales > Poaceae > Thinopyrum > Thinopyrum elongatum. The sequence goes on along the minus strand of CM022298.1, from coordinate 291,801,689 downwards.
TTGTCAAGTAAAACCGACAAGAAAAAGCAATAAAATTCACTCTTCAGAACTCATTCATGCATGATACTGACAATCACTACCTTGATGTAAGGCAAACACATGATACGAGGATAGAATACGTACGAAAAACAGGACGGCATGGCATATTCACAACTATTTGTGTAAACTAAGCAGAAGTAATTTAATCAAATTACATGCAATACAAGCTAGACACCGTATGCAACATGCAAGACAATATCACACTGCCAAGCTAGAGAAAGCACCTGGGATGCCAGTTTCGCCGGAAGACCGCCATCAGTCCCTGCCTTAATTTTTTCCTTCCTCTTACTTAATTTTATTGCCTTGTCAAGTCAAACCCACAAGAAAAATGAATAAAAATTCGCTTTGCAGAACTCATTGATGCAGGATGCTGACAAGCACTACTTTAATGTAAGGCGACAACATGATAGGACGATTGAATGTGTAAGAAAAAAAGGATAGCATTGCATATTCACAGCTATGATGTGTAAATTAAGTAGAAGGCATTTCAACAAATTAGAAGTAACGAAAGCTAGACACCATATGTAGGACGCAATGAATATCACTCTACCAAGTTAAAATTGTCTCGGCATTAGTGCCATTTCAACAAATTAGTAGTACAAGCTAGAAAATAATGCGAGATGTAAACTATATCAGACTCCCAAGTTAAACGTGTCTTGTGAAAAGTGATTGTTGCAGGTTACACAACAATAGTACTTTGATGTAAGAACATTGTGTGATAGACAGATATTGTATGTTCTAGAAACAGGAACACGTGTCTTATTCACAAGTATAATGTGTAAAGTAAGCAGATGGAATTCAATAAAATTAGAAGCAATACAAGCTAGACATCATACATAACATGCAACCACATATAACAGTGCCATGTTAGAGGGAGCACCTGTGATGGTGGACTAGGGGAGATGTGCTCATCATCAACACAGCTACGTTGAGTGTCTATGCATGTGTTGTCTTTCAAATCTTGTTGGGGGGTGGCGGAGTAGAATCTGTAGAGGCCCTCCGTTTCAGTTGTTTGGAAGGAGCACCTTTATCCACTGCCTTGCTAATTTCCTTCTGCTTTATTGATTTTGCATTGTCAAGTAAAACCGACAAGAAAAAGCAATAAAATTCACTCTTCAGAACTCATTCATGCATGATACTGACAATCACTACCTTGATGTAAGGCAAACACATGATAGGAGGATGGAATATGTACGAAAAACAGGACGGCATGGCATATTCACAACTATTTGTGTAAACTAAGCAGAAGTAATTTAATCAAATTACAGGCAATACAAGCTAGACACCATATGCAACTTGCAAGATAATATCACACTGCTCAGCTAGAGAAAGCACCTGGGATGCCAGTTTTGCCTGAAGACCGCCATCAGTCCCTGCCTTAATTTTTTCCTTGCTCTTTCTTAATTTTATTGCCTTGTCAAGTCAAACCCACAAGAAAAATGAATAAAAATTTTCTTTTCAGAACTCACTGATGCAGGATGCTGACAAGGACTACTTTAATGTAAGGCGACCGCATGATAGGGATATTGAATGTGTAAGAAAAAAGGACAGCATTGCATAACAGCTATGATGTGTAAACTAAGCAAAAGGCATTTCAACAAATTAGAAGCAATGAAAGCTAGACACCATATGAAAGATGCAACGAATATCACTCTACCAAGTCAAAATTGTCTTGTCATAAGTGTCATTTCAACAAATTAGAAGTAGTACAAGCTAGAAAAGAATGTGAGATGTAACCTATATCACACTCCCAAGTTAAACGTGTCTTATGATAAGTGATTGTTGCAGGTTACACAACAGTAGTACTTTGATGTAAGAACATGGTGTGATAGATAGATATTGTATGTTCTAAAAATAGGAACATGTGTCTTATTCACAAGTATAATGTGTAAAGTAAGTAGATGGAATTCAACAAAATTAGAAAAAATACAAGGTAGACATCATACATAACATGCAACCACATATAACAGTGCCAAGTTAGAGGGAGCACCTGTGATGGTGGACTAGGGGAGATGTGCTCATCATCAACACAACTATGTTGAGTGTCTATGCATGTGTTGTGTTGCAAATCTTCATGGGGGGATGGCGGAGTAGAATCTGTAGAGGCCCTCTGTTTCAATTGTTTGGAAGGAGCACCTATATCCACTGCCTTGCTAATTTCCTTCTGCATTATTGATTTTGCATTGTCAAGTAAAACCGACAAGAAAAAGCAATAAAATTCACTCTTCAGAGCTCATTCATGCATGATACTGACAATCACTACCTTGATGTAAGGCAAACACATGATACGAGGATGGAATATGTACGAAAAACAGGACGGCATGGCATATTCACAACTATTTGTGTAAACTAAGCAGAAGTAATTTAATCAAATTACATGCAATACAAGCTAGACACCATATGCAACATGCAAGACAATATCACACTGCCCAGCTAGAGAAAGCAACTGGGATGTCGGTTTCGCCTGAAGACCGCCATCAGTCCCTGCCTTAATTTTTTCCTTGCTCTTTCTTAATTTTATTGCCTTGTAAAGTCAAACCCACAAGAAAAATGAATAAAAATTTGCTTTTCAGAACTCATTGATGCAGGATGCCGACGAGCACTACTTAATGTAAGGCGACCATATGATAGGACAATTGAATGTGTAAGAAAAAAGGACATCATTGCATATTCACAGCTATGATGTGTAAACTAAGCAAAAGGCATTTCAACAAATTAGAAGCAATGAAACCTAGACACCATATGAAAGATGCAACGAATATCAATCTACCAAGTTAAAACTATCTCGTCATAAGTGCCATTTCAACAAATTAGAAGTAGTACAAGCTAGAAAAGAATGTGAGATGTAACCTATATCACACTCCCAAGTTAAACGTGTCTTATGATAAGTGATTGTTGTAGGTTACACAACAGTAGTACTTTGATGTCAGAACTTGGTGTGATAGACAGATTTTGTATGTTCTAGAAACAGGAACACGTGTCTTATTCACAAGTATAATGTGTAAAGTAAGCAGATGGAATTCAACAAAATTAGAAGCAATACAAGCTAGACATCATACATAACATGCAACCACATATAACAATGCCAAGTTAGAGGGAGCACCTATGATGGTGGACTAGGGGAGACGTGCTCATCATCAATACAGCTACGTTGAGTGTCTATGCATGTGTTGTCTTGCAAATCTTCTTGGGGGGATGGCGGAGTAGAATCTGTAGAGGCCCTCTGTTTCAGTTGTTTGGAAGGAGCACCTTTGATCCACTGCCTTGCTAATTTCCTTCCGCTTTATTGATTTTGCGTTGTCAAGTAAAACCGACAAGAAAAAGCAATAAAATTTACTCTTCAGAAGTCATTCATGCATGATACTAACAATCACTATTTTGATGTAAGGCAAACATATGATACGAGGATGGAATATGTACGAAAAACAGGACGACATGGCATATTCACAACTAATTGTGTAAGCTAAGCAGAAGCCATTTCAACAAATTAGAAGCAATGCAAGCTAGACACCACATGAAAGATGTAAATAATACGACTCTGTCAAGTTAAAAGCGTCCCATCATAAATGGCGTTTCAACAAATTAGAAGCAGTGCATGCTATAAATCATATGAAAGATGCAACCAATATCACTCTGCATATACTAAAGGTGTCTCATCATAATTGATTGATGCGGGATACAAGAAAACGGTAGTTTTATGTAAGCACATGCTTAATAGACAGATGTACTATGTACCAAAAACAGGAAGGAATGATGCATTAACAGGTATAATGTATAAACTAAGCAGAATAGCACATGCAATTTAACCAGATTGTAAAAATTACAATCTAGACACTATATGCAACATGCAAACACATATCACGCTGCCAAGTTAGAGCAAGCACCTGCGATGGTGGTGTAGGGGAAATGCAGTCATCAACTACAGAGCTACGTTGACTATCTTCATCTAGCATTGCTGTTTCTTGAGAATCATGTGGGGAGGCTGACACTCCATTCTTTAAAAGAGGATCTTTTCTTACAGCAGTCCACGAGCTTGACTGTCTCATCATAAGTGATTGATGAGGGATACACAAGAACATTAGTTTGATGTAAGAACATGGTTAATAGACAAATGTAGTAGTATCTACCAAAAACAGGAAGGCATGTCATATTCAAAGGTATAATGTGTAAGCTAAGCAGATGCTATTTAACCAAATTGGAAGCAATACAATCTAGACACCCGGCTGGAGTGGTGAGCATGATCATCGAGGACCTAAGAGCCTGGTGGGAGGCGGGCTGCTTCGCCACCACCGTGGCTTTTTAGTTGGCTTGCAGGTGATGCATGTCTGTGCTGGGCTTGTCACTGGCTCGACCAGTGCCCTGACTAGCTATTTGGCTTTTGGTGCTCCCGGGATATGGTGGTTCATGTAAAAAATATCTTTCCTTATCTTAATAAAGACCGACTTCGGCCTTTCGAATACAAGCTAGACACCATATGCAACATGCAACCACATACGACACCGCGAAGTTAAAGCAAGCACCTGGGATGGTGGTTCATGGTGAGCGAGATCATCAACTCCAGAGCTATGTTTACCATCTCCATCTGCTGACAATGCACCCTTTAAAGTGTCGAAACGTGTCTTGCCTAAGCACGAAGAAAGCTAGAGCGACTTCTCTCTTTTATTTCGTGCTTCTATCCACCGTTTGGCAGAGGCTGAAATACCCATGCATAAAAAAACAATAGTGAGAGTATGGGTGAAGTGTGTGTAGAACTAGTGCACTGTAAAAGTAGAAGATAGCAGGTGGCTGAAAAATAAATGACAGGAGACATATGATAGCTCTATAACATTGCATGGCAAACAAAATTAGATTCTACTCCGTATGATTTTGTAATATATGAGCACAGGGATGGCTGGGAAATGCAGGTACTCCTCCAGCACACCACCACATGTGGTCCTATCAAAATAACAGTCGACTGAAAATAAATAGGTCAGTCGATTTTTTTTATGAACCGTCTGATCTACAAGGAACGGGCAGATGGCCTTCGTCTACCTCCCGCTAGTCACTGTTGACGATCTTTCTTGAACCGCCGGTGACCACCGGCCCAGACCCTTGCCTCCGCTGCCCCGCCCTCCCCTCGACCTCACACCACCATCGAGCTTGACAGCCCCCCCCGACCATCCCTTTAAGCCCAGCCGACCCCCAGATCGAGCGCCAGCAGCTCCTAGGCCCCACACACCCCTAAGATAAACACCAAGGTGCTGCTTCCCAGGCGTAATAGGCAGACTACCGCATGTTACGTCGAGGAATGCTTCCTTTAATTGGGAATCAACTGACTAGGAATTGAAATCCAGGGGGGCGACGGACCTCTAGCTAAGGTGAAACAGGATATGAGGAGAAACCTTGTGCATCGCGAGTTACTAGGAACATCTAGTATCAAGAAGAAGGTGTAGGAAGAAGTGGTCAACTAGTGTCTTCTGTGGGATGAATACTGTGCAAGCAGACACATGAGATTCGCACGAATAAGGGAAGAGGAGTACCAGTTCCGGTTGCCAGTGATGTGTCCTCCTTATTTCGCCGCGATGTTCTTCTTTTTACCGGGGGAACCGATGTTTTGGAGGAGGGTGGAGCCTTGTACGAACCCATGGCCAAATTGTTGACTGTGTTGCGGTGGCCGTCTGTCGGCAGAGGGGAAGCAGATCCGAGGCGGCGAAGGACGGCGTAGCGGGAACAACTCTGGTGTGGTGGACGGTGGCGACGTTGGAGCGGCAGCGATGAGGCACAGGACGGCGTGGTTGAACTGGCTCGAGTACGGCGCACGTCGGCGTCCTGGAGGCAGCTCGGCCTCGGCTTCAACTACTAGCCGTGGAGGGCATTGTGGTTGCCGTTGCGGTGGACGAAGACGTCAGGGTATCAGCTCCGGCATGATGGAGGAGGGCGGCAGTTGATGGGTGGGATGGGGTGGCGGACAGAGGACGCTGGGGTTTCGCGGCTGGTGGAGAGGTAGTTTTGACGCCCACGGACTACGAATGGGGAATCGGACGGGGGGCGGGGGGAGCTAAGGGGGAACCATGTTTCGGTCTGGGACGTGCTTGTTTTTGTTTTTTTAACAGATGGGACACGCTTGCTTGAAATTTGGGGAAAGTACAAACTTTGCCCCCCTCTTAAATTTCGAACCTACTGTAGGTCGGGGGTAGGATGGTAATCCCAGGTGTCCCAAATAGTGGGCGGGAGCGATTTCGGCCGAGCGCATGTGTGTTTAGGCGGCCACGGTGTATGAATGTTTTTCGGAGGCGGTTGCGTGGCGTCTAGATGAAGTTACAAACCTACCCCAGTTTAGTCCTTTGGACATCGGGCCGGTAGGTTTCATGGGTCGGAGTTAGAAAAGTAATTTCCTTCTACCAAACATTGGTCTCACGCAGTTTCGGACCAGTAGAGGCTCTTTTGGCGCTTCGTTTGAAATTTTGAAACAGAAGCATTCACGTTTAGAGTACTCTTGAACTTTGAAGATTGACCTAAATAGACAACGTTAAATTTGACCTTGTATGTTTGAAAACCTCATTAAATTATGCGCTTCTTTTTGAAATTTTGACACTTGAAAATCCTATAACTACGATTATTTTGGAATGGAGGAGGTAAATTTGAATCTATTTTGTACACAACTATATATGCTATTATGTACAAAAGAAGAGCAAAGATTGGTGCCCCCATAATTTAGGTATGATTTACAAATGCCATGATCTCGAATTCAAATAATTGAATGGACTTCATGTTGAATTCGAATTTTTTAAACCACCTTAAGTTGAATTCAAATGTATGCTAGTTCCTAGCTAGCTATTTATAATGTTCATTGTGTAACTTTTGTATGTATAATGTGCTTTACACACACTACATGAACTATACTCACGTTTATATTCAAATTGCTAAAGCGATGCATTGTTTGGAGTTCAAAATACTAACTCTATGGATCAATTATGTCGAATAATAACATAGACATGCTCAAATTCGATAGAATATAGATGCCTGATGGATCAATGACCGCTCCTTATGCGAATTGCAAATATCATGATCCCATCCTAATATTTGGATACAATTTATATTTTTAATCAATGTGTACATTAGTCTTTTACGTGCAGTTTCACTCTCCCTAGGCCCCTCCTCACACACGCGCTAACTTTCTCTCTCACGCATACGCGCACACGGTGTATATCCATCGGTGGTCTCTCACACATGCTCACACACTCTCTCCCGAGGTGTCTTTCTCGCACACATGCTCCCGATATCACCCTCCCACCCTCTCGCAACCATTTACGACTATTTTACCTAACCTTTATCACAAGCACTCTTCCTCTCACACGCATACGCACACACAATCCCCATCGACCCTTTCTCTATACATAGACCTGCCTATGTGTCTCCCGCACGCACATTATCTTTAGGCCTGTCTCGCACGCATTATCTCCACCTCTCTTCCTAATTGACCAATATGATTCAAGCAGAGCATTCTGTAGGATACCCCTTAAAGTTAGGTTGGATGAATGGTAATATCAGAGACAAGTGGTTACCTTAGTCCGAGGACCTAGGGTTACAAATCCTAGCCGACTTTGTCAGTGGACATAGAGTCCTTCACGACTCTGGTATCTTTGTCTTGTACGACTAGTCCTCCATGGGTCTCCCTGAATGCGTCACAGGCCGACCAATGTGGCACAGGACGGAACCGACCCAAGGGCCTCACCTCGGCCCACCGGACCTCACGCGGTGACACACCCTCTGCCCCTAGGTCTCGTTATCTTCTCACACCCACACATACCAACACAGACACCACACAAAATATTTTCTCCTCATGCCTCTATCCCCTCCCCCCTTGCATGTACACACTCAAGGGCATCTCTCGCCGTGACATCCTATTCGTCTCTCTCTAGACCTCTCTCATTTCTCGTGCTATCCCTCCCAGCCCCTCCCCCCTCCCCCCCGCGTTGGCCCCTCTATCCATGCCTCTCTCGAATACATACACATACCCTCTCTAGGCCCTGCCAAATATGTCAACTACACATTCACACATGTTACATCTTATCATGTGCCCCATTGATCTAAAAAGCCCTCTATTCACGTTTACTTCGCATACAACATTCCTTTTGAATAAAACCACACAAAGTGTGGCCAAAAATTTATTTTAGAATTTCTACATATATACAACATTACAAAGTTATATGGAGTATGAAAGTTAATTTGCATTGCATGGTGCACCCAATGATATTTATTCCGCACTGTGAATTTTTTATTTTTATACTATATATAAAGTTAGTCATAATAAAGAAAAACAAAGAGCATCTCTCTCTCCATCACACACACCCCCTCTACGCCCCTTTCACGTATGGACACAAACTATCTCCAGGTCCTCTAAAAGTATGCCCCCAGCACATTCACGCATGTTTCATCTTTCTCTCTTGATATATATAGTGACAATCATTATATTTGAAGCGAAAGCACGATACGTACATTGGACTTCAAAATCCACTCATTACGGTCACCATTTACGTTTTGTGGTTATTATACAGTCACGGGCTCACCGTACAGCTCTGTATTTGTTCAAGACACGACTAGTTGACCAGTTAAATGCTCCACGTGGCACCTCTAGTGTTGCATCACATTATCTCACTACCATTGGACCCACCTATCGACGTGTATAAGAATGAAAACAGATGATAAAAAAAAATTGGACGGTGGTTCGAAGTCATGACCGCGGGCACAGCAGACAAGGTGGCCTTGTATTGGTATGCTGATCCGTCTGTTTTAACACATTGGAGCTGGTGTGGTGATTATACACACACGCACGCATGCACATGAACTGCATGCACACAACACTCACACGTACACATGCAGCCATGCACGCACGCAACATGCACACGCACACATGCATGCACACACCACACGACCAACACACATGCTCACGCTCAAGTGCTCAACCTACACGTGCATGCGCACACATCAGGCCTTGACAGACACATACAGAACCAGGTGGTTCCCGCGCACGGGTTGGAGTCTTGTCGCGCCTCCGTAAATTTGTGTTTATCTTACTTTTTTCCTATGCGAACTGACAGGTGGGACCCACAAGGAACATGGTCAATTTAACAAGTTAACATAGTGCCACACAGACTATTTGGCCGGTCAACAGAGTGCAATACGATGCTAAACGGTGAGCAAGTGACCGTATAATCACCGCAACCGTATATAGTGACCGTAATGAGCATATTCTGAAGTCTGGTGACCGTATTACGCTTTTCGCATGAAATACACTGACCGCAAGTGTATTTGCTCTTCTCTCGCTCTCTCTGTGGAGCCGAGTAGGCCAACGTGCCAGTGCCTAAATTGGCGCACACCACCCCATTATTGTTGTACTGGTTTCGTAAGAGCGAACAAGCATTCACGTCTACCGTACAAACTATAGATATGAGTTACAAATGCTATGAAGACGAATACAAATATTTGAATCCACTTTATGCTCAATTTCTCTCTGTAGGCCCTCCAAAAGTACATCTCTACACGTTCTCGCATGTTACATCTAACAACTATGCAATACAGCACTACTACTACACTCTAACACAATAAAGCATATGTGTTTTTAGTTTTACTAGATCTCATATTGTTACTTAGTTATTCTGTTTGCATACATTAAAATTGCCTTTGAAATGTATGGCTAGTATCATCTACCACGCAGGAAAAATCCCGCCCTTGCCTGTTTAATCGGGTTTGTATCGATGGATCGTGCGAAACAACAAAACTATAGTAGTACTGCAGTACAAGTAACAGTTCATTGGGTCGCCGTGTCATGTATTCCTCCGTCGTAAGAGTGGAGCGCTCGCTTTCCTAAATGTTCTAGTCCCTTTCGCCGACATGTGGGACATCAAGCAACCGGGTCCACGTGCCATACCGAAATAACAGTGCAGAGCAGCAGGGGTGAAGCACCCCGGTCATGGCGCCGGCGTAGTAATGAGCAATGAGGCGTCAAATCAAAAAGCTGCACCTTTCCCGCAGTTAAGTTGGAGGGACGAAGTGATGCTAAAAAAAGAAGTTGGAGGGATGAAGCAACCATCATTTCACTCATTGCTGAATCCGCTTCTCCCTCATCTTCTTCAAGTTAACCACGTGTTGCTTCTGCCGTTGTTCTGCCTCATGTGGGACGCGGATTGGCTTGGTAAATCACTTACACGTGGGACCACATGTTAGCAAACCGCCAGGCCAACGTCCTCTAAAAGTAAGAAACCTCCCATGCCTTCTGCGTGGCAAAATCACCTCCTTTTTACTAATCTTGATATAATTTTCTAGATCAATATAATCGAGATTTGTATAGATAGCACACAGGAGCAAAACCAAGTGGTACGGTTAAGGGCATCCACAATGTGTAGCCAAATGTGAAAATAGCTTTTGGCATCGATGGGAACCATTGTGGAGGGTGCTGCCAAAGCCAAAAAGAGGGAACCGAAGTTCCCTAATTGATTGATTGAAGGAATAGAAAAATGTAACCTCTCTCCTCTTTCTCCCATGCTTGGACGCATGTATAGTATAGAGCACAAAGTCTACTCCCCTGTCCCTTCTATCACAAATCACAAAGCAGTGAGGCGTCAAATCACAAAGCACAGATGAAGCAACCATCATTTCACTCTTCGCTGACTCCGCTTCTCCATTGTCTTCTTAGAGAAACCACCTTACCGCACTAAGCTGGACGGACGACGCTATTGTGTAGTAGTACATTTACGCCTCCTTTGGTTCAATGGACTTCCTGGATGCAAAGAAGGCGGTTGTCTCGGCTTGCAGGCGGCACTTGTGAATGACTTAACGTGGTCTCCCTCAATGGTGTGCTCTGTCGAAAGCACTTCGCCAAAGCCACAATGTTCGAGATATCGTTGACGTCACCGCAATGGGGAAGGAAGTCAAATAGTTACTACCTCCATTTTTTGTATACAAGGCCAGTATCAAAATTACAATTTGTAGAAGGCCACTAACACTAATCGAGGCAAAATTGATGGGGTTTGCCTCGTACTAGCAACCAAGGACATTAATATACCCTTGCATGCATGCGGAAGTGAGAAGGTTGGTTTGCATGGCGCTATATAAATCAAGCAATGAGGAGTGAGATGGTTAGCTCTTTGGGCGTTGGAGAAAAAAATACGCATTAATTGACATGTCAAACGAGGATTTGTATCGATCAATCCCGCGAAGGAAAACCCCGCCTTTCTTTTTTAACACAAGTAGTACGTACTTGTATCCTGTTTGGGTCTAGGCCTTGCATTCCCATACTTTGCCACACATTTTTGCCAAGCTTTCCTAAAGTTTTTCAAAATGAAAAGGAGGTACACTTACGCACAGCTATCGCGGTCGCACCGCACCCTCACACAGTCGCTCCTGCACGCCACAAACCCAACCATGGGAACGCACCCTCACTGACACATGCTACCGCATGTGATCAAACCAAACTCAGCCATCCTATCGCTGACACATAATTTTCGTTCATACAGTATGTTTATCCAACCGCATGTTGGGGAAGATCCGTGCGGCCCGTGCGGTGGTCTGTTGGGGAAGAAGAAGAGGTGAGGAAGAAGAAGGGTTAGGAGACGTAGGATATTCATCCAACCGCCTGAAATGGTCGACTGGCCCAAATGATGAAAGTCAGGCGACTTGCATAAATATATGTTTTTACACAGCAAAAGATCCCTAAAAATAGCAACATAAAGGAAAACTATCACTGCTTGCAGAACGAGACGGCCTCGTCGTCTTTGGTTGTCGGTGCAAACCAGCCGTAGCTGCCGACGTGTGTCTCTGCACTTTGGTTGTCCTCGGCCTCCAGCTACTTGTTCACGCGGAGCGCGCAGGCGCTCTGCACGGACGCGGGCACCGCCCGGTTCACGTCCACGATGTTCGGTTCCGCCTGCATGAGGGCCTCGATGGCAGCGGCATCCGCGCGCTCCGCGTCGAGTTGAGCCTCCGCCGCCCGGTTCAAGTCCAGGACATCCAGTTCCGCCTGCAGGAGGGCCTTGATGGCAGCGGCATCTGCACGCTCTGCGTCAAGTTGAGCCTCCGCCGCCTGGTTCACGTCCACGACATCCAGTTCCGCCTACAGGAGGGCCTCGATGGTAGTGGCATCCGTGCGCTTCGTGTAGAGTTGAGCCTCCGCCTCCCGGTCCTCCTTTCGGATCGTCAGGTTGAACCGCTAGTCCGCCTGCACCATGGGGGACCCGGACGCTGGCACGAAGTCGATGTCCATCGTCTCATACGCATCGGGGGCCTTCTGCACCGCGACCTCCGCCATGAACATTGGATCGGCTTCTTCCTCCTTGGAGCGTGGCTCCAGAGAACTCGGAGATTGGCCCGCCGCAAAGCGAGCTTGGGAACGGAGGTCTGTGGCGCCGACCGCCGCCATGATTTCTGCACGGCGCTCCGGCGTTAGCATCTTGTAGTACGTGATCTTGCGGTGCACCATGGCTTTCCGGTGAACTAGGGGACGGCTGATGCATGCTAGGGGATCGAAAGGTGGGGGAATGGGCTGGAGAGGAGGTGTGATTTTGGGGCAGTGGTGACCGGACGGCAAGTAGCTGGCGTAGGCCGAGCAGTGAAGGTTCTGGTGTGAATAGTGGTTCCGATGACGACCGGTCAATCGGTTTTGACTGTGCAGAGTTTGCAAAGCCGGACGGCTGGAGCCTGGAGAGTTGTGGGGTGGGATGGGACCAAAGTTTTGGAGTTTCACGTGGCAGACATCCGGACCTCCCCATCGTTCCTGTCAACGACGAGGCGGTGACTTTGTAAATCTCAAGATAACTAGCAAGATGCCCGTGCAATGCACGGAACATCAGGATGCATTTTTTTACAAAACACTTGTTGTGATTGACCCATGTAGGAGTAATCCCATGTGTAAAAACTAATGATATCTCAAGAATTTCATCGAAAAAATGGTATCTCAAGAATTTCATCGAAAAATGATATCTCGAGAAAGATGAGAGATAAGGTGAGGAGGAGTGGGGCGCGGTGGTGATTGGTGGTCGGACTTAGCGGAGGCATGGGGATGGACGACACTGGCAGTGGCCACCATGCTAGATTGTTCCAGAGGCTTCCTTTTTTAATTACTCAACAATGAAGTTGTGGGAGATAAGGATGAACGAGAGAGGTGCGGGTATCCTTTTGCAAAATTGCCATAGTTTGCTTTCTATCCGTTAGATATAGATTAGACGGCCTATATTGCAAGATGGCAGGCACACCATCATCACCGAGAGTAGAGATATAGATATGATGGCTCAATCTCTCGAAGGTGCTCATAGGGGTAGGCTGTGCGTGTGTGCGTTCATAGGGGTGAGTGTATGCGCGCATGTATGAGCGCTTGCGTCTGTATTGTGAGTAATCGAAGTATGCAAGTTCATAAGGAACGGATGGTGTACATCACTCTTGTCGCATTCGCGTTGTACCCCAGCACGGTGGACCCTGCACGTCGCTCACCGAACGGAACGCACTTCATCTTGCGTTTTCGCTCGCTTGTGGGACTGCAGTTGAGAGCAAACCGACGTCCCTCCCCCTCCCCCGCTCGCGTCATTTACGGATACTACTAGACTAGAACAGAGAGAGGTGTGCCAAGTGTTAATGAGGTCATACTGATGCTCGAATTTGTCCGGGAAAACAGGGAAACCGACATGTGGGGCACACCTGTCGGGATGACGTGGCGTAGACTAGTCCAATGGAGGAGCTGGCCCATGACCTCCTCGCCACCGACAACCGTTCATGTGGGTCGTGGGGGCCAGCAACGTGGCGCAGCTCCCGCACCGCCTCTGGACATGGCGACCGCGGTGAGTGACACACTCATCGCCACTGGACACGCTCGGCTTCAGGGTGCCGAGGGTGGTGCTACCGCTGTGGCACGACCAGCAGATCAACACCCAGCTCGTCAAGGATGCATGGGGCGCCGAAGTGCGCTCGCACCGCGCCGCGTCCGCGGAGTGTTCTAGCGTGGCCAACTGCATCCCCAGGACCTGAGACCATGCCGGGTCGTCTTTCAATGACATGTGGGATTGCACGTGAGCAAAGGGCATGTCCAACGTTACCACGCCTGCAGCTGACTACCCTGGCACACAAAAAACCCTCGTCCCTCGCGTCGTCGCGCGCGTGCGTTCCCAACCAGCGCCAGCTGCCCGCATTCATGCCGTCCATCCATATGCCGTCAATAAGTAGGCTCGCTGCCCGAGGAACCAACTCCGGTGACTTATTGACGCACCCGGATGCTTGGCCTCACCGGAATGCGCTACTTAAAGTGGCAACACCCAGCTAAACTCCACACCATAGCGCATCCTCCTACCTGGCACCACATCCACCATGACCGCGAGCGGGAACGCTCTGCGGGAGAGCTTGTCTTTGGGGATGAAGCTCGAGGTCACCGCCCTTGCTCAACTCGCCGCTCACAACGCAATACCAGCATAGCCGGACGCGGACATGACCGCACAAGCGGTGGCCACGCTGGCGGCCGATGACGGGAGCACTGCCAGCCACGCGTCCTACTTGCCGTCATCCAACATTTCGTGGCACATGTGGCAGGTGAAGCGATGGACCATCAACGTCCATCATCATCGACCTCATGTCCACCGGCACCGCCGAGGTCGAGGGCTCCTCCGATGATGAGTAGGGCATGGGAGGCGGCAGGGCATGGTGTGCCAACTGGCCGGTCAATCTCCCGTGTTCTAATCTTCCTCACCGAAGACCGCACCTTCACTTCACGGGTCTTGAACCCTGCTGCCGTTCATGGAGACGGCAGATGGAGGACGTCGTCGCCAATGCAGAAGTACAAAGGAAAGTGGACGTCAGTCACCGCCGTAGAATAGGTTTAGGGTCGGGTTTCTTTTCTTTTTCTGTCCTATAAAAGTTCGAAATGTAATGAAAATCTGCCGTGTATGCATGAATCTCGTCCGGTGTATATGAACTTTCACAATAATAGTAAGATATATCTTATGAAAATATATTGAATGATGATTTGTTTTTGTGTGTATAAACTTGGTCTAAGTTTAGAAGGTTTGACCCGAGACAAAGCTAACATGCTAAGTAAATAAACACATAGGTATACATACACAATTTATCTTAGGCACTCCAATAGTACGTCCACTACACATTCACGCATCTCACATCTTTCTCTCGCTCTATCTGTCAAACCAACTAAGCCTTATCCTAAAAAATAAAGTCCTAAAAAAACCAACTAAGCCAACCTCCCAGCATATCGCGCGGGAAAAGACCCGACCGTGCTGTTTTAGTCGGGATTACCGGATTACTAGTAGTAGTATCGATGGATCGTGTGAAGCACCAAGTTTAAAAGGAAAAAGGCGGTACACTCACGGCACGCCTGTCGTGGTCGCATTGCACCCTCACACGGTCAGTCCTGCACAGGGCTCACGCAAATGGAACACGCTTCGGCTTGCCTCTTCACTGACACGTGGGACCGCATTTGGAGAAATTGACCATGCGCCAAACTCCCCCGCTCATCGCGCGAAAAATCCCCCCAAAAATTCCCCCCAAATCCCAAATTCAACTGCCCTTCGGCAAACTAGCCAATAATATTCCCCAAACCCCTCCCCCCCGGCCCCCTCCACTCCATTCGCTCCGCCAAAGCTGCCCTCCCCGCCGCACCGATACGTCGATGCCGCGGTTCATCGAGGGGACGCATGGCGATCTTCTCGCTCCCACAGTATGCTCTCGTAGACTGCCGTCCTCCAACCACGCCGCCACCACTGGCGACGTTCTTGTGGAGATGCACGGTGGTTAGCTTCTCCCGCGGTATGCGCATTCTAGACTGAGGCCCCGTGCATGTCGGAGTAGCGCTGAATGTTAGCTGATAGACGCTGTTAATCTCACTGTTTGCTGAAATAGTTTATAGTCAATATGCTCTACTTAAGAAGCTTCCTTGCCCTATTTTGCACTCAATCTGCTTTGCTAAGATGACATGCCACGCCCGATTAGTTGCTAAAATATCCTGACATATATTTATTGTAAAGTAGATTGCCATGGTCTAGTAGCCAATCTGTTAGGTGAAATAGCTCGACACTGTTTTGTACTCGATCTTTGTTGCTGAGATGGCCTTCGATGGCTGTGTGCTCGGCCTCATTGATTGCTAAAATAGCCTGCCATAATTTAGCACTCAAATCTGTTTGCTGAATTAGCTTTACATATATTTCGTTACTTAGATCTGCTTGTCCAAATATCTTGCCATAGATTTAGACATCGACCTAGGTATTTTTTCTGGACTTTATAAAAAAGCATATATGTTTTTCCTGTAATATCTAGTAGAAGAACTAATTTGTATGTCTAACAGATGGACAGGACTTGGATAACTTCTGCTCGAAGATTCTCCGCTGCATATGTCGAGGGGGTTGAAAACTTCATGAACTTTATCAGAGCTGAGTACGGTGGTCCGAAATCAGATGTGCTCTGCCCGTGTAGCAGTTGTATGAATTCAGTTACAAGACCCCAGTCAACTGGGTAAAATCATCTACACTTGTATGGGATGTCGGTCACATATACTAGGTGGGTTCATCATGCTGAAGCTGTGAATGTCAATGTTACTGACTATGTGGAAGCAGCAGATCACCATCTTTATCTGCCTGATGCTCAGGTGGAAGAGGAGAAGGAGGTGGTGGCGGCGGAGCTAGTGAGTTTGACCAACATTGAAACAATGCTACGAAATGCTCGTGCGTTTCGTGAACTTTCACCTACAAAAGAAAAACGATGGGCCCACATGTTGGAACAATGCAACGTGGCAGTCACCCCATGAAATAAGCTATCAGTATTCTCAGCTATGGTCACCTTTCTTCAGGTAAAGACATCTGAGCAGATGACCAACAAATCATTCGATGCGATGTTGGCTACTTTTCGCAAATCTTTCCCAGATGCGTCTGAGCTGCCACACACCTACAGTAAAATGAAGAATTTCCTTCGTGTAGTTGGAATTGGATATGATATGATCCTTGTTTGTAAGAATAATTGTGTTATGTTCCGGAAGGATTATGCCAACTTAAGTGAATGCCCAAAATGCAAATCATCAAGATGGAAAGATGGCGATGCTGTGAAGAGGATTCTTCATAATGTTCTGAGACATTTTCCAATTATACCAAGATTGCAGAGGTTGTTTCATGATGCTGAAACAAGAGAGGATGTACTGTGGCATTCTAGGAACCAGGAGTACAGAGATCAGAATGTAATGAGCCATCCATCTCATGGTAGTGACTAGAAAAGCTTCAATCAGAAACACAAAAAGTTTGTTGCTGACCCGAGAAACATTAGACTTGGCTTATCTACAGATGGATTCAACCCATTTGGCCACTAGAGCGCCACATATAGCATGTGGCCAATGCTTGTTATCCCTTACAACATGCCACCAAATGTCTGCACCAAAGAATCAAACTACATGATGGCCTTCCTCATCCTAGGTCCAAAAAGTCCTGGAAAGGATTTTGATTTATTCATGGAGCCTCTTGTGGAGGAACTTCAACAGCTATGGAGGGGTGTTCTTAGTCGAGACCTATATAGCAGCCCACCAGCTGATTTCTCTCTGCGTGCTGTTATAATTTGGTATATCCATAATTATCCGGCTTTGGGCACTATGTTTGGGCGAACGACACATGGTTACAATGCATGTGTTCGCTGTGACAAGAATCCGCTGTCATACGCAATACTTGGCAAGATCTGTTACATTGGACACCGCCATTTCCTTGCAAAGTACAAGTCGTGTCCTACAAAATACCGAAGACATGTGTTCAATGCAAAGCATGAAAACCGTGATGCGCCAAAGAGGCTCACCGGCGATGAGTTGCAAGTGGAATTAGAGAAGGTCAGGCATATTACACCAGGGAACCATCCTGATAATGGCAGCGGGAAAAGGAAGCATGGCAGGGCAGAAAAGAGATTATTGTTTACCTGCAGGTCCACTTTGTGGGACTTGGAGTATTGGAAAGATTTGGATCTATGGCATAATCTTGATGTGATGCACATCGAGAAAAATATATGTGACAGCATTATCGGCACACTTCTTAATATTGAAGGCAAGATGAAAGATACCTTAAAATCTAGGATTGATTTGACACACCTGGGTATCAGAAAGGATTTGCAGGTGGAAGATGATGGTGCATCACGGGATATGGCACCAGCTGTGTACGTCTTGGACAAGGTAAAAATAAAAGAATTCTGCAAGGTCCTGTCACGTGTGAGATTCCCACATGGATTTTCTTCCAACCCTGAAAGGAGAGTCAGTGCAGATGGAAACAAGGTACAACGGTTGAAAACTCATGACTGCCACGTCCTACTTCAAAGGGTTTTACCTGTTATCCTTAGAGGATTGGGCCACCCTGACTTATACAGAGGAGTTGCAGAGTTGGGACAATTCTTCAGGGAACTCTGCAGTAGAAATATCAAGATAGATGCTTTGGAGTGTCTTAGAGACAAGATACCAACTGTCCTATGCGACCTTGAGAAGATATATCCTCCAGCCTTCTTTGATGTGATGGTGCATTTGGCTGTTCATCTACCTGATGAGGCACTACTTAGAGGTCCAGTACAGTATGGCTGGATGTACCCTATTGAAAGGCGGCTAGGCACTTTCAAGGGCTATGTTAGGAACAGAGCTAGACCTAAGGGTTCCATTGCAGAGGCCTACATTGCTACAGAAGCGTTGACATTCTGCTCAAAATACATTGAAATAGTTGATCAGCTTAGCAAAGAGGTGGGTGAAGACAATCCCGAGCTCAATGTTTTCGATTGTTTTGTTCGAGTTACAGGGAAGAGTCGACAAGACGACAAACCTAAATATTTGGACAAAATGGTTTGGTATGTGTTGAATAACTATCCTGGGATTCTACCTTATATCGAGTAAGTGCTAAGTACTGCAGCTTATACATCGTAATCTACTAAACTTGCAGCACATTCTTATATATTTAGATGTTTGCCGCGATCACTATGTTGTGTAGCATCTAAAAAAAGGAGTTCCTGCCGCAAAATCCAAGAAACATTGACAAACTGATTATGGCAGGATTTGCAAAATGGTTCAAGAGCCGTGTAAGCTTTTGAATTGCACTGTCAGTTTTTTTAATATATTGAGTACATAAGATGATCAGCTTGTCAATTTTCTAACCATAGGTTAAGAAGATGCGGGAGGATGGGCAGGCAGTTAATGATGCCCTTTACGCACTAGCAATGAGTCTTGATACTCGGGTAAGACATTATGAATCTTGCGTTGTTGGAGATGTGCGCTACAACACCCTTGCACACGACAAAGGCAAGAAGACACAAAATAGTGCCATCATGAGCACGGATAAGTACGGCGAAGAGACAACTAAAATGTATGCTAACATAACAGACATTGTTCAGTTGCAGTATATCTCCAGTTTCGAGGTTCATCAGTGTGTGGTTCTGTTGTGTTGTCATTGGTATAACCTGTTTTCCAGGATCGCAAAACCCAGAGTTGATGATTATTTCAAATCCATCAATGTCAAGGTGGCGTACCAGACCAACAAGCCTTTTATTTTGGCAAATCAAGCAACACAGATATTTTTCTTGGAAGACACATATGCATGTAGCGATGACTGGAGAGTATTGCAAAGTTTTGAGTAGAGGAATTCGTTTAATGAAGTTGCACAACAAGATGATGCTTACACTGCTCCTGATGTAGAAGATTCCATAGATGTTCCTAATATCTTTGAGAACCATCACGTCAATAACGCTGGCGAAAAGATTCCCTGTCGGGCTGTGGACATACAAGAGTTGATCAATAAGACGCCAGCTTTCGAGGACATTGAGGATGAAGAAGAAGATGACACTGGGGGAATTACGATTCAGACTGATACACATGGCGAAGATGTTGACGCTGCTGCTGCGAATGATGATTAGATTGATTTTCTCGTATTTTCCTGTGAGAAGATGACTTTTTATCTACTATGTGAAATTGTGTTTGCTATGACAACTGAAACCTGATGAAGTTGTTTTTTAGTATTTTGCTGTGAGAACATCACTTATTATGTGTGTTGATTTGTGTTTGGTGATTGTATGACGACTAAAACATGATGACATTGTTGTTTAGTTGTACTCATATTTGGCTGTGAAACTTGTATTTGATGACATAGTTTGCTGCTGGACTGCAATTTGCTCGACGTCTTCGAATGGGAACAAAGCTGACCCGACAGGGCCTCTGCTAATTTATTTATTTATTAGCAAAAGGGCCTCTACTATTTATTTATTTTTGAGCAAAAGGGGATACCCCCGATTTCCGTTAATAGAAATCATTAGATGTTCACAACACTACGCCCAGCTTGCTAAACAGGTTTCATTCATTACTAGTTTCAGCAAAGTGCTCATGTCATAGCCACTGAATACATCGCGAGTGCTACATACACTTCAAATAAAGAGACAATCATCCTACAGAGCACAACGATCTTGCCCATTATCTTCACAAGATCTTTCATCTCTTCATTTCTTTCAAGATCGTTCAGCAGCTGTTGCTTGGCCATGATCAGATGAACTACATCTTTAACCTTCTGCTCTGCATCTTCCTCTTCTAGCATTCCTTCAGTTACTTGTCCAACACCCCAACCTGCTGGTATTGGGATTCCTGGGCTAACCAAATAATCAGCATAGTTCCATTCCCCCACATTAGCAACTTCCCAGAAATACAAATCACACGAATCTTCCCTTTTCTGCACGAATCAAATTGGAAGATCATCAATGAAACTATTAAAAAATCTGCAACTGAAAGCAGGCGAACAACACTTAAACATATTATTACCCCATGATTCGGGCATTTGTAGAAGACTCGGCCAGGGTTGAGGATTGTAGTTGAGACGTGACGGATGACTCTGCGTGATTTGCAGCAGTGGCACCACACCAACGGCAGCGGGTTGCGATGAGCAACCGGCTGCGGTGAGTGTGCCGGCGGGGGTGTGATGAGACCCACAGCGGATGGTATGGGTGGCGACTTGGTGCATATCTGGTTGTTGCCTGCTGAAGAGCAGGTGGACGAGCCACCAGCGGACATGGTTGCTGCAGTTGGAGCTTCTGATGCTAGGCAGAGTAACTAGAGAAGAGGAGAAGCGAACGTTGGATATGTCAGTTTCATTACTTGCAGAGTAGCATAGCACTATATATAGTCATAGTCTAGGTTTGGATTCGAACCAGCTACAGGAGCACGCCTCTGTTTTTTTGAAAACTCAGCAACGTCTCTTTACTGGTACACTAGCTTGTTCTGTACGCCTTCTCAAGTCTTTGATTTTCGGGAATGTTATGTGGCGAACGTTCCTTGGGAGGAGGACGGCAAACGAACGCATTTTCCTGGCAGTTTTAGTTGCGACGCAAGATCAAATGGTGGCAGTTTCAAGAATGTTATCTGGCGAATGAGCCCAGTTTTTCTTTTCTTCCTATAAAAAAGTATGCTATGTGGTGTCGGCTTACTCAACAAACGATTGTGCCAACCTTGACCGTTGGATTGACATTCAACGTCTATCGTGTTTCTTCAGTCTCTTCTTCCTCCAGCCGCCAAAGCCAAACCAGCGCCGGCGGGACCGCCTGCTCCCGCCTCCCACGGCTAGCTGTGCTGCCGTGCACGCATCATGGCCACATCGCACCCTAAAACTCCGCGCATCTTCCTTGGCTCCTATTCGTTCCCGTCTGAGGCCTCACCATCATCCTCCGCCTTGGTTCGCTCATCGTGGCGCCGCCCTCCAGTGTTGTCAAAATGGTCAACAACCGAGAGGAATAAGGAGATAACTGTACATGGTGAGGATGACAGTAGGGACCCACCAGGATCATGGCAGTAGGCAAGCAAGTGCCTCCTTTATTACAAGAAAAAAATGGTTCCTCCTGATGGTTTCCTGACATCTGGGTCGCACGCCACTATCAATGTAGTCAATAAGCGAGATAACTCCACAAGGAGCGGCTGACACCCAGGACCCAGCAGCTCACGCAGTATTTTTTTTTATTTTCGGGATGGAGCAGGGTATCAACTGGGTTGTGCGAGAGCTGTGGCCCGTCTAGCCCAGGCTTTTATTTCATATGTTTACCACATGACCAGCCCAGTTTTGTTTTTTCTTTCTGAAAATGGCTAGCCCAGCTATTTTGTTTTTTGCAGAATAACCAACGGAGGCCTACTTGCTTTTCTACGCCCTGCTGGGTCTCAAATCTTTCAAGACGAGGAGGGATGCACTCATCTTGCCCAGAAAATGGGCTATAAGTAATAAGAAATGGGCTGTAAAATGAAAAATACAGCAAACAGGCAATTAGTTCCAAATTACTTTTTTCTTTCTGATTTTGATATTTTAAATTTCATTGTTTTTGTGCGGGTAAAATTTCATTGGATTTTACATTAAGGTATGTTTATTTTCTAAATTAATTTGAATCTGGATAGAAATTTCGGGCTGGATGCTGTTTGGGACAGATTTGGAGGTTGACTTGTGGGTCTACAAGGTTGACGTGTACGAAGGGCTTTGTCAACTTAGTCCACAAACGATTCTAGCAGCATTGACCATTGGATTGTTAATCCAACAGTCGTGCTGCTTCTTCAACCTCTGGTCTTCTTGCTCCAGCCGCCCAAACCAGCGCCGGCCATACTGCCTGCTCATGCCTCCCGTGGCCGGCTGTGCTGCCGCGCAGGCCTAACCGCCCCACACTACTCCCATCGCTGGCCTGGCCATCCCTCTACGCACCCACAGTTCCTGTTATTCTCTGGCGACGGCAGACGAACCAGTAAACCCTCAAACTCCCCTCCATGTGGGAAACAACTGTCGAGTCTTCTCCAGCTCCGGGTCGTTCCCTTCCTAGGCCTCGCTGTCGTCCACCGCCCTGGTGCTCTCGGCATGGCGTGGTCAACATGGTCAATGAACGGCATCCATCGGAAGAGGACTGTACGTGGAGAGGATGATAGCTGGGTCCACGGCCGCACGCAAGGAAGTGCCTCCTTATTACACGCAAAATAATGATTCCTCCACCTAACAGTAGGGACCCACCGGAAGCGCCTCTGTATTTCGCGAAAAAAAGTTCCTCCCGCTGACAGCTTGGACCCACCATCTATATCTTCGCACGCAAGGAAGTGCCTCCTTATTACGCACAAAAAAATGAATACTCCCCCTGCTAGTTGGGACCCACCATATTTGGAGGCTGACTTGTGGGCCTACTAAGTTGGCGTGGATGCAGGATTTGTCAACTTAGTCAATATAAATGATTCTAGCTACAGTGACCGTACGATGTCCATCCAACGGCCGTCGTGTTTGTTCAACCTCTGGTCTTCTTGCTCCAGCCGCCCAAACAATCGCTAGTCGTGCCGCCTGCTCCTACGTCCTGTGGCCGGCTGTGCTGCCGCGCAGGCCTCACCGCCCCACCCTACTCCCATCGCTTGGCTGGCCATCCCTGTACTCACCCAGACCTCCCGTTATTCTCTGGCAACGGCAGCCTCACACTGCAGCCGAACCAGTAAACCCTTGTACTCCCGTCCATGTGAGAAACAACTGCCGAGTCTCCCTCGGCTCCGGGTCATTCCCTTCCTAGGCCTCGCCGTCGTCCACCGCCTTGGTGCTCTCGGTGCGGCGTGGTCAACATGGTCAAGGAACGACTTCCATCGGAAGAGGACTGTACGTGGAGAGGCTGACAGCTGGGTCCACGGCTGCAGCAAGGAATTGCCTCCTTATTACGTGGAAAATAATGATTCCTCCACCTAACAGCAGGGACCCACTGGAAGGGCCGCCGTATTTTGCAAAAAAAAAACATTTCCCCCCTGACAGCTTGGACCCACCAGCTACATCTTCGCACGCAAGGAAGTGCGTCCATATTACGGGCAAAAAAATGATTCTTCCCCCTGACAGCTGGGACCCAACAGCTATATCTTTGCACGCAAGGAAGTGCCTCCTTATCCTCCCTGACAGCTGGGACCCACCGGGTCGAACTGTATGTAGGGTTGTCTGTCTGGTCGCGAACGTGTACGTGCGCATACTTACGGCCAGGGCTCGTGTACATGGATAGGCAACGGACGACAGCGACGTCATCCTGTTCATCGGCAGCTAACCGGCTAGGTTAGAATGGAGGAAACAATGTCGTGTCACGTCCTGTTCATCGAGAGGGAAGCCACTAGGTCGGAACGAGTCCTGTTCATCGGGAGCCAACCGGCTTGGACGGAACAGCCGGAACGGGGTTTGGCGTACCACAAAACGGAGGAAAACAGCCTTCTATTCGACCGTGTATGGTCGAAACGGGGTCCTGTTCATCGGGAAGGGTCTGGCGTACCACAGAACGGAGGAAACGGCCTTCTGTTCGAGTGCCTACAGTCGAAACGGGGTCCTGTTCATCGGGAGGGGTGTGGCATACCGCAAAACGAGACTCCATGGCCTACTGTTCATCCACCGTCTACTGCCTCGCTCCAGCCTCCACGGGCTACTGTTCATCCACCGTCGACTTCCTCCAGCCTCCACCTGCTACTGTTCATCCACCGTTGACTTCCTCCTGCCTCCACCAGCTACTGTTCATCCACGGGGGTCCTGTTCATCCAGCCTCCATCGGCTACTGTTGAACCAGCCTCCACAGGGTCCTGTTCATCCACCCTCCACCGGCTACTGTTCAACAAGCCCTCCATGGGGTCCTGTTCATCCACCCCCAACCGGCTCGATCGGGTGGTGTGTGGCGGCCTCCTCTCGATCGGGGTCATGTTTATCCAGCGGCAACGGCCTCTACTACCACGGGGTCCTGTTCATCCAACCCCCACCGGGAACTGTTCATCCAACCCCCAACAACGGTCACTGTTCATCAAGAGGTAGTAGCAGGTTCGATCGGCTTCAGTTAGCAGCAGTAGCGAAGGAATCGCTCGGGTTCAGTTAACAGCCAAGGGATCGATCGCTCGGGTTCAGTAACGTAGCTAGTGCAATCACTCAGGTTCAGTAAGCGAATGCCTCGCTTGGGTTCAGTTAGAGCCCAACACCTCGCACACACGCGCGTACGTATACGAGAGAAACGCGCAACCCTCCGTGCATCGCTCCGCCCCGACCACCCACCATAACTAGGAACTCCCAATTATCGTCACAGAAGTGTCATAAGCATGAAAGAAAAAAAATTCGTTCAGGACAAAATGTCACGGATGTGTCTTTTTTTGTAGTGATAGAGGGGGAGAAAGTTGGTGTTGACGGTAGCAAGGTTATTGATGTAGATCGCCGTCAAGATCCTTGCCTCAGCGGTACTCCGGCACCACCGGGAAAGAGGGGGAGAGAACACCCCTCCTTTTTCTTCTTCCTTTACCTCCCCCCTAGATGGGAAGAGGGTTTCCCCTCTGGTCGGCCTCCATGGTGGCGGAGGGGCGAGAGCCCCTCCGAGATTTGATCTATCTCTCTGTTCTCTTTTGTTTCGCGTTCCTGTTTTCAGGCCCTTCACCGTTTCTTAAATTCCCGGAGATCTGTAACTCCGATTGGTCTGAAATTTTAAAATGATTTTTTCCCATAAATTATTTTCTTGCGGCGAAAGAAGGGGGTCAACCGACCTACGAGGCTCTCACTAACCACCATGGCACGCAAGACACCCCTGGCGCGCCCTGGTGGTTAGTGGGCCCCTTGAGCGCTGTCTTGCATTGATTCTTCTTCCATAAATTCACATATATTCCAAAAAAAATCTCCGTAAAGTTTTATCGCATTTGGACTTTGTTTGATATGGATATTCTATGAAACAAAAAACATGCAACAAACAGGAACTGGCACTGGGCACTGGATCAATATGTTAGTCCAATAAATCATATAAATTGTTGCCAAAAGTATGTGAAAGTTGTATAATATTGGCATGGAACAATAAAAAAGTATAGATACGACGGAGTCGTATCAGCATCCCCAAGCTTAATTCCTGCTCATCCTCGAGTAGGTAAATGATAAAAAAGATAATTTTTATGTGGAATGCTACCTAGCATAATTTTGATCATATATCTAATCATGGCATGAATATTAAGACACGAGTGATTCAAAACAATAGTCTATAATTTGACATAAGACATCAATACTCAGGCATCCCAACAAACAATCATGTCTTTCAAAATATCAATGCTAAAGAACACTCTCCCTACAAAATCATATAGTCTTGTCATGCTCCATCTTCTTAACACAAAGTATTTATCATGCATAACCCCGATGACAAGCCGAGCAATTGGTTCATACTTTTTAACGCGCTTTTGCTTTTGCAACCCCCACACAATACATGAGCGCAAGCCATGGACATAGCACTATGGGTGGAATAGAGTATGATGATAGGGGTAAACATAGAGAAGACAAAAAGGTAAGAAAGTCTCACATCAACGCGGCTAATCAACAGGCTATGGAGATGCCCATCAATTGATATCAATGCGAGGAGTAGGGATTGCCATGCAATGGATGCACTAAGAACTATAAGTGTATGAAAGCTCAATATGAAAACTAAGTGGGTGTGCATCCAACTTGCTTGCTCATGAAGACCTCGGGCATTTGAGGAAGCCCATCATCGGAATATACAAGCCAAGTTCTATAATGAAAATTTTCCCACTAGTATATGAAAGTGACTACATAGGAGACTCTCTACATGAAAAACATGGTGCTACTATGAAGCACAAGTGTGGTAAAGGATACTAACATTGCCCCTTCTCTCTTTTCCTCTCATTTTTTTCCTTTTTTTCTTCTTTTTTCTTCTTTTTTTTCTTGGGCTCTTTTTGGCCTCACTTTTTTTTTCTTTTTGTCCGGAGTCTCATCTCGACTTGTGGGGGAATCATAGTCTTCATCATCCTTTCCTCACTGGCACATGCTCTACTAATGAATAATAATGATCATCACACTTCTATTTACTTACAACTCAAAATTACAACTCAATACCTAGAACAAAGTAGGACTCTATATGAATGCCTCTGGCAGTGTACCAGGATGTGCAATGATCTAGCGT
Source organism: Thinopyrum elongatum (assembly GCA_011799875.1). Taxonomy (NCBI): domain Eukaryota; kingdom Viridiplantae; phylum Streptophyta; class Magnoliopsida; order Poales; family Poaceae; genus Thinopyrum; species Thinopyrum elongatum. Next base: position 291,774,746 of record CM022298.1, on the reverse strand, counting down.
AGTAAGGATATCAAAAAACGAACAAGCCATGGAAATATCATGCTAGCTATCTTACGATCATGCAAAGCAATATGACAATGAATGCTCAAGTCATAAAAATGGAACGGTGGAAGTTGCATGGCAATATATCTCAGAATGGCTATGGAAATGCAATAATAGGTAGGTATGGTGGCTGTTTTGAGGAAGATATAATAAGGCTTATGTGTGATAGAGCATATCATATCACGGGGTTTGGATGCACCTGCAAAATTTGCACCACATCTCGAGGTGAGAAAGGGCAATGCCCGGTACCGTAGAGGCTAGCAAATTGCGGAAAGGTAAGAGTGCGTATAATCCACGGACTCACATTAGTCATAAAGAACTCAAATAATTAGTGCAAAAGTTTATTAGCCCTCGAAGCAAACTACTAGTACGCATTCCCCTAGGGGGATAGATTGGTAGGAAAAGACCTTCGCTCGTCCCCGACCGCCACTCATAAGGATGACAATCAATAATAAATCATGCTCCAACTTCTTAGCACAACGAGAGACTATACGTGCATGCTTCGGGAATCACAAACCTTAACACCAATATTCTTACTAACCACAACCGTTTACTAGTACCTCCCGCATATTATCATGTTTATATCGCAAAACTATTGCAAGGAATCAAACATATCATATTCAGTGATCCACAAGTTTTATTTAGGATTTTATGACTAACCATGTGAATGCCCAATTCCTGTTGACTCTCTAAATAGATATAAGTGAAGCATTAGAGTTTAATTATTTCTACAAAAGACCATGCTCTAATAAATATAAGTGAAGCAAAAGAGCATTATACAAATAACGGTTTTCTATCTGTAGAGAAATAGGCAATCCAAACTTCAAATGATATAAGTGAAGCACATGAAGCATTCTATAAAGCCATACTCAAAAGATATAAGTGAAGTGCAAAGAGAATTCTATAAATGAAACAAGGACTATATCATACCAGCATGGTGCATTATTAAAAGAAAAATCAAAAGGAACACAACGCTCCAAGATCTACGCATATCATGTGAACAAAACAAAAACCGAAACATACCGATACTTGTTGAAGAAAGATGGGATATCTTCCGGGGCATCCCCAAACTTAGACGCTTGAGTCTCCTTGAATATTTACTTGGGGTGCCTTGGGCATCCCCAAGCTTGAACTCTTGCCTCTTCTCCTTCTCCTCATACCGAGACCTTCTCGATCCTCGAACACTTCATCCACACAAAACTTAACAAAACCCTCGTGTGATCCGTTAGTATAATAAAGCAAATCACTACTCTAAGTACTGTTGCAAACCCATTCATATTTTATTTTTGCATTATCCCTACTGTATTCTAACTTCTCCATGGCTTATACCACCAATACACTCCATAGTTCCATCAAAATAAACAAAACAATGCATCAAAAATAGAATCTATCAAAAATAGGATAGTCTGTAGCAATCTGAACTTTGACCATACTTTTGTAACTCCAAAAATTCTGAAAAAATAGGACAAAATAAAAAAATTGCATAGCAGTACTGTGTAAAAATTTCAGAAACGTTTAACATTTCAGTAAAAACATTAAATTCACACACTACAACCAAATTTTATGTTTTTACACTGAACATACCAAACAAGCAATCTAATCATCCTAAAGGCAAATCTTGTCACATTATTTTTATAATACAATTCAAAGTTCACAAAGTTTTCATGGGCATGAACAAAGTTCAAGGCTAGCTCCCACTTTACCAATGCTTGTCTCTCTCACTTTCACTTTTCTTTTTGAAAAAGTTTTAGGTTTTTCTCTATATTTTTTTTATTTTTAAACTTTATAAAAGCACACAACAGAATAAAATGACTCTCTAAAACTTCCGGATTGTCTCCATGACATTGGTTTCTTTAAAGCCATTAAGCTAGGTGTTGGGGATATACCCCATGGTTTTACCCGGCTCAAAGTACGACCCGACCGGACTTGGCGGCTCATTGGTGATACTGTTAGTGGGTCAGACAAGCATCCAGGCCCAATGCCCAGAAGGCGGCTCGTGAGAAGGCCGGCTCAAGGAGAGGCTAGGAGGGCCGGCTCGCAGAGAAGATTCATGAAGAGGAGAAGTTTTCTGACAAAGGAAGCAAGACATGAACTAGGATTGGACTTCTAATAGACTAGTCCTTGTCCTACTAGGACTCTACATGTAAGCCAGTCCCTTCAACTTATATAAGGAGGGGCAGGGCACCTCAAGAGGGACAAGTTTTAGAGAGATAGACAAGTCAATAGCTCTCGAGATAGAGGTAGCAAAACACCGCCCTTATAATCGAGATCATTATCAATATCAATCAAGCAGGATGTAGGCTTTTACCTCCACCACGAGGGTTCCGAACCAGAGTAAAACGTGCGTTTCTCGATTCTGACCAACCCCGTTCAAGCCACTACCTAGTTGCGATGGCCTCACGAGTAAGTCCTTTCACGAGGACGGCTGCCGTGACAAAACCACGACAGTTGGCGCCCACCGTGAGGCCAACGCACGATTATGTTGTGTCCTCCAGCACTTTCTGGGATAGAGAATCTTGCAATCAGCCGGATGACAAAGAGCCGGCGCAGAGGATCTACATCGACTCCGAGTTCGTCGCTAAAAAATTAGAAAAAAGCTTGGGCGACGACACATGTTACGTAGAATTCATCGTGGCCGAGATCGACAAGAGTTTCTGTCGCAGCAAACATACTGCAGTAGTCCGTCGAAGTCGCCGCTCCAGTTTTTGCGGCCGACTTCGATTGCTACTGCTCTTCACGTCTACATCAGCTGCTGTTAATGAGAGGACCAAGTCCCAAGGTAAAACAACAATCTGCCGCTGCTACTCCCAGGCGTGGAGATCGAGGCCTGCAAATCAATTCGCAGGTACCTCTGTACGTACGAGAAAATCCATAGCAATCAGCAAGTAGTACTCCAATTAGTAAACAAAAAAGAGAGAGAAGCAAGTACTACTCCAATTAGTACTCCGGGCTCGTGAAGTCATCTACTCCCTCTGTAAACTAATATAAAAACGTTTAGATCATTAAACGCTTTTATATTAGTTTACAAAGGGAGTACAAGATAAGATTTTTTATCTACGGTTGTTACGTGTGCACGAGGAAAACTACCAGGATTGTATTGTTTTCTGTACACACATCGATCGACTGACAACCCTCGTCTTCTCGTCATGACACAAGTTTGGAACTTACCATATGTCAAGCCGGCGATCCACCTTGCTATCTGGGCATCATGGTCTACGCCAACCCGCCGAAGCTCGCACCAACATCCGTCTGCAATGGGAGGCCCAGGGGACGCACGCGCAGCCCGCCGTCCCTATGGTCCATCCTATATCAACATGTCGAAGGCAGCCCAAGTGTTCGGCTGCAAGGCGCCGCCCGACGGATGCGCCCGCCGCTCGCCGCCTCAGTGGTCCTGTCAACTTCAACGAGCTGGTTTTTTAAAAAATAAATGATTTTACCCCGTTTGGGTGTACACGGGCGACCAAACCAAAGCATCAATTATTCACGGGGAGGAACAACTCAAAGGTTAACTATACCACCAGCACGTATGGAGTTAATTGCACAGAAGTATCATAATTTAGGCATTACATGCGGATTGGTACCACTTTTAGTAAATTTTACATGTCAGTACCAAGTCTGAGGCTAACCGTTACAAAGAGGTCTAAACCGTGTATAAACGCGTATTGACGGTGTATCTGACGGCGGGGCCCGCCTGTCAGGTACCGATGTGGCATGCTCTTTTGCAAGAAACTCCCTTGCTTTATATGTAATAACATAGATGCTCTTTTTTGCGGGAAAAATATTCCCTAAGAGGCTTTTTTTCATTCGCAATTTTCAGAGTTAACTATACCATCAGCACGTATGGAGTTAATTGCACAGAAGTACCACAATTGGGGCATTACGTGCGGATTGGTACCACTTTTGGTAATTTTTACATGTCAGGACCAAGTTTGAGGCTAGCCGTTACAAAGAGGTCTAAACCGTGTATAAACGCGTATTGACGTTCTATCTGACAGCGGGGCCCGCCTGTCAGATACCGATGTGGCATGCTCTTTTGCAGGAAACCCCCTTGCTTTATATGTAATAACATAGATGCACTTTTTTTGCGGGAAAAAGATTCCCTGAGAGGCTTTTTTCATCTGCAATTTTCACCATCGAATCGGACTCATTTGATAATTTCCGTCGAATTCGACAAATACATAAAAGAATCTAAAAATGACGCGCAGGCATGATTCAAACCTGAGACCAGCCGCTGGAAGCTTCGCGCGCTAGCCACTGCGCCACGGCAGGGCTCATAGCCATCCGTTTTTTTATACTATATGTAAAACACTGGGCTGGCGGTTGGGCTCAGCGTGCCCTGCAAATATTTTTTTCGTTTTGCGTTTTACTAGCGCCCGTGCTGGGGTTCGTTCGTTGCCCAGGTTTCTTTTCGTTCCTTCATCTTTTCTCATTTAATGAAATTGATCATTTTTGTAATATATGTTTAACAAATTTTTAAATATATATTACAAAAAAAATCAACATATATGAAGAAATTTTTTCAACTTATATTGATCATTTTTGTAATAATGCAAATTGATCATTTTTGTATTATATGTTGAACAATTTTCTTATTATATACACCGTAATTTTCAAAAGTTCACCGCGCATTATGTAAAATTTTGTTCAACTTATATTTATCATTTTTTAATAGAAGCAAAATGATCATTTGTGTAATTTATGTTGAACAATTTTCTTAATATATGTTCATCATAAATTACAAAAAGTTCAGTGTGCATTGTTCAACATATATTAAGAAAATGGTTCAACATATATTGATCATTATTGTAATAAATGCAAAATGATCATTTTTGTAATATTTGGTGAACAATTTTCTTAATATATGTTCACCATAAATTACAAAAAGTTCACCGCGCATTATGTAAAATGTTCATCATATATTAAGAAAATTGTTCAACATATATTATAAAAATGATCAATTTGCATTTATGCTCAATGTATATTACCAAAAGTTCATTATATTAAAAACTGAGCAGCGTTTTTTTGTTGTTGAGAAAATTGACATGTCCATTATTATTAGAGATAAAACAATATACAAGACCCAAACACGCCAACGCACGCTTGAAGAAGTCATGATGCATTAAAAAAAATGTCCACTGTTCTCAGAAAAAGTGATCAACGTACATTAAGAAAATGTTCATGCGTATTTGAAAATAGGTTCATCATGTATTTGAAAATATGTTCATTATATACTGTAACCTATCTTAAAAAAATTCAATACGTATGTTAAAAATCCAACCCATTGAATGAACAAAGATGAAGAAATGAAAAGAAACCTGGGAACGAACGAGTCCCAGAGCGCGCGCCAGTAAAACGCGAAGCGAAAAAAATTATTGTAGGCCTCGCTCAGCCCAACCGCCGGCCCAGCGTTACAATATTAGTATAAAATAATTGACGCCGTTAATCCGACGCGAGCCCCGCTGTGGCGTAGTGGCTAGCGCGCCTAGCCTCTGAATGACCTGTACCAGGTTTGATTCCTGCCGGTGCATAATTTTTCGATTGTTTTATTTATTTGTCCAATTCGACGGTAATTTCCAAATGAGTCCGATTCGGTGGTTAAAATTGCGAACGAAAAAAAAGAGCCCTTACGGAGGCCTTTTCCCGCAAAACAAAGGGCATCTATGTTATTACGTATAAAGGAAGGGGGTTTTCTGCAAAAGAACATGCCACATCGGTGCCTGGCAGGCGGGCCCCGCTGGTCAGATACACCGTCAATACACGTTTTAGACCTTTTTGCAACGGCTTGACCCAGACTTGGTACTGACATGTAAAAATTACCAAAAGCGGTACCATTTCACACGTAATGCATCAATTGTAGTACCTCCGTACAATTAAGAGCCTGTTCAGACTCCCTCCGGCTCCGCGACTCCGTTCCTGAGCGGAGCGGCAGCTAGTTGTAATTTATGGAGCGGCTAAAAGGATGCTCCGCCCGCTCTGCTTCATGATCGAGGAGTGGAGGGCTGCCGAACACAGCCTAACTCGCACATATGCGTTGGCAGTTTTGGATGGAGCAATCACATACATGTCTACCACCATGGAAGAGTAGCTGCCAGAGATGTTCAGATTAGTTGTTGTCAACATCGAAAGAAAAAAGGGAACAATGGAAAGGAACGACCAAGATAGCTATGAGGAAAATCAAGTTAAAATACTATTAGTACTAGCATGGAAATTGAGGGTTGATGGATACGGTATTTTACGTGAAGCCTAGTACTGGTGGTCAATAAGACTACATCTTTGTCCAAATCAAGATCAACGAAGGAATAAGTGTATTTGCTGTTGCGGTTGTTGTGTTCATCATAAAAAAAAATCCGTCGACACGTCGAAGGTCGCGCCAGCACCGGCCCACATAGCGCTGGCCAACGGATGCGGCACAGGTCACTGCCCCTGCGGTTCGGTCTACTTCAGCGCGTCGGAGCCAAAAACAAAAAGGAAACACCGAAGACTTCTTTGACTCGGCTGGTCCGGGGTTTCCATCATGTCCACTATACGCCAGGCAACCCCACGACTGAGACATAGTTCATCCATGCACTCGGAACAAATATCAGGTTATATTTTTCTAAGATATTTCTGCCAATGCAAATTTCACTGAACAATCTTACTCCTGACTTGTACTATACTGTATACACAGGTCAATCAGCTAATGGCTGTCATAAAAAAATGGTCGCCCCCACCAGAGGCCGCGCCAGTTTTCGCCCGCCCAACGGTGCCACGCACACACGCGCGCGGTTTGCCGTCCCTACGGTTTGATCACGGAGGTTGCACTAGCATCCGTGCACGCCGCACTGCTCAACGGACGCGCGCAAGCCGCCGTCCCTCGTGGCCTGGTCTGCATCAACACATGAGGGCCGCGCCCGCTCGCATGAGATGTCCAACGGGCGCGCTCAAGCCGCCGCCCCCGCGGTACAGTCTACGTCAACACGCCAGGCGATACCCTCGTCCACGCCGGCTAGAACGCCGCGGCCACTGATGCGTCCGCGCCGGCTTACAACGCCGTGACTGACTTACCCGTCTGCGCAAATGTCGCAACCGACTCGCCCGTCCAGCGCCGCGGCCCACTGACGCGTATGTGCCGGCTTACAACGCCGCGGCCAACTGGGCCGTCCGCGCCGGCTTACAACGCTACGGCCGACTCGCCCGTTCTCGCCGGTTTCCAACGCTGCGACCAACTCCTGCGTCTACATCAACGCACCAGAGTCACGTCCGTCCGCACGAGCTGTTCAACGGATGCGCAAAGGCCGCTGCCCCTCCGGCCTGGTCTACTCCAACAACTCTGGAGCAAATAATAATACATTATTGGCCTCCGCCTGCACCGGATTACCCAATGGATAGGCGCATTGGCATGCCATCTCCATGGTCCCATCTCCTTCAGCACATTGAGGAAAAAAGAGAGCCGACCATCGTTGAGCCGGCAATTCAAAGCCAGCACCGAAAAAAGGCCCTGGAGGAGCCAAAAGAGCCGGACCGTGGAAGAATAGCAAGGAATGGGAGGACATACGACGAACATCACAAAAATCATCAACTCGCCACATCGCCTCCGGCTTCAATATATTCCATCTTTCAGCTGTGAACTCTACTCCAGCTTATGCTACAACCAAGTATAAGGAATCTCAAGCCGGCTCGTCGAGTCGACTTGAGACTCGGGGGCTACACTGATATGACTCGACAGATTTGGCCAGTTTCAAAAAATACAAGAACCCCGGGTCATTGCAGGGAAGATAACCAGCTGCCCGGGGACTGTTGCCTTATTGGCGAAAAATTAAAGGTCGCCAAAGTGGACTAGCTGCCATGATGCGCGGTTCAAACATGGGTATCCTGCCTTATTGGCTTATCATATTATGATCAATGGAATAAAGCCGGCTTATCTGGGCCCCAGATGTTTTGTAGTAGTAGCATTGTCTCCTGTATATCCTGAGCTTTTCCATGATCATATGGTCACTTGGGGGCTTCCAACTCATCGAGTTTAGCTATTAACATCCCTCTTGACCCGGCATATGCCATTATGAAACTTGGTTAAACCTGCCTGTTAGCTTGATGCTACTCCGAAAAGGTGACCCGGTGTACTCTTGATAAGTCAATCAAAATTGACCCTGAACTTGTCAAGGTTAAAACACCGGATTAAGTCACGTGAGAGCTGGCTTTCAGAAAGCGAGGATAAACCAAAAGAGGCTACAAGGCCTGCTTCCACGGGAAGCGAAACCAAGACTCGAGCCTCGAAACCCAGTCTTATGTCGAGCCTCGAAAGCCGACAAATTTATACTCTGTTATCATACACATACATCATCATACAATGCATGCATATATTTGTTTATGTCGCAGGAGCCGGTCCATTGGCCAGGTTAACCAATTGCAGTTATGAAATTTGTTAAGTCAATCACTCTGATGCCTATATGGCCTTTGTTGACCCTGAGCTTATCAAAGTTAAAGCATTGGTTTGTCACGCGAAAGCGGCTCTCCAGATAGCAAGGCCAAACCAATGGCTATCAAGCCGGCTTCAACATGAAGCACCAATAACGAGCCTCAAAAGCCAACATTTTTTCCCATGTTTATTCAAACTTGGTTCATATTTTATATCATATGATTAGTTATAATAACAATTCGTTATCTTGTCAAAGTCTATTGGTTTCCTATATTGCAGGAGCTGGTTTTCAAACCGGGTTACATTGTCCCTATGAGGAACAAACAAATTTTTGATGGCCAAAATGGCCGGATCTTATATGGTTTATCAAAACCAGTTTCAAATAACATGGCTATCAAAGCCGACTTTCAAACAATTGTAGGTACATATTTATTACATTTACAAAACCGGATTACAATTGAGAGCCGGGTCATCATCATGGTTTACCATGACCAGTATCACATGATTGAGGTTTTCAAAGCCGTCTCAGTGAGATGGCTATATTCTTTTTAAATCCAAAATGCTGGCTTACAGTAAGGAGCATGGTATAATAAATTACCAGTGGCAATTCGCTAATTGGATTATTGCAATGCTACAAAGAAGAGCAAGAATTCAAGCAAGGATATCATGGCAAAGATCATGACAACTGGCTTTATCGAAGGCAATGAAATATGAAGTGTTATGCAAGGCAGCACTCTTGATGGATTTAGCAACAAGTTCAACATTGATATGCAAAGCTCTCAGCAACATCATCTAGACACTGGATCTGATTTTATTCTGCAATGGAAGGAAAAGTCCTGAGTCGCCGCAGGCACACAACCCGGCACTTGGGCGCTACATTGGTCAAGTCTCGGCAGTCCCGAGTCGCCGATGGCGAACGACCCAGCACTAGGGGGCTATATCAATCAATTCTAGGCTTCAAAACATCAAGTCCCATGTAGCTGTGAACACTCAACATGGCACTTGGGGGCTAATGTACTGTCGTTTTCAAGTTGAGGGATCATAAGAAGACTCGGCCCACCATATAATGACGAGTCGGCCCTTGAGGGCTACACATTGCTCCCTACGTCTACATAATCAGATCTACAAAGTCCCTGGTCATTATTGCATCATACCCGCCCCTTGGGGGCTATGATCACATACTATAGAAAGACGGGTCAAGGATCTCAACCCGGAATTCCACAAGTTAAAAGTATTTCATAAGTAAAAGTCTCGAGTCGCCACATGCAATCGACCCGGTACTTGGCGGTTACACTGGCTGGAGTTTTATGAGCATAAGATAATTTCAAGTCCCAGGTTACTGTAGACAAGACAACCCGACACTTGGGGGCTACAGCAGTCAGTTGTTTAAATAGAACATAAGGTCCAAATTGAAGACCCAGCCCATCACATAATGATGATCCGGCCCTTGGGGGCTACACGTCACTGGTACATCGAGGTGCTATACAAACGGTTTTTAACCCCTTTCCGCGATGGCATTTTGAACCGTCGCCAAGTAAGTGTGGGCGATAGGGGGTTCCTTCTCACACGACCCAGAAACCGTCGGGGATAGGCCCTCCGGTAACACACGCTCGGCAAAATGAGGTCGTGTGCGACGGGCGAGCGATCAAATACGGTTATACAGGCCCAATCGGTTCCGGTTGTAAGTACATCCCACACAGTCAGTCCGAAACAAACGTTTCCGTTTGTTATGTACATTCCACACAGTCAATCCAAGGAATATATTTCCGTTCTTATGTACATCCCACACAGTCAATCCAGGGAAAACGTTTCCGTTCGTATGTACATCCCACACAGTCAATCCAGGGAAAACGTTTCCGTTCGTATATACATCCCACACAGTTTTATGTATAGCCTCGTGTGTGATAGGTGTAACTATCACACACGCTTTGCCACGGTTAACCGTTTGCTTTTATTCAACTACATCACACACGATTTGATGAAGAAAACTGTATGGCATTGGGCTATCCATCACAAGCGCTTTTACTGGTAGAACCATTTGCAAAGTTTCATGACCCATTTAGCAGGTTTATTAGTTTACAATTAATAATTCCAGTATTACGCAAATTCACATTTCATATCGAACAGCTGTTTGCCAATTTCATATCAGGCACATAAATATATTTTAACATCACAGTACGATAGCAACCTGAAAACAGCACAGTACAACATATAGCTAGTTCAGCTTCATAAGAACAATATTAGAACAATATATTCATTTCCCTAATCGAGATCATCCAGGATCGTCTTATCCATCTCTGCTTTCAGTTCAGTAAGAACCTGTTTTGCACTGGCCAACTGGGAAAGTGCCTCCTCCTTCGCCAACACCATCTTAGCAAAGTCTGATTTAAAAAATCTGAGCTCATTCTCCACCTTCCTCTTTTTATCCCGCATCTTCAAATATTCTTCAGCGTTCACAACACTTTCTCTAAGCCTACCTCTGTTCTCTTCCTCATACATGCTCCAGAGCTTTGCTAGGCACATCTTCAAAGACTGTGGCCACTCTTGATCAACCCACTCCAAGTAAGAACACTTCCGTTCATCCTATAATATTTAAAACTAGATCAGTAACAATTGTAGGGGAAATGGGTTTATAGCAACAAAGAAAATCACCAATACTTATTTTGAAAAACTGAAGAAACAGGTTAATTATGACATATCTTCTCAAAAAGATCAATGTGCAAATGAATTAATTGCTACTGAGAAAACAACCAAATTCTGAAACATCAGAAGCTATAATTAACTACAACAACGCTACAAGTTCTTACTCATGTACTATAAATAACAAATTGAACATTTTATGAGGAAGCTAAATATAACTGCAACATCATGGCGACAGTGTTTGGATGACAGCAAATTGATACTAACAGGTGTGTACATGCACAAATTTAGTAACATAGAACTAATAGCACTAAGGCCATCACTATGTATGCCAAAACCGGTGTAAAGACAACTGTTGCTACATTTCGCATCGGTGCCCTGCACTGGCGAGCCGATGCAGCGGAAAAAAATCAGGGACCCGGACTCAGGAGCACCTAGTTGCTCCGATGCCCAGTTCCTTCGTGCCATAAAGATTTAGTATTTTACTGCTTGACTGCTCGGATGTGTGGACCAAAGTTGGCTGCACAAACTGCTGAAGCGGTGCCAAATAATTTTCTAATGGCACCGTTGATGAGATGGCAACATTTTTAGATACTAGGTACAAACTGTGACACTGTCTTAGGATGCGTTTGGTTGAAAGTGTGGTATGAATGGGTTGGGACCGTGACAGTGTCTGAATCATATCTAACAAATGATTTGTAACAACGAAAGAGGGGCTAACCTTCTCTGCACATGCCAGAAACTTCCTCCCACTGTCCACAGATTCAAACGCAACTAGCTTCACGCATGGAGATTGATGCTGACAACGAGCAGACAGATCTTCAGCCATCCTGCTCCATTCGTTGCAACTGATGGTCCTAGGGAGCTACAAGAGGAAGAAATGACTCAAATCGACCACCGGGTTAAAATCCTTCATTCCAAGTCATAGCCCGAGAGATAAGAGAGGCATACCTGGGTGGTGAAGGAGTCGTCGGAGGAGGAGGAATCGCTGGAGAGGTCATTAAAGAAGACCATGGTGACCCCGGCGGTAGGATGCGAGACTGTGAGAGCGAGGAAGCAAGCGAGGAAGCGGCTATAGCTTAGGAAGGAAGGAAGGAAGGAGGAAACATGGGAAATGTGACTTGTGGTCGGGGAGAAAAGGGGGTGGGGAAGGGGGGGCGGGGGTGGATATTTCGGTGGTAGGCCAAAAATTTCGAAATGTGGAGGGAAACTTTGCGCGCGGTGCCACCGAACACCATTCACTTTGAACGATTGTGTGCATCGCAAATGATTCTTCTGCTTTACGCGCATGGGATGAATTTGATAATTCAAATTTTGGTGGAAATTTCCCCGGGTACTGTCCTCATCCACGTCATTGCATAATTTAACATCGCTTGCTAATTTGGGCACACAAAAGAGCGTACAGCACACAGACCACACTTACTGAATCGAGCAATTTTAGTAATTAAACAGAGCCAGTTGACCTAAACATTGCTCTAACAAAAGACCAGAATTAAAAACAAAGCCTAAGTACGCATAATTTTAACAACTCCGCCGCCGTGCCGACCTATGCATCGCCGGTGTGAGATGAGACGTCGATGACTTGTCCTGGTGACATGCCGCCATTGGTGGACTCCGTGTCCCCCCTGCTGAAGTCGACCGCGTCCTCGTCCTCGGCTCTGCCCTCAAGGTTGTAGTACTCGTAGTAGTGGCTGCACCAGAGCTCGCGTTGGTACTCCACCGCCAATTCCTCGATGGACAGACTCTTCTCTACCTCGACCTCGGCCACGCGCAACTCCTCCTCCCGGCGCTCCTCGATCTCCGCCGCCTCCTGCATCTCCAGCTCCCGCTCAGCGATCTCATGAGGAAGCAGGTGCTCCATGGCCACCGCCACCTTTTCGGATGTGGGTTGCATGCTGGATTCCGAGGTGGCCTAGAATATCTTGGCATGTGCGTCCTCGATCTTGGCGTGGATGGCCTCGACCCAGGCCAGGGCGACATCGGCGGCACGGACGGCAGCTCGAGCGCTCTCGACATTTGCAGCCGCCGTCGCAGCAGCAACTGCAGCCGTCTCGGCTGCTGCACATGCCCTGTCGGCTGCCGCAGACGCCCTCTCGGCGAATGCAGCCGCGCTCAATGCGGATGCGGCGGCACTCTCGGCGTAGGCGGCCGCGCTCTCGGCGCATACGGGCCTTCACGAAGCGTTTCCACGGCGTCATCTTTGCAAGAAGGGGTTGCGAGAATGGGGATCGGGATTCGTGGATTCGGGGGTTGCCGGCACTGGAGCAGACGAGCCGCCGAAGCTTAAGGAGGAAGACTTAAATAGACCCAGGAATTTTCATCGCAAACGGTTCCTACAAAAAATTGTGTGTGATGTTGTTGATATTTTTTATTAGCTGTGAAAGACGAATTTGGAGTAAAGTGGCAACGGATGGTGTTTTAAATGTACGAGAAAATTTGTAGTACTAATATAACTGTCATATCAAATTTTGGAAAATTTCAGGGGTCATTTGACCTTTTAAGCCATTTAAGTGATTTTCTAGCCATTTAATGACCGTAATTCAAATTTGAACTACATGTACATGCAACAGCTAGCCATAACGGTTTGAAAAGTCATATTTTGTGTACTTGTGTGCGAGTTAATTCCATGTGTAGTAAATTGGAAGGAATTTTCAAACATATTGGTCTCACGGCTATGACACAATTAAGCATGGAGTGCCATGGCATTTAAATTCCAAAAAAATAAAAAAAGATCAGAAACACATGAAACCTTGCTTGATGTAATGTCATGCCACCAAGATGATGTGGTAAAAAAATTGGCATGTTTGATGAAAGTTTGGACACACACCCCTCACAAACCGAAACAACTCACTAGAAGGCTCGTGGTTCCGAGAGGGAACAATGCATGTTTGATGACGAACGGGCGATAGATTCCTCTTACGGACTTCAAAAAATTTCTACAAGTAACATGCACTAATACAACTGTCGTGTCAAAATTTGGAAAATTTCAGGGGTCATTTGACCTTTTTAAGACATTTAAGTGATTTTCTAGCCATTTAATGACCGTAATCCAAATTTGGACTACATCTACATGCAACGGCTAACCATAATGGTTTGAAAAATCATATTTGTGTACTTGTGTGCGAGTTAATTCCATGTGCAGTAAATTGGAAGGAAATTTCAAACATATTGGTCTCACGCCCTGGGCACATGCATGGAGTGCCATGGCATTTAAATTCCAAAAAATTAAAAAAAGATCAGAAACACATGAAACCTTGCTTGATGTAATGTCATGCCACCAAGTTGATGTGGTAAAAAAATTGGCATGTTTGACGAAAGTTTGGACACACACCCTGACGGTGTCCTGGACTAGCGGGTACTCACCATGTCGTCTCCCGACCAGTGGGTTGGGCCGAGGACCCCCGTGGCGGTTCACTAATGGGCCAGTTCGGACAGCCGATGACATATACAAGGAAGATTCCACAAGATATGGTGATCAAGACAAGGACTCCTCTCCACCAACGTAGCCGACTAGGACTCTTGTTATCCTAGGCCTCCGGTACATTATATAAGCCGAGGCTAGGCTCGTTGATAGATAGATTATGACATTACTCATCATACCCCTAGGGTTTAGACCACAACATATGATCTCGAGGTAGATCAACTCTGTACCTTGATACTTCATCAATATAAACAAGAGCAGGACGTAGGGTTTTACCTTCATCAAGAGGGCTCGAACCTGGGTAAAACATCGTCTCCTTCGTTCCTGTTACCATTGATCCAAGAATCCAAAGCTCGGGACCCCCTACCCCAAGGTTTGCCTGTTTTGACACCGACAATGGTGCTTTCATTGAGAGTTCCGCTGTGTGACCGGCAATGGATCAATGACTCGCCTGCAGATCAACTGCGACGTCGGCATGTTCGTCTCCGGCTCGACTGGTCACCCTGGCTCGACCGGGGACTGCGCTCCGCCTCAGATCGTCATGATTGGACGAGGGCCTTCATCAACATCAACTCCGATCTCTATCAAGATCGTGAAGGAATCATCCATATAGCTCGGGGGCTCAACTTCAACATTGTCCTCGGGCGACCGTGCTGTTTTTCTATACAGCAAATTTGTATTCGCTGTCGCCGATGAGCGCAGCGATTTTCGGATCTATTTTCTGCGCGAAAACGAATCCGACCCGAATTCATCTTCTTCATGAACGGGATATTGAACATCGTTTTTTGAAGGAAACTTTTTCTAGGGTATTGTGTTTTGTTTCCGAACACAAGCTCACAAATTTTGCTCCTTTTCGGAGGTAACCTTCACCGTTGCGCCGGTGTCAAACCAGCCTGACAACGTTGCTGCACGGCTGCCGACCTGTGCTAGACGGATCGTCGCTTCATTGAGCCAAACTCAACCTCTTCGGATCATTATCTCGGCAAGCCGAACAAGAGTTCGGCACCGTGAAGGGTAAATCATCACCAACATTGTCGCCCCACGAATTATACGGAGCGGGCACACCGGCATCGCTGCATGGTCACTTCATCAAGCAGGCATCGACCGCGTCACAAGATCCTGCCCGCGACAGCATCGCCGCACTATTGCTTCTTCAAGCCTGGATGTGACCTCTGTGTCCGAGGATCGGGAGTCAATTCCGGCCGGACTCGCCTCTCTTATCCCGTACCCAGCTTCAATCCTGGACGCGACTTCGGCGTCCGAACATCAGGAGTCAACCCTGGCCGGACTCGCCCCTCGCACCATAGTACCGGAGGACGATTCCGA
Source organism: Thinopyrum elongatum (assembly GCA_011799875.1). Lineage (NCBI taxonomy): Eukaryota > Viridiplantae > Streptophyta > Magnoliopsida > Poales > Poaceae > Thinopyrum > Thinopyrum elongatum. The sequence goes on along the minus strand of CM022298.1, from coordinate 291,758,922 downwards.
AGAAATCCCAAATACTAATCCGGCTGACCAAGCCGATGTCCACCACGCCGACCTGCTTCGACACCTCAGTCGGCATGGGGATGCAAATGTCATACTACCGACCTGCCCCGTCACCTCGGCTAGACCGGGGGCTTCGCCATATCTTCATCAACCTACTCCGGTGACTTCGGCGTCACCAGTCGACCAGCTTCGTCACGTTAGCCGGACCGGGGGCTTCGCCTCGCCACATCGACCGCACGGCATCACCACCTCATCAAGCCAAACTCCTCGCTCGGTTACCTCGGGCTGGGGGCTGGGACCTTGGCTAGGCTGCGGACTACGTCTTTGTCCCGCCACGAGCTCGGACCTCGTCAACAATGCCGAGCACATTAACCAGCTAAGTCGCCTCCATGCTCAGTTTTTTTTTCTTTAAAATTTTTTATTTTATTTTATTTCTTGTTTGGTTCAACCAAACATTATATTTGTGTTAAACAAAAAAGCTGTTCGTTCAAACGTTGATTGTTAAACACTTCCTTTTTTCTGTCGAGCTCTTCATCACCTCGGTCATGAGGGTTTTTGTCACCTCGGCTGGACCAGCGGCTTCGGCTCACCACATCGATCATGCGGCATTGCCACTTCATCGAGCCGAGCTCTTTGCTCGGGCACCTCGGGACCGGCTTGGAGGCAGGGACCTCGACCTGCCGCAAGCTCGGCCCACATCATCAACGCCGAACACATTAACCAGCTAAGTCGCTTTCATGCTCAAAGTTTTTATATTTTTAATTTGTGTTCGGTTCGACCATGCTCACATGCATTGTTTGTTAAAAACACTTCCTGTCATAGGGTAACTGGGGGCTCTTAAATTTATACGAGCCATTTTATAATAATAGTTTTCTTCTTAGTCGTTGCAAAATCTTTTTCTATCACTCCTTTTTTGACACGAGTGTGCGGTCAATAGCCGGGGAGCCTAGTTTCTCTCTCAAAGCTGCTCGAGTTTAGTTCGCTAAACTGGCCTAACGAGAAGTACTCCGCCCTCGGGATAGGAGGTTGCAGCCGTAGGCTGACCCGCTTGAAGTCTTGAGATCGGATGTGTCATATTAATGCGCGACAGAAGGACAAAAATTTTAAGACCAATTTTCAAATTGACACCAAATGACTTGATTTAGTTTGGACGTCAAGCTTTTACATAAGTTTTTTGGTTTCCCATGCTTATGGTACTTTTAACCTATTTGTGTGTTTCCAGCATAAGTCTCACAATACGACGCCGGACACATTTAAAGCTTCGACAATATCAACGGGGGGCTGCGACTAGAGCTGAACCCACCAAAAGCCAAGGCACTCCAAGGAGTCCTCGGCAAAACGTTCTCGGATATTGCTTTATATGCACCAGTTTCAAATTGTGTCTTCAGTCAATAGTTGGGTTGCCCGGCTCCTGTGCTTGCCTCCTACGTTCCGCTTTGTTCGGCTAGGTGTGCAAAGGGAGAACCACTGCTATTGTGCTTCCAGCTCGAATGGTTAAGCACCTCAGTGGAGAAAGCCAAAAACTGACTGTCACAATGGGCGTAAACTGGTCAGCGATCCGATGACGGTGTCACACTATAGATCGATACCGATTACCCCGTGTTAAATGATGGGCCTTTCATAATATTGGCGGAAGTGTTAATGGCTAGACTTCGGTCGGTGCCGAACACAAACCGGGGGCTCGTAGCTAGCTTCCCCAGTTTAAAGCTCCTTTGACTAAGTGAAAGTTATAAAGCCTGCATATCTGATTGCCTCGTATCCGCTAACACAACCGCCTCCGGGCACCGAGACGTCGGCTAAGGGTTATATTGTTAGTACGGAAACACCCTCTGTAGCATCTACAAAGGGGTGGAAGCCGACGATGGGCCACTTTCTGGTTATAAACAGTCTCAATGGAGAATTTGCCTTCCATAATTATCGTAATAAAGCCATAAATATGCATCAATTTGACTTAAGATTTTGGCCAAGCTGGGTTGCCTGGCTCCTGTGCTTACCCCTACGTTCCCGATTGTTCGGCTAGGCGGTAAAGGGAGCACCTCTGTGATTGTTACTACCGGGTCATCCAGGTTAGTACCTCAGACTGGGTGAAGCCGAAAGCTAGCCATCTTAAAGAATATAATTGGTCGGCAACGATGGAAGTGAAAATTTTGGTTCATTATGGACCACAGAGTTCGGGAACTTTCTCCCAACTAAATCCTCAATATTTTCCTCCCACATTGATCGGAGTTGAGGTTTCATGATCATGATCAACATGACAGCCTGGGAAAAGGAACATGTAACGGAACTATTTTTCCCAGAAGATATTTTATAACATATCTCTCTGCGTACCTTTGTTTATAAAACCGTATGGCCAGATTGCCTTGTTTGTCATAAATCTTTGCCCTTATAAAGGCTTTATAAAGTAGGACGAACACTCCTCGGCTGCTGGCCGAAGAGGTTGAAGCCGATGGTCGGTCAACAAAGTTTTGTACAATGTGGATCCGAGCATTAGTGGTGTAAAGTACCTGGATACATAGAATCATTACACATAAATTGTGATATACTCCGGACATTGATCCTTAATTCGGCCACCCGTGCCCACATTAAGGCTTGGGGGCTACTGGGCTTCGCGCTTCTCATTTAAAAATATTAAAGGGGCACATCGATCCCCTGATCTGGTGTTGCCACCCGACCATTGGCTTGGGGGCTACTGCATCGACGATTCAATGCAGACAGTTTACAAAGTGTGAAATAGTTCCCGAGGAGATTATGATCCTCAGGTTGGTTGGCCGCACCCAGCCTGAGTCTCGAGGAATATGCACATCACATTTCTATTCCTAAGTATGCTACAGAGCTAGGAGTTGATCCTCAGGAAGATTTTGTGAATCGACCTGAGTCTCAGGGGCTACTGGGATCACCGGTTTTATGCCATCCTTCAGGTGCATCTCGGGTTTTAGACCGACACACACCTTGAGGGCTATTGGCTATATATCTCGGCAGAGAATAAATTGCACCAATTGAAAATATTCACAAAAAATCAGCCCGCAGTCAGGGTGGTGCACCACCTCGGAAACAGTCCGGCATAAAGCTCGGGCGCGAGTGGCTGGCTCCATAGAGGGCATTTCCGGCATTAAGCTCGGCTGAATTCGTTCAATCTTTTAAAAACCGAGGTAGTTATGACACCTCGGATGCTGACCATCGTTAGAACTCGGATGCAGTCTGGCGTTGGAGCTTGGAAGCAGTCCGGCATAAAGCTCGGATTCGAATGGCTCGTTCCATAGAAGACTACTCCGGCATTTAAGCTCGGATGAACTCATTCAAATTTTCAGAGGCCAAGGTAATCTATGATACCTCGGATTTAGTTCGGAGTTGGAGCTCAGACGCAAGAGGATACCTTGAATGCCGAATAGTGCTGGAGCTCGGCTGTGAAAAGACGCCTCAGATTTAGTTCGGCGTTGGAGCTCGGACGCAAGAGGATACCTTGAATGCCAAATAGTGTTGGAGCTCGGCTGTGAAAAGACGCCTCGGATTTAGTTCGGCATTAGAGCTCGGACGCAAGAGGGCGCGTCGCACGGGAAGCACTTCAAACCCCAGGTGTGGCGTAAAAAACTTACAAGGCACTGATAGAGGCCGATAACTTTAAAGGGGCTCCTCGGATGCCCGACATGTAAACTCTTCGGATATACCTCGGCGATCCTCAAGATCAGAGATGGGAAGATTTGTTGAACCAGTTTTCAAGACTGACGACCGAAGATGAAGAACAGTTCGGAAGAACCGAGGAGCGTCCCCAACTTGAAGACCTGTTCAGGGGGCTACTGACGGTGTCCTGGACTAGTGGGTACTCACCATGTCGTCTCCCGACCAGTGGTTTGGGCCGAGGACCCTCGTGGTGGTTCACTAATGGGCCAGTTCGGACAGCCGATGACATATACAAGGAAGATTCCACAAGACTTGGTGATCAAGACAAGGACTCCTCTCCACCAACGTAGCCGACTAGGACTCTTCTTATCCTAGGCCTCTAGTACATTATATAAGCCGAGGCCAGGCTCGTTGATAGATAGATTATGACATTACTCATCATACCCCTAGGGTTTAGACCACAACATATGATCTCGAGGTAGATCAACTCTGTACCTTGATACTTCATCAATATAAACAAGAGCAGGACGTAGGGTTTTACCTCCATCAAGAGGGCCCGAACCTGGGTAAAACATCGTCTCCTTCGTTCCTGTTACCATTGATCCAAGAATCCACAACTCGGGACCCCCTACCCCGAGGTTTGCCGGTTTTGACACCGACACACCCCTCACAAACTGGAGCAACTCACTAGAAGGCTCGTGGTTCCGAGAGGGAACAATGCATGTTTGATGACGAATGGGAGATAGCTTCCTCTTACGGCCTTCAAATTTTTTTCTACATTTAACGTGCACTAATACAACTGTCATGTGAAAATTTAGAAAATTCCAGGGGTCATTTGACCTTTTAAAGACATTTAAGTGATTTTCTAGCCATTTAATGACCGTAATTCAAATTTGAACTACATCTACATGCAACAACTAACCATAACGGTTTGAAAAATCATATTTGTGTACTTGTGTGCGAGTTAATTCCATGTGCAGTAAATTAGAAGGAAATTTCAAACATATTGGTGTCACGGCATGGACACATGCATGGAGTGCCATGGCATTTTAATTCCAAAAAATTAAAAAATGATCAGAAAAACATCAAACCTTGCTTGATGTAATGTCATGACACCAAGATGATGTGGTAAAAAAATTGGCCTGTTTGACGAAAGTTTGGACACACACCCCTCACAAACCGGAGCAACTCACTAGAAGGCTCGTGGTTCCGAGAGGGAACAATGCATGTTTGATGACGAACGGGAGATAGCTTCCTCTTACGGCCTTCAAATTTTTTCTACATTTAATGTGCACTAATACAACTGTCATGTGAAAATTTGCAAAATTCTAGGGGTCATTTGACCTTTTAAAGACATTTAAGTGATTTTCTATCCATTTAATGACCGTAATTCAAATTTGAACTACATCTACATCCAACAGCTAACCATAACGGTTTGAAAAATCATATTTATGTACTTGTGTGCGAGTTAATTGCATGTGTAGTAAATTAGAAGGAATTTTCAAACATATTGGTGTCACGGCATGGACACATGCATGGAGTGCCATGGCATTTTAATTCCAAAAAATTAAAAAATAATCAGAAAAACATGAAACCTTGCTTGATGTAATGTCATGCCACCAAGATGATCTGGTAAAAAAATTGGCCTGTTTGACGAAAGTTTGGACACACACCCCTCACAAACCGTAGCAACTCACTAGAAGGCTCGTGTTTCCGAGAGGGAACAATGTATGTTTGATGACGAACTGCGAGCTGCACGCTACCAGCAAGCTTTGCGCCGCTACCATAGCCGCAAAGTTCATGCCCGAAGCCTTGAGGAAGGCGACCTTGTTCTTCGGCGGATTCAATCCGCCAAGAATTCAAACAAGTTGACGCCGAAGTGGGAAGGCCCTTATCGGGTAGTACGAGTCACCAGGCCCGGCGCTGTCTGCTTGGAGACCAAAGATGGCGTTCCAGTGAGCAATTCCTGGAATATCGAACATCTTCGCAAGTTCTACCCATAAGGCGCGGTTGCCGGGGGCTCCCGGCAACCACCCTTTTGTACAAGTCTTGCCGGCAAGGCATATGATCCTTTGTACAAAGCCAGGCGCAGATCCTGAGCCCAGATGAATAAATTTAAGTGTTGTGCATTCCCTTATTGATTTCCATGTTCATATTTATATATGCATGTTTGTCTAAGATGTTGTATGACACCTACTCCCGGTAAGTTCTAACGAATCGCCAAGGTTTCATATCTTTATTTTCTCTTCTTCTTTTTTCTTAAAAGACAGAAGGATTCCTCGCGTGCACATTTACCTGGGGGGAGGGGATATATGAGTACCAGTTGGCGAAGTTCGGAATCGACGCTTGCCGGAGGAAGGACAGTGACAGAAAGCTAAGTTCTAAAACTTGGAACAAGTTTCCTTTATTGCAAAGTTATTTCCTTGGACGATTCCGACTTTTGTATGGAAAATCTGCACGCGAAGGAACCCTTGCTGTAATCGGTTGTGCCCTTATTTTGTTTCGAGTCCGCTCAACGATTTAAGTGGCTGCACTGAGAATGCCAAGGAGTCTTGCCGGCCGCTGCGCCTCTGGCAGGCTGCTGAAGTCCTACACCCAGCGCTCGCGGCAGGTTGCGCGCCGGCAAGTTTTTCAGTAAGCGTAGGGTGAACTCCATACACAAAGGAATCAGACAAGGAAAATAGCAAGCATGTACCCAAACATAAGCAAGTTGTATTACATTAATGAGTTGCCGCAATTCTAACTTGAGACTTAATTGTCTTTGGCATGGAATGACGACGGCAAGAAGAGGTGGAGCAGTTAATCTCTGCGCTGGCCTTCGATCCTTTTGATGGAGTCCACCTTCTCAAGGATAGGCGCGATGAGCTCTTCAAGTGCCTCGAGATTTGCATCCTTTGGCAGATGGCCAAGCACATTAGAGAGGTCGATGCCGGGATTGTGGTGCACCACCTTGATAAGTACTTTGCGGAGGACGGCCCGGCAAAGCCGGCGGGTCTCGTTGGCCAATTGAGTCGCCCGGTTAGACTGGAGCAACTTCAGGGCATCAATGATGCTCTCGAAGAACATCGTCAACCTGGCACTCGAAGATATCCTTTCCTCGGAAGAATACCTGAAGTTTGACAGGCCCATGGTTGACAGTTCTGCCGTAAGCTTCTCCGCAGCGTCGATGAGACGTCCAGTCCAGATCTCCACCCCCTTTTCGTAATCAATTTGGGCGGTGGCAGTGCTCTTGAGCAGGTTCCTCTCTCCCTGGAGATCTTTGAGCAGAGCCTTCTCGCGGGCCCTGCCGGCCTCGAGAGACTTCTGCAACGTGGTCAGCTTCAATTCCAGAACGGCAATGGCTTCATTTGCTGAGGAGAGCTGCTTGGTCTTGTTAGACATGGCAACTTGCATCTCCGCCAAGGTGTGGAAGGTTTTTTCCCTGTCGCCTTTGAGCGTTGAGAGCTCCTTGCCGTGTTCTTCAAGATCTGCTTCCAGTTTCTTGACTTTGTCGCTCAGCTCGTTCTTGGCGGCCTCTGCAGCCTCGGCAGCATCAACGGCCTCCTTGAGCTTGCCGGCATGATCTACAGTTAGAGCTTTGAGCGCCTCTTTGTGCTTCTACTCCAGCTCCTGGGTCCACCGCGCGACAAGCTTCTCGATATCTTCATCTTTGCTGCGAAGCTTGGCGGTGAGCGCCTGCTCACGTGTGGTGAGATCTTCCTCGTGAGCATCAAGCGCAATGCGACGCCCCGTTAGGAGAGCATCTTCAGCAGCAATTCTTTGCGTAGCTTCATCCTGCGCCTTCTCCATATCAGATTGTTTCAGGAGGATTTCTGTCCACTATTGGCTCACTTGTTCCCGGCCAGCAGTTAACTCCTGGAGGGCCTCGGCGTACCAGACTTACATTTGTTCGACGCGCCTCTGAAAATCTGCTTCAGCCACCTCGACAACTGCCATTCTGGAATCCGCTTTCTCTTTCCGGGCGCGGTGGAGAGCCTGGAGCTTGCAGAAATTTTTGCCCATGGCCTGAAGGAGCTGATCCTCTTCAGACTTGCCGCTGCTAGCGCTTGGATCATCAACAACCTCAAGCCCGGTAGCAGCAATGATTTCTTCATCGAAGACTTCCCCTTCGGTCGGTGCCCCAATGCTTGCCGTCCCCGGCAAGTTGACAAACAGGTTCTCGCCAACTTTGAGATATTTGCTGGATGAGGGGCCTTCAGATGTTGACGGTTGATCCTCAACAACCGCCTCACTAGTAGCAGGGGGCTCCGTGGCCGGCACAGCGCCTGGCGCTCCTGCGGCAAGAATGCCGTTAGTATGGTCACTAGCCTCCTTGCCGCCCTCTTCAGCAGGCTCTTTGTCGGGTTCCTCCTGCACAGTCTCGGCGGCCTCGGCAGTGGCATCTTTGGCGGCCTCGCTGACAGTGATCCTGTCTGCTTCGGCAGCGGCGTCCCTGGCGGTCTCCTCGATGACAACGTCAACGTCCATGTGTTCCATCACAGGGAACTCTGGAGGACGAAGGAGGGAAACAAAATAAGATCAAGATTGAAGTTCGAAGGGACCAAAGAAAAAGAGATAAAGGAAAGAATAGCAAGCGCTCTGAGGCAATCGGTTAGCTGCGTCAAGCTGTTGAGAGGTGGCCTCGCCCCTCCCAGCAACCTCGGTTGCCGGGGGAGGGTTGCCGGTGTCCATGCTTGCCGGCTCCTCCTCAATCAAGATGGGCTCATCGGTAGGATCCCTTGCCGGGGATGCGCTTGTGGGCGGCGTGGTCGATGGAGGTGGCACGACGGGGGCGTCTTCCAATAACTCTCCTTGTTGCCGTTCTTCTCCTGCAAGCCCAGAGATATCAGCGACAAGAATAGAAACCTCAGTGCCCGCCAGCGGAAAAAGAGCAGTGAACTTATGCTGGGGGCTGCGCTGGGGGCTGTGCTGGGGGCTGCATTGAGGGCTGAGCTCCTGGCTGACAATGACAGTTTCTGGCATGCTCGTGGAGCCTGCCGGGGGCTCTTCGCCCATGGAAGTCTTTGTCCTCTTCGTCATCCTCTCCAGCAAGGTTTCTGCATCACTTCAGAGACAATACAAGCAAGTCAGTAAGATTGATCCAAGATTGGAAGATAAAGGATGTGGCAAGGTACTCACTCTTTCTCTTCTCGCTCCGGACTAAAGCCGGAGATGTCGAAATCGACCTCCGTTGCAATGTCTGAGTAGGGAGGCAGAGGAGGGGTCCTAGGTCGCTTGGCTGTAGCAGGCGCCGGGGGTTGACGTGTTTCCGTCACCTCAACTTCCGGTGCGGTAGCGCGAGACACCCCTGCCGCCTCAGCAGTTGCTGCTGGTGTGGGTCTCGCGTGCCGCGCAAGTTGCTATCGAACCCCTTGCCGCGGCGCAGTCTTGCCGGCCGCTTTCTTGCCGGGAGCCTCGCTGCTCGAGGAAGGTTGACTTGCCGGGATGCCAGATGCAGCCTTTCGAAGAACGCGCTTTGTCTTCTTCGGGGCTGGGAGCTCTTCTTGCTGTTCTTCTTCAGCCGCATCTTTGTCGGACGAGCTCTCAGCGGCTGTGCTGCTCTGTTCCCCGGCAACTTTGTCCATCCCGGTAGGATTTTTCTCCACTACTACCTCTGCGTCACTGGTTTCCCATTCTATGAAGCCGACGCTGCCGGCCTCCGCGGCAAGATTTGCCTCCTCCGCCCTGGTGGCGATGTATGCCACCTCTTCGTCGGTGGTGGCTCGGAGTAAGTCTGCTTCTTCCCGGACGACCCTCTCCGTCAAGTTATCAAAGAACTTATGTGCATCTTCCTCAGATGGCTCAACCCATGTTGCGTCGAGACTGTGGGCATTGAACAGTGGCATGGTAGCGATAATTGACCCCAAGGCAGAGTTGTTGCACAGAGGGACAATCCTTGCCGGCAACCGATGCTTGTTGTCGTGCTGGAACAGCTTCTGACGGAGAGTGCCAAGTTGCATAGCAGTCAGATTGTTATTCAATCCGGGGCGCAATCTCATGATGTCTGCTGCGTTTCGGTATTCCCAAGCTAGCCTTCCTTTATTCTGCAAGGGGGCAATGCGGCGGCGGAGAAAGTCGAAGCCAATCTTCTCCATGGTTAGCCCGGCAGCTTTCAGGTGAAGAATCCTGGTGGTGGCGATTGTGAGCTTTTCATCTTCAGCGGCAATGCTGCTCCAGCCACTGTCGCAGACCGCTTTCTGTTGCCGGGGCAGACAGAACGGATGGGGATTTGCTTCCTTGATCCAGCACCATTCAGCCCGACATTCGTCCCACTTTTCGCGGTAAACTTCTTTTGGGTATATTTCCTTATTCCAAGCCTTTGGAATTCAGGCGATAGAACCAGAGAGGGCCTCTCCTTTTTGGATTCGAGGGAAAAAGTAGTGGCAGAAAAGGGCTTTATTGGGAACCACTCCAGCAAAGTTTTCACAAAGGTGAGCGAAGATGGACATGCACAGTACCGCATTCGGCGTGAAATCGAGAAGATGGAAGCCGTATGTGTAAATGATGTCGTTGAAGAAGTCAGAAAAGGGAGGATAGAGCCCGCAATAGAAATATGCGATGAAAAAGGGGTATCTGTCTGACCCACTCTTGGAGCAAGAACCTGGAATCATGCGAGTGGCGGGGTGAGCCTGCATCTCCCTCGCCCACATACACTGGTACCGCCTCTTCAAAGCTTCCGCATCGAGCGACGGGGCGAAGACGACGTACTTCTTCCGCATCTTCACCAGTTCGCTCTCCGGGACATCGGCTTTCGCCTCCTTGCCCTTGCCTTTGCTGGTCTTGGGCGGCATGGCGACTGCAAGGGCGGAAGCCGGGGATGGAGCGGGCGTGGAGGCGGCGAGCGGAAGAGGGAAAGGCTTTGCTCTGAGCTCGAGAGAAGGAAAGCAATGGTGATGGCTAGATTGAGAAGAAAAGAGGGGGTAAATAAGCTTGTGCCTCTGCGGTTTCTCCTTTTTATGGGGAAGGAGCGGGGCCGCCTCTTTTACTCCCCAATGTGAATGCGCCTCTGCAGGCGCGTTGCAGTTGCAGCTTTTGAGGCACGCTTCCCACGTCGCGCGTTCGGTGCGCGTAGTGGGGGGCACAGTAAATGGGATATTTACGAGCAGTTAATCCCCTGCCACGTGTGCCCGTGCACTGTTTGGGCCTAGCCCAACAACGCCTCGCACTTGTGTGTGGCCTAGGCCTGGGGGCTCCTGTCGGTATACTAAGTATTGGGCCATTAGTACCCCGTACTTGTGCACGGGCAGTTGTAGCCATACTCGCGGCAAAGGCTTGTCGGGGAACAGATCGAGATTGACTCAGGCCACCAAGGAAATTCTCAAGTCAAAGATCTGAGGATCAGCAGATAAGAAGAGCTGGAATCCGCAGGCCAGCTTCCTCGGCAAGATCTTGCCGGGATGGCCTGCGAAGCCCGGCAAGGCTCGGCACCCGGCAAGGCTCGACACCCGGCAAGGTTCAGCACCCGGCAAGGTTCAGCACCCGGCAAGGTTTTGTTGCTGTGCCACCGCTCTAGCACAGAAACAAACCCGACATTCTAGGTCCTTCTTTGGATGCGTGGTGATGCACCAATGGAGGAGAGCTTAAGCGGTGCTGATGGGATGGCCCCTTTTTCCATCCTCGAGAAAGTAAGGACACCTAAATGGACACCTCACGGTGCATTAAATGCGTTCGTCCTAATCCGTCAGGGGTTAGGTATGATAACCCTGTAGCTACTTTACACCTCAATGTATGTACATTTTGCCACTGTGATGACCCCTTTGAGCATATAAAAGGAGGCCGAAGGCAACTGCTACAGGGGAGGAGGATCTTCTGGCCCATTCTGCATGCGTAGCTACTCTTTGAACGTACTGTTCACTGCGAGCGCTCCTGGAACCTGGGCTCAAGAACACCGATAATAACACAAAGCAGGAGTAGGGTTTTACGCTGATTAGCGGCCCGAACCTGGGTAAAATCGCCCCGTGTCGATCGTTGGTTCTGCTCTTTGCGCATACCTCTCCCCCCGCTGAATCGTAAAGGGGTCCCTTAGGATCCCATAGGTCAGCAGCCTGAAGACGATTCTCCTCAAGGAGCACAGCGTCATCTTGTCGCAGTTGATCTTGCTCAAGCTCAGCATAAGCGAGCAATCGAGGTGATCCATACGTGAGTTCCGTGGGGAGAATTGCCTCCGCTCCGTAGACCAGAGCGAAGGGTGTCTAGCCGGTGGCTCGATTTGGTGTCGTTCTGATTGACCAAAGAACCGCCGGCAACTCATCAATCCAGCATCTTCCGCACTTTTTCAGCCTGTCAAAGGTTCTGGTCCTGAGATCGCGCAGCACTTCAGCATTGGCCCTCTTCGCTTGGCTGTTGCTTCTGGGGTGAGCAACAGAGGCAAAACAAATTTTGCCGCCAAGGTCTTGGACGTAGTGCATGAAGGTGCGACTTGTGAATTGTGTGCCATTGTCGGTGATGATCCTGTTAGGCACACCAAAACGGCAAACTATCCCTTTAAAGAACTTGACGGCTGATTGTGCTGTCACCTTCCCCACTGCTTCCACCTCCGGCCACTTTGTGAACTTGTCGATAGCAACGTACAAGTACTCAAAGCCCCCGGTAGCATGGGGGAAAGGGCCCAGTATGTCGAGCCCCCAGACCGAAAATGGCCAGGAGAGAGGGATTGTCTGAAGAGCTTGAGCTGGTTGATGCGATTTCTTCGAATGAAACTGGCACACTTCACACTTGGTTACTAGTGCAGTTGCATCCTGGAGAGCGGTGGGCCAAAAGAAACCTTGCCAGAATGCTTTCCCGGCAAGTGCTCTTGATCCTATGTGAGAGCCACATATGCCTCCATGTATTTCTGCCAACAGCTCTAGTCCATCCTCCCGAGGAATGCACTTCAATTTCACACCGTTTGGTCTCTTTCTGTACAGGACGTCATCGACGAACTTGTACATAGCAGACCGACGGGCTACTCTTTCCGCTTCTTCCTGTTCCTCCGGGAGTTCTCCTGTTTGAAGGAAATGGATAATGTGTTGTGCCCATGCTGGAGCCTGGGGCTCGACAGCTAGGACTAAAGGCATCTCCTCCGCCGGGGGAACGTTTGTCTCGATGGCAAGGACCTGAGCCCCTGCTGGAGCCTGTTGTTCCCCGGCAGGCATGTCGTTGATCCCGGCAACTTCCTTGCCGGCGGCTCCCGGGAGCTCTGCCGGGAAGTACTGACCAGAATTCAATTTTCTTCTCTTTTCTTGCCGCATTGATGGCGCCACGGATGGTTGAGTCAAATGGAGCACAAAAGTTCCTGGTTCCACAGGCAACTTGAGGGCAGCGCGCTTTGACAGGTCGTCAGCGATACTGTTCTCGGCACGAGGAATGTGCTTCATTTGCAGACTGTCAAATTGCTCTTCCATTTTTCTCACTTCATCCACGTAGGCTTGCATCAATGGACTCTGATAACTCTTATTTACTTGCCTGACGACAAGCTGTGAATCGCCTCTAATGACGAGCTTCTTGATACCAAGGTCTGCCGCGATCCTGAGGCCGGCAAGCAAACCCTCATACTCTGCAGTGTTGTTCGTCGAACCCTCCCGGGGAAAATGCATTTGGACCACGTACTTGAGGTGCTCTCCGGTGGGTGTGACAAGCAGCACGCCAGCACCAGCGCCTTGCAGCGAAAAAGCCCCGTCAAAGTACATAACCCATTGCTGGTCAATTTCCTTGCCGGGGAGAGTTGTTTCTTGAACCACTTCGTCTGGCGTTGGGGTCCATTCCGCAACGAACTCCGCCAAGGCCCTGCTCTGAATTGTTGAAGTGCTTTCAAACTTGAGACCAAAGCTCGACAACTCCAACGCCCACTCCACGATCCTGCCGGTTGCTTCTGGATTTCGCAAAATCCGTTGCAACGGAAAGCGGGTGACGACGGTGATTTCATGTGCTTGAAAATAATGGCGCAGCTTCCTCGAGGCCATAAGGAGGCCGAAAAGCAACTTCTGCATGCCAGAATATCTTGACCTAGCTCCTTGTAAAAGAGAGCTAACAAAATAAACTGGGCGCTGCACCACCTTTTTCTTCTGCAATGGTTCTTCTGACTGCACAGATCTTGTCTTGCCGGGATCAATCCTTGCCGGGAAAGATCCTGCCGCGTCACCTGACGGTCCTGCCGCTGGTGTTGCTTCCTCATCAGCTTCTCTCTGCGCCACTAACGCAGCACTAACCACTTGATTTGTCACTGCCAGATACAGCAGCAACGGCTCTTGTGGTTTAGGCGCGACTAGCATCGGCGGAGAGGAAAGGTATTTCTTCAAATCTTGCAGCGCAGCCTCCGCCTCCAGAGTCCATTTCATTGGACCTGCCTTCTTCAAAATTTTGAAAATGGGCAGGGCGCGCTCAGCAGATTTGGAAATAAACCTGCTTACAGCAGCAACACAGCCAGCAAGACGACGCACATCCTTGACGCGTCTTGGCGCTTCAATTTGCTCAATAGCTTTGATCTTGTCGGGGTTTGCTTCGATTCCCCGGCAAGTTACAAAGAATCCGAGGAGCTTGCCGGAAGGAACACCGAACACGCACTTCTCAGGATTGAGCTTTAAGTTGATCTTGTGCAGATTTGCAAACGTTTCTTCTAAATCTTGTATGAGCGTCGCTTTGTCCTTGGTTTTGACCACTATGTCATCCATGTATGCCTCCATATTTCTATGGAGTTGAGGCTCAAAACCGATTTGGACCACTCTCGCAAATGTAGAATCAGCACTTTTCAACCCGAAAGGCATTCGTATAAAACAATACGTACCACATGGGGTGATAAATGCGGTCTTCTCTTCATATTCTTTCTCCATGAAAATCTGATGATACCCTGAGTAGGCATCAAGGAAGGACAGGAGATCACAACCAGCGGTGGAGTCCACAATCTGGTCGATGCGCGGCAAGGGAAAGGGATCTTTTGGACAGGCTTTATTGATATCTATATAATCGATACAAAGCCTCCATTTCCCATTTGCTTTGCGCACCACAACCGGATTGGCCAACCAGGTTGGATGAAGCACTCCTCTGACCAATCCTGCCGCCTCCAGCTTTCTGATTTCCTTGGCAATGAAATCTTGCCGCTCCAAGGCTTGCTTCCTGACCCTCTGCTTGACGGGCTGCGCATGAGGACAGACATCAAGGTGGTGCTCAATTACCTCCCTGGGAACACCGGGGATGTCAGACGGTTGCCATGCAAACACGTCGACATTCGCCTGCAGGAAGGCAATGAGCGCGCTTTCCTATTTGTCATCTAGGGTGGAACTTATGGTGAAAGTTCCTCCCGTTCTGTCCTCCCTGACGGGCACCTTCTTGGTCTCCGGTGGAGTAGCCTTGGATCTCTTGTTCTTGCCGGTGGAACTCTCTGGTGCATCCTCGACGGAAGCGCAGCACTCCGAGGAGGCGCGCTTACCGGAGTTCGTGCCAAGATTCCTGCCGGTCTTCTTCTTCTTCCCCCCGGGAGTTCCAGCGGCAGGAGCAGATGCCTTGACGGCAGGTGCTGCAACTGCTTCCCGGTAGAGTTGGTCGGCACAGATGAGCGCATCTTTCTTATCGGAATGGATAGTAATGACGCTCAACGGCCCGGGCATCTTCAAAACATTGTACGCGTAGTGTGATGCCGCCATGAACTTAGCCAGCGCTGGCCGACCAAGGATCCCATTGTATGACATGGGGATCTTGGCGACATCAAACACTACCTTCTCGGTCCTGTAGTTGAGCTCGCTACCAAATGTCACCGGCAGCGTAATCTTGCCCTTTGGCTGGGTTCTTCCCGGATTGACCCCTTGAAATGTGCCCATTTCTTCGAGGTCTTCATCAGGAATTTGGAGCCTCTTGAGCACATCCGGTGAGATTAGGTTTAGCTCGGCCCCACCGTCAACTAGCATTTTCATCACCTTGAGGTTGCGAATTGTTGGTGAGACCAACAATGGCAAGCACCCGACCGCAGTTGTGCGATCAGGGTGATCCTCGGCGTCGAAAATGATAGGCGTGTTGGACCACTTCAGGGGCCTACATGCATTTGGTGCTGGCTCAGCTGCGTTGACTTCCCGCACCCACTGTTTGAGTCGACGGTGGGAAGAATGCACCGAGGCACCCCCATCGATACACATGGCCTCTGTAGCTTTCTGAAATTCTTGCTCACTGGACTCATCGTCTTCTTCGTCATCATCTTCTTCTTTGTCTCGGCCTCAAGCGGGCCTCTCCCTCTGTTGCTTGGCCTTGCCGCGGCGACCCCCTCGGCCACCGCGCTTCTTGCCGGATCCGTCAGCACCATCATGGGCCTTCTCCTTATCTCTCCTTTCATACTCAGCCCTCTGTTTCTTGGCAAGCTGTTCAACTTGCCGGCAGTTTTGGAGATCGTGGCCCTTGGTGTGATGGATCTTGCAATACTGCTTGCCGGAGCTTTCCGACTTGTCGGCCGCCGCCAAGGCCTGACAGGAAGGGCACCCGGCAAGATCCTTGTTGGGGTCACCAACCTTGGCCTTCTTGGCGGCGCCGGGGTTGTCGGATTCCTAGACAGCAAGCACGGCCTTGCCTCCGTGTTTCCTGTTCCGCCGCCGGCCTTTCCTTGACGGGGTCGCGACGTCTTCATCTTCGGATTCTCCCGCCGCGCCAACAGCCTCGCCAGGGAGTTTCCTCCCTTCTTCAGCTCGAGCGCATTTGTTGGCCAAAGCATAAAGCTCGGCAATACTCCTGACTTTGTTCATCGCCAGCTCTTCCCGCATTCTACGGTTATGCACGTTCTGATGAAACGCGCTAATGACAGCGGCAGGGTGAACGTCAGGAATATTGTACTGCACCCGGCTAAACCTCTGCATAAACTTGCGTAGGGATTCACCCTCCTTCTGAGGGATGATATGCAAATCACTCTCTTGGCCAGGAGCTTGGTGGCCTCCAACAAAGGCGCCAACAAACTGATGGCACAGATCTGACCAAGAAGAAATAGAATTCTCCGACAGATGCATCAACCACGACCTGTCATTGGGCTTGATCACCAACAGGAAGTAGTTGGCAAGTATCTTGTCATCTCGGGCCCCGGCAGCCTGCACCGCAATGATGTAGATGCTCAGGAACTCCGAGGGATGAGTCTTACCGTCATATTTCTCCGGGACCTCTGGCTTGAAGGTTCGGGAATTGGGCCACTGGACTTGCCGCAGCTCACGGGTAAACGCTGGAGTCCCTACCTCGTAAGGCAAGTCTCCTACGTCTCCTGGCGCAGGCTCACCGAGAGCTGGCCCTGCGCGCTTATCAGACAGATAGCGCGCTTCCCGTCGCCGCTTGATGGTAGTTCGAGCGTCCTCTTTGCCTCGTTCCTAGAGAACTTGACGCTGGTCGCGGCGCATCCGTGGATTGGACGATGCCGTGAAAACATCATCACGGCGATCGACCTGCTGGGTTGTCGCCCGCTGCTGGTGTCGCGGAGGGGAGTGTACTGTGGTTGCACCACCTCCGGTTTTCTCCACATCGGCTCGCGCCGGATCAATGGGCCTTCACTATGAGGGCCCTGCCTCTTGTGGCCCATCTTTGTTGGCGAAGACAATAAGGCTCTGGATAGTAGCTCGCCATTCCTCCATCTTCTCCGGAGCAGGAGGGAAATCGAGGAGCAGCTGCGCATGTGCCAAGGCTTCCGCTGGCGTAGGCGGCGGCGACAGGTGCGAGGTACATGAGGTGCTATGACTCCTAGCCATGTTAGAAGGAGCACCATCACAGTCACGCGACCGCGCGCCACCTCCGCCGGCAGCTCGGTGTGCATGCCGGTCCCGCGCATCTTGGGATCGATGCGCAGAAATCATTTCATGGGGACGCCCTGAACCACCAGCGCCATGACGTCGCTCGTCGCGCACGACCTGGATAGTCCGTGACGCTTGCGCCGGCGCGGGAGCTCCAGCAGGCGTCCTCCGATCTCTGGAATTCGTTGTGCCACCCGTAGGCAACATAGCTCCGTCTCTGGATCCAGCGGCGTGTGGGTTGCCGCTGCCACTGCGAACGACGCCGCTCGCCTGGCTTGGATCACCGGAACGCCATGGAGGCTCTAGTCCTCTTCCTTCTGCACCCACGCCATCGCCCGTATGCGAAGGCGCAGGCAAAACGGACGTGGATGGTTGCGCCATCGCAGCGCTCTTCTTCTTGGGTGGCATGATGATGAAGATGATGAAGAAACTAAGGCACCGATCACTGGATCAAGTTCACACAACCTACAATCCCCCTACCTGGCGCGCCAAAGATGTCGGCGTGCGACACCTATGGGATCCTAAGGGACCCCTTTACGATTCAGCGGGGGAGAGGTATGCGCAAAGAGCAGAACCAACGATCGACACGGGGCGATTTTACCCAGGTTCGGGCCGCTAATCAGCATAACACCCTACTCCTGCTTTGTGTTATTATCGGTGTTCTTGAGCCCAGGTTCCAGGAGCGCTCACAGTGAACAGTACGTTCAAAGAGCAGCTACGCATGCAAAATGGGCCAGAAGATCCTCCTCCCCTGTAGCAGTTACCTTGGGCCTCCTTTTATACGCTCAAAGGGGTCACCACAGTGGCAAAATGTACATACATTGAGGTGTAAAGTAGCTACAGGGTTATCATACCTAACCCCTGACGGATTAGGATGAACGCATTTAATGCACCGTGAGGTGTCCATTTAGGTGTCCTTACTTTCTCGGGGATGGAAAAAGGGGCCATCCCATCAGCACCGCTTAAGCTCTCCTCCATTGGCGCGTCGCCACGCATCCAAAGAAGGACCTAGAATGTCGGGTTTGTTGCTGTGCTAGAGCGGTGGCACAGCAACAAAACCTTGTCGGGTGCTGAACCTTGCCGGGTGCCGAGCCTTGCCGGGCTTCGCAGGCCATCCCGGCAAGATCTTGCCGGGAAAGCTGGCCTGCGGATTCCAGCTCTTCTTATCTGCTGATCCTCAGATCTTTGACTTGAGAATTTCCTTGGTGGCCTGAGTCAATCTCGATCTGTTCCCCGACAAGCCTTTGCCGCGAGTATGGCTACAACTGCCCGTGCACAAGTACGGGGTACTAATGGCCCAATACTTAGTACACCGACACGAACATGAGATAGCTTCCTCTTATGGCCTTCAAATTTTTTCTTCATTTAACATGCACTAATACAACTATCATGTGAAAAGTTGGAAAATTCTAGGGGTCATTTGACCTTTTAAAGATATTTAAGTGATTTTCTAGCCATTTAATGACCGTAATTCAAATTTGAACCACATCTATATGCAACGGCTAACCATAATGGTTTGAAAAATCATATTTTTGTGTACTTGTGTGCGAGTTAAAAAATCATCAGACGATGTAAATATATGGTTGTCAAAAAAGAAAATGTAAAGATCTGACAAGACAACCGGCCCCCACACGATTGGCACTCTATTTCGTGCCTCGAGGTTTGGAAGGTGAGTGGCGCGGGTTATTAATCAGACACGGTTCTGTATTGGAAACCGTCAACTATTAAATTCACACACGGATTTTGCTGCGGGAATCGTGTGTAATTCAAACTACAGTACTCGTAAATTCCGGCGACCGGCGTGTGTATTGTTCCCGTCGATCTAGATTCCAGCCGCCAATAAATACTACCTTGCTTACATCGTCCCGCCTACATTCTCATCTACATCCTCCCCTCGCTCGCCCTCTCTCTCTCAAGTCTCTGCCATGGCGCCGCCGATCTGCCCACGCGCCGTTGAGGAGTCACCGCCCCCGAGGACGCTCAGTCAAAGAGCAGCAATGAGGAGGACCCCTACGCGCTGCCGGACAAGGTTGCGCCGGACCCCCCAACTTTGGATTGGTTTTGGGGCCAGTACAATCTTTGCCTGTGGAAGTCGTTCCCGCCGGATGAGAAAGCCAGGCAAGTGGCGTTCAAGAAGGAGATGGCAGAGGAGGAAACCATGTACCAGGCGGACTGTGAAACCCGTGATGCCGCCTGGAAAAAGGAGGCGGTGGAGCTTTGGGGGCGGGCGCGTCATCGTGCGGAGGAGGTGTATGAAGACGGGTACTTCGCGAGGAAGGTCAATGGTGCTAGGCGCCTCATCGTTGCATGGAGGTGGGCTGATAAGCTCCAGCGTGCCACCGACTAGGAGCTCCGGTGGGCGCCCAACAAAATGGCAAGATCGTTCGCGCTCGTCCGCCAGCAAGAGGCAGATCGGTACGTCAAGCACTCCGAGGCGGAGGAGGCGGAGTACTGCCTCCGCACTGGGAAGATGCTGCGCACCAGGGAGCTGCTGGCGAGGGGCTGTCGGAATACTGCCCCCAGGAGGGATTATTAGTTTTAGTATTGTTCGTTTTCAATTTTATGCATTGTACCTAGTAGTTAAGTATCATCACGTATATGTGATGATATTATATATATTCTGTGATGAACTAATGAACAATTAATATATATATATATTATGAATTCTATTTTCTATCTGTTTTTGTATACTAATTTGTATCTAGCTGTTATCATCCACATATACAGAATGGAAAGCATATATACACACATTGAAACAGAACATATAAGAACGGAAAACAGAGTACACACATTGAAATAGAGCAATAAACAGAGCAATATTATGATTGCTGTGAATACATAGCGATCCACATCGAAACGACTCAACAAAATAAAACGTGTCCATGAGACCATGACCAGCAGCCCTTGCCTACGGTAGCTCTTGGCTCTGCCTGAACTCATGCAGGCGTTCGTCCAAGCGGTCAACACGCTCGCGGTACATCTGGAGCGTGATCTCGAGCTCCAAGTTGGCTATTTCATCGGATATCACCAACTTGAGGATGCGACGGCCATGCTCCTCTACTGCGCCCAGGTGGATACCTGGGCCAAAGAGGCGGTCGAGCCTAGCGACCAGCGCGTTGGCATCGAGTGGGCCGCGGACAAGGCGAACGGCGCGACCCATGCGAACGGCGCGGCAGGCATTCGGTGCAAGTACGGCGCGGCTGGCCTCCGGTGCAAGTATGGCACAGAGGGCCTCTGCCCACTCCTGGCGAGGAATGGGGGTACTGACGAGACGTGTACCCAGCTACGACGCCCTGTCGATAGCAGGCAAGCGCCAATGGATCTGCTCTTGCTGTGCAGCGTGCCGCGCCTCTCGCTCTGCGGTGCTCCAATGGTCTCGCCGTGCGGCGAGCCATAGCCTATCAGCGCGGACGTGCCTAGCTTGCTCTGCGGCGCGCCATCGATCATGTTGTGCGGTGAGCTGCAGCCTCTCGGCACTGACATGCCTATCTTGATCTGCAGTGCTGAAGCGCCATGCGCCAAGGGTCTGCTCAACCCTGGCGATGACGTGCATCACGGCGTCGTCCATCGCATTGCCGGGGAGCGCCTCGGCCTCGACGGGCCATGGAGCCTTCTCGTTTTCCTCGTCGATGAGCTTAATGGCAGAGGCGGCGCTTTGGTTGGTTGGCATGCTTGGAAAAGGTGGATGTGCTACAGGCTGCGCTTGTTGCCTCCGTGCATCGCGCGCCGCTTAGGTTTATGCGCAATATCGCTGGGTGGCGGGAAACCGGTGAGGAAATGGCGGGAAATGGTGGCGTGTTCATAAAACGCCATCAATTAATGGAAACTTTGCATAGAAGGAACATCGAGCTAGCACAAGAAGTAGATGATGATCAGATGATCGTTTATCCTAGTTAGTTATGCATGTAATAGTTTACTTTGGTGTGTGGAAATGTCATGTGTGTACTAGCCACCTATGTAATTGGATGTTTGCCGCGTATTACACACATCTTGTTTATGTGAAACATTTCTGTTCTCTTGCCTCAACACAAACAGTTTATCGCAATGAACCGTATGCCGTATATCCCACACACCTTGATCTGGCTCACTGTTTCTTTTGTGTTGCCCAATCACAAACAGTTCATCCGAGTGAACTGTATGCCGTATATCACACACACCTTCATCTAGCTGTCCGTTTCTGTTGTTCCGCCTCATCACAAACAGTTCATCCGAGTGAACTGTATGCCGTATATCGCACACGCCTTCATCTGGCTGCCTATTTCTTTTGTTCTGCCTCATCGCAAATAGTTAATTGAACTGAACCGTATGCCCCGCATCGCACACGCAACTAAAATCTGAACCGTGTTTGATGTATCCTTAATCGCAAACGTTTTGCATCTTTTTGATGATTTTTACATCACCGTTTGCGATTAATGCATCGCACATAGTTTCGTCAAAGGGTCTCTGATCGTAGTGTCGCGTTAGCAGCATCCTGCAGTAGTGCGTGTTAGATGCAAACATTTAGTTTATGACTAGTGACTCAGATGAACAACCCGGATTTCTCCAAAGTTGCAACATTCATATTTAAGCAAGTCTTCAGCTATCACTACATTCTACTCTTAAGGCTTGGGGGCTACAGGTAATATGGATATAAGGGAGGAACACCTTCAAGTTCTCAGTTTTGAGCAAGCAGGGTCTCATTTTCTTGGTAAAAAATTGTGAAATTTATCTACTCAAAGTTATTCATAGAAGGCCCGAAAAGCCGGCTGAAGATCATATGGAATTATTATTGCCAAAATTTTCATCGGGCCAAAGCACTGGAAGCTGATTCAACGGCAGATGGGTGTTTTATTTCCCAATATTTTTCCACAAGGAACTAGCATGAGAAAGATGATTGTGAAAGCAGGTTATTTGATGGCAAAGAGGCCCGGAATTTCCAGGAGTCCAATTCTATGACCCGGTGGCATCAACCTCAATGACCCGGCAACCTCGACACTCGTAACTTGACAAATTCTACATCCACAAGCCGGCGATTATTTCATCCGTAAGTTTGACATTTACTATGTCAAACGACCCTGTGAGCACTCCGTGTCTCAGGAAGATGACATCCTCAAACTGAAGTATCTGAAAACGGGCTCAATGACGGATGGGTTATTATTACCAATATTTGCCTGCAAAGGACATGCACCAACAAGTTGATTGTGAAGCCGGCTCATTGATATGAAAAGGAGCTTACCATGAATAAATTCAAGCTAACCTGGGGGCTAATGTTGGGGATATACCCCACGGTATGACCCGGTCCGAAGTACGACCCGACCGGGACTTGATGCCTCATTGGTAACCCGGCCAGACCTGGCGTCTCATTGGTGATCCTGTCAGTGGGTCGGACAAGCGGCAAGGCCCAAGGCCCAAAAGGCGGCCCGTGAGAAGGCTGGCTCAAGGAGAGGCCTAGAGGGCCGGCTCGTAGAGAAGGTTCATGAAGAGGAGAAGTTTCCTGACAAGGGAAGCAAGACCTGAACTAGTATTGGACTTCTAATGGACTAGTCCTAGTCCTACTAGGACTCTACATGTAAGCCTGCCCCTTCAACTTATATAAGGAGAGGCAGGGCACCCCAAGAGGGACAAGTTTTAGAGAGATAGACAAGTCAATAGCTCTCGAGATAGAGGTAGCGAAACACCGCCCTTGTAATTGAGATCATCATCATCAATATCAATCAAGCAGAATGTAGGATTTTACCTCCACCGCGAGGGGCCGAACCTGGGTAAAACGTGCGTCTCTCGATTCCGACCAACCCCGTTCAAGCCACTACCTAGTTGTGATTGCCTCACGACTAAGTCCTTTCACGAGGACATCTGCCATGGCAAAAGCACAACACTAGGCATAAAGTGCTCAAGTAATCGATCCACCCGGATCCCAAGGTATATCAAAGCCAATTTTAATTAGCAATGATTTATAATTTAGTGGTGAGCACAAAGCAACATAAATCATGCAATGACGAAGTCTAACTCTCTTCCTATGCATTGGCATGTCATAAAAGAACAATTCATGCACATCAAGTAAAGGCCAATACATAACATAAGCAGTTTCTTACAATTTTATCGTGTTGGAAACATAGAGAGGCGGAGATGTAGTTCCTCTCTCATAATAATTGCAAGTAGGAGCAGCAAGAACATGCATATTATATTCATCAAAATCATCATGTGTAATGGTAGAATGCAACCCATCAATATAATCCTTAATAAGAGCAAACTTCTCCGATATAGTGTAGTTTGGAGAATTCAAAAAGATAATAGGACTATCATGTGTGGGTGCAATAGCAAAATATTCATTCTTAACATAAGGAACTATAGCAAGTTCATCTCCATAAGCATAATTCAAATTGGCACCATGGCCACAAACATAGCAAGCATCAAGTTCATCAAAAATGGATATTTCAAATGAATCCAAGGGATCATAGCAATTATCATAGCATTCATCCTTCGGTAAGCACGACGGGAAATTAAACAATGTATGAGTTGAAGAGTTACTCTCATTAGAAGGTGGGCATGGGTGATCAATCCGCTCTTCCTCCTTTTATTCTTCGCTCTCCTCCTCATCTTTTTCATCTAATGAGCTCACATTTTCATCAATTTCTTCTTCCATAGTTTCCTGCAAAATATTAATCTCTTCTTGGACAGCGGACACTTTCTCAATAAATACATCAATATCAGCATTGTATTCATAATTCTCATAGCAATATTTATGTATAGCAAAAATTTCATGTCTATAAACAACATCATCATAATCTTCATACTTTTCAAACAGAGATTCAATTTCATAAGCAACCTTAAAAGCAACGAATTCTTCTATTCGTTCCACATCATAGTAATCATATATACCATTAACGTAAGAAGCCAAGGTTTCATTATCATTAAATTCACATGAAAAGGGACGGTGTCGAGCCTTCAACCTAGAGGAACAAGTATAATCATATCTCAAGCATAAATTCCAAGCATACCATTGCAACATTTCAATTTGATCCCATAACAGTTTCCCTTTTTGCGTCAAGCGATAATCCCTAAAGTATTCATGTTGATCCAGCATGTCTCCCATTGTCAAGTTGAACGGAGTTTTCTCAGGATTATCAAAGTAGTGTGTAATATTTTTCACATAACGAGCATCGAGGGTTTTAGGAGGTTCCCCATCTCCATGAGTAGCAAGTACAACTAATTTTTTTGGTATTTCGTGTTCCATATCCATAACTAAAGATAGAGAACAACTTAGAACAGAAAACAAAAACTACTTAGTGATAAAGCAAACAAGCACACATGAGAATATTCACCCCACGCTATTTCTCCCCGGCAACGGCGCCAGAAAAAGGACCTGATAACCCACAAGTATAGGGGATCATTTTTGATAAATAAGAGTGTCGAACCCAACGTGGATCTAAAGGTAGAACAAATATTCCCTCAAGTTCTATCGACCACCGATACAACTCTACGCACACTTTAATGTTTGTTTTACCTAGAACAAGAATAAAACTAGAAGTACTTTGCGAGAATAAAACTATGAATAAATTGCAAGATAATAAAAGTTAGTTGTTTAGTAGAAAGCTTTTGTCACACAAGAAAGTTATTTGTCCCTAGGCAATTGATAACTAGACCGGTAATCATTATTGCAATTTTATATGAGGGAGAGGCATGAGCTCACATACTTTCCGTACTTGGATCATATGAACTTGTAATTGGAACTCTAGCAAGCATCCACAACTACCAAAGATCATTAAGGTAAAACCCAACCATAGCATTAAGTATCAAGTCCTCTTTACTCCCATACGCAACAACCCCCTTACTAGGGTATAAGTTTCTGTCACTCTCGCCACCCACTATAAGAGAATCATGAAAGTATTGCAACACCCTACAGTGGGGATCCATGACATTTGTGTGACATGGAAGACACCATAGGACAGCACCAAAATAAAATATACAACTCAAACCAATCACGATCATCAATTAACCCATAGGACAAAACAGATCTACTCAAACATCATAGGATAACCACATATCATTGGATAATAATATATAGTGTTGAGCAACATGCTTAAGTAGAGAATTGCAGCGGGAATGGAGAGGTTACACCACTACATAGAGGGGGAGAAAGTTGGTGTTGATAGTAGGAAGGTTGTTGATGTAGATCGCCATCACGATCCTTGCCCCGGCGGCATTCCGGCGCCACCGGGAGAGAGGGGGAGAGAGCACCCCTCCTCATTATTCTTCCTTGACCTCCACCCTAGATGGGAGGAGGGTTTCCCCTCTAGTCCATGGCCTCCATGGCGGCGTAGGGGCGAGAGCCCCTCCGAGATTGGATATATCTCTCTGTTTCCTTCTGTTTCACGTTCCTGCTTTCTCGCCCTTCATCATTTCTTAAATTCCCGGAGATCCGTAACTCCGATTGGGCTAAAATTTTAATACGATTTTTTCCATAAATTATCTTTCTTGCAGCGAAAGAAGGGGTCAACCGACCTACGAGGCTCTCACAAACTACCACGACGCGCCAGACACCCCCTGGCGTGCCCTGGTGGTTAGTGGGCCCCTCGAGCGCCGTCTTGCATTGATTCTTCTTCCATAAATTCACATATATTCCAAAAAGAAAATCTTTGTAAAGTTTTATCGTGTTTGGACTTTGTTTGATATGGATATTCTGCGAAACAAAAAACATGCAACAAAGAGGAACTGGCACTGGGCACTGGATCAATATGTTAGTACAATAAATCATATAAATTGTTGCCAAAAGTATGTGAAAGTTGTATAATATTGTCATGGAACAATCAAAAATTACAGATACAACGAAGACGTATCACCTGCGCGTCAAGGGTGGGACCCTCAGCACCGCGCCTCAGGAACTCCTACCTGCCCTAAGAGCCCTACACTCTCTGGCCTTGCCGAGCGCATGCTCGAGGCATACCAGCAATGGTTGTAGCCCGCTTTAGGGGGCTGGGTCTAATAACCCACAAGTATAGGGGATCGCAACTGTTTTCAAGGGTAGAGTATTCAACCCAAATTTATAGATTCGACACAAGGGGATCCAAAGAATATTTGTAAGTATTAGCAGTTGAGTTGTCAATTCAACCACACCTGGAGATTAAATATCTGCGGCAAAGTGATCAGTAGCACCGTAATATGATAGTTTGATAGTACTAGTGGTAACGGTAATAGCAGTAACAGTTTTGTAGCAGTTGTAACAGTAGCAATAGCAATAGTAACTTAGCAAGAACAATATGTGGAAAACTCGTAGGCATTGGATCGGTGCATTCATTGGATAATATTCATCATATAACAGTCATAACCTAGGGCGACACAGAACTACCTCCAGTTCATAAATATAATGTAGGCATGTATTCCGTAAATAGTCATACATGCTTATGGAAAAGAACTTGCATGACATCTTTTGTCCTACCCTCCCGTGGCAGCGGGGTCCATAAGGAAACTAAGGGATATTAAGGCCATCTTTTAATAGAGAACCGGAACAAAGCATTAACACATAGTGAATACATGAACTCCTCAAACTACGGTCATCACCGAAAAGTATCCCAATTACTGTCACACTGGGGGTTTACGGATCATAACACATAACAGGTGCATATAACTTGCAAAATGGGATCTAGAACATAGATATTGTCGGGGTACACAAACATGGGTGTTTATTTCCCCTGACTTGTGCACGGACGAGGAGCCTTCGCCCCGGCAACCAGGGTTTGATGAAGGAATGGCTACACCAACATACAAAGCAAGGCCAAGCCAGAGAAACCGCTCTTTGTGAGGTCAAGGAGCGGATCAAGAAGACCAAGTGAACATACGAGACAACAAAAAATCACATTGGGGAGGCCTCCCTTGCCGAGCAAGAGAGCTCGGCCAGGTCGAGACTGCCCCGGAAGCAAATCCAGGATAACCCCGGCAGGCCTGCCGGGGCCGCCAAGGGCAAGAACTCCTGCCAGGGCATCACCGCTCCACCGCACTACAACGCAAATCACTTATCAATGCGGTGTTGAGCCTCCAGATGATTAAGTGGCTTCCACTAAGCACGTGGTAGCTCATTGGAAGACAGATCACACCCATTTGACACCCGTCCAGATGTGTGTCAAGATAATAAGCAGAAGATGATTAAGTGGCATGGCAGGCTTGCCGGGCTTCACCCTCAGCACGACACCTAGCAGTGCATTTAATGCACTTTGTCCTAACTGCCAAAGTTAGGTATGATAGCATTGTTAGCTATCTAATCATAAGATAATGACTGTTTTGCCACTGTGGTTACCCCTTGAGCTATAAAAGGAGGTCCAAGGCTACCTAGAAAGGGATTCGGACCCTTGCACATTTGTACCTGCGTAGCAGCTCTCCCCGACGCCACCTTGCCGGGGTCGAACGCTGCGTGTTCATTGAGTTCCTCCATCCAATCCACCAAAGCAGGAGTAGGGTTTTACGCTTTCCAGCAGCCCGAACCTTGTTAAAAATGACCAGAGTCCTCATAGTCGTGCTGCCTCATGGCTTCCGCTCTTTGGGCAACGTGATCCCCCCCCCCTGCCGAACCACAAGGGGCTGATGGCCCCATAGGTGATCGTGTCCACCCACGACATCTTCAACGCGCCAGGTAGGGGGGATCTCTTGTGCGAACCCGAAGTTGCGAACAGCGTGTTGATCTCTATCTTCGCTATCTTCGTCACGAACGAAGAAGAGGAGCAGTGTCGCTCCTTAGCCACCTCCTTCCGAAACCCCATCGCACGTCACTGCCAACAGCGACGGCGGCGGCGACGGCGGGGGGCGTTGGTGCCATGATCGACACGGCTAGGCGCGGATGAAATAGCCGCCGTGCCTCACGCTGTCAGAAGGCATCGCAGTCCTTGATCGAGCACACTTGGTCCCAAGCGGTGCCGCTCGGTCTAGCAGGCCAAAGAACAGTGCGTACTTGGCGTCCCTTCCCTCCTCCCTCACCAATGGTCTAGATGCGTAGTGGTGATGCCACCGGAGTCGATAAGTTCACACGAAGCTCGGTCCTGCATTTGTCCTACTAAGGATAAATCCTGAGCTGAATGTTAGAGCGAATCCGTCGATTGGCGCCCCCGGCTAGCAATCCACGGTAGGTCCTCGCGTGCCAGCGTGACAATCACGCCAGCCACTGACGGGTCATTGGGAACCAGGGAAGGAAGGATGAGACCAGCCCTCCTCGCTTCTCGAGATTTTTCCTCAATTGCAAATGTTTACGTTGGCCCCTTGGCTCGTGTCAAGGGTGAACACGTGACTAATGAACCTCCGAGTTCCTCCGTTTGGTCTCTTCCATTTTTCCCTCTTTCCAGGGCGAAAGTGGAAGCGCGTGCGTGATTGCGCTGGAAGACACAAAAAGGAGAGACAGCTACGGGAGGAGAATGTGTTTAATCAAGATATGCCCCTTCCGGCCGGGGGAGGAATATGAACAAAAGCTAAGTTGGCACGTTTAAGAATTTTCTTCCAAAACCACATATGCTTTCCCTTGGTTAACCAATGGTTTCATATGGCGAGTCTCCCACGCGATGGACCTTTACCGAGTTTGTTTGCGCCCTTGCTTTCTTTCGAGCCCCACTCAATGAAGCAGGTGGCTACATCAAAAGCCGAAAAGGAAAAACCCACCGGCAATGTGTTCTTGCCAGCTGAATGCTAAGGACCTGCTCCTCAAAGCAATCGCGGTTAGCATGCTGTTGGCGGGCAACCAAAATGCGCGAAGGAACTAGCTATACGAATACCAGCGGGGAAACGAAGAGGATGTCATACATGTGCACTTAAAGATCTGTTCAACAAGCATTAAAACGAAAACAGTGCAAAACCTAATACGGGATACACATTGTGTCTTAGTACAGGGTAGCACAGTGGAAAGAATGGCCTAATGACTGGTCCGGCGGCCTCCCGGGATCCTTGGGACGGAAAGGACCTTGTCGGCAAGGGGGCAGGCCTTTGCCGCAGCAGTAGAGGCATCAGCGCCTGGCGGCAGCTTCTTGAAGCCATCGGAGAGGTTGAGGTCTGGATGGAAGAAGGGGAGGTTGCTCAAAACCAGGAAGAGTGTGTCGCGAGCAAGCTTCCGGGATTCATCGGCGAAGCATGTGGCCCTATCGTCTTCGTACACCTTCAGCCCTTCGATCAGGCCTTCGAAAAAGAGCGTCAGCTTGACACTAGGGACCTCATGCTTGCCCACACAGAAGGCCCGACTCTTCATGTTCATGTTCGCGATCTGGGCAGTAAGGCGCTCGGCGATGTCAACCATGTTCTTAATCCAGAGGTCGCGCTGTTGGACTTGGTTCTCCAGCTTGTCCTCTGCATCTTTTTGGAAAGTTTTTGCATTGGACAAGTCCTTCATCAATAGCTTCTTGCGACAACCGACAGATTCAAGCTCCTTCTCCAGAGATCCAAGTATGGCTTTCATGTTGGAGATGGTGCCGTTGGCAGTATCAAGATCCTGGATCTTGGAGGACAGCTATAGTTGCGCCTCCTTCAGGGTAGTCTCTGCTTGCTGCGCTTCCTCTTTAAGGGCCAGGATCTCCTTGTTGCTCCCGGCAAGGTCCTTCGTCAGTTTGCTCACCCGGTTTTCAAGATCATTCTTGGAGGCAGATGCGGCAGCTAGATCCTCGGCAACCTTCTTCAGCTGGGCCGCGGACTCGAGGGTGAGGGCGTCAAGGGTGGCTTTTTGACCATCTGCCAGCTCCTTGGTGCGTTGCTGAACAAGGGCCTCCATCTCCTGATCCTTGCCGCGGAGAGTAGCTTCGAGAGCCCCTTCCCGAGCAAAGATGTCCTTCTACTTGGCGCTAAAAAGCGCTTCGCGCTCCGCCAACCGGACCTCCTAGACAGTAACGTTCTCCTTGGCCATTGTCAACACCTCCTCTTGCCGCAAAAGAGAATCGGACTGCTTCTTGAACCATTCGCGTAGTTCGTTGCCTTTGTCCCTCAGCTTCTGGTCCATGAGCCCAGCGGAGTTGCGCTGCTCCTTGATTGCCCGTCGTCTGTGGCTGTACCTGTCCTGTACATCCTTGAGCCCTGCCGCCATGGATTCCAGGAATACCAAATCCTTCGCTCCATCATCTGAATTGCCAGCCTCTTCAACTCTCTGAGACAATGGTGCTAGTATGCGTCTAATTTCTTCATCAAAATCCGCGATCACTGAAACAGATGAGCCCGGAGCGGCTGGCCCAGGATGTGTGAGGATCAGTGCTAGCTTGCTTGAGGATGGTTGTGGAACTGTGGCCTGTGAGCAGTGCGGGAGAAGGGGTCCCATGGTTTGGAGAGGGTTTTTTTCCTCAACAACTATCTCCGGGCCAGATATGTTGTCGGGGGTTTTCTCTGCTTCCTTCAAGAATCTTTGGATATACTCGGCAGTGTACTCATGGCCTTTCGCGGCAGCAATCTTAACTGCTTCCTCGGCGGCACTCTTTCCAATATTGGCCACTTCCTCCAAGAGCTCAGGCTCCTCAGTCGACGAATCTACAAATAAAATCGAGCAGACAGAGTCAAAAGAAGTTAGACACTACTGGATTTAGACCAGGAAGATAAATCATTCAAGCAGGAGGAAGTGGAGACAAGAGGATTACCCGGTGGTGGCTGCTGCAAGGTGACATCTCCTTGCCCTGCAGCATAGGTTGCTGGCGCATGGTCCACAACCACTCCTTCAGTGGCTGTTGCCTTAACGCGAACAGACCCCGCGGGGGAGGCCCTTGCCGTTGATGCCTCTGCTTGAACCTCGGTCGGCGGGGATCCTTGGAGTGTGGATCCCTCTTGGAGGTCCCGCCGTGCTGACTCTCGCCCAATCCCTTGCCAGGAGATGATGGGCATTCCTTCGCATCTCCGTGCACAGACGAAACGTGCCCTGTGCCTTCACACCGGGGGCTAGACTGGGGGCTAGGCGCAGCATCCCCTGCCTTACTCTCCGCCAGGCCTTCGCTTGATGAATGGCCCGGCACCTCCACACGCTTGGCTCGCTTGGCCCGCTGAGCCAGGGGTTCTTCATCTCTGCCAAGACAACAAGACAAGATTAAACTAGCAACCAAGTGCAGACTACTTCAACAAAGAAGCTTAGTCGTTTTGCTTACTCTGAGTCCATGAGAATGGCGCCCAGTGCGTACCCCGCAGGTGGCGGAGTCGTTCTGCCCCTCTTCAGGGTTGGAGGAGCAGAGCTTCCCGGCAGCTTTGAACTCGTCAGTGGGGCCGATGTCTCTGGCGGTATCAAGCTTTGCGAAGAAGCTGGGCTTGACTGAGGGCTAGGATCAACTCCCATGACCACACCTCGCTTGGCGGGTGGGGTCTTGGCCTCCGACAGATGAGTGGATTGGTGGTGTACCACCTCTGGTTTGTCGCCCCTAGAGATGGTCTTCTTCGCCCTTTTTGTGGCCTGCGAGGGAGCGGAGGCCGCTGGTCCCCGACCGGGCCGCCTACGAAGGCATTGACTTGGCCCTGGCCCTGGGGCTTGAGGTCCCATTTCGAGCCGTTCCTCCTCCACCTCGGGTTGCTCTGCTTCCTCAGCACCGCCTTCCTCTTGGGCCCCTGCTACCGTGGCATGAGGAATTCCAGCCCCGACAGGATCAAGCCTGGCAGTCTCCTCCGTGGCGTGCTCTCCACTTCCTTCCACAGAAGAGCCCTCACCTTCAACATCCTCCTCCTCCTCCTTCTCTCCGGGCCTCGTTCCTCATCCACTTCGCAATGAACTCTGCCTCTGCCTTGGAGGTGTGCTTGACAAGGTCATTCTCCACCCTGGAGGCCCTTTCTTCCAAACTGGAGACCCAATCTATCTCCGCATCTAGGCCGGGCAGTTGCCAATCAGCCTCAACTCCGTAGGCGTTGCAATCGGGCATCCATTTCAGAATCTGGTCCCGAGCAGAATTAATATGCAGTGGGACAACCTTTGCCAGCAGATGGAACGACCCAAGGCTGCTGAATAACTGTTCGCATAGCCATCCATGGGCATATATCGATAGATTGTTGACGGGGCCTGGGTACAGACGCATCATTTCGGCAGAATCCCCGTATTCCCAGGCAAACCTGTCCCTTTTCTGCAGCGGTGCGATGCGGCATCGGAGGAAGTCGGCCCCCACCTGCTTGATGGTTAGCCCGGCAGCTTTAAGGTGAGCAATCCTATTCAGCACTGGGCAAAGCATGTCGTCGGTGAGGCCCAACTTACTCCAGCCGCTGTCACGCGTGGCGCATTCAGTCCACGCCGCGCAGAACTCAGGGCATCCTTGTCCTGGATCCAGCACCAATCCGCCCTCCATTCCTCCCGCCTGCTGTGCTGCTGGCCGGGGAGATAATCCCATTCATCCTTCTTGCCCTGGGGAATCCAGCTTATATTTCCTGAACGGTGAGACTTGTCTTCAATCCATGGGATGAAGAAGTGCCTGAACAGGTCCACATTGGGGGCGAGTCCAACAAAGGTCTCGCACAGATGGGCGAATATTGCCATGCACGCCATTGCATTGGGCGTGAAATCCAGAAGATGGAACCCATACACTGTCATCATGGCATAAAAGAAATCGAAGAAGGGGGAGGTGAGGCCGCAGAGGAAGTACGCGCAGAAAAAGCGGTACAAGTTCGACGGAATCTTGGCCCCTCCGACAGGACCATGGGCGCTCCTTGCCCTTTCGGCACTTCCCTCCCCCACATATACGCATACCTCATGATTAAGGTAGGGCCATCCAGGCTCGACGAGAAGAAAACCACGTCTTCCTATCGCCGCTTGTCCAGTTCCTCCGCCCTCTTCTTCCTCCCCTCCGCCGCGGTGTCTTTTGCGGTGGCCGCCCGCTTCCCCTTCACGGCGCCCGTCTTTCGTCCCATCTCTTGGCTCATGGGATGGGCGAAAGGTCTAGCAGATCTTTGGAGGTGGATGTGGGTGGTGGAGGCAGTTGCTTGGCTTGAGGAAGAAGATGAAGGGAGAAAAGACAGATACGAATGGGCAGCGCCCCTTCGCTTGCCTTTTTATTGGGAACGGGTGCAGGGGCTGGCTCTTCGCTATCTTCCCTCGAAAAGTTACCATTTTTGCAGGCGCACAACCCATTAACTGCTACTGTTCCATGACCCCACAACCTGCGGTAATTACGTGGAGTGGACATTGGATTGACTAGTCATCATAACAACCGCTGCATGGGCAGCATTCCTTCAACATGTCTTCATGCACCGTTTGGGGCCTAACCCAACGTGCCCAGCGACACGTTTGGCTAAGGCCCGGGGGCTTCTGTCAGGGTACACAAACAGGGGTGTTTATTTCCCCTAACTTATGCACGGACGAGGAGCCTCCGCCCCTGCAGTCAGGGTTTGATGTAGGAATGGCTACACCAACATACAAAGCAAGGCCAAGCCATAGAAACCACTCTTTGTGAGGTCAAGGAGCGGATCAAGAAGACCAAGTCAACATACAAGACAGCAGAACATCACTTTGGGGAGGCCTCCCTTGCCGAGCAGGAGGGCTCGGCCAAGTCGAGACTGCCCCAGAAGCAAATCCAGGATAACCCCGGTAGGCCTGCCGGGGCCGCCAAGGGCAAGAACTCCCGCTAGGGCATCACCGCTCCACCGCACTACAATGCAAATCACTTATCAATGAGGTGTCGAGCCTCCAGATGATTAAGTGGCTTCCATTAAGCATGTGTCAGCTCATTGGAAGACAGATCACACCCATTTGACACCCGTCCAGAGGCGTGTCAAGATAATAAGCAGAAGATGATTAAGCGGCACAGCAGGCTTGCCGGGCTTCACCCTCAGCACGACACCTAGCAGTGCATTTAATGCACTTTGTCCTAACTACTAGACTTAGGTATGATAGCACTGTTAGCTATCTAATCACAAGATAATGACTATTTTTCCATTGTGGTTACCCCTTGAGCTATAAAAGGAGGTCCAAGGCTACCTAGAAAGGGATTCGGACCCTTGCACATTTGTACGCGCGTAGCAGCTCTCCCCGAGGCCACCTTGCCAGGCTCGAGCGCTGCGTGTTCATTGTGTTCCTCCATCCAATCCACCAAAGCAGGAGTAGGGTTTTACGCTTCCCAGCGGCCCAAACCTGGGTAAAAACGATGAGAGTCCTCGTCGTCGTGCTGCCTCATGGCTTCCGTTCTTTGTGCAACGTGATCTCCCCCATGCTGAACCACAGGGGGTTGATGGCCCCATAGGTGATCGTGTCCACCCACGACAGATATAATGGCAAAAACATAAACGGTTCAGATCTAAAATCATGGCACTGAGGCCCTAGTGACAAGTATTAGGCATAGCAAAGTCATAGCAACATCAATCTCAGAACATAGTGGATACTAGGGATCAAGCCCTAACAAAACTAACTCGATTACATGATGAATCTCATCCAACTCCTCACCGACTAGCAAGCCTACGAAGGAATTACTCACTCCCGGTGGTGAGCATCATGGAATTGGCGATGAAGAAGGGTTGGTGATGATGAAAACCGAAGATTCCCCTCTCCGGAGCCCTGAACAGGCTCCAGATCTGGCCTCCCGATGAAGAACATGAGGTGGCAGTGTCTCGGTATCGTGAAACATGATGAAACTTCCTCCCCTATTTTTTCTCTGAAAATAGGAATTTATAGTGTTGGAATTAGGGTCAGCGGAGCCCCGAGGGCCCCACAACCCACCAGGGCGCGCCTGGAGGGGGTGGCGCGCCCTGGTGTCTTGTGGGCAGCCAGGGCACCCCCCCTGGTGGCTCTTGGTTCCAGTATTTTTTATTTATTCTGAAATAAATCTCCAAAAAGCTTCGTCCAAATCCGAGAACTTTTATTTCTGCATAAAAACAACACCATGGTAGTTCTACAGAAAACAACGTTAGTCTGGGTTAGTTTCATTCAAATCATGCAAATTAGAGTCCAAAACAAGAGCAAAAGCATTAGGAAAAGTAGATATGATGGATACGTATCAACTCCCCCAAGCTTAACCCATTGCTTGTCCTCAAGCAATTCAGTTGACAAACTGAAAGTGATAAAGAAAAACTTTTACGAACTCTTTGTTCTTGTTTACATATATATGCTTAAGTAGCACCCAGGTTTTCAGCAAAGATCATGACTAACCATGTCAACAATAACTCTTAAAAATTATATTGACTCATATCAATGGCATAATCAAGTAGAGAGCAATAATAAGATATCTCAAACGCCAACACTTTATCAAAACAATCATGATATAATATGACAAAAGTGGTATCTCGCTAGCCCTTTCTGAGACCGCAAAACATAAATGCAGAACACCTCCAAAGTTTCAGCAATGACTAAACATCGTAATTCATGGTAGAAAAGATCCAGTCATGATGCATTCAACATTAACTATACACAATGCATGAGGATGACAATAGTGCTCTCAGGTCTGGCGCTTGTTTGAGAAGGCGATGACTCAATATAAAATTAAATAGATAGTCCCTTCACAGAGGGAAGCAGGGATTTGCAGAGGTGCCAGAGCTCAAAGCTTAAATCAGAGATAAATATAATTTTGGGAGGTGCACCCTTCCTGTCAATGTTACGACCAAGAGTTTTCAATATCTTCCATGCTAAACACATTAGTGGCGGTTCCCAAGCGGTAAAAGTAAAGGTTTACTTCCCCCTCCGCTAACAAACACAATCCACGGCTAGCCGAATCCACGGGTACGGGGCACTTACCTTTTTTCAAATCAAAAGATGTAGGCACTTGCTAAGCTTTAGTTGAAATCATATAATCTTCCATCCATGTTCGTACTTTGTATGATCTGTACCTGTTTATCTTCGTATTAATGGAAAAAAATGCTTGTCAGCTCCCTCTTGCAGGGGGCTAGATCAAGGTACTCTGGGGTCCAAAAGCTGATCTTCGGCCTCCTCATGGCCTCAAGGAAGCTGTGCCATTACTTTCAAGCCCACGAGATCACCGTTGTGACTCGCCTCCCACTACACCGAATCTTGAGGAACCCCGAAGCCACCGGCAGGATAGTAGAATGGGCCCTTTATATGGTGTACTGGTACCGGACGTATGATCGTCAGCAAGCCCGTGCATGAGTTCAGTCTAGCAAACAAGGATGTTTGCTGCACCGACAAGAGCCCCCGAGCCTGGTCCATATGTGTCGATGGGCATCGTTGGGGTAGGCCCCAAACAATGCATGGGCCCGCATCCTGACTTCACTATGGTGGGACTCAATCCTTTGAGATCATCCTTGCTTCTTCATTAACCTGGAGTTGAATAACCCTCTGGGTCCTCTACGAGCCGCGCAATGCCTAAATGACGTGGGCTCACCCACGTCGTAGGTTAAAGGACGCCCACGTTCATGAGTGTGAATTAGGGTGCCCGCGCGTGAATCGGGGGTAACTGCCACTCCACTTTACCCACCACGCCTGTCGTTTCTGCCACGCGCGCCGCATGCATTACGTGGGGTTGGTGGTGGATGTGTAGGGCGTGGGAATGTGTGCCATGGCAGAAAACGTAGCGCCCAGGGTGGGTGCAGAGGGGCGACCGGTGAATCTGGACGCCATCAGTGGCGCAGATAAGCTGGGTTGGAAGAGTGGGGCGGTTGCCCCAGGGTCGTGGAGAACCAATCCCCTGCCTCGCTCCACTATGAAAGGGGATGTGAGGATGATGGAAATGCTCATCCACGCACCTTCTCCTTCTTCTTCCCGGATCCTTCTTCCACCATGGTGAGAGAAGAGGGTGTGCTTGGCCTCCGGCGGCAGCGACGAGGGCTTCCTCTCAACACCATATCCCTGCCCCTGCTAGGGACGTTGGGGTAGGATCCAGTGCGCAAGGTGGAGCATATGCATATTCCCGTTGAGGTAACTTAGTGTGTTTACGAAAATTCTTCGGGTTCATGCTAATCGGAAGTGGTTGTTAATAAGACTTGATCAACCTTATTAATGGATTATTTTTTAGAGGCATGTGGTCGATGAATTTAGTAGGCACAACCTTCTGTCCCTACTTTTAGTTTTCTGTTTTTCTTAGTTAAATAAAATAAAATGCCATGTTTATCCTGTTTTCTGAATTTTTCATGCAATAAAAAAGGTAAAAAATAAAAATGCTCAGAATGACCTGAAATTTTAACATGATTTTTTTCTGAATATTTAAGAATTTTTGGTACAAATAACATCACGAGGGGGTGCCCCTGGTGCCCACAAGGCATCAGGGCACGCCAGCTACCCCAGGCGTGCCCTGGTGGGTAGTGGGCCCCACGTGCCCCCCTCACTTATCCCTTTAGCACATGTCATCTCCCACCTCCAGAAAAAACACACTAGCAGTCTCTCCCTCTCGTGTTCTTGCTCTCAAACCCACGGATTTCGATCTCTTTGCTCAAAGCTCTATTTCCAAAACTGTTTTGGGGATTGCTACTTGGTATGTGACTCCTCCATTACTCCAATTAGTTTTTGTTCTGGTGGTTTAATTTTTGAGTATTTAGCTACTCTTGGTGCTACTATAAATGAGCTTGCATGTCGAATTCTTTGAGTTCCAAGTAGTTTGAATGCTTGATTTGGCCTCTAGGCATCCATATGAGTAGTTGCTATCGATCTTGTGAAGTTTTGTTGACAAAATTTCGTGACCCAAAAATTTCAAAAAATTGTTC
This sequence comes from Thinopyrum elongatum, assembly GCA_011799875.1. Lineage (NCBI taxonomy): Eukaryota > Viridiplantae > Streptophyta > Magnoliopsida > Poales > Poaceae > Thinopyrum > Thinopyrum elongatum. The sequence continues at coordinate 291,721,075 of CM022298.1, read as the reverse complement.
ATGAATAAAATGCACCTCTTCAGGAGTTCTTCGAGGAAGAGGTCCTCGGAGGCATCATCGAGTGGGAGCTCGATACGACAGTCCTATGTTGAGCCAAGTGCAAGCTCGATGCGGCAAGCCGACACCAAATCGTGCCTATGGCCGTGTAACGAATTCATGATTGGTGCAGGCATAAAGGAAGAATTCGAGCAATATGTTCACAACACCGAGCTTGCTCCGTACATCGCAGATAAGTGCATTCAGCATCTCAACATCACAGAGACGTTCACTAAGAAATTGAAATATCATCCTGGTGAGTCTGGAGTTTCATTTAGCCTTTATGATAATGCTTTCACCATGCCTCTAGAAGTGTTCTGTGTTGCATGTAAAAATCCATATTGGGGTTCGCTAGATGAACCACCAAAATCTGAGTATGAGTCATTTTTGACTAGTCTCTCTTACGGTGAGGATAGAGGAGTGACACAAGCTAGAATAAAAAGTATACATTTTCCATCAATTCATTATTTTGCACTCTTTAATGGCAAATGCATCATGGGTAAACAGGATAGCAGCACACTATGTGCCCCTGACTTGAGCCTCATACACACTGCTCTAACAGGAATTAAACGTTATAATCTTGGAGCGATCGTTGCACGGAGGTTATAACACAACGCTGATAGTGGTCACTTTTATGGTGGGATTTATGCCTCCCGTTTAGCTAAGGAGTTGGGTGTATCGCCTTGGCCAAACGATCCTATCTTACCTACTCGGTACCTAAACTTTGAGGCCATGAAGCATCATGAAATCATTAAGGCTACAACCACTAACTATAATTACAACTTGATGTTTAATAAGAAACCCATTGTACCTATTATTTTGCCTGCACCTGCTCTCTTTGATTATCACAGTAAAAGAAGATATTGCATTCTTGAGAGTGAGGCCCACGAGTACAACACGGCGGTAGAGGCTGCTCGACGGGCTGAGGAGGCCGCACCAAGGGCCTCCGTGAGTTATCACTCTGACTATTATCCAGGCTACGGATGGTGATTACCAAGCTAGGCCAAAAGCCCAAGCTTGGGGGAGTATGTATTTCTATCGACATTATATTCACGCTCACACACTTCATTCCATTTGTCGGTGTTCACACTTTTTCATTGTATTATCCATGCTAGATTTATTTTCTCGCTTTCTTCTTGGGTGTTTGAAAAACTTTGAGAAAATCCAAAAATATTTCTTGCTTATTTTTGGGTTTTCTTTCTAGTTTAATTTAGTTGTAGTATTAAAACAAAACCCAAAAATATTTCCATTTTCTTCTTTTGCTTGTTCGGAGCTTTCCCGTGTAAATAGTTTTTCTCGTCTTTCGTTTTCCTTCTTTTATTTCCTTTTCAAGAAAAACTAAAAACTCCAAAAATATTTCAGTGTGTTTCTCTAAAATTATTTCCTTTTATTGAGTCGTACCAAGCGGAAGACCACGATGAAAATGTTGAGTGGCTCTCATATGCATTATTGTTGATCTAACAAAGAGCCCATATTATTTTGTCTTCTCCTCTGAATAAAATGATGCAGATTCCAGCTTAGTCCACGACACTCTTGCACTATTATTATTTTCACATCATTCAGTCATGCAAGTGAAAGGCAATAATGATGATATTTGATGGAGTGACTGTGGCAGGGAAAAGCGGGTATGAACTCAACTTGTTCTTGTTTTTGTAAATATGTTTAACTCGGTATCCATGATTCAACATATTATGATTAAATATGTTTGCAATGACAACTAGATATTATAGTTGCTTATGCCATGCTTTAGTAGCTAGGAGTGGATAATGGTTTATCTTGGGTGTCAACATGCATTAAAATGATTGTGATGTAGTATGATGATATGGTATCATTCTCTGAATGTTTCAAGTGGCTTGATTTGGCACATGTTCAGGCATGTAGTTGAATCAAAACAAACATAGCCTCCATGATATTTATGTTCATGTTGTTTATATCCTACTCATGCTAGTATTCAATGTTAATTATTCATAATGCATGTTCATGACCGCTTTTTCTCTCTAGCTGGTCGCTTCTCAACCTGTTTGCTAGCCTTCGCCTGTACTAAGCGAGAATACTGCTTGTGCATCAAAATCCTTAAACCAAAGTTATTCCATATGAGTCCACTATATCTACCTATATGCGGTATTACCCTGCCGTTCCAAGTAAATTTGCATGTGCCACCTCTAAAATTTCAAACGAACATATGTTTTGTGTGCCTGGACCGCTCATGGAGCGACAGGGGGTGGTCAGTATCTCCCATGCTAAGCGGGTTATTCTCATGATGAGTGTTTATTCACTCATCCTTGCACGAGAGGGGCTGGTAATAGGGATGCTCAGTCCCGAAATCAAAAATTACAAATAATTAAACAAAACTCCCGCAGGAATGTTGTTGGCATGGAAGGCACCCATGGATTCGGTTAGCCATGGCTTGTGCTTGTTGGTGGAGGGGGAGTAAACTTTAATTTTATCGCTTGGGAACCACCGCTAATTTGTTTAGCATGGAAGATATTGAAAACTCTTGGTCGTAACGTTGACAGGAAGGGTGTACCTCCCAAAATTATATTTATCTCTGATTTAAACATTGAGCTCTAGCACTTCTGCAAATCCCTGCTTCCCTCTGCGAAGGCCTATGTATTTACTTTTATGTTATTTTACTTTTATGTTGAGTCATCACCTTCTCAAACAAGCGCCAGACCTGAGAGCACTATTATCATCCTCATGCATTGTGTATAGTTAATGTTGAATGCATCATGATTGGATCTCTTCTACCATGAATTACAATGTTTAGTCGCTGCTTGAACTTTGGGGGTGCTCTTCATTTATGTTTGGCGGTCTCAGAAAGGGCTAGCGAGATACCACTATTGTCATATTATATCATGATTGTTTTGACAAAGTGTTGGCATTTGAGATATCTTATTATTTCTCGCTAGTTGATTATGCCATTGATATGAGTTAATATAATTTCTAAGAGTTATTGTTGGCATGGTTAGTCAAGATCTTTGCTGAAAACCTGGGTGCTATTTAAGCATATATATATATATATATATATGTAAGCAAGAACAAAAGAGTTCGTAAAAGTTTTTCCTTATCACTTTCAGTTTCTCAACTGCATTGCTTGAGGACAAGCAATGGGTTAAGGAGGACAAGCAATGGGTTAAGCTTGGGGCAGTTGATACGTCTCCATCGTATCTACTTTTCCTAATGCTTTTGCTCTTGTTTTGGACTCTAATTTGCATGATTTGAATGAAACTAACCCGGACTGACGCTGTTTTTAGCAGAACTACCATGGTGTTGTTTTTTGTGCAGAAATAAAAGTTCTCGGAATTGGACAAAACTTTTTGGAGAATAGAAATAAAAAATACTGGAACCAAGACCCACTGGAGGGGGGGCAGCTGCCCATAAGGCACCAGGGCGCGCCACCCCCTCTGGCGTGCCCTAGAGGGTAGTGGGGCCACGAGGCTCCGTTGACCCTAATTCCGACGCTATTAAATCCTATTTTTTGGAGAAAAAATAGGAGAGGAATTTTCATCATGTTTTACGATACGAAGCCGCTGCCACCTCCTTTTGTTTCATCGGGAGGCCAGATTTGGAGCCCGTTTGGGGCTCCGGAGAGGGGGATATTTGGTCTTCGTCATCATCAACCATCCTCCATCACCAATTTCATGATGCTCACCGCCGGGAGTAAGTAATTCCTTCGTAGGCTCGCTGGACGGTGAGGAGTTGGATGAGATTCATCATGTAATCGAGTTAGTTTTGTTAGGGCTTGATCCCTAGTATCCACTATGTTCTGAGATTGATGTTGCTATGACTTTGCTATGCTTAATGCTTGTCACTAGGGCCCGAGTGCCATGATTTCAGATCTGAACCGTTTATGTTATCACCATTATATCTATGTCCGTGATCCGATCTTGCAAGTCATATTCACCTTTTACGTGTTATGATCCGTAAACCCCAAGGTGACAACAATTGGGATACTTTCTGGTGATGACCGTAGTTTGAGGAGTTCATGTATTTTCACTATGTGTTAATGCTTTGTTCCGGTTCTCTATTAAAAGGAGGCCTTAATATCCCTTAGTTTCCTTACGGACCCCGCTGCCACGGGAGGGTAGGACAAAAGATGTCATGCAAGTTCTTTTCCATAAGCACGTATGACTATTTACGAAATACATGCCTACATTATATTTATGAACTGGAGCTAGTTCTGTGTCGCCCTAGGTTATAACTATTATATGATGAATATCATCCAATGTAATCACCGATCTAATGCCTACGAGCTTTTCACATATTGTTCTTGCTAAGTTACTATTCCTATTGCTACTGTTACAACTGCTACAAAACTGTTATTGCTGTTACTGTTACTGTTACCATTATCACTACTATCAAACTATCATATTACTGTGCTACTGATCACTTTGCTGTAGATATTTAATCTCCAGGTGTGGTTGAATTGACAACTCAACTGCTAATACTTACAAATATTCTTTGGCTCCCCTTGTGTCGAATCTATAAATTTGGGTTGAATACTCTACCCTCGAAAACTGTTGCGATCTCCTATACTTGTGGGTTATCAGCTCACCATTCTTCATCACCCTCACAAAGGAATCTGGGATTCAGAGCCAACCACGGGGCCGGCGGTGCAGGCCCACAATAAACTCGTGCGCCACCTCTGCCGTATGGGCTTCTGCCGGGGGAGAGAGCATGCGCGCTCCGTCGCGCCCGCCCCGGCCGCGGACGCCTCGTCCCCAGCGACCACGGGGCGCGATCTTCCCATAGGCGCTAGGGCCGTCCTTCATAATGGCAGCCACTGACCGCGTTCGGACCCGGTGGGGAGCCCGCGTCATAACTGCAGAAGCGCGGGCTCAGCCTCATCCCCTCGCTGACGCCGGCTTCGGTGGATCCACCTCCTCCACTGTCGCCTTTCCTTTCTCAGCGGCGTAGAACTTCCACTTGGGCGCCATGGCCACGGCGGCGGCTGATAGAGGTCGGAAGTTGGAAGAAATAGAAGAGTTATTCGCTAGGGAGGCGGAGGACGAGATGGAGAAGCAATGATGTGCCTCCGCCCTACACGAACAAGCTTTATCGCCAAGACGGCGGTTACTGAGGCGTCGTGGGGAAGTGGGGGCGTCCTGCCCTGCAAAAGGCGCCACGCGTCACCTCTGGGCCCGGTAGCTCAATGGGCCCCGCGTTGTTTTATTCCTAACAGGCGGAACATGCGCGCCATGGACCCAGGGGCTACTATCGGCCTAGTGGGAACCAGGGTACCATTGCCTGTCTGCCTCCAGCCCAGGAGGCGATGCTGGGGCCAGCCCATGAAGGATGGTCCCGCCTCAGCCACTCCGGAGGGGGCCACCACGTGAGGCCCCTTGCCACCAGGTTGAGCCCCGCCAAGACTGACAAGTACCAGGTTGCCTCGCGAGGCCACCCCATGAAGCAGGGCGTACGACGCCAGCTATGGGGTTCCGAGTCCATCACGTGGATGACGTCCCGCTGTCAGGATAAGGGCAGCAGGGCGTGACCAAGACCAGTTTCCATTCTGGTGATAAGGGAGCAGGAGCGTCTGCCTCCCCCAAAGCATGTCCCAAAGCCTTCCGCTTTGGTGTAAGAAGATCAGGACGGATCGGCGCGCCAGGGCAGAGGTCATCACCGAGCCCACAGGTGTGTCAGGATGGCAACTTTAGTAGGCAAAGGCCGCCTTTAGTCAAGATAAGCATGGGCGCCTGTCCCCCTTTGAATTGCTGCCATGTGGCCACCCTTTCCCGCTCATATTTTCGGGGAAGAGGACCAAGGCACTACAAAGGGGGAAGTGCCGCCTCCATGTAAGGGGATCGAGCCATTCTCTCCCCCACACTTTGTGTACCTCAAGCTCCAAGCGCTCCATTACACAACAATCCCACACAAGCAGGAGTAGGGTATTACAACCTGGGTAACTCATGTGTCCCTGTCGTGTCTAGTGTGAGTGAGCGTGCTCATCGTGATCTCGCCATAGTCCCCGTCAAGTTGTAAGTTGCCAAGCAAAGCCCCCCAGAGTTCGAACCATAGTTCATGGAGAGTTTTGTGGAAGCAGATCCTAGACTCCGATAGTACTCGCCAGAACTCAACTTTCTTCTCTTGTTTGGCCTCGTCGGTGGTGCAACTGAGGGTTGATTCAGAAGGAGCACAAATGTACCTGGTTCCACAGGTAACTTCTTGGCGGCGCGCTTCGACAGGTCATCAAGATTGCTGTTCTCGGCACGAGGAACTTGCTCTGCCTGCAAACCGTCAAAGTGCTCTTCCAACTTCCTCACTTCATCCACATACGCCTCCATCAGCGGACTCTGCTAATCCTTGTTTACCTGCTTCCCCACTAAATGCGAGTCGCCTCTGACAATCAACTTTTTGATACCAAGGTCAATTGCAATGCGGAGTCCGGCAAGCAATGCTCATACTCAACAGTGTTGTTGGTGGCCTGCTGTCAGGGAAACTTCATTTGAACCACGTACTCCAGATGCTCTCCGGTGGGTGCAACAAGCAGCACTCCGGCACTGCCGCCCTGGAGCGGGAAAGCACCATCAAAGTACATGATCCGATCCTGGGATGCTTCCTTGTCGGGAAGCGAGGTCTCTGGTATTTCTTCGTCTGGAGTTGGTGTCCACTCTGCAATGAACTCTGCCAAGGCTCTGCTTTGTATTGTTGATGTACTTTCAAATTTCAAATCAAAGCTTGACAGCTCCGACGCCCACTCCACTATCCTGTCGGTGGCTTCAGGATTTCTCAAGATACACTGCAATGGAAAGCGAGTGACGATGGTGATTGGATGTGCTTGGAAGTAATGTCGTTGCTTACTTGTGGCCATGAGGAGGCCAAAGAGCAAATTTTGCACACCAAAGTACCTCGACCTAGCCCCCTGAAGAAGGGAACTGGCAAAGTAAACTGGGCACTGCACCATCTTCTTCTTCTTCACAACTTGTTGTTCTGTCTCATCTGCCTGCACTGAACATGGGTTGTTGGCACCTGACATTGACAGAAATTACTCTGGCTTGTCGTCTTGAGGCTCTGTGGCTGCTATATCTTTATCTTCTGCTTCCCTCTCGGCCGCTACTGCAGCACTGACCGCTTGATTGGTTGCCGCTAAAGATAGCAGCAACGACTCTTGCGGTATCGTTGCAACTAGTACTTGCGGAGAGGAGAGGTACTACTTCAAGTCTTGGAGCACAACCCCGCTTCAGGGGTCCACTACATTGGACCTGCCTTTTTCAAGATTTTGAAAAAGGTAAGGCACGCTCAGCTGACTTGGAGATGAACCTGCTTAGAGCTGCTATGGAACCAGCAAGACACCTCACGTCCTTGACGCGCTTTGGTGCCTCCAACGGTTTGATCGCCTTGATCTTGTTGCGGTTGGCTTCAACGCACGCTGAGATACAAAGAACCCGAGAAGCTTACCGGACGGAACACCGAACACGCACTTCTCAGGGTTGAGCTTCAAGTTGATCTTGTGCAAATTTGCAAATGTCTCTTCTAAATCTTGGATCATGGGATCCTTGTGCCTGGTTTAGACCACTATATCATCCATATAGGCTTCCACATTTCTGTGTAGCTGAGAGCCAAAACCAACTTGCACATCCCTTTCAAATGTTGCTCCGGCACTCTTTAATCTAAAAGGCATGCGTACAAAGCAGTACATACCACATGGAGTAATGAATGTCGTCTTCTCCTCATCTTCCTTGGACATGAAGATCTGATGATAACCAGAGTAGGCATCAAGAAAAGAGAGCAGGTCACAGCCGGTAGTGAAGTCCACAATTTGATCAATCAGCGGCAAAGGGAAGGGGTCCTTCGGGCATGCTTTGTTTATGTCAGTGAAGTCAATACAAATCCTCCAGTTCCCATTTGCCTTGCTAACGACCACAGGATTTGACAACCAAGTTGGGTGTAGCACTCCTCTAACCAAGCCTGCTGCATCTAGTTTTTGGTTTTCTTGGGCGATAAACTCTTGCCGCTCCAAAGCCTGCTTCCTGACCTTCTACTTGATGGCTCTCACATCGGGACAGACAGCAAGAAAGTGCTCAATCACCTTCCTGGGAATGCCAAGGATATTAGATGGTTGCCATGCAAACACATCGATATTCCCCCGCAGGAAGGCGACGAGCGCCGCTTTCCTATTTGCCGTCAAGGGTAGCGCTGATGGTAATAGTACCGCCAGTGCCATCCTCCCTTGCAATGACTTGCTTCGTAGCAGGTGGTGAGGCCTTGGTCTTCTTGCTCTTGCTGGTAGAGCTCTCCGGTATGTCCTCAACAGGTGCGCTACACTCCAAAGAGGTGCGCTTCCTGGAGTCCTTGTCAGAGGTCTTGTCAGTCTTCTTCTTCTTAACTCCCCCAGGAGCTTTGCCGGCAGGAGCAGGTGCCTTGACAGCAAATGCTGCCACTGCCTCCCAGTAGAGCTTGTCGGTGCAGATGACTACGTCCTTCTTGTCGGAGTGGATGGTGATGACGCTCATCGGGCCCGGCATCTTCAAAGTATTATAGGCGTAATGGGACGCCACCATAAACTTTGCCAGAGCCGGACAACCAAGAATCCCATTGTAGAGCAATGGTATCTTGACGACATCGAAAACAACCTTCTTGGTCCTGTAGTTCAATTTAGTTCCAAAATTGACCGGCAAGGTGACCTTGCCGGTGGGCTGGCTCCTCCCTGGATTGATCCCTTGAAACGTTTCCATTTCTTGGAGATCTCCATCAGGGATATGCAACCTCCTGATCACATCAAGGGAGACCATGTTCAAGCCAGCCCCACTGTCAACCAGCATTTTTGTCACCTTGAGGTTGTGAATTGTTGGAGAAACCAGCAAAAAGGCAAACACCTGACAACAGTAATGCGGTCAGGGTGGTCCTCGATGTAAAAAATGATGGGCGTGTCAGACCACTTGAGCGGCCTCTGCGCCTCTACTACTAGTTCGACCACGTTGACCTCAGGTGCCCACTGCTTGAGCTGGCGGTAAGAGGAGTGCAACGATGCACCTCCATCAACACACATGGCCTACACAACCTTTTGGAATTCCTGTCCTCCAGATTCCTCACCATCATCATCTTCTTCACCCTCCTTATCACGGCTGTGAGAAGGCTTCTCCTTCTGCTGCTGGCCCTTGGTGCGACAGCTACCACGACCACCACGGTTCTTGTTGCTGGACCCACCAGCACCATCTTGGTCTTTCTCGTTATCATGCTTCTCACACTCTTTCTTTTGCTTCTCGGCAAGCTGGTCCACTTGCCGGCAATCATAAAGATCATGGCCCTTGGTGTGGTGGATCTTGCAGTATGGCCCCTTGGTCTTGTTGGAGCCCTCCATCTTCTCACGTGCCACAGCCTCCCGACAATCGGTGTACCCGGCAACCTCCTTGCCGGAGCCGTCAGTCTTCGGCTTCTTGGCAGCATCTGAGTTGCTGGAACTCTCTATTGCCATCACTACCTTGCCCTTATGCTTCCGACCTGTCTTTTTCAAGGTGGATGTGTCGTTTCCCTCAGAATCAACCTCGGCTTCGGCATCCTCAGAAGTCTCCTGCCCTCCTCAGCACGTGCACACTGGTCTGCCAAGGTGTATAAGTCATTGACGGTGCTCAACTGCTCGATGTTCAACTGGGCCCGCATCCTGCGATTGCGAATATTCGTGTGGAATGAAGCAATCACAATAGCAGGGTGCACATTGGGGATGTTGTGGTGCACATGGCTAAACCTCTAGACATATTTACGGAGGGGTTCACCCTCCTTCTGTGGGATCAAGTGAAGGTCAGTGGGCTTCCCCGGAGGCTCGTGGCCCTCTATGTAAGTCCCAACGAGCACATGACATAAGTCCGACCAAGAGGAGATAGAACCCTCCGGCAAGTTCATCAGCCAAGATCTCATGTTGGACTTGAGCGCCAACAAAAAATAGCTGGCGAGAATCTTGCCCTCTCCGCCACCAGCATCTTGCACCGCGATGGTGTAAATCTCGAGAAACTCGGATGGATTGAGCTTGCCGTCATATTTTTCCGGCAAGTCACGCTTGAAGTTTCGAGAAGAGGGCCACTGAACTTGCCACAACTTGTGGGTAAACGCTGGGCATCCCAGATCGTAGGGCAGGCACCCAGGGAACCCCAGCGCAGGCTCGTTCCCAACTGGCCCTTCTTGCGCATCTGATTAACGGCGCGCTTCCCGGTGTCGCTCGATGGTGGTTCGAGCATCTTCAGCATGCAAGTCATTGATGACCTAGCGCTGATCTTGGTGGCGATTCCGGCAGCCTTGCGGATCAAATGATGCCATGGACACGTCGTCCTGGGCGTCGACCCGCTGGCTCTGCCGTACTTGCCAGGGAGGGGACTGCGCCATTGCAGCACCACCCACGGTTCGCCCACCAGCCTCTCATACGGGTGTCGTTGGCTGCCATTGAGAGGGCCCTGCCGACCGCGCCCCATCTTCATTAGTGAAGCCCACAAGGCTCTGGATGGTAGCACGCCATGCATCCATCTTCTTCGGACCCGGAGGAAAATCCAGCAAGAGTTGGACCAGCGCCAATGCTTCCGCCGACGACTTAGGCATGACTGGGCGCATGGACTTAGAGGCGCTTCCACTTCTGTGCGAGCCAGAAGGAGCTCCACCTCTATCTTGCCACCGTGGTCGATGCTCGCTAGTGGTGTGACGTGGTGGCAGGCTGTGTGCACCATGGGACTGGTGCGCATGCTCCTTACCTGGACGTTGGTCAGGGTCGGTGTCTTTGCGGGGGAGTGACCCGCGTCCATCTTGCGATGGCCTTGGCGCGTGCCCTGGTGTTCCATTGGTCTTGGATCCCATGACGTTGTCCTTGGACTTGGCCGAAGCGACCCCATGAGCCGCAGTGTTGCCTCTCGACGTAGTGACGCGCGGGACTTAGCTTCCAGCAGAGCGAGTATGACTCTTGCCATCGGAAGGAGGTGGAGAGCGCTCGCCGCCGATCCCGCCCACCAGAGGCGTCTGGACCAGTAGCTTGGAGCCAGACGGTGCACCCACCGCCGCGCTCTTCTTGTTCGGCACCATGGATGTAGTAGATGGCAAAACTTGCATGAGAACTGCTGAAGTGGATCCGCACAAGCAATTCCCCTGCCTGGCGCGCCAAAGATGTCGGAGTAGGACGATCTATGGGACCAGCAAAGCCCCTTTTTTGTCCGGCTGGGGTGATCAACAAGCACAGAGAGCGAATTCAAGAGTTCACGCACGAGTTTTCTCAGGTTCGGGCCGCTGTGGGGGCGTAAAACCCTACTCCTATTTGTTGGGTGGATTATCTTGGAGCACAAGTTACAAGCGCAGCTTGCCGAAAAGATCGTACAAGGTGCAGATACTGTGTAAGCGTGTGCAAAGTGTCGACCCATGCCAAGGTAGCCATGGGCCTCCTTTTATAGACGAAAAGGGGTCACCATAGTGGCAGCATGGTTATTACATATTTGTGAATAGTGGCTTCGATGTTATCGAACCTAATCCTACCGGACTAGGGCAAGGGCATTTAATGCACCATGAGCTGGTATCCATCCTTTGGCTAAAGGTGTCTCTCCTTCTGTGTTGCCGGTCCGGACGAGCCCTATCTTCTTTCCATGTCCATTAGACGGGTGTCAATAAAGTCAACCTTTATGTAACGTGCTGACACGTGCCCTGTTTATCCTCCCCAAGCGACTTGCCTGCTCGACACCTAATCTTGACAAGCCATCGGCTGATCGATAAGGTGGACCGGCCGAAGGGCGAGAACGGGAATTTCCCGGCAAGGGACTTGCTGGGTCTTGACTTGCCAGTGTTGAGCTTGCCGGCAACTGGAATCTTGATCTTTAGTACAAGTCTAGTACTTCTAGATCACCTGCCTGGAGGTCTTCTTCACGGTCTTGGTGTCCAAGTGTTGAGTTATCCTCCGGCAAGCCCTTGCCGTCCGGAGGGCAACAACTACTTGTGCACAAGTCTGGGGTACCATTGGCCCCTATTTTTGTACACCAACATACATAAATATTGTTCTTACTAAGTACACGTAATTTAGGTCTCTCCCCTCCCCCCACACTGATAGATCGATCGATGTGTCTCTGTAGGTCTTCCTCCCACACATAGGCATGACTCTCTTGTGACTAAATCGTAGTACACACCATCTCTCTGTAGGTCGATGTTTTGCTCTCTCTAACACACACGCGCGCGCACGTGCACACACACACAGGTTCATAGGATAGGAATATCATAGGAGTGGGAAACCATAAGAAGTGAGATAAATGGAGTGTGTACTACAAGATAAGAGGTACACACACGTCCGTCAGGGACACAACTGCTGCCTTGCACTCTAGCCCAGCCGACCATAGCACAACGGCCGGATCTGTGCCTCTCTCGCCCTGGCACCGGCGGTCAACCGCTATATATGCGGTCGTGGGATTTGACGCACACGGCTGCCGGATTTGGCACATCCCGGCGGCCTGTGACTGCGCCTTGTGATGGATTGTATGGGTACCGGGTTGAACAACAATGGCACCGCCTCCATGTTGCATGCAGGTACTGAATCCGCCTCTAGCCACTCGGATCTATCCCGTCAATGATTCGCCGGCAAAGACACGACCGGCCATGGTCTGGGCCCGGCCCTGGCCCAGCGGCTAGTCGGTTCACCGTTGCCGCTCATAAAGTGCGATGGCTGCCCGCGATAGGTAGTGCGCCATGTTTCAACCACGCCCGAACATCCCGGATGGGTGTTCATCAAGTGAAAAATGATAAGGTGTGTACTTCTTTTGATTCAGCCGTGCTCCCGTATTCGGCGCAAGTTCGACAGCTTATACTGAAATTTGTGTGTAGGATGGATGCAAGTTTTGGTATTGGGAAGAAGAATACATCGATCTATTGATAGCACGAAATTTGGTAGATGCGCGTGCACTCCTTGCTGGAATACAGGCTAGAGATGAGACTAGAGATGATATTAGATGTGAAGCAATGTCTACTTCTTTAGAATCGAAGAATAAAGAAGTGTGCAAGCTCGAGAAGCCACAGATCAATAATGAAGACATAGACAAGATATCAATCCAATTAGTGGGAGCAGTTATGGAAATTCGATATCTTTTAAAATGTCTAATTGCGGTTCTTGTTTTCTTTGGTCTTGCTCTCCTAGCAAAGAATTGATGAACGTACTTCCATGTATCAAAATGTCGTTGATGAAATAAAGAAATGTGCTGGCAAAAAAATGTATGCATACGGCCACCAGCCGTATCAATTATGTTGGTTCTGAAATTTTGCCATTAGTTAATTATGTTGGCAAACTTTGATAAAAAATATTATATAAATACATAAAAAAGAAGCCAATAATATATTTTTTGTTGGCATGTATTAGCAGTTTACTAGTTAAATAAGGTGGTCAAACTTTGACAAAAAATATGATGTGGCATAAAAACTCGGACGAAGGTAGTACGAGATACGGTGGCACACTGATTTAGGCCGAATACAAGTGCCCCAAATTATTGGAAGAGGGCAAAGTGTACATACAAAATGATTAAAATTGAATTTCTTAAAAATATTTAAAATTGGAGGATGGTGCAGCCCACCTTTCCGATATTTTGATCTGTGTGTGGTTCAGTGGTTGTTCACTTAACGAAGCGTCGTGTACCAGACGTGAACGATAGAAAGTGCGATCGAGAGGCGTGGATCATTAATTGACCGTAGTAGTTTTCTTCACTGGTACGCTAAATGAAGATTTCCATTTCGTGCACAATTTAGACAAATTTTATTGAGAGAAAAAGAAAACCATTCCAGCTATGTATATATATATATAGGACTGGACTATTCTGTTACACAGAATATTCTATGGGCTACTGTAAGGGCGCGATGCAATTTTGCACGATCCAAAAGAACAAAACCGGAGCAAGTCCAAGGGCCCGCTGAAGCCCACGCCACCATCTCCCTCTTGACTCGTCCCCTCCCTTGTCGCCAACCTTCTGCACACGACGCCCCCACCTCCCGTCCCACCAACCCCGACGTGCCCCATCCCCGGCTGCGGCAACCCCGGCACGCCCCAGCCCCGGCAACACACAACCCCGGCGCGCCCCATCCCCGACGCGCCGCAACCCCGGCGACCCCTAGCCACAGCGCGCCCCATCCCTGGCGACCCCCAGCCCGGAGCGCCCCATACCCGGCGAGCCCCAGCTCTGGTGCCTCCGATCCCCACCAGCCACCGTTGCGCCTCCGGTCCGGCGAGACCAGCACTGCCCTCGACTCCGCGACACATCTCGGGTAGCGCTGCGGGCCTCCCTCCTTCTGTTGTTCCTCCCAGCCCCCATGTCTCTTCGAGGTGCTTCGCTCGCTGCCTCAAACTCAACCTTCCCGCTCCTCCACCCCCGCACTGTCGTTCCCTCTTGCTGTCCTCACCCACAAGCTCGGTCCCTCGATAGAAATTGCTGGATCCGACCGGTGCTGCTTCTTCGACGAGGCCATCGTGCTGCACATGCACTGGCAAACAACATCGTCTCTAGTTTTGTTTCCCTTAAGGCCAACTCCAATGCGCGACCCCATCCTTTCCATCCGTGTCCGTTTGGAGATAAACGGACAAACCAGGCCTTCCAACGTGCGGCCGCAAACAGACCGTCATCCGTTTTTTGTTCGCTTTCGACCCATTCCCGGCCCAAGTTTAAGCCGAGTTTGCGGCCGAACGGACAGCGCGCGGACGGGTGGGATGCGCGCCCTTGTCCTCCCCTTGCCCGCCCGTTGGTGACACAGGCAGCCTCTTTCCCTCCCTACCCTCCAAAACACTCCCGCGCCCCGCCCTCCACTCTCCCGCGCCCCGGCCTTCCCCCTCCCTCCATCCAACATCGCCGACAAGGCAAATCCCGACGACCCACCATTGGTCGCCCGGCCAATGGCAATGAAAAAGAAGCCTGTGAAGAACCCTCGGTCGGAGCTCATGCCGGCGGAGGCCGCCAAGCTCGACAGAGAATCGGCCAAGAGGAGGGACCGGTGAGCTATCGAAAAGGAGAAGAAGGCCGCCGCGCAGTACGCTTCCGAGTGTGCTCTGAGGCGTGCGATGTAGCACCAGGCCAACCTGGACGACAAGGAGTCCATCGACTCTAAGGAGCACACCCTTCTCATGATGGGTATCGGCCACCCCACGCCGGCCAATCTCTCGGCCGTTGCCATGGCCGCAGCCAGCACAGGCTCTTCGGCCCATCGACCGCCGCAGCACCATTCCCCGTCATGGAAATATGACCTAGAGGCAATAATAAAATGATTATTATTATATTTCCTTAATCATGATAAAGGTTTATTATTCATGCTAGAATTGTATTGACAGGAAACTTAAATACATGTGTGGATACATAAACAAATACTGTGTCCCTAGTGAGCCTCTACTAGACTAGCTCATTGATCAAAGATGGTTAAGGTTTCCTAACCATAGACATGAGTTTTCATTTGATAATGGGATCATATCATTAGGAGAATGATGTGATGGACAAGACCCAACCGTTAGCATAGCATATGATCGTTCAGTTTATTGCTACTGTTTTCTTAATGTCAAATACATGTTCCTTCGACCATGAGATCATGCAACTCTCGAATACCGGAGGAATACCTTGTGTGCTATCAAACGTCGCAATGTAACTGGGTGATCATAAAGATGCTCTACAGGTATCTCCGAAGGTGTCTGTTGAGTTGGTGTGAATCGAGATTGGGATTTGTCACTCCGTGTATCTCTGGGCCCTCTCGGTAATACACATCACAAGAAGCTTGCAAGAAAAGTGACTAAGGAGTTAGTTGCAAGATGAGTATTATGGAACGAGTAAAGAGACTTGCCGGCAACGAGATTGAACTAGGTATAGAGATACCGACGATCGAATCTCGGGCAAGTAACATACCGACAGATAAAGGGAATTGCGTATGTAGTTATAAAGGTTCAACCGATAAAATATCTTCCTGAAATATGTAGGAATCAATATGGGCATCCAGGTCCCGCTATTGATTATTGATGGGAGAGGTGTCTCGGTCATGACTACATAATTCCCGAACCCGTAGGGTCGCACGCTTAACGTTCCTTGACGCTAGAATAGTATTGGGATATTTGATGAGTGGTAACCAAATGTTGTTCGGAGTCCCAGATGATATCCCGGACATCACGAGGAGTCTCAGAATGGTCGAGAGGTAAAGATTTATATATGGGAAGTCATATTTTGGGTTCTAGAAAAAGGTGCAGTTTTTTCGGTATTGTACCGGGAAGCTCCCAGAAAGTTCCGAAGGATTCCGGAGGGGTCTGGAAGTCCACAAGTAGGTTCACCATGACCCAAGTGCTAGCATGGGCTACGGGGAGGTTCCTTGGCCTTATTGGTCTAGGCGCACCAAGTCCTCAAAAGCCCATGTGGCTAGGAAGGCAAAAAAGGAAGGAGTCCTAGTAGGAATACGATTGGACTTGGAGTCCAAGTCCACTCCCCCTTAGCTACGCCCTAGGGCTTGGAGGGGATGTTTCCCATGCCCCTCCACCTATATATAGAGGGCAGGGGGCGCCCCAAGAGGATACACGAAGCCCTTGGCGCCCCTCTCTCTCCCGTTACTCTCTAGTTCCACCGCCTCGTCCCGGCGACGCTTAGCGAAGTGTTGTCGGTGCTCCACCACCACCATCGCCACCACGCCGTCATGTTGGTTGTGATCCCATATACTTATCCTCTCCTGCTTGCTGGATCAAGAAGGAGAAGACGTCATCGAGCCACACGTGTGCTAAACTCGGAGGTGCCGTCCGTTCGGCACTAGATCGGTTGGATCGTGATCGGATCGTGAAGAGTACGACTACATCAACCGCGTGATAAACGCTTCCACGTAGCGATCTACAAAGGTATGTAGATGATCTCCCCCTATCGTAGCTATGCATCTCCATGGATAGATCTTGTGTGTGCGTAGAAATTTTTGCTTTCCATGCAACGTTCCCCAACAATGGTACCTGAGCCAGGTCTATGCGTAGATGATATGCACGAGTAGAACACAAAGAAGTTGTGGGCGGTGATAGTCATACTACTTACCACCAATGTCTTATTTTGATTCAGTGGTATTGTGGGCTGAAGCGGCCCGGACCAACCTTACATGTCCACGCACATGAGACCGGTTCCACCGACTGACATGCAACTTGTTTTGCATAAAGGTGGCTGGCGGGTGTCTGTTTCTCCTACTTTAGTTGAATCAAATTTGACTACGGCTAGTCCTTGAAGAAGGTTAAAACAGCAAACTTGATAAATCACCATTGTGGTTTTGCGTAGGTAAGAATGGTTCTTGCTAGTTACCCGTAGCAGCCACGTAAAAACTTGCAACAACAAAGTAGAGGACGTTTAACTTGTTTTTGCAGGGTATGTTGTGATGTGATATGGTCAAGACGTGATGTGATATATGTTGTTGTATGAGATGATCATGTTTTGTAATATCGACAACCGGCAGGAGCCTTAGGGTTGTCTCTTAATTATTGTATGAAATGCAAGTGTCATGTAATTGCTTTACTTTATTGCTATGGGTTAGCAATAGTTGGCGAGACGACCCCGACGCAATGATGGAGATCAAGGTGTCAAGCCGGTGATGATGGAGATCATGACGATGCTTTGGAGATGGAGATCAAAAGCACAAGATGATGATGGCCATATCATGTCACATATTTTGATTGCATGTGATGTTTATCCTTTATGCATCTTATTTTGCTTAGAACGACGGTAGCATTATAAGATGATCCCTTCACTAAATTTCAAGATAAAAGTGTTCTCCCCGAGTATGCACCATTGCTAAAGTTCGTCGTTTCGAAGCACCTCATGATGATCGGGTGTGATAGACTCTACGTTCACATACAACGGGTGTAAGATAGTTTTGCACAAGCAAAATACTTGGGTTAAACTTGACGAGCCTAGCATGTACATACATGGTCTTGGAACACTAGAGACCGAAAGGTCGAACATGAGTCATATAGTAGATATGATCAACATAAAGATGTTCACCATTGAAGACTACTCCATCTCACGTGATGATCGGACATGATTTAGTTGATTTGGATCATGTATCACTTAGACAACTTGAGGGATGTTGATTTAAGTGGGAGTTCATTAGTAATTTGATTAATTGAACTAAGATTTATCATGAACATATTCAAAATGTCTTTGCAAATTATGTTGTAGTTCAATAGCTCGCGATGTAGCTTCCACATTTTTTTTGATACGTTCCTAGAGAAAACTAAGTTGAAAGATGATGGTAGCAATAATGCGGACTAGGTCCGTGATCTGAGGATTATCCTCATTGTTGCACAGAAGAATTATGTCCTTGATGCACCGCTAGGTGACAGACCTGCTGCAGGAGCTGATGCAGATGTTATGAACGTTTAACAAGCTCGATCTGATGACTACATGATAGTTTAGTGCGCCATGCTTTACGGCTTAGAATCGGGGCTCCAAAGATGTTTTGAACGCCATGGAACATATGAGATGTTCCAAGAGCTGAAATTGGTATTTCAGGCTCATGCCCGTGTTGAGAGGTATGAGACCTCTGACAAGTACTTTGCCTACAGGATGGAGGAGAATAGCTCAGCTAGTGAGCATGTGCTCAGAATGTCTGGGTACTACAATCACTTGAGTCAAGTGGGAGTTAATCTTCCAGATAAGATAGTGATTGACAGAGTTCTCCAGACACTATCACCAATCTACTAGAGCTCCGTGATGAACTATAATATGCAAGGCATGATGAAAACGATTCCCAAGCTCTTCGTGATGCTGAAATCGGCGGAGGTAGAAATCAAGAAAGAACATCAAGTGTTGATGGTTAAAAAGACCACCAGTTTTAAGAAAAAGGGCAAGGGAAAGAAAGGGAACTTCAAGAAGAACAAAAACCAAGTTGCCGCTCCCATGAAGAAGCCCAAAGCTGGACCAAAGCCTGAAACTGAGTGCTTCTACTACAAAGGAAATCATCACTGGAAACGGAACTGCCCCAAATACTTGGCAGATAAGAAGGATGGCAAAGTAAACAAAGGTATATTTGATATACACGTTATTGATGTGTACCTTACTGGTGCTCGTAGAAGCCCCTGGGTATTTGATAATGGTTCAGTTGCTGAGATTAGTAACTCGAAACATGAGTTGCAGAATAAACGGAGACTAGTTAAGGGCAAGGTAACGATGTGTGTTGGAAGTGTTTCCAAGATTGATATGATCACCATCGCACACTCCCTCTACCTTCAGGATTAGTGTTGAGCCTAAATAAATGTTATTTGGTGTTTGCGTTGAGCATGAACATGATTAGATCGTGTTTATTGCAATACGGTTATTCATTTAAGTCAGAGAATAATTGTTGTTCTGTTTACATGAATAAAACCTTCTATGGTCATACACCCAATGTAAATGGTTTATTGAATCTCGATCGTAGTGATACACATATTCATAATATTGATGCCAAAAGATACAAAGTTGATAATGATAGTGCAACATACTTGTGGCACTATCGTTTAGGTCATATTGGTGTAAAGCGCATGAAGAAACTCCATGCGGATGGACTTTTGGAATCACTTGATTATGAATCATTTGATACTTGCGAACCATGCCTCATGACTAAAACTCCATTCTCCAGAACAATGGAGCGAGCTAATGACTTATTGGAAATAATACATACCGATGTATGCGGTCCGATGAGTGTTGGAGCACGCTGCAGGTATCTTTATTTTCTCACATTCACAGATGATTTGAGTAGGTATGGGTATATCTACTTGATGAAACACAAGTCTGAAACTTTTGAAAAGTTCAAAGAATTTCATATTGAAGTGGAGAATCATCGTAACAAGAAAATAAAGTTTCTACGATCTGATCATGGAGGCGAATATTTGAGTTAAGAGTTTGGCCTTCATTTAAAACAATGTGGAATAGTTTCACAACTCACGCCACCTGGAACACCACAGCGTAATGGTGTGTTCGAACGTCATAACAGTACTTTATTAGATATGGTGCATTCTATGATGTCTCTTACCAATTTGCCACTATTGTTTTGGGGGTTATGCATTAGAGACAGCCGTATTCACGTTAAATAGGGCACCGTCTAAATCCTTTGAGATGACACCGTATGAACTGTGGTTTGGCAAGAAACCTAAGCTGTCATTTCTTAAAAGTTTGAGGATGCGACACTTATGTCAAAAGGCTTCAGCCTGATAAGCTCGCATCCAAAGCAGAGAAGTGCGTCTTCATAGGATACCCGAAAGAAACTATTGGGTATACCTTCTACCACAGATCCGAAGGCAAAATCCTTGTTGCTAAGAATGGGTCCTTTCTAGAGAAGGAGTTTCTCTCGAAAGAAGTGACTGGGAGGAAAGTAGAACTTGATGAGGTAGTTGTACCTTCTCTCGAATTGGAAAGTAGTACATCAAAGAAAGCTGTTCCCGTGATGCCTACACCAACCGGAGAGCAAGCAAATGAGGATGATCATGAAACTTCATATCAAGTTACTACTGAACCTTGTAGGTCGACCAGAACATGTTCCGCACTAGAGTGGTACGGCAATCCTGTCCTGGAAGTCATGTTGTTGGACAACAGCGAACCTACGAACTATGAAGAAACTATGATGAGCCCAGATTCCGAAAGATGTCTTGAGGCCATGAAATCTGAGTTAGGATCCATGTGTGAGAACAAAGTGTGGACTTTGGTGGATTTGCCCGATGATCGGCAAGCCATAAAGAATAAATGGATCTTTAAGAGGAAGACGGACGCTGACGATAATATCACTGTCTACAAAGCTCGACTTATTGCAAAAGGTTTTTGACAAGTTCAAGGGGTTGACTACGATGAGACTTTCTCACCCGTAGCGATGCTTAAGCCCGTCCGAATCATTTTAGCAATTGCCGCATTTTATGATTATGAAATCTGGCAAATGGAGGTCAAAAACTTGCATTCCTTAACGTGTTTCCTGAGGAAGAGTTGTATATGATGCAATTGGAAGTTTTTGTCGATCCTAAAGGTGCTAACAAAGTGTGCAAGCTCCAGCGATCCATCTATGGACTGGTGCAAGCATCTCGGAGTTGGAATATACGCTTTGATGAGGTGATCAAAGCATATGGTTTTATACAGACTTATGGTAAAGCCTGTATTTACAAGAAAGTGAGTGGGAGCTCTGTAGCATTTCTGATGTTATATGTGGATGATACATATTGCTGATTGGAAATGATATAGAATTTCTGGATAGCATAAAAGGATACTTGAATAAGAATTTTTCAATGAAAGACCTCGGTGAAGCTACTTACATATTGGGCATCAAAATCTATAGAGATAGATCAAGACGCTTAATAGGACTTTCACAAAGCACATACCTTGACAAAGTTTTGAAGGAGTTCAAAATGGATCAGTGAAAGAAAGGGTTCTTGCCTGTATTTAAGGTGTGAAGTTGAGTAAGACTCAAAGCCCGACCATGGCAGATGATGGAGAGAGAATGAAAGTCATTCCCTATGCCTCAGCCATAGGTTCTATTATGTATGCCATGTTGTGTACCAGATGTGTGCCTTGCCATGAGTCTGGCAAGGGGGTACAATAGTGATCTAGGAGTGGATCACTGGACATCGGTCAAAATTATCCTTAGGTACCTAAAGAGGACTAAGGAGATGTTTCTCGGTTATGGAGGTGATAAAGAGTTCATCATAAAGGGTTACGTCGATGCAAGCTTTGACACTGATCCGGATGACTCTGAGTCTCAATCTGGATACATATTGAATGTGGGAGAAATTATATAGAGTAGCTCTATGCAGAGCATTGTGGACATAGATATTTTCAAAATACACACGGATCTGAATGTTGCAGACCCGTTGACTAAAAACCTCTCTCACAAGCAAAACATGATCACACCTTAGACCTCTTTGGGTGTTAATCACATGGCGATGTGAACTAGATTATTGACTCTAGTGCAAGTGGGAGACTGGTGGAAATATGCCCTAGAGGCAATAATAAAATGGTTATTATTATTTCCTTAATCATGATAAAGGTTTATTATTCATGCTAGAATTGTATTGACCGAAAACATAAATACATGTGTGGATACTTAAACAAATACCGTGCCCCTAGTGAGCCTCTACTAGACTAGCTCGTTGATCAAAGATGGTTAAGGTTTCCTAACCATAGACATGAGTTGTCATTTGATAACGGGATCACATCATTAGGAGAATGATGTGATGGACAAGACCCAACCGTTAGCATAGCATATGATCGTTCAGTTTATTGCTACTGTTTTCTTAATGTCAAATACATGTTCCTTCGACCATGAGATCATGCAACTCTCGGATACTGGAGGAATACCTAGTGTGCTATCAAACATCACAACGTAATTGGGTGATCATAAAGATGCTCTGTAGGTATCTCCGAAGGTGTCTGTTGAGTTGGTGTGAATCGAGATTGGGATTTGTCACTCCGTGTATCAGAGAGGTATCTTTGGGCCCTCTCGGTAATACACATCACAAGAAGCTTGCAAGCAAAGTGACTAAGGAGTTCGTTGCAAGATGATGTATTACGGAACGAGTAAAGAGACTTGCCGGTAACGAGACTGAACTAGGTATAGAGATACCGACTATCGAATCTCGGGCAAGTAACATACCGACACACAAAGGGAATTACGTATGTTGTCATAAAGGTTCAACCGATACAATATCTTCGTGAAATATGTAGGAATCAATATGGGCATCCAGGTCCCGCTATTGGTTATTGATGGGAGAGGTGTCTCGGTCATGACTACATAATTCCCGAACCCGTAGGGTCGCACGCTTAACGTTCCTTGACGCTAGAGTAGTATTGGGATATTTGATGAGTGGTAACCAAATGTTGTTCGGAGTCCCGGATGAGATCCCGAATGTCACGAGGAGTCTCGGAATGGCCGAGAGGTAAAGATTTATATAGGAGAAGTCATATTTTGGGTTCCGGAAAAAGGTGCAGTTTTTTCGGTATTGTATCGGGAAGCTTCCAGAAGGTTCCGGAGGGGTCCGGAAGTCCACAAGTGGGTTCACCATGACCCAAGGGCTAGCATGGGCTGCGGGGAGGCACCCTGGCCTTATTGGGCTAGGTGCACCAAGTCCTCAAAAGCCCATGTGGCTAGGGAAGGCAAAAAAGGAAGGAGTCCTAGTAGGAATACGATTGGACCTGAAGTCCAAGTCCTCTCCCCCTTAGCTGCGCCCTAGAGCTTGGAGGGGCTGTTTCCCATGCCCCTCCACCTATATATAGAGGGGAGGGGGAGCCCCAAGAGGATACACCAAGCCCTTGGCACCCCTCTCTCTCCCGTTACTCCGTAGTTCCACCGCCTCGTCCCGGCGACGCTTGGCGAACTGTTGTCGGTGCTCCACCACCACCATCACCACCACGCCGTTGTGTTGGTTGTGATCCCTTCTACTTCTCCTCTCCCGCTTGCTGGATCAATAAGGAGGAGACGTCATCGAGCCGCACGTGTGCTAAACTCGGAGGTGTCGTCCGTTCGGCACTAGATCGGTTGGATCATGATCGGATCGCGAAGAGTACGACTACATCAACCGCGTGATAAACGCTTCCGCTTAGCGATCTACAAAGGTATGTAGATGCTCTCCCCCTCTCGTCGCTATGCATCTCCATGGATAGATCTTGCGTGTGCGTAGAATTTTTTTGTTTTCCATGCAACGTTCCCCAACACCCCGAGCTCGTCCGTTTCGCACGACACGTCAGATTTTCGTGCTCCGCCGCCGCACGGCCATGGGCAGACGAAATTCTCTACGTCGTCGGACTATGTGGTGGTCGATCCGACCACACCCGCGGGTGTCATTGACCTCAACATCACACCGGGGTACAGTGGCGCTGGCCATTGTGAAGATGGCGTGCAAAGGAAGCAGCCTCGGTCGTTCGCGTCAGCTAACATGGCCAACGCCCACAAGCTGTTTGACGAAATGCCACCGCCGACACAGATTTCGATGGTGGATGACCCTTACTATGCCACTTTCATGCAGAACGTCATCTTCGAGGGCCGTGGTGAGGCATTCCACATCGATGGCCAAGAGCAAGCTTTTGATGCCGACGCGACCCAAAGCCAGGACGACCATGGTACCTATCACGACTCTCAGTTCGGCGGCCATGTTGATGATGATGATGAGGACGACCATGGCAACTTGACGTCACTTGAACTACGTCGGTATTTCCCTAAAGATGAAGGGATGATGCAGTACAGCGACGGTAGGTATTTCCCTCAGTTATGAAACCAAGGTATCAATCCAGTATGAGAACCAAGCAACACTATGTAAACGGTACCTGCACACAAAGAACAAATACTTGCAACCCGACGCGTAAGAGGGGTTGTCAATCCCTCCACGGTAAAAAGATAGATAAATTTGTGGTAGATTGAATAAATAGCTCTCGATAAAACGCGAAATAAAATAAGTAACAAAAAAGTGCAGCAAGGTATTTTTGGGTTTTTGGAATAATATATCTGAAAACAAAAGCGAATAAAAATAGATCTCAAAGCAAATATGATAAAGAATAGACCCCGGGGCCGTAGATTTCACTAGTGGCTTCTCTCAAGAAAATAGCACACGGTGGGTAACAAATTACTGTTGGGCAATTAATAGAAGATTGAATAATTATGACGATATCCAAGGCAATGATCAATATATAGGCATCACGTCCAAGATTAGTAGACCGACTCCTGCCTGCATCTACTACTATTATTCCACACATCGACCTCTATCCAGCATGCATCTAGTGTATTAAGTTCATGGACAAACGGAGTAATGCAATAAGAACGATGACATGATGTAGACGAGATCTATTCGTGTAGGAATAGCCCCCATCTTGTTATCCTTAATAGCAACGATACATGTGTGTCTTGCTGCCCCTTCTGTCACTGGGAAAGAACACCGCACGATCGAACCCATCACAAAGCACCTCTTCCCATGACAAGAAAAATCGATCTAGTTGGCCTTGTTGAGTATATTGATTATTAGGAAAGACGAGATAGAATAGGATTTGTTCTGGCTTGTCTTGTACTCCAAGTTGGTCATTGTACTCCTATATATATGCCCACGAGGCTCAAGCAATACAATGAACAATCCATCATATTCCGTAGCAATTCCTCTCTCTCCCTTTTAACATGGTATCAGCCTTACCTCGATCTTAAACACTAGCAGCAGCCGCTTCCGCACCCGCGTGCCGCCCCCGGGGCGATCGGCCTCCATGACCGCTGCCGGGGGCCGGGCCACCCGTACCTAGGGTTCATCCACCGGCCGTGTTGGTCGGCTGCCCCAGAGAGTCTTTTTCCCGAGCCCTTGCTCTAGGTTTTTTTGCTCTCTCGCCAGTCGTTTCGATCGGCGTTTTCTTTTTGGTTTTCTGATCTATGGTTGATTGATTTGCGTCGCCCAC
This sequence comes from Thinopyrum elongatum, assembly GCA_011799875.1. Taxonomy (NCBI): domain Eukaryota; kingdom Viridiplantae; phylum Streptophyta; class Magnoliopsida; order Poales; family Poaceae; genus Thinopyrum; species Thinopyrum elongatum. The sequence goes on along the minus strand of CM022298.1, from coordinate 291,695,735 downwards.
CGCCGCTATCAACCCCCGTGCGCCTCTACTCCAACCCCGGCGCGACGAGCCGGCCTCTCCTCCGACCCGGCGGCCACACGCGTCGAGGCGGCCCGTCAGGGCCAGCCGTCGTCCGCGCGTTGGTCTGCCTGTCGTCTTGCACCGGCCGCCACCGCCCTGCTCCGACCGGGAAACCTGCATCGCCCCGACCCGGCGGCCTCGCGCCATGCGACGGCCAATCATAGCCGTTGCTCGCGCGCCGGCCCGCCCATCGATCCACGTCACCCACCTCCGCCGCGTCTGCACGGCGGCCCGGCGGTCTACCTCGCCGGCCTCGTCTTCGGCTACGTCGGGATGGCTGCGTCAAGCTCGTCGGCTGCCTCAACTCGGGCGCCGCTACTCCGTTGGTCGCTCGGGCCTCGCTGCCCGGGCGCCGGCGCTACTTTGGCAGCCCGGGTGCCGGTGCTGACAAGCTCGTCCGCACGACATCCCACGCCGTCCCTCGTCGCCGGCCTCATCTCGGACTCCACCGCCACCCGGCCTCCACCGAGCGGCGTCCCGACCTCGTGCGCAATCAGCTTGATCACCCGCTCGCCGCCGCGATCTGCCTCATCTACGCCGCACGACCAACCTGGCCTGTCAGTTACGCGCGCCTCCGCAGGTCCCGTGAAGATCATCCACGAGTTCAGCGCGACCCTCCACCAATCAAGCAACGGGCTGCCGCTGCGTCGCCTTATCGGGCCGCAGCGCCGCCGCCCCGTGGTTCTCCTCGCGGCTGCATTGACTCGCGCATCGCCGCTGCGTCGCCTCTACGGGTCATAGTGCCGCGATACGCGGTCCCAGCCATCGCCTCGAGGCCGTCCCCGTGGTTGCACTGACCCGCCCTGCGCCGCTGCACCGCCCCTTCGGGCCGTAGCGCCATGGCCTGCGGTCCCCGCTGCTGCCCCGGGGTCTTCCTGCCGTCGCCCCGACCTGCCCACCGCCGCTGCGTCGCCCCTTCGAGCCGTAGCGCCGTGGCCCGTGGTCCACTCCGCCGTCACCGCGCGTCGACCTCCCGTGGTATGCGTCGTGCCGTCTCCCTTGGCGCGGGAACGCCACCGTCCGCGCCGGTCTTCGTCACGCTGTCAGGGTTCTTCGCCTACTTCGAGCACCGCCGCCGCGCTCCTAACCTAGCCGCCACTGCCACCGTCAGGCCGCCGCCGCCTATCCACCTCCTTCGTCCTCGTCCAGCACCAGCCCGTCGCCAACGTCGCCGTCATCTACCCCGGCCACTTCGTCTACTCCAACCACCGCGGGCGACATCGGCCCTGCGCCAATTGGCGCCGCAACCGTCGTCGAGTCCTTCTCTGCTGGCCCCTCCGACTTCTCTGACATGGCGTACCGCTCATGCAGGTCCCTCATCTACGCATGCCCGGTGCTGGCAACACTAATGCGTGCATTCGTCCATGATGTGTCCCCGAGCCTGGCAAGCCTGGTGCGGTGCTTCATCAACTTCGTCTTCGTCCGTCTACACGTGCTCGGTGCTGGCAACACCGATGCGTGCCTTCGTCCACGATGTGTTCCCGGGCTTGGCAAACCCGGCGCGATGCGTCGTCAACATCATCTTGTTCCCGGCGCACCACTACTTCGACACCACTGTGCCCATGACTGACTCGGCGCCTCCTTGCGCCCGCAGCTCCACGGCGACTTCCTCGACACCGACTACCCCGACTCGACATCGACCACAGCATTCTTCACACGGCTACCTCGACCATGGCTACACCACCCTCCGCTCTCGGCTACATCGATAAACGGCACAAAGGGCTACCGCCTTGCTTGAGCAACCTCGTCGGTTTCCACTCCAGCCACGACTTCCGCGATGCGTTGACCGTTACGACTGCGGGGGGTGTCCTTCGGCTTACCTTCCGATTCTTCTCCAGTCTCACCGTCTGCGTCGCTACCGTTGTGACTGCGGGGGGATGTTGAGTATGTTGATTATTAGGAAAGATGAGATAGAATAGGATTTGTTCTGGCTTGTCTTGTACTCCAAGTTGATCATTGTACTCCTATATATATGCCCACGAGGCTCAAGCAATACAATGAACAATCCATCATATTCCACAACAATTCCTCTCTCTCCCTTCTAATAGGCCTAACTAAACCAAAGATTCGATGAAGAAATACGAGGCTATAAATAATCATGCATATAAGAGATCAAAAGAAGACTCAAATAATATTCATGGATACAGATCTGATCATAAACTCAAAGTTCATCGGATCCCAACAAACACATCGCAAAAAGAGTTACATCAAATAGATCTCCAAGAGACCATTGTATTGAGAATCAAAAGAGAGAGAGAAAGCCATCTAGCTACTGCCTACGGACCCGTAGGTCTATGATGAACTACTCACACATCATCGGAGAGGCACCAATGAGGATGATGAACCCCTTCGTGATGGTGTCTAGATTGGATCTCCTGGTTTTGGAACATGCGGCGGCTGGAATTGTGTTTCGTCGACTCCCCTAGGGTTTTTGGAATATTTGGGTATTTATAGGGCGAAGAGGCGGTGTGGGAGGCCACCGAGGTGGGCACAACCCACCAGGGCGCGCCTGGGCGCTGTGCGCGCCCTGGGGGGTTGTGCTCCCCTCGGGACTCCCCTCTGGTACTTCTTTGGCCCACTGGATCTCTTCTGGTCCAAAAAAATCTCCAAAAAGTTTTGCTGCATTTGGACTCCGTTTGGTACTGATATTCTGCAAAGTAAAAAACAAGCAAAAAACAGCAACTGGCACTGGGCACTACGTCAATAGGTTAGTCCCAAAAAATGGTATAAAGTTGCTATAAAATGATTGTAAAACATCCAAGAATGATAATATAACAGCATGGAGCAAGCAAAAATTATAGATACGTTGGAGACGTATCATCATCCCCAAGCTTAATTCCTACTCGTCCTTGAGTAGGTAAATGATAAAAACAGAATTTTTTATGTGGAATGCAGCCTAACATGTTCATCACATATTCTTTTCTTTTGTAGCATGGACATTTGGACTTTTATATGGTTCAAAGCAATAGTCTAGTTTTGACATGAAGATTTCAATACTCAAGCATATCAACAATCAACCATGTCTTCCAAAATATCAACACTAAAGAAAGTTATCCCTAGCCCATCATGCTTAATCATTGATCCATTCATGAAACACACTCGCATATTAGCTATACCCAATGCTCAAGTACGATCATAGTGCCCCTTAGTTGGTGCTTTATAAGAGAATATGAAGTCTCAAATAAAAATAAAAATTGCATAAAGTAAATAGATAGGCCCTTCGCAGAGGGAAGTAGGGATTTGTAGAGGTGCCAGAGCTCAAAGCTTAAATTGAGAGCTAATTTTTTTTTTGAGAGGCATACTTTTCCCGTCAACGAAAACGACCGAGTAATTCCCAACACTTTCCATGCTAGATATATCATAGGTGGTTCCCAAACAGAAAATAAAGTTTATTCCTTTTTCCACCATTCATTCACATTCCACGGCTAGCCGTATCCACGGGTACCGTCCGTACCAACACTTTCCAAGGAATTTATTATTTGACAACATAAAGTAAATTTCTTTTTCATTTCGGGACTAGGCATCCCTATTACTGCCACACTCTCGTGCAATGACAAGTGAATAAACACTCATCTTGAGAATAACACATCTAGCATGGAAAATATTGGCCACCCCCTGCCGCTTCATGAGCGGTACGGGCACACAAAAAGGAAATTTATTTTGAAAATTAGAGATGGCACATACAAATTTGCTTAGAACGGCACGGAAATACCGCATATAGTTAGGTATGGTGTACTCATATGGCAAAACTGGGTTCAAGGATTTTGTATGCACAAGTAGTATTTATACTTAGTACAAGTGAATGCTAGCAAAAAGATTGAGAAGCAACCAACCAAGAAACGAAAAATCTCATAAGCGAGCATTAAGCATAACTAACACCGAATAATGCACCACAAGTAGGATGTAATTTCATTGCACAACTATTGACATTCGTGCTTGCATAGGGAATCACAAACCTTAACACCAATATTCTTACTAAAGCATAATTACTCACCAACATGGCTCACATATCACTATCATCATATCTCAAAACTATTACAAAGAATCAAGTTTGTTTTGTCCAATGATCTTCATGAAAGTTTTTATTATATCCCTATTGAATATCTATCACTTTGGGACTAGTTTCATGTATTTCAATTGCTTTTGACAAGCTCAAACAAATCTAAGTGAAGAACATGAGCATAAAATTTTTCATCTCTCAAAATAATATAAGTGAAGCACTAGAGCAATTCCATAGCTAAATTTTATTAAGTGAAGCATATAGAGCAATTCTAACAAATAATAGCATAATTTTGGCTCTCTCAAATAGGTGTGTCCAGCAAGGATACTTGTGACAAACTAAAAAGCAAAACAAGCAAAGACTCATATAATACAAGACGCTCCAAGCAAAACTCATGATATGTGACAAATAAAAATATAGCTCCAAGTAAAATACCGATGGTCGTTAGAAGAAAGAGGTGATGCCTTCCGGGGCATCCCCAAGCTTAGGCTCTTTTCACTCCTTATTCCTTCATCCATCGTAATCTCACCCAAAACTTGAAAACTTCAATCACACAAAACTTAACAAAACCTTCGTGAGATCCGTTAGTATAAGAAAACCAATTTTTACTTTAAGTACTGTAGAAAACCCATTCAAATTTTGTTATTTCATTGTATGTACTGTATTCTAACTTTACCATGGCTTATACCCCCCGATACAATCCATAGATTCATCAAAATAAGGACACAATGCAAAGAAAACAGAATCTGTTAAAAATAGAACAGTCTGTAAAGATGCGAATTGTTCTCATACTTATGTAAGTCCAAAAATTCTGAAAAATTAGGAGAACATAGGCAATTTGTATATAAATCTGGTGTACAAAATTCAGTTTTTTTTGTCGCTTCTATGAAGTTTTAATATTCTGTTACTGGACGCAAAAGTTTCTGTTTTTCAACAGGATCAAATCAACTATCACCAAAGCTATCCCAAAGGCTTTACTTGGCACAAACACTAATTAAAACATAAAAAACACAATTATAACAGAGGCATAATTTTGCAAACACTCAAGAACAGAAAGATAAAGGCAAAAATAAATGTTATTCATTGGGTTGCCTCCCAACAAGCGCTATCGTTTTATGCCCCTAGCTAGGCATGATATTTCGATGATGCTCACATGAAAGATAATGAAACACAAAGAGAGCATCATAAAACATGTGAAAAACAAGTTTAAGTCTAACATACTTCCTATGCATAGGCATTTTATAAGCAAACAAATTATCAAGACAAGAAATATATAGCATATGCAAGGAAGAAGAAAATAGCAGTCTCAACATAACGAGGGGTAAATTAGTAACATGAAAATTTCTACAACCATATTTTCCTTTCTAAAAATAATTACATGTAGGATCATAATCAAATTCAACAATATAGCTATCATATAAAATTTTCTCTTCATGATCCATATGCATAAAAGTTTTATAATCTTCCAAGAAGTGGGATTAACATCAACTAAAGTCATGACCTCTCCAAACCCACTTTCATAAAAAAAATTGTAAGATTGAACACTCTCCAAATATGTGGGATTATTTTTACCTAAAGTTGACGCTCTTCCAAACCCACTTTCAATATTATTGCAAACATTATATCAATATCATATTCATAATGAGGCTTAAATAAATTTTCAAGATCATAAGAAGAATCACCCCAATCATGATCATTGCAATAAGTAGTGGACATAGCAAAATTAGCATCCCGAGGCTTGGGGTTTTGCATATTATTAGCACAATTGACATTAATAGAATTTATAGTGCAATCATGCTTTTCATTCAAGGAGATATCATGAATCACTTCATAAATTTATTCATCACAATTTTCAGATTCACGAATCTCAAGCAAAACTTCATAAAGATAATCTAGTGCACTCACGCTAGCAATTGGTTCATAAGGATTGGATCTTTTAAAAAGATTAGCAAGTGGATGAGGATCCATAACAATAGATCTTTAGCAAGCGAAGATGCAAGCAAATAGAAGACACATGCCAACACAAGCAAAGATAGCAAACGAGCAAAAAGGCAAACAAAAAAGAAGGCAAATAAAAAGGCAAACAAATTTTGTGAAGTGGGGGAGATGAAAACGAGGGGCGAATGACAAATAATGTAAATTGCAAGGAGATGAGATTTGTGATTAGGAACCTGCTAGATGTTCATGATGTCTCCCCAGCAACGGCGCCAGAAATTCCTTTTGATGTCGCTTGAACTACGTCAGTATTTCCCCAAAGAGGAAGGGATGATGCAGTACAACTATGGTAGGTATTTCCCTCAGTTATGAAACCAAGGTATCAATCCAGTAGGAGAACCAAGCAACATTATGTAAACGGTACCTGCACACAAAGAACAAATACTTCCAACACAACGCGTAAGAGGGGTTGTCAATCCCTCCATGGTAAAAAGATAGATAAATTTGTGGTACATTGGATAAATAGCTCTCGGTAAAATGCGAAATAAAATAAGTAACAAAAAAGTGCAGCAAGGTATTTTTGGGTTTTTGGAATAATTGATCTGAAAACAAAAGAGAATAAAAATTAGATATCGAAGCAAATATGATAAAGAATAGACCTGTGGGCCGTAGATTTCACTAGTGGCTTCTCTCAAGAAAATAGCACATGGTAGGTAAACAAATTACTGTTGGGAAATTGATAGAAGATCGAATAATTATGACGATATCCAAGGTAATGATCAATATATAGGCATCACATCCAATATTAGTAGACCGACTCTTGCCTGCATCTACTACTATTACTCCACACATCGACCGCTATCTAGCATGCATCTAGTGTATTAAGTTCATGGAAAAATGGATTAATGCAATAAGAATGATGACATGATGTAGACAAGAACTATTCATGTAGGAATAGCCCCCATCTTGTTATCCTTAATAGCAACGATACATGCGTGTCTTGCTTCCCCTTCTGTCACTGGGAAAGAACATCGCACGATCGAACCCATCACAAAGCACCTCTTCCCATGGCAAGAAAAATCGATCTAGTTGTCCTAACTAAACCAAAGATTTGAAGAAGAAATATGAGGCTATAAATAATCATGCATATAAGAGATCAAAAGAAGACTCAAATAATATTCATGGATATAGATCTGATCATAAACTCAAAGTTCATCGGATCCCTACAAACACACCGCAAAAAGAGTTACATCAAATAAATCTCCAATAGACCATTGTGTTGAGAATCAAAAGAGAGAGAGAAAGCCATCTAGCTACTGCCTACGGACCCGTAGGTCTATGATGAACTACTCACGCATCATCAGATAGGCACCAATGAGGATGATGAACCCCTTCGTGATGGTGTCTAGATTGGATCTCGTGGTTCTGGAACTTGCAGCGGCTGGAATTGTGTTTCGTCGACTCCCCTAGGGTTTTTGGAATATTTGGGTATTTATAGGGCGAAGAGGCGGTGTGGGAGGCCATTGAGGTGGGCACAACCCACCAGGGCGCGCTTGGGCTCCTAGGCGCGCCCTGGGGGGTTGTGCTCCCATCGGGCCTCCCCTCTGATACTTCTTTGGCCCACTGGATGTCTTCTGGTCCAAAAAAATCTCCAAAAAGTTTTGCTGCGTTTGGACTCCGTTTGGTACTGATATTCTGCGATGTAAAAAACAAGCAAAAAACAGCAACTGGCACTGGGCACTATGTCAATAGGTTAGTCCCAAAAAATGATAAAAAGTTGCTATAAAATGATTGTAGAACATCCAAGAATGATAATATAGCAGCATGGAACAAGCAAAAATTATAGATACGTTGGAGACGTATCACAACTCGTGGCATGAAGATGATGACTTGTGTTGTGAAGATGAAGAAGAAAAGGTCGACATTTCCGCGGAGCCATTGTTGTTTATCGACGAGCTCACTCAAAAGGCTAAGGCACAAAAGAGGAGGAAAAGCATTCGCACGGGATCATATACCCAAGCTGAGGACACTTTGATTTGTGAGAGTTGGAAGGAAATCGGCCAAGATCCAATCAAAGGTGCCGAGCAAAAAGGAGCCATCTTTTGGACAAGAACTTTCATGAGCGAAGAAAGTTTGCCCCCTACCAATTCACAACAACCCACGGCATCAATTCAATCCAAAAAAGGTGGGGATTCATCCAACAAGAATGCAACAATTATTGTGTCGCGCTTGAGAGCGTCAAAGCCCGTCCCGTGAGCGGCCTAGGCCTTGGTGACTTGGTACGAACCTCTCTCTTTTCCATCGTGCGTCCATTCATGTTGGCATGCCATTTAAGTTTCATGCATTCTATGTCCTTTCATGTTACAATTGTGGCCTCATGTTTGATTGTGTAGGCATTCCAATTTTTGGAAGCCTTCAAGGCCCGGCACAAAGACAAGCCATTCACTCTCACGCATTGTTGGGTGCTCATCAAAGATTGCCCCAAGTTCAAGGACCAATACAATGCTCGTAGGAAGAAGAGAGGAGAGAAGGCGGCGGCCGTGGCTGATGAGGGAGACGTGCTCAAGAGGCTGAGGGGCAAGACAAGCTCAAAGTACAACAAGAAGCGTGATGCGTCTTCTATAGCCTTGCAAGGAACTTTGGAGGATATGATGAGCCAAAAGGAATGCGGGAGGAGAGGAAGAGCAAAGGGAAGGAGGAGCAAATGAAGATATACCTAGATCTTCAACCGAAGAAGCTTGACATGGAGGAGGCCGTGAATAAGAGGAAGCTTGACATCGAGGAGGTCGCTCAACTCAAGAAGCTAGAGATCGAGGCCACCAATGCCGACACAAAAGCCAAGGAGGTGGCACTAGCGTTGATGATCGTCGACAAGAACAACATGTCACCGGAGAGGAAGGCTTGGTTCACGAACCGACAGAAGGAGATGTTTGCCCGCGACAGCATGATCTAGGTGAGACCTCGGCCGCTATGGCGGTCCTTTTTGAAGGCTGGCTTCTGTGCTGGCTGCTAGCTTTGTTGCCGGTGACAAAACTTGTCCCTTCTAAAGGCTGGCTCGTGTGCTGGCCGCTGACTTTGTTGCCGGTGTGAAACAAGTCCTTTTTGAAGGCTGGCTCCTATGCTGGCTGCTGGCTTTGTTGCCGGCGTGAAATATGTAAGGCTGGCTCCTGTGTCGGCCGCTGGCTTTGTTGCCAGCATCAGACTATAGGCCGCCGGCTGTTTTGCCGGCCGGCGTGAACTAGTGCGAACCGCAGCCGCGGCTTTTAAATCCTTGGTTTCTCACTTTTGCATGCATGGGGACAAGATGTGGCAGAAGATGGGGCCGCGTGTTGGGCGCTTGGCCGCCGCATCCACAAATGCGGGTGGACACGACCCCATTGCCACCCCAAACGGACGAAAAGCAGACAAAACGGACGTCCGTTTGGGGTCGTGCGTTGGAGTTGGCCTAACACTCACTAAGACAGGAAATTCTTCAGTGCTAGTTTGATGAAAGAAACAGCGGCAGTTCATTAATCTAAAAAAATTCACATTTTTTGGGGCACGCCATGTGTTTGCTACAATGTCTCAGTGCACTGGACTACAAGCTTTGCTCTGTTCATTGTTTATTTGTAGCTACCTTGTGCTTGAAAATTGCTAGAGACGGCCTACTCCCCATGGCTTCCACTGCGCCGCCGGCCTGCTCCATTCGTCTTCCACAGCGCCGCCGGCAGACAAGCATGGATGCCGTCGTCTGAACCCCCGCACCGCCCGGCTGCCACGCTCCTCCAGCCACCATCCAGCGGCGCGCGGCGCTCCAAGCACGTCCTCCGGATGCCCCCTCCTCTTTCCTACTCCCTGCGAAGTGCCCGACCGTCTCCCTCCTGCCCTGTCCGTCCAGGTTTGGTACTCACACCAGTTCAAATAGTGATGTTGCAACAAGTACAACTCCTCCCCTGTCAAGCTTAGTGAGCCAAATAGAGCATCTTGATGGATGATTACTAGCTCGTTTCATCATCGGCTGATTTTCCCGTCTACTAGCTTGTGGTTAATTCCTTCTATCCTTCTGTTGTATCTTTATTTGGAGATTTATATTTCAAGTCATTTCCACTTTTACCTCTAGTTAGTAGAGATGCACTGCAAGTATTCGTTGGAATGCCACTGACAAACTCGTTATGGACTTATAAAAAGGCTGTAGGAATTACTTGATGGATTTATACTGTGTGCTTCTCTGATTCTTGAGGAAAATGTTCCTTTTCTGAATTTTCATTTTCACAAGCGTGATGAATGTGGTATTCGATTGATGCATTTTGAAAGCTCGCTTGATACATATGATGCGGTCCTATATTATTGTATGATCCAATCTTTTTATGTACGAGCGAAAAACTAGAAAATCTGTAGAAGCTTTTGTGTTTCTGTATTTATTTGTATAGTGATAGATGGATGGGTTTTCTTCCTTTTGTTGTATAGTGATGCTAATCATACACCATTTTTTAACTCCAGAAAAGAGTGCTTAGGCATGGAGGCTTGTTCATGTCTTGCTGTTAGATACTTGCAGCAATATTTAGTTGTGTTCACAAGCAGGAAAGTTTGCATGCGTGAATTTAGACAAAAAATATGTTCTGCCATTACACTTATCATGCCTGACAGTTCAGGGTAAATAGGTAACATTGTCTCTGCTAGACCGGACTCTATATATTCACGACACTCTAAACTACTATGGTAAGTATATTTAAACTGATGTGTTTCTTCTAGATATTGAGCTTTTTGTAGTAGAGAGTACAAGTTGGCGCTGCTGAATTCAGTAGAAGCTCTCTAATTTGTACAAGTTGAATTTTGAACATATGTTGAACACGTACATGTTTACATGCATTCTAGAGTGCTAATGTGCTGTGACTTCGTTGTTGCAGGGAATCTTGGGAAGCACCTGAACAATCGGCCCATCTGCTTGCCACCGTCGTGGACACCGCCGTGGCGCTGTGCATTGCTCTCAGTGGTCATTCTTCCTCCTGTGTGGCCTTCTTCCTCTGGCCACTGCTGGCTCGTCGGCCGTCCTTCTTCTCCATCTACTGAAGTTCAGCCTTTTTAATTGGCAACGTGTGTACATCAACAACGGTGGATGATCTATCTCCCATGCCTCCGTCCTCAATCTCGCAGGTATGCTTTTGTATCTGAACTACAGCTTGTTCTATTCTTCTTGCTTTCAGAGGAGAGATTGTTCTCCACGGTATGCTAATGAAGTGACTATGTTACTGAACTTGTGTGATAATTCAACCTTGTTTGCTTGTGTGTGCTACTGAAGTGACTATGTTACTGAACTTGTGTTCTCGATGATTCTGAACCACCGCTAGTAGCATTTGTGATGCTTGTGTGATTTTGGTTGAAAGTTTAATGAATCCATACGTAGTTCACCTTCAATAACTTTGTAAGCACAGAGATATCACCTAGATGTAGTATGTAACTATGTATTACAACAGTTCAATGACAGAAAGAACACCAGTTCAAAAAATATATATACAGGAGGTTTGGGAGCCAAACAACTATTATTTTGTTGTGTTTTAATTTTTTGGGTGCATGATTGAACAAGAGAAAAAAATAAAAATGATGTATGATATATATTCTGTTCTTGTAGGAGGTTCAAAGATTGTCGTGCAGCAAGTTCAAGAATTTTCTTTCGTGAAAAATGTGATTTATTTGTCGGGATTTTGCATGATTGATAGCCATTAGTGGCAGCTTTGGGCGCCACCGGAGGCCATACATGTTCTTCCACCGCCCCTGTGCACTCGTCGTCGAGCCTCTCCATACACAGCTCTAGTAGCACAGCGTCACAACACACATTGGCCAGTGGAGCAGCTCCCTCCTCTCACCTGCTCTATGGCTTGCAGAGGCGTGAGATTGCTAGCAGTTCAACATGTAGAACCATGCATGTCCATGTTCCTGCACCTCCAGGCAAACTCCAGTGAAGGTGTGACCAGTTCGGTGAAAAAAGATAAGCATTTTTCAAATTATTAATTCTGTGCAGTTCTCTGTAGAATACAATAGTTCAACTTTGCTATATTTCTGCAGCACTATGGTTGGATAAGTATGTGTTTGGTATATTTTTTATTGAACTGTAGTTTGAAAATGCCAAAAGGTGCCTGCCTGCTTTAAAAAAAATGTAATGTTTGCATTATTTAACATGTATGCGTGATGTATTAAATGCCAATGTGATGGATTCCAGGGTTTATTTCTGTTCTCATTTGTATTGCTTGGCAGTACACTAATATCGGGAGCTACATGTACTAATATAGAATAGTTCAGTCCAGTTCCTAGATTTAGTTCAGCTCAATTTCCAATTTTAGTTCAATTGAATTCTTATTTTCAGTTTAGTTAAGTTAAATTCTTATTTTTGTTTTTCCTACAACAGAACCGATAGATATTGCAGTGAAGAATTGATTATCTTATGCAAAAGGGGGGCCAAGGATGATGAACTACATGAGGAAAGTGGTACAGATATGTGAGAACAAGAGAGAGAGAGAAAAAAGCAGATTAAGTTCATGTTTCAAAAGTTTGTAAGCTCGGAGACACAAACCTAATAAGTTCGAGAGAAAAATAAATTTGAAACAAAGAACATGTGGAATTTCAGGAATTTCACCAAGAGAGAAGTTACGGAATTCATGGTGAAAAAAGGCGACAAAAGTTCATGCATGAAGCCCCTATAAGTTTAGAGAGAAAAAAATAGTTAAAAAAGAATCGTCCTACTTTCCTAATGCAAGAAAAAACTTTCTATTTATCGATCTCGTTGTAATTGTCCTTGTTTTGTGAGTTTCTTAATGCAAGTTTTGTGATCAGTGCAGATGGGAGAAGGTGATCCGTCCAAAGTGCAATTCTGTGACGTTGACGTGCAAGTTCTGCAACCGATCCGTCCAGATGGGAGAAGGAAATCAGTTTCTTTTTTAATCTGCTTTTGGACGTAACTGGATGTGGAGTAGGCTTGGCAGTAAAGGATATCTATGCAGCTGCTTTTAGAATGCAGAATTGTTCTTTGGCAAGATTGTTACTTTGCCCAGATCGTTGCCACCATCAGTCAGGACTCCAGCTCCCTCTTTCTGCGGTCATACTTGTTCTTCGCTTGGAGATCTCTCTCCTCTCTCAAATTCGTTCACAATTTGTTTCTTGTTATTGTTGTTGCCATGAGTGCCCTCAACTTGTTTGTTGTTATTCCTATGAGAAAGCTGAATATAATTCTTTTCAATTGTATGTGAATGATTGAAGCTTGAGTTCAAACCTGGAAGAGAAACTATGCTTAGTTTGTTGCTTGTATTGGTCACTTCCGATTTTTGTTTGTTCTCAAAATGTAAGTTGATGCCCTCTACATGTTTGTTCCTTTTTTGTGTATGTATGAGAATTGAAGCCGCTCCAATTCCCATCCACTGTTCTCAAACCGATATAATTTTTTGTACAAACATACACTAGGTGTGGTAGTTCATTGTGTAATTTATCGTCGGTCCATTAAAAGAACGCAGAACGGTGGTGCTTGTGAACAGTTTCTATTATACTATATTGTTAGTTCATGTTTCAGAAAAGTTGGGACAAAACAATCATAAGTTCAAAAAAAATTGGGAAACATATGTTATGCTGAGGTCCTAGATAAGTTTGGGAAAAAAACTCAAACAAAAAAGAACCTCCATGGAAATTCAAATGGTAAAAGTTCAAGTTGTAAAATAAGAGAAGTCCAAAACATCATTGCAAAAAAATGTTGAGTAAAAAAACACAAAAAAATTTCTTTTTGAAAAAAATATCATTCAGTTCAACAATATAAACCATGCAAGTTCGAAGACTGTGATACTGTAAACCGTTGAAAAGTTACGAGGAAAATCATACAAAAAAAAAGAGTAAAGTCTAGTCTATGAAAATACTCTCAGTACAAACACATACGAAGATCAGTTCGAGTACTCTTTTTTTGGAAGCATTCAAAGTCACTCTATGAAAAAATATGTCAGTACAAACACACATATAGATCAGTACGACTACTCTGTTTTTCGGACGAGAAAACAACACGATGGGTCTCACCGTATTTAAAATTACTCTTAAACTATTACGAATTTCAAAAAACATTCAATATGACTAAGTTTCGCATTTACGATAGCTTTCCAACGGTATATTATTTGCCGCATTTTGACAAACTAAAAAAAAACCACATTCGAAATCAATTTTGACAGTATTACCGTAAGGAATTAGAAAAACATTCTATACGCTAAAGTTGAGCATTTTCCACAGCTTTCCAACGCCGTATCATTTGCATCCGTCCCACAAACCGTTTGCAAAAAATCGTGAAAATACATTTCATCCAGAATTTCACCGTTTTTCAAATTACTTTTAAATCATGAAGAATTAAAAAAAACATTCTATATATGGAAAAAGCGGATTTTCACCAGCTTTCCAACGCCATCTAATTTGCTCAATTCCGACAAATCGTTTGAAAACTAAATCCAAAATACGATTTACGTTTTTAGTTTAAAAAAATGGTTTTTTAAAAACTGCTCTTAAACCATGATGATTTTGCAAAAATATTATATATGATTGTAATCTAGATGTCATGAGCTTTCCGACAATATATTACACGCCTCGTTTCGACAAAAAAAATTCATGATTTTTTTGAACTAAAGAAGACGATCAGTTCAACGAAATGACAACATCTGTACAACTGCTCGAAGTCGTGAGTTCAACAATAGTAACAGGATACGTGAAACAACTAATGCCCCATGTGATTGATCCCTTTCCAATTATTGGTGTATGATATACCTGCCATAAAAATGCACGTCATTATAATACCATGCGATTTATTTCCATATATGATATGACGTCCTAGTTTCCTTTTAAATGTTTATTTATAATATACACACTATAATACCTTGCGTACACTTTCTTGCTTTTGCCTTGTATTCTTAGCCAAAATACAATGCGCCCAAACATATGTTGCACCCATCCTTTTTTTTGCTATTAAAAATAAATAAAATACTTTCGTGCATGTACTAATAATTTGTCCTAGGTATCATATACCTAACACAAAGAATATATATACATATAATAATACATATATGACAAAAACCTAGAAATGATATACCCAAAGTACGATAAAACGAAATGATATACCTAAGAAATATATGTCCCAAACATAACATAACCCAAGATGATAATTAATGTATGATAATAACCAATATATTTTTAAGTGCGTACTCAAGCCCCAGCAAAAAATATATATATAAAAATATGCATACCCTAACATGAAATTTATATGTACATATCCACACATGTATATACCCTGATGTGAAATTTATATGTACATACTCATAAATGTATATACCCTAGCTTAAAATTTATGTTTACATACCCATAAATGTATATACCCCGACTTGAAATTTATGTGTACATATTCATAAATATACATACCCGACGAGAAATTTATGTATACATACTCATAAATAAACATACCTCGATGTGAAATTTATATGCACATACACATAAATGTACATACCCCAACGTAAAATTAATGCGTACATACCTCGACATGAAATTTATATGCACATACACATAAATGTACATACCCAATGTAAAATTTATGTGTACATACTCATGAATTAATGTGTACATGTATGAAATTCATACATACCTAATTCGTACATGTATGAAATAAATATGCATGTACTTATGTGTAGTATTTTTTCCTTCTAAAGATATGTTACCATGTATGGCGTGTTTAACGAATCCATTAAATGATACGCGTCATAATTGTTTCCAAATTTAATTGTTTCAGAATTGGCAATTACTAATGGATTGACCAGTTACCTTCTATACCTATCACAATAGCATGGATCTAAATGCAATCAAATGGTGGAAAAGCAAGGAGCCTGGGCACCTAGGTGCCACATAGATGAATCTTTCATACCTTTTTATTATTTTTAATATACTTCATTAATAATTACTAGATACCCTAAAATGACTTTCATGAAAAAATTCATTTGAGTCTACATATTTTTGAAGGTTTACATATATACAGATTTTTTCATACGTGAAAAAGGTATATTACAAAAAGTATGTCACACATGATATTTTTTCAACCAAACTCGTATTGCGGTATCTTAGAATATTTAATGAAGTATAGTGAGAATTATAGAGGGGTATAATCAATGCGTATGGGATGTATATTGAGGATGCGAGTACATACTCCCAGGAGTACAGAAAATTAGTCTCAGTGCTTGTTGCTAGGGTTTGCTCTCTTCACTCTCTCTCTCCATTATATATATATATATATATATACACGCTAGAACCTCAGCGCTTGTTATTCCTCTCTTCACACTCTCTCACACTCTTCATATCTAAACAAGACTGCTATGGCCTCTCTCTCCCCCCCTCACTGCTGGTCAAAGAGCCGGCAGGATCCCGTCCGCCAGGGAAGAGGAGGAGGCGCAGCGTTAAAGCTGTCGCTGTCGGCGAGGGAGGGAATCCACTGCCGGCGGCGCTGTTCCCTCTCACCCAACACCAGCGCAGGAGGGCCTCCGACCCCTTTTTCCTCCCTGTCGTACATAGTGTGGGCATATCCGGCCTCCCGCCACCCACCGAGCCACACCCTGACAACCCTAAGGTATAACTTACTTTGAAATAGGCATTGCTCTAGCTGCATGTAGATGTTTTTTTCGCTTCTGCACTCGAATCTAAGTGTTGGATCAAATAGGAAAGAAGGGGGAAAGTTGTATAGCATGAATCTAGGATGTGGTTCAAAAAGGAAAGGAAGGAAGGAAAGTAGGACAGACTGGTTATCCAACAGCTCTGTTGGTCGAAAAAGGAAAACAATGATAAACGTAGTACACACATCTGTAAGGAACTGATCTTTCTTTGTTTAAAAGGGAAAGAAACCAGCAAATGGGGGACAAGGTTGTAGAGTTTGAGCAGGACTAGATTTGTTGCCCTCACATAGGGAAAGGTGTCTGAAGAGAACAAAAATGGGACCAACACATATATGCTCCTTGGTTGTTTGTTGCAACAGACTATGCATCACCCCTTTATACATTGGTGGATACACATGGTGCTGGTGCGTCCATTGTCCCATGCAACTATTTAGCTATTGTTAATCTAATAATGCCGCTGGAAAATTGAAGCAATGCCACAGTTAAAAGCAAATTACATGTTTAATGAATGTTATTGTTAATATAATTCTCTGTTAATATGAATCAATGCCACTGTTTGAGAAATGCTATTGTCCTGCTTTGTTTCCCATTTAGATAAGTTAGATGCTTCTTTTGTGGGCATATGTGTCATCCACCGCTATTGACCAGTAATTGTTTCCTTTGCATCTCTGTGCAAACATGGATATCTACTTCACCTCGTTGCTATTGCGATCTTTTGGTGCACTGCACAAAACACTTTTGTTTTAAGAGTGTTTTGTGCAGTTCAACTAAAATGTCACACCGAAAACGTTGCTTGATTGCTTGATTTTAGTGAAACTGCACAAGAGGAGATCGGACTTCCTATCCGTGTTGGCAAATTTGTTTCAGATCTTCTTCGTGTGAGTTGTTTGAATTCTGCGTCATTATAGGTCACTACCGGCCTTCTTCCACATGATTGTGTTGTGTGCTTTCACATGTTGTGATACTTATACGGTAATGTTGCTTGATTTTAGTGAACTGCACAAAAGGAGATCAGACTTCCAATCGGTATGTGAACTGTAATATCCCATTGAGGTAAGATAATGATATTTCACAACTGTTTGCCTCTATTTTGCTACTGTCATCAGAAAATTAATGCTATTGTTCAGTGCTATACTTGTGCTCCCTATTGACATGCCAAATCTTACATTGAAGGCGAAGCTTGTCTCTTATTGAACCAAGTGATGAAGGGGAAGAACAAGCGGAAGAAGAAAAAAAAATTAAATCCTGGTGCTGTAATGAACAACTGGAACTGTGATGACACAAGTAATGATATTGTTTTGCATCTTAATTTATTGCTACAGATGGAACGAGCCATTGTTTTGCCACTGTGATTTGATGCCACTCTTAATGTAATATGGAATTATCTCTACTTCTACAAATAGGGATCTTGTTTGAAGGTAACATATATTTTAGTGGAACTGCACAAGAAGATGTTGGAAACATTAAACTAATCCAGGAGTAAATAGTAAGCACGGCAACCACAGTAGATAATAACAGATGGCTCTAGAGAAGTGCTTCATGTATATGTTGTGCGCAATAAGCCTCCTAACAAAGGTTGGTACCGGCCCACGGCTTTCATCCATATGATTGAGCTTTGTCATCTCTATTGGTGTTGTGCTACTGTTTAGCTACTTCATGAGAAAGTGCTATTGTTTCGCATGTTAATCTAAGGCTGCTAATAAATTGAGGCACCGTTTTGGCACCATTATAGCCACTGATAAAATGAAGTAATAATACAGTTCAAGTAGAGCTGCTGTCTTTGGTATCATATCATTTCCCATTAGGATAATGAAAATGCAACTCTTTGTGACTATACATTTCATCAGTTAGTCCCGCTGTTAATGTAATGGCATGTTTTAAATATTTCTTTTTCTTTTTTGCGAGCAAACAGGGATGCTAGCATTTAGTTGTCCTCTTGTCTTTGCACAACAGAATCTTCCTCCTCTGAAGAAGAATATGGAGTACGTGAAGAGCCTAGTTCCGATTATGTCAGGAAGAAGAAGGCCAGTCTATCGTCTTATCAGAAGGAGGAGTTGAAGGATGGTTACATTACTGCCCACAAGACCAAACTAACTTCAGCTCAGAAGGACTCAGAGATCCCCATCTTTGTTGCTGTGATGGGCAAGTACAATGTTGTTGTAGAATTCTTTCTGATGAGTTCCATTTTTTAAATGTGTGTTCTGCATGGATCATGTAGGTGCCTGTTTAAACTGTAAATTTATAACCAGTCATCTCTGAATTTAAATACAATTTGCTTCATCATAATAACTTTTTTTTTGTATTTATGCAAGCAGGGATGCTCAGCTTGATTTCAGTGGAACTGCACAAAATGTTCTGATGGTTCATGCCCTCCATAATACTTCATCATGCACAATACATTGAATGTTCTCGAATCATTCATTGCCACCTTCAGCCACAAAATTAGCTACAAGAAAGGAGCTGCTGATGTGTTCAAGGCGTTGCAACATATAAAGGTGAAATCCTACAAGGTACGCGCGAAGTTGGTTGATTTTAGTGGAACTGCACAAAAAGAACAGCTGGTTTATTTAGCACGCGGTCACATATCAATGTGCAAACTGATAACCCTGCCCATTCCACAATCGTAGGCATTTGATATTTTGGAATAGGAAAATCTTCTCAAAGTTTGCTCATTGATGTTCGCAAGAAGAATGCATTTGCTATTTTGGAATGGGAGAACCTTGTCAAATTTTGCTCATTGATGTTAGAAAGAAGAGATGCATTTGATATTTTGGAATGGGATGCCCTTTGCCGTCAGCAGCATCGATCGATTTTTCTTTATTTGTGTCTTTAGTTGTGAAGTAAATATCGGCTCTGACGTGTGAATCATTGACATGCATAATCATCGATTGATTGTTGTGAATGTTGTCTATGAATTGCCAGGCCTGTGAGTTTGATTGCAATGTACAGCCACGCTAAAAAGCTTCTCAAACTTTTTGTATGTGTGAAATTGCGGCAAACGAGGTGATCACCGTGCGTCCTGAGAATAATGCTAGTCTGTATTGTTTTGCATGTTCATCTAATGCGACTAATACAAGAACTCGAACTAAAACCGGACTAAATTCGTTCAAACACGGCCGGATTTCATATAAACATGCCAGATTTCATTACATTTCAGACATTCTTCAACTAAAAGGTGGTGCTCGTCAGGTTTCGGAGGTATAATTAATTAACCTAATCTATGATCTCCGGTGCCCATTCCCCATGTCCGGCTGAGCCCCAAGAACTGAAGCTTCTTCTCCAGCTCCACCTCGCCACTCTCCAGCTCCGCCTCGAGAGCCACAGGAAGTGAATCTGTCCGACTCCATGTCATCGCCAAGCAGCTAATCGCCCATTGATGTTCAACCCGCCAAGCTTGGCTTCAACTGGAGGGAAGGAGCTGTGGCCTTACTTGAACCCGAGCGGCAGCGACCTACCGTGTTCTACTCTTCCTCGTTGTCGGCGGGGCGGGGCCTCGGCGGAGCCGACGATGTCCTCCGTCTCGTTGCCGGCGGGGCAGGGCCTCGATGGAGCCGACGATGTCCCCTGCCTCGTTGCCGGAGGTGCGGGCCTCGGCAGAGCCGGCGATGTCCTCTGCCTCGTTGCCTGCGGGGCGGGGCCTTGGCGAAGCCGGCGATGTCCTCCACCTCGTTGTCAGCAGGGTCGGGCCTCGGTAGAGCCGGTGATGTCCTCCGGCTCACCGTTGGTCTCGCCAAACAGCGCCTCGCCCACTTCATCGCCCTCGTTGTAGGCGGCCGCAACCTCCACCACCCACCGGCTATACCACCACGCGCGAGGCGTCTCTCATGGGCGGAGCGGTATGACTCGAGCAGCGCCTTTGGCTCTGCTCGCTCCGTGGCGATCTATTCATCTCCCTGTAGGTGCTCCTACAGGAGCTGGTGGTTGTAGGCGACGCTGTCCTGCGCCTCCCGAAACTTCTCCTCTCGCTGCTCCCTCACTAACGGTGTCCTGGACAAGGGGGTGCTAACCCAGTCGGCCCGTAGTCCTCGGGCTGGGCCGGTGGGCCCTCATTCTTATTAAGGTGGACTCCGGAAGCTACACGTTTGGAATGTGATCAAGACTACACCTGTCGAAGACTTGACGTATACTCCAAGACATCTCCTGCCGCCTCCATATGCACTCCTGGATACCAACTATGAAACCCTAGATCCCCTACCTGGTGTGTATATAAGATAGAGGGTTTAGCCCGTAGAGGGGACGAAATCACAATTACATTCACCTAGCCCTAGGGTTAGAACACAACTTACGATCTCGAGGTAGATCAAGCTTGTACTCGATACATCATCATCAATATAAACAAGAGCAGGACGTAAGGTTTTACCTCCATCAAGAGGGCCCAAACCTGGGTAAACATCGTCTCCCTTGTTCCTGTTACCACCGATCCGAGATCCATAGCTCGGGACCCCCTACCTCGAGGTCTGCCAGTTTTGACACCAACACTCACCATGTCCATGTATTGGGCACGGGCCTCGTTGATGGTCATGGTGCAATGCACCGGCGAGGATAGCGCGGAGGAGGAGGTTGGCGTCGGCTCGTCAACGACCACGTTCTCCATTGGGACTTGGTCGTCCTCCGGCCGCCAGCCGGCCAGCCAGTCGGCAATAATGGCTGCCATCTCCTTGTTCTGGTCTTTCGTCCACCCGTCCCAGAGAGCGGTGGAGCGCGAGGAAGCCATGGTGGGAGTGGTGTGGAGAGGAGAAAGGGAACGGAGGCGGATGACTGCGGCTATGGCCGGGGCAGCAGTTTATATAGACATGGTGGGCGGTAGAGGGATGGACGGGTGTCGCCTGAGTAGCTGCCTCGGCAATCGCATGTCATTAATGTGGGCGGCAGACGGACAGATGGCAGTTGTGTCATTTGAATGCGGAGCAGCCGCCTGCACCGGGAAGCGGCACGGGCGGCGCTGACTATTTTGGGCGGGAAGCGAGCGCGGGCGAGTGAGGGGGTTTGGGTGGGCCAGGATGGTCAGACTCGTGCTTGGAAGCGGTTCGGTCCAGTAGCCGGACATGCTGGCTCGCCGGTGAGCTCGCCGAGCTCAGCGACAATGACCAAACGATGGCGAGGCTTCCAACCAAGAGTCGGCGCCAACGCTAGTTGATGTCTAGTACGCAACCTTCTTCTTGTAGACTTGTGTTGGGCCTCCAAGTGCAGAGTTTTGTAGGACAGAAGCAAATTTCCCTCAAGTGGATGACCTAAGGTTTATCAATATGTGGAAGGCATAGGATAAAGATGGTCTCTCTCAAACAACCCTGCAACCAAATAACAAAGAGTCTCTTGTGTCCCCAACACACTCAATACAATGGTAAATTGTATACGTGCACTAGTTCGGCAAAGAGATGGTGATACAAGTGTAATATGGATAGTAGATATAGGTTTTTGTAATCTGAAAATATAAAAACAGCAAGGTAACTAGTAACAAAAGGTATTGCAATGCTTGAAAACAAGGCTTAGGGTTCATACTTTCACTAGCGCAAAATCTCTCAACAATGATAACATAATTAAATCATATGGCAATCCCTCAACGTGCGACAAGGAGTCACTCCAAAGTTCCTATCACGGAGAACATAAGATGAAATTGCTTGTAGGGTACAAAACCACCTCAAAGTTATTCTTTCTGATCAATCTTTTGAGCTATTCCTATAAGTGTCACAAACAGCGCTAGAGTACATACTAAAATAACTCCATATGATACACATCAATCAACCCTAATGTCACCTAGATATTCCAATGTCACCACAAGTATCCGTGGGTCAATTATACGATATGCATCAAACAACTTTAGATTCATAATATTCAATCCAACACAAAGAACCTCAAAGAGTGCCCCAAGATTTCTACCGGAGAAACAAGGATGAAAACGTGCATCAACCCACACGCATAGATTACCCCAATGTCACCTCGGGAATCCGCGAGTTGAGTGCCAAAACATACATCAAGTGAATCAATAGAACATCCCATTGTCACCACAGATATCCCATCGCAAGACATACATCAAGTGTTCTCAAATCCAACAAAGTATTCAATCCGATAATAGTGAAACCTCAAAGGTAAAAAGTCAATCCATCACAACAAGATAGATAGAGGAAAACACCATATGATCCAATAATATTAATAGAGCTCGTGATACATCAAGATCGTGCCAAATCAAGAAACGAGAGAGAGAGATAAAACACATAGCTACTGGTACATACCCTCAGCCCCAAGGATGAACTACTCCCTCCTCGTCATGGTGGCCGCCGGGATGATGAAGATGGCCTCCGATGATGATTTCCCCCTCCGACAGGGTGCCGGAACGGGGTCCCGATTGGTTTTTCATGGCTACAGAGGCTTGCGGCAGCGGAACTTCCGATCTAGGGTTCTTTCTGGGGTTTTTGGTATTTATAGGAATTTTTGGCGTCGGTCTCACATCAAGGGGGTGCCCGAGGGGCCCACAAGCTCGGGGGGCGCGTCCTAGAGGGGTGAGCGCACCCCCAGGCTTGTGGCTCCCTCATCCACTTCCTGGCCCAGCTCCGGTGCTTCGAGGGTCTCTTTTGGTCCATAAAAATCACCGTAAATTTTCAGCCCATTCCGAGAACTTTTATTTCTGCACAAAAAACGACAACATAGTAGTTCTGCTGAAAACATCATTAGTCCGGGTTAGTTATAATCAAATCATACCAAAACCATATAAAATTGTTGTAAACATGGCACGAATACTTCATAAATTATAGATACGTTGGAGACGTATCACGAGTTCATGTCGTGTTCACCATAGAGCAGGTGCAGCTGCACTTCAACGCCCTAATGGCGGAAGAGCTACCAGCGCCGCCGGAATCGGCATTCCGGCAAGCGCAGGAGGACCAGTGCTACAACATCCGTCTCCTCAATGAGCGCCGGCTCGCGGAGGGACGAATCGCCTGCGAACAGGCGAACGACAATGCCGTTGCGGACAGGGGGACCGATGATCCTGGCTTCCTGAATGAGTAGCGGGTGCTGTACCAGACCATCCGTAGGGCCCGCGAGGCCCTCTCCATTGTCTTTCACCTTGTTGCGCTCACCATGGCGCCGTCGTCTCGCATTGTCAACATGGTCAACAAACAAGAGGAAACAGGAGATGACTTTACGCGGAGAGGATGACAGTAGGGACCCACCAGGGCCATGGCCGTACATTGGCAAGTGCCTCCTTATTACAACTACAAAAAAATTGCTTCCTCCTGGATTCCTGACATCTGGGTCCCACACCATTGTCAAAGTATAGTCAATAAACGAGGGAATTTTGCACAAGGAGTGGTCGACAGCTGGGACCCAACAACTCGAGCAATATTTTTTTAAGGGGTGAACTGTATTTTTTGAGCTATTTTTTGTTGTTGTTGAGAGGAGCAGGGTATCAACTGGGCGGATTGTGGCCCGTCTAGACCAGGCTATTATTTTATGTTGACCAAATAACCAGCCCAGATATTATTTTTTCTATGTGAAAATGGCTAGCTCAGCTTTACTCTTTTTGAGGAATACCCAACTCAGGCCAACCTGTTATTCTCCGCAGTGCTGGGGTGCAAATCTTTCCTAGGAGCGATGCATTCAGCTTGCCATAAAATGGGTTTTAAGAAATAATAAATGGGTTGTAAATATAAAAAACACACCCAACCGGTAATTATTTTCAAAATTACTTTTTTTATATGGAAATTTTTAATTTATTACTTGTTGCGCGCGCAAAATTTCGTTGTATTTTTACCTAATATAAATTTATTTTAAAATTAGATTGATTCTAACTTGAAATTTCGAGACAAAAAATAGTTCGCATCCCATCAAAATATGGGAAATTTGGTTGAAGTTATTAAATGTTGTCCTGGCTAGAAAATGGGTTGTAATGTTAATAACCAGTAAATGGGCTGTAGTAAATTTCATTAGAATTAAAAAATGGGCTATAAATTATTAAAAATAACAAATGGGTTGTATGATGTCCACCACAGATGTGATGCTCACTTGTGGGCCTACTAAGTTGACGCGTACGCAAGGCTTTGTCAACTTATAGTCAACACATGATTCTAGCAGCAGTGGCCGTTGGATGTCCATCCAACGGCTGTTGTGCTTCTTCAATCTCGGGTATTCTTGCTTCACCCTCCCAAACCACCGTCTCCGGTACCGCCTGCTCTTGCCTCCCATGGCCTGTTGTGCTGCCACGTAGGCCTAACCGGCCCACCCTACTCCCATCACTGTCCAGGCCATTCCTCTACTCATCCACACCTCCTGTTATACTCCCGCAATGGCACCCTGACACCGTAGCCAAACCAGTCAACCCTTATACTCCCCTCCGCATGGGCATCCACTGTCGTGTCTTTGCCGGCTTCGGGTCTTTCACAACCCTAGAAATTGTTTGTAAATAGTTGCATCAGCATCCATGCATCATGTTAAGTTCAAAGGAAATTGAAATGGGGATCCAACAAACCCTACCGCCCCTCTAAAAAAATAGTAGGATCAATTGAAATATTTTTCAATGAACCCAAAATGCCCTTCAGAAAAGTTCATCGTTTTTGAAATGGGTGAAAACCTCTACCAAAAATGGTTCACATTTTTCTAGGTCATCTTGGATTTTTGAATTAAATCATAAACTATTTGAACTTGAGCATTTAAATGCTATAAATAATCAAAATGCTCAAATAATTCTGGAAACAACTAAGGGCTATTGGAAATAATTCAAAATGTGCCCAGAGTTTATTTCGGGATTTTGAAAATGGTTTAGTATTTTGGGTCTTTTACATCTGTGTCCCTAACTGGAACCCACTACCTCATATTTGCCCCCAATTACGAAGCCTGCTCAAATTTGCCCCTCTACCGTTATGTGCACTTATAGAAATGCCCTTCTGTGCCGTTACCGCCCGGTCGAAACCGGTCAAAGGGCTTTGACTGTCCTGAAAAAAATAGCAAAAAAGTCAAAAAATTAGTATGGGCATTTGCTATTTTTTCAGGACGGTCAAAGCCCTTTGACCGGACGGTAACGGCGCAGAAGGGCATTTCTGTAAGAGCACCTAACGGCAGAGGGGCAAATTTGAGCATGCTTCAAAATTAGGGGCAAATATGAGTAGGTGGTTCGAGTGAGGGACAGAAATGCAAATGGCCCTAGTATTTTTGCTAAATCAAAGCATAAAAACAAAATAAAAAATAGACAGAAACAAAAGAGAGAGAGAGAGAGAGGAATTACCTGGCCTTACCTGTAGTCGGCCCAGCTGGCGGCCCAGCCACCAGGGGCAAGGGCGTCTTCCCCCTCGCGGCAGAAGGACACGAGTCGCGTGCCCGATGCGCGCGCACCCAGCGCTCCACGCAGCAGCCTTCCTGCCCCTACCTTGCCAGCGCGACGATGCGGGTGACCTCCCTGTTGTTGTCTGCATCTCTCTAACCTCTTCATTTGCCCCCTCACCCGCTCCCTTGCCTTCTCCTTGCCATGGCCGAGCGCTGCCGTCGCCACCGCCGCCGCACGCGTAGCCACCACCTTCCCCTCGCCCCTAGGACCAGTCTACCAGCTCTGCCTCGACGCCCTCGACCTCCTCGCCGTTTGACGCGACGTCGAACGCGCTCGAACATCGCCACCACCGCCGTCTTCTTCCTCGGGTCACCGAGATCACCTTCGCCGCCTCGCTCACTCCGATGCCTCCCTGAGCTTGCTGACCTGCCCTACGTGATCGCCGTGAGCTCCTGCACCGATTACCCCTCTCATCGGCCTCATTTGCACCCTCTAGCCTCCACCTCCATCGAGCCCGAGAGCTCGGCTCTGACGGCCATGTCGTCACCGTGGCCACAACCGCGTAGGCTCGAAACCAAGCACGTCACCACACTCAGCACAACACCAGGAGGCCGTAGCACCCGGCCATTCGCTTCACCGTGCCCCACAGCACCGTCCCCAACCTCACTCGAATGTCAGTCGCCGCACTGGTGGTCGCCGCCATCATCTCAGGTCACATCCGGCCAAACCCATAGCACCACTCAATGCGGACGAGTGTCCGCAGCCCAAAGATGCCCTCGGCTGTCCATTTGGATGCCGAAGGAGCAATCCCGCAGCGCTCCGTCGCGTCTGCCATCGTCGGCGTCAAGCCGCCAATGGGGTTGACCTTTTGACCAGGGATTTGACTCCCCTGGGTCACCAACATGTGGGCCCAGGCCCCTGACTAATTAGGTTTAGGATTAATTTAGTGCTAATTAACTCTGTTAATTAGATATAAGACTGACATGCGGGTCCCACTGGTCAGTTTGACCTGGGCCAGCCCTGTTGATCAGCTGACGTAGTGCTGACCTCATGCTAACGCAGTAAATATTTCTGGAGTTTAAAATAAATCAGAAATGATTTATTATTTTCAGAAAATTGCTATAAACTTCTAAAATCATAGAAAATAAACTATAACTCCAATGAAAATATTTTATATATGAAAAATGATCAGAAAAATATGAAGAAGTTGTTTATGCCATGATCATGCATGTTTGAACAAGTTAACCTCACTGAATAGGACAAATGATGATTAGGGCAATCTTTGAAATAACATTTGGAGTTGGAATTTGATCTTGTTTGAATTACACTTCAATT
This sequence comes from Thinopyrum elongatum, assembly GCA_011799875.1. NCBI lineage: Eukaryota > Viridiplantae > Streptophyta > Magnoliopsida > Poales > Poaceae > Thinopyrum > Thinopyrum elongatum. The sequence continues at coordinate 291,668,506 of CM022298.1, read as the reverse complement.
AAAATGACTTGATGTTGCATTAGCTCAATTTAGTACCTTAATATGTCATATCATTCATTTGATTGTGCATTGCATTGATTGTTGTCCCCCTTTTCCTATTTTTGGTGTTTGTTCCTTCTTGGTAGAAGATGATTCCGACGTTGTGATCATTGACATCGATGAAGAGCTATACTATCTTCAGAAGTGCTAGGCAAGCAAACCCCCTTGAGCATTCTGACACAATCCCATTCTCTCGCTCCTGCTCTCTTTTACTGCATTAGGACAACAATCATTCAACTGTTACATGTTGCGGTAGTTGAATCCATTCCTCTGCAGGACCTGTCTTTGCCACAGTAAATAGTAAAACCCACTGGCATGAGTAGGAGTTGTTTGAGCCATGATGCGCCTACTCATTCATGCTTGCTTGCTATGCTTAGAGTTGTGTCAGGTCTGATTCATCTAGGATGGATTGGGATGGTGGTGAACATGTCCTACTTTTGAGAGCTAATTGTGTGAACACGATTTGGTAAAGGTAGCGATGAGAGGCCATGTAGGAGTACATGGTGGGTTGTCTCATTCGGACTGTCCTTAGGAACTGATTTCTGTGTTCGTGATCCAAGACAGTTACTACCACACATTGGGCTCCGGTAACTCGACCCCTCTCGACTTATCAATCGCCTTGATCTCTATCCAGGAGTTGCAACTAGTTTCTGGTGTTTGTAGGATATGTGTTGGGGGCCGTGCGTAGCACTGACCCTAGGGGTGGGCTATGACGTGGTGGAGACACCGAGGCATGGTGTACCAGGATGACACCCGAATGGTGCTCTTGGGAACCCTGTTATCATCATTTGGGGTCGTGATAGAAACCTCGACCAGACTTCCATTGCAGATACAACCTCAAATAGGCGATAAACCTGGACTAGAGTCTTGTATGGTTAGTCTGGTCATGGCTGACACCCTCGCCAGGCTTCCACTTGAAGGTTGCCGAGATACATGATGTGTACATGGTGGTAAGTGGTGAGAGCGTGTGTGAAGAAGTACACCCCTGCAGGGTAATACGATCTATTCGAATATCCGCGTCCTCAAATATGGACTACTTGGAAAGCTTATATGGTTCATAGACAAGTTGAAATGGATACTCTAAAATGCGCAAGATAAGCATGAGTGCTATGGATGGCCTTCTCATAGGGAAACAGGAGCGGATCCATAGTGGTGTATTAATATGGTGAATATGTGGACTCATGTGCGCTCTCTCACCTGAAAGAAAATACTGGTAGTCGTACAGGATAGCAACTGAGTCAGAGCTGGCTTGTTGCAGTTAAACTCCACAACCCCCTTGTTGATACTGATGCATAAGTAGATTGTTCTGATGTAAGTCTTGCTGAGTACAATTATACTTATGTTTGCTTAATTTATGTTTTGTAGAGGAGACTTCGGTCTCACTAGTAGTTCTACGTGGACTTCGACGATTAGCTTGGGAATCCCAGACAGAGGTCTGGTTCCTATGGAGGGTCTTGTAGATATACATGCTTTCCAGCCTTCTTTCTTTTCAGCTCTCTGTACTCTGACAGGATAAGCTTCCGCATGTGCTTGTTGCTTGTATGACGTTTTATGTTGGGTCATGAGATCCATGTTTGTAATATGATGCTATGTATGGCTCCCCGGAGCCTCTCAAAGAAATACTTTGAGTTGTAGAGTTATGTTGTGATGCCATGTTGTATCTACACATATCGATCATATTGTGTGTATGATACTGAAATGATTTGGTATATGTGGGATCCGACACCTAGTTGTTTATTCTTGGTAGCCTTCCTTATGGGGAATGCCTCCTAGTGCTTCCATCCGGAACACATGGATTGACTGGCATGTGTCCTTTTTGCTCCTGTGTCTGTCCCTACGGGGAAATGTCACGTTGTGTTCCTTTAAGTCCTTGTAGCTTGCTACGACTTGGGTTCATACGTTGATGACCGACACATGCATTGATGTATGCATGTCACTGTAAGTTTGTGGCACCTTGGTTTATGACTAGTCATGTCGGCCCGGGTTCTCTGTCATATGGATGCTAGCATCACAATCATATACATGAGCCAAAAGGTGCAAATGGTGTCGGCCAAGGGAAGGTTGCAGCCATGGGAATACCGTGCTTGAGGCCGCAAAGTGATATGATGTGTCTTATGCTAGATTGGTGTGACTTAGGATCGGGGTCCCGACAGCTTTGGTATCAGAGCCTAACTTCCTGTAGGATTACCAAGCCAAACTGGTTGAAGTCGAGTCTAGAAATGCTTTAGTTATATTGGGGAATTGATTGTGGAAGGGAACATAAGGCTCTTTTTACTCCTTATCCTGTGTCGTTCTATTCTGAGTCATCCTCTTATTTTCTATAAACTAGGTTTTCTCATCTATCTATCAAGATGACGACTTACTATGACGGAGACTTATAGGAAAGTTGTTGTCTTCTCAGATCTGTGTTTCCATACGAATTCGGTGCTATGTTCTCAATTGTCTTGTGGGTTGTTTCATTTTTCATGCCTGTACCGCCGTTATGTTATCCGAGTTATCCAAGATTTCTAAATAATCTGATGCATTTGCAAATCTTTCCCCCTTATTTTTGTTGTTCTTTTAGGCCAGGCTAACCACACTAATCGGTGTGTTGAAGTACTCCATTGCCTTGACATAAATGTTGAAGTTATCAAGAAACTAGGATATCTCAGAGAACCACCCAGTAACCTAGCCTTGTTTCGGATTCCCGTGTGATTATTCTGGCCACCATTCTTGAAAGTGTTTCATAATATCATTTAGTGAGTAGGTATTCTATTTCTGGGTTCTTGAACCCAAGATTTGATCTGCTCATTCCCATTGATAGTGTTGCTCATTCCTTTAGGATATTAGTAACATTTGTGATAGTCCTCGAGGTCCGTGGTATATCCTTCTTCCAATACCATGAACCGTCATGGCAGAAGTTCTTCTAAACTAAAACATCACAACAAGGGTGCTCTTGATGAGTTCTCCATTCTATATTGCAACTCTACTAGTCCTACCGTTCTGCATGGGTTATCCGGAAGAAATATGTTGAGCTTTGTTAGACATACTAATCTATGCATCCACAACTCAGAAAGTTACATGTTCCTTTGAGTTGTCCCTCTTCAGCTGTATTTCGATCATTGTCTATCAATTGATAGTCAAGGGTATGTGTGTGCATTCATGTTCATCGATGCCTATTATTCTTGTGGTCCGTCAAGCCGTTCTACTTCAGAATGACTAGGAGAAACAAACTCCAGTACCTCATCCATATCTAGGATTGGGTCAAAGCAGTTGTATTCCGCAGATCAAGAATGCCAATCCAGCTTCTAATCTGTTCTACCTTGGAGTGTTACCCTCTTTCATATCAAGTATGTCATGGGAATTGCACCACCTCTTATGGCTTCTTGATATAGTGATACTTCTCGCCATCATTATTCATTCCTTGGTCTCCATGTTGGTTGTAACCGGAATGCCGACAAGTGAACCGTGATGTGTGAAATCAATACTCCTAGCAACCCCGTTGCTTGGTAGTTAATGGATGATAATTTCCTTCTTAGCATGTTGATTATTGAATCGCTATCCTAAGAGTGATCGTGCTATCTAGTCCATTTTTCTTGGTGCACTGTTCGACAAATGAGTTAGGATTGTGTCAATCCCTTGCTCTTTTGATCATATCGTCTTGCCCTGGAAGGAAGATTATTCTCGAGCTTAGTAACATATCGGTGGTTCGTGATTTTTTGGATATCTTCTCGGAAGTGTTACCAGGTTGTCCCCTGGCCGTTATGTTGAGTATGTGATCAAGTTGGTTTTTGTTGGCGTTCTAGGACCGGGGGTACCCAGACCTGCCTGCCTGCGGCCCAGCGCGTGGCTCCATCGACGACCCGGTACGGCCCAGCTACAAGACTCCATGCACAAGACCCTCGCGAGGCCCCCGCCCCGCGAGGAGAACGACACCAAGGCCCTCCCCGAGGAGTGGCCTCCCGAGGAGTGAGATCTCTATGCAAGCCTCCCGCCTCGCGAGGCGCATGATGACGTGAGCCATGACGATCGAGGCCAGGAGGGCGCCAGCAAGTGCAGAGGAGGACAGCTTCCTCTTTGGTGCTAAGGAGGCAAGGACGTACGCGGGATCCCGAGGAATCCCCCAAAGGTTTCCATTCCGATGCAAGAAGACCAAGGCCGCTGGCTCGGCAGGACGGAGGTCATCACCGAGCCCACCACGGCGTCACGGCCAGAAGCTTTGTAGGCAAAGACCACCTTTAGTCAGGATAGGATGTACTCCTGCCCCCCTTCAAAATTGGCCGTTGTGGTATCCCTTCCCGCCTAAGCTATGAGGGAAGAGGACCAAGGCCACTATAAATAGGGACTAGACTCCACCGTAGAGAGGGGGAATCCTTCGGCCATTGAGCTCTCCTGAGGCAGCTCACACTTGTACCAGTTCATCCTCATCCTCCTCGCGAGGCAATCCACCACAAAGCAGGAGTAGGGTTTTACACCGCAAGGTTGCCCAAACCTGGGTAAACCACCGTGTCCTCTTCTCATTCTCGCTCGCACGAATTCGCCAGAGCCAAGCCATGGGGCGACGAGCAGTGAGCCATGGTTAGGCTAGATCCTTCGCACACGCCCCAGAATTCGAACCTTATTGGGTCTGCAGAGCCCCGATCCCGACATTTGGCGTGCCAGGTAGGGGCGTGTCGAAGTTCTCCCTTCCGCTTCGCTCCGCCTCTGCTCCATCGCTCCCATGGCCGACGCCCGCCGAGTCCGCGCCGAGCGCCGGGCCGCCCGCGTCGCTCAGACGACGCTGGTGGGCCACGACGCCCCGCATCGCTCCGCTTCTCCCTCGGCCAACATCGCCATCGACCCCGCTGCTCACGAGCAGTAGGACTCATCGCCGCCGCCTTCCGTGCAGCGTGATGGCCGCACCGCCACGCCTTCCATCACCCCAATCACGGCCTCGTCTTCCAACGTTCGTCGCGGGCCAGCGAACGCGCAGGCTGCGCTCCTCATGGCGCGGGAGCTGCTGCGCTACCGTCATGCCGACGAGGGTTATGACACCTGGCTGGGCTGCATCATCAAGCTCATTAACGCGGCCGGTGAGGCCCCGGCGCCTTCCCGCTTGCTCTGTCCCCCATCGTCCCGTGCGGGCAACGTGGCGCATGGCGCGCCTCTGCCTCCTCCTCTGCGCAGGGACGAGGCCAGCTGCCAGGTCATGCAGCGGCCGCAGTACGATGCATGTGCGCTCCCCGCGCCGCCGTGTCAGCACCAAGACCGAGCTGCTCTAGAAGCTGCCGCGTTTTGGCAATCAAACGATCCCCCCCCCCCCCCCGTGCGGGTCACAACTGTGAGCACAGTGGGTTGCCGTGCCTTCACTCCTGAGCTGCGCCGGGTTGTTTGGCCGGTCAAGTTCAAGCTGGACCTGCCCCCCGCGCTACGACGTGTCCCTGGCCCCGTGGAGTTCCTCCAGCTCTACTCGCTAAGCATCGAGGTGGCCAACGACGATGACAAGGTCACAGCGAACTGGTTCCCCATGGCCCTCAAGGACAATGCGCGCTCCTGGCTCATGCACCTCCCGGAGGGGTCAATCTCCTCTTGGGATGAGCTTCGCGAGCGGTTCATCGCCAACTTCCAAGGAACCCGTGACCGCGGCCTCACCGTCAATGACTTGCGGCGCGTGAAGCAGCAGCCGGGCGAGACCCTCCGCAAGTACATTCAGCGCTTCATCAATGTTCGCCTCAAGATCCCGAAGGCATCGGACAAAGCCATCATCTCAGCATTCACCGAGGGCGTCACGGACATCAAGATGAGCGAGGAGCTCGCCATCCATGATGACATGTGCACGGCGCTGGAGATGTTCAACCTAGCAGACAGGTGTGCCAGGGTGGAAGAAGGCCGCCTCTCCCTCCTCAAGCACCCAGATGTCGACCCTAAAGACAAGAAGGCCAAGGCCAAGGAAGCAAAACTCAAGGGCCCCACCATGTTGGCAGAAGAGCCTGAGCTGAAGCGTGGCCATGATCACGATGAGCCCCCAAGGACACTCGCCCATTCTGCGTCCTCCACAACGTGCACACTCATAACACTAATGACTGCCAGGAGCTTGATACGCCTCCAACGTATCTATAATTTATGAAGTATTCATGCCATGTTACAACAATTTTTTATGGTTTTGGTATGATTTGGATGGAACTAACCCAGACTTACGTTGTTTTCAGCAGAACGACCGTGGTGTTGTTTTTTGTGCAGAAATAAAAGTTCTCCAAATGCAATGAAACTTTTTGACGATTTCTTTTGGAACAGAAGAGGCACTAGAAGCTTCGTGGGAGGGCCAGAAGACCCACGAGGTGGGCACAACCCACCAGGGCGCGCCAGAGGGGCCTGGCTTGCCCCGGTGGGTTGTGCTCACCTTGAGGCCCATCTTCGCGTGATTCCAACGCTGAAAAATCCTATAAATAGAGAAACCATCAGAAATAACCCTAGATCAAAAGTTCCACCGCCACAAGCCTCTGTAGCCACGAAAAACCAATCTAGACCCCGTTCCGTCACCCTGGCGTAGGGGGAAATCATCACCGGTGGCCATCTTCATCATCCTGGCGGCCACCATGATGAGGAGGGAGTAGTCCACCCTCGGGAATGAGGGTTTTTACCAGTAGCTATGTGTTTAATCTCTCTCTCTCTCTCTCTCTCTCTCTCTCGTGTTCTTGAATTGGCACGATCTTGATGTATCACGAGCTTTGTTAATATAGTTGGATCATATGGTGTTTTCCCCTCTCCATCTTGTTGTGATGAATTGAGTTTTCCCTTTGAGATTTCGTTTTATCGGATTGAATACTTTTATAGATTTGAGAGCACTTGATCCATGTCTTGGCACTCAACTCGCGGATTCCCAAGGTGACATTGGGGTGATCTATGCATAGGGGTTAATGCATGTTCTCGTCTTTGTTTCTCCGGTAGAAATCTTGGGGCACTCCTTGAGGTTCTTTGTGTTGGATTGAGTATTATGAATCTGAAATTGTTTGATGCATATCGCGTAATCAACTCACGGATACTCGCAGTGACATTGGAGTATCTAGGTGACATTAGAGTTGGTTGATGTGTATTATAGGGTGTTATTTTAGTATGAACTCTTGGTTAGATCGATCTAAAAGAATAGCTTGGTGTTATTTTAGTATGAACTCTAGGATAGATTGATCGAAAAGAATAGCTTTGAGGTGGTTTCGTACCCTACAAACAATTTCTTCTTATGTTCTCCGCTAGATAGGAACTTTAGAGTGATTCTTCATCGCACTTTGAGGGAAGGTTATATGATCCAATTATATTAGCATTGTTGAGAGATTGCACTAGCAAAAGTACGGACCCTAGGCCTCATTTTCAAGCATTGCAATACCGTTTGTACTCTACTTTATCAATTGCTACCTTGCTGTTTTTTATTGTTCCTATTACAAAAATCAATATCTACTATCATTACTACACTTGTATCGCCATCTCTTCGCTGAACTAGTGCACCTATACAATTTACCATTGTATTTGGTGTGTTTGGGACACAAGAGACTTTTTGTTATTTGGTTGCAGGGTTGTTTGAGAGGGACCATCTTCATCCTACGCCTCCCATGGATTGATAAACCTTAGGTAATCCACTTGAGGGAAATTTGCTACTGTCCTACAAAACTCTGCGCTTGTAGGCCCAACACGAGCCTACAAGAACAAGTTGTGTAGTAGACATCAAGATCTTTTCTGGCGCCGTTGCCGGGGAGATGAGTGCCTGAAGGCATATCTTTAGATTTTGCAATTGAATCTTTTAGTTTCTTGTTTTATCACTAGTTTGGTTTATGAAAAGAAAACTACAAAAGAATGGAATTGAGGTGGCCTCATATTATTCGTCTTTATCATGTCTTTCCTGAAAATGAAGGAAAGGAAAATTATGCTCAATTGATAGAAGAAGAATTCAATAAAGTGTTTGGCATAAAATCTTTGAATGGTGAGCATGATTGCAATGTTGTTAGTATGAATTCTTTGAATATCCATGATGCTAATGATATGCAAAGCCATAAGCTTGGGTATGTTATGTTTGATGAAGATGATATTTTTAGTCCCCCATGTTTTGATGAGAATATTTACTATGATGAAAACATGCCTCCCATTTATGATGATTATGGTGATGACATGTATGCTATAAAGAGTAATGATATCCATGAAACTTGTCATCATGATTTTGATTTTCAATTGGATTATGCCTCACATGATAGTTATTTTGTTGAGTTTGCTCCCACTACTATTCATGAGAATAAATTTGCTTATGTGGAGAGTAAGAAAATTTCTATTCTTGTGGATAATGAAAAGAATGATTTATGTGATAGTTATATTGTTTAATTCATTCATGATGCTACTGAAAATTATTATGAGAGGGGAACATATGCTTCTACATATCTCAATAATATCAAGTTTCCTCTCTTTAAGTTGAAAGTTTTGAAGTTGCACTTGTTTTACCTTCCTATGCTAGTTGATTCTTGCTCCAATAACTTGTTTGCTCACAAAATCCCTATGCATAGGAAGTGTGTTAGGCTTAAATGTTCTTGTCATGTGATTCATGATGCTCCCCTTATGTTTCAATTCTTATCTTTTATGTGAGCATCATTGAAATCATCATGCCTAGCTAAAAAGGCATTAAAGAAAAACACTTATTGGGAGACAACCCAACATTTACCCCTACTGTTTTTGTGTGTTCACATGATTAGTACACTGTATTAATCATGTTTTATAGCTTTTATTTCAATAAAGTGCCAAGTAAAGCCTTTGGGATAGTGTGGATGGTAGTTGACTTGATTCTGTGCAAAAACAGAAAATTTTGCGTCAAGGGCAGAAATTCCTATATTTTAATAATACGTGAAAAAATTCGGAATTTTTTACAGTTTATGGGAATACAAATTTCCTACGTTTTCCTAATTTTTTGGAATATTTAGAGTTATATAAGTATGACCTTAATTCAGATCTTTATGTACTATTCTGTTTTTGACAGATTCTGTTTTCAATGCATAGTTTGCTTGTTTTATAGTTTCTATGGCTTATATTGGTCAATATAAATTGTGTAAATTGTAGGTCACAGTAGTAAATATATGATAACAATTATGGATCTTATTTTGACAGTACCAAAGTGAATGATTTGTCTTTATCCTACTAACCCATCTCACGAACTTCCGTTAAGTTTTATGTGATTGAAGTTTTCAAGTTTTGGGTGAGATATCGATATGAGGAGAATAAGGAGTGACAAGAACCTAATCTTTCAGATTCCCAAGGCATCCCAAGGTAATATTCAAGGAATATCGAAGCAACTAAGCTTGGGGATGCCCCGGAAGGCATCCCCTCTTTCGTCTCCAACATTATCGGTAACCTCATTTGGAGCTATATTTTCATTCGTCACATGATATGTGTTTTGCTTGGAACATCATTTTATTTTGTTAGGATTTTCTTGATTTTATTTACAATAATGTTTTGCATCTTTTACTTCAATAAAAGTGGCAAGGATAGCCTTCACCATGCTTATTTTGCAAGTATATGAGTTGTTGTTTCAAAACAGAAAGTTTATCGCTGTTGCAAAAATTTTCTAGAAAAGTCTGAATGTGCTAAAATGTTGAAAAAAAAATCACAATAATATATGATAAATTTTCTACAGTGTGGTAAATTTTCGGAATTTTTGGAGTTAGGGAAGTATGAGGATAATTACACTCTTTACAGACTGTTCTGTTTAGACAGATTGCTGTTATGTTTGCATATGTTTGCTTGTTTTATGATTCTATTTGAAGATAGGACTATTAAATATGCAGAGGCATTTAGTATGCAATGTTAAATAATAATTTTAATGATTTTCTACAGTAGAGAATGATAAGGTTATTGCATTGATTTATACTAAATTATCTCACGAGTTCTTGTTGAGTTTTGTGTGGATGAAGTTTTTAAGATTTAGGGGAACCGTGATATAAAAGGAATTAAGGAGACACAAAAGCTCAAGCTTGGGGATGCCCATGGCATACCAAGATAATATTCCAAGAAGTCTCAACTATCAAAGCTTGGGGATGCCCCGGTAGGCATCCCACCTTTCTTCATCAACAATTATCGGTTAGCCTCGGTTGAGCCTAAGTTTTGCTTCTTCACATGATGTGTGCTATTCTTGGAATGTCATTTTATTTTGTTTTGCTTGATGTTTTAATAAGATACTTAGATCTAAAAGTTTTTAAATTAGAAAGAGTCTTCAAATATCTACCCATTTACTTAACTACTCGCGTGATCTTCACTTATATCTTTTTGGAGTAGTTTGTCATTTACTTTTGTGCTTCACTTATATCCTATGAGTAAATTGTTGAATGAATTGAATATCATGAAGTTAAAATTATATGTTCATATCATGCCTAGTAGTAGCTTGACTTTGGGTTTAGAAAGTGAAATCTTTTGAAGCTTGACAATCACAATATTGGTCATACAAGCAATTTATGAATGATTAGTATAAGGAAGAGAAATTTCACATATAAATATATTATCTTGGGCATCTTCTATGATTGTGAATACCCATTAATTATTTTCAAACTTGAGCAAATTGGTTGAAGTTGGACAAGGAAGACAACGTAATGAGTTATGGTTGTGTATATTTGCATAGAAGTTATATTGTTATGGATCCTCCAACATGTGGTGTTTGCTTAGGATCTTTTGCTAGCCAAAAATTCGTACTAAGTAGAGATACTACTTGTGCATCCAAAAACCCTTAAACCCAGTTTCTTGCCATGAGTGTCGACCATACCTACCTATGGATTGAATAAGATCCTTCAAGTAAGTTGTCATCGGTGCATAAAGCAATAAAAATTGCTCCTAAATATGTTTGATCTTTTATTGTAAGGGAAAATTGAGCGTTGTACGAACTTGTGATGGCAAAGTAATAAAATAAACAGACTGCATTATAAAGGTTGCTATCATAAGGGGCAATATAGCGTAACATTCCTTTGCATTAAGAGTTTGGGCATCCAAAAATAAAAAGTGCATGACAACCTCTGCTTCCCTCTTCGAAGGGCCTATCTTTTACTTTTTAGTATTTACTTTTATGCAAGAGTCAATAGTATATATCCTCATTCAACCTCAATTATTCTCTAGTTGGCAAGCATCATGTGGTGGGGAAAGATCTAGGCACATATGACCAGTCAAATATATTTGATCATGATTTATTATTGTTGACAATTATCTCTATGATAAATGAGTTGGGAGGCAAAATATTAAGCCCCTATCTTTCTCTGTATTTGATGAATGCCATTTGTTCTAAAAAATATGCTTTGAGTACTAGGAATCATAGAAGACTATATGATGAGTGAGTATGTGGAGCTCTTACTTAGACTCTGTTGAATAAGTTGAATTGCAATTATTTGGTGACTAAGAATATAGGTTGTTGAGTTTCAAGAGAATTCATTGTTTGAACCATAACATGTGAATTGGTTGCTACTTTAACATGAGAAGTTTTATGAGAAAGACTTGCTGTTATGATGCTAGGAAAAGTGATTGAAATTATCATTGATCAAACTTATGCACTCCGCTAGCATTCACACTTCATAAATTATTTCTTTTATCATTTACCTACTCGAGGACGAGTAGGAATTAAGCTTGGGGATGCTGATATGTCTCCAATGTATCTATAATTTATGAAGTATTCATGCCATGTTTACAACAATTTTTTATGGTTTTGGTATGATTTGGATGGAACTAACCCAGATTGACGCTGTTTTCAGCAGAACTACCGTGGTGTTGTTTTTTGTGCAGAAATAAAAGTTCACCAAATGCAACGAAACTTTTTGACGATTTTTTTGGAACAAAAGAGGCACTAGAAGCTTCGTGGGAGGGCCAGAACACCCACGAGGTGGGCACAACCCACCAGGGCGTGCTAGAGGGGCCTGGCTTGCCCCGGTGGGTTGTGCTCACCTCGAGGCCCATCTTCGCGTGATTCCAATGCTGAAAAATCCTATAAATAGAGAAACCATCAGAAATAACCCTAGATCAGAAGTTCCACCGCCGCAAGCCTCTGTAGCCACGAAAAACCAATCTAGACCCCGTTCCGTCACCCTGCCAAAGGGGGAAATCATCACCGGTGGCCATCTTCATCATCCCGGCGGCCACCATGATGAGGAGGGAGTAGTCCACCCTCGGGAATGAGGGTTTGTACCAGTAACTATGTGTTTAATCTCTCTCTCTCTCCCTCGTGTTCTTGAGTTGGCACGGTCTTGATGTATCACAAACTTTGTTAATATAGTTGGATCATATGGTGTTTTCCCCTCTCTATCTTGTTGTGATGAATTGAGTTTTCCCTTTGAGATTTCGTTTTATCGGATTGAATACTTTTATGGATTTGAGAGCACATGATCTATGTCTTGGCACTCAACTCACGGATTCTTGAGGTGACATTGGGGTAATCTATGCATAGGGGTTGATGCATGTTCTCGTCTTTGTTTCTCCGGTAGAAATCTTGGGGCACTCTTTGAGGTTCTTTGTGTTGGATTGAGTATTATGAATCTGAAATTGTTTGATGCATATCGCAAAATCAACTTACGGATACTCGCGGTGACATTGGAGTATCTAGGTGACATTAGAGTTGGTTGATGTATATCATATGGTGTTATTTTAGTACGAACTCTTGGTTAGATCAATCGGAAAGAATAGCTTGGTGTTATTTTAGTACGAACTCTAGGATAGGTTGATCGGAAAGAATAGCTTTGAGGTGGTTTCGTACCCTACAAACAATTTCTTCTTATGTTCTCCGCTAGATAGGAACTTTAGAGTGATTCTTCATCGCACGTTGAGGGAAGGTTATATGATCCAATTATATTAGCATTGTTGAGAGATTGCACTAGCAAAAGTACGGACCCTAGGCCTCATTTTCAAGCATTGCAATACCGTTTGTGCTCCATTTTATCAATTGCTACCTTGCTGTTTTTTATTGTTCCTATTACGAAAATCAATATCTACTATCATTACTACACTTGTATCACCATCTCTTCGCCGAACTAGTGCACCTATACAATTTACCATTGTATTTGGTGTGTTGGGGACACAAGAGACTTTTTGTTATTTGGTTGCAGGGTTGTTTGAGAGAGACCATCTTCACCCTATGCCTCCCATGGGTTGATAAACCTTAGGTCATCCACTTGAGGGAAATTTGCTACTGTCCTACAAAACTCTGTGCTTGTAGGCCCAACACGAGTCTATAAGAACAAGTTGTGTAGTAGACATCAAGCTCTTTTCTGGCGCCGTTGCCGGGTGAAAGATCGAGGATGTCGCCTAGAGGGGGGGGTGAATAGGCGCTTTAAAATAATTACGGTTAAGGCTTGAACAAATGCGGAATAAACCTAGTGGTTAATTTGACAAGCACAAAACCTACAACAACTAGGCTCACCTATGTGCACCAACAACTTATGCTAAGCAAGATAGACAACTAAGTGATAGCAAGATATATGACAAGAAACAATATGGCTATCACAAAGTAAAGTGCATAAGTAAAGGGCTCGGGTAAGAGATAACCGAGGCACGCGGAGACGACGATGTATCCCGAAGTTCACACCCTTGCGGATGCTAATCTCCGTTTGGAGCGGTGTGGAGGCACAATGCTCCCCCAAGAAGCCACTAGGGCCACCGTAATCTCCTCACGCCCTCGCACAATGCAAGATGCCGTGATTCCACTAAGGGACCCTTGAGGACGGTCACCGAACCCGTACAAATGGCAACCCTTGGGGGCGGTCACCGAACCCGTACACTTTGGCAACCCTTGGGGGCGGTCACCGGTACCCGTCAAATTGCTCGGGGCGATCTCCACAACCTAATTGGAGACCCCGACGCTTGCCCGGAGCTTTACACCACAATGATTGAGATCCGAACAACACCAACCATCTAGGGCGCCAAGGCACCCAAGAGGAACAAGCTCTAGGGTGCCCAAACACCCAAGAGTAATAAGCTACTCAACTTCACTTCCACGTATCACCGTGGAGAACTCAAACCGATGCACCAAATGCAATGGCAAGGGCACACGGAGTGCCCAAGTCCTTCTCTCCCAAATCCCACCGAAGCAACTAATGCTAGGGAGGAAAATGAGAGGAAGAATGAAGAAGAGAACACGAAGAACTCCAAGACCTAGATCCACAAGGTTCCCCTCACTTAGAGGAGAAAGTGATTGGTGGAAAGATGGATCTAGATCTCCTCTCTCTTTTCCCTCAAGAACTAGCAAGAATCATTGGAGGGATTGAGAGTTAGCAAGCTTGAAGAAGGTCAACAATGGGGGGCAAATGCGAGCTCAAAAGGATAAGATGCAATGGGGAAGAAGACCCCCTTTTATAGGAGGGGGAAAATCCAACCGTTATGCTCACAGCCCACACAGAGCGGTACTACCGCTCCAAGGAGCGGTACTACCGCTAGGGCGGTAGTACCCCTTTGAAAAACAACAGCGAGGAGGCAAAAGGCCAGTAGAACCGCCGGAGCGGTACTACCGCTCGTCCTCACGGTACTACCGCTCGTCCTCACGGTACCACCGCTAGGGATAGCGGTACTACCGCAAATGGTAGCGGTACTGCTTGCGAGCGGTACTAAAAAAATAGTTCCGTGCCTACCTCCGCTGAGCAAAACACGAGATTTTGGTCCGGAGCGGTACTACCGCTCAGGAGCCGCGGTAGTACCGCTCGGGAGCGGTAGTAAAAAATTACTTCCGCTCTAGCCGCGGTAGTACCGCTGCAGCCTTTACCAAAACAGCCACAACTTCTGCAAACGGACTCCGAATTCAACGAAACCGAGTTTGTTGGAAAGCTAGCGACAAGGGCTAACACAATCTTGATAGAAATAACAATAGGAAGGAATATAGAAAAGGCCCATAAGAAAATGGTGAGAACCCTTCCTCGAATAGGACCGGTAAAACCTCCAACACCGAAAACGCAATAGAAGAAGCATATGAACTCCGTTTTCGATGAACTCGAGCTTGTCATCAAGATGACCATAAGCTCTAAGACTCACAAAGAGAACCAAACAAGAACCAAGAAAGATGATGCAAGGATGCAATGGTTTGAGCTCTCTACGAACGATACGATCAAGCTACTCATCGAGAGCCCCCCTTGATAGTACGGCAATCGATCCTATAACCCGGTCTCCCAACTACCACCATGAGACCGGCAAAAGAGAAAACCTATCAAGGGCAAACCTTTGCCTTGCACAAAGTCCACTTGAGCTAGATGATGACGATGTTGACTTCCTCAAGTTGGACCATCTTTCTTGATTGCGTTGGCTCGGTGAAGACTAGTTGATTGCTCCCCCATACTCCACTATGGGTGAGCCATTCTTTGGCTCATCTTGACAAGTCCATTGCCACCACAATGGACGGCAAGCTTCAAGCATGTGATCTCTTCGTGATGATCCACTTGAACTTGCACACCGCAACCTAACCCCACAAAGAACTCTCACAAAGACCATGGGTTAGTACACAAAGCGTAATTGACAATGCTTACCATACCATGGGATCGCTTGGTCCCCCTCGGTACATCTTCTACGCTTTGTGTGTTGATCAACTTGATTCACTCTTTGACTTAGTCTTGATCAACCTCTCGCATGACCAATCTTTAGGTAATTCCTTGAATAGCATCTTGGTCATCACAAACTCTCCTTGAAACCAACAAATGGACTCCAAGAAAAGCCTATGGACAAATCCTTCAAATATAACTCAAGGCAACCATTAGTCCATAGAGATTGTCATCAATTACCAAAACCAAACATGGGGGCACCGCATGTTCTTTCACCGGGGAGGTGAGTGCTTGAAGGTATATCTTTAGATTTTGCAATTGAATCTTTTAGTTTCTTGTTTTATCACTAGTTTGGTTTATAAAAAGAAAACTACAAAAGAATGGAATCGAGGAGGTCTCATATTATTCATCTTTATCATGTCTTTCTTGGAAATTATGGAAAGGAAAATTATGCTCAATTGATAGAAGAAGAATTCAATAAAATGTTTGGCATAAAATCTTTGAATGGTGAGCATGATTGCAATGTTGTTAGTATGAATTCGTTGAATATCCATGATGCTAATGATATGCAAAGCCATAAGCTTGGGTATGTTATGTTTGATGAAGATGATATTTTTAGTCCCCCAAGTTTTGATGACAATATTTACTATGATGAAAGCATGCCTCCTATTTATGATGATTATGGTGATGACATGTATGCTATAAAGAGTAATGATATCCATGAAACTTGTCATCATGATTTTGGTTTTCAATTGGATTATACCTCACATGATAGTTATTTTGTTGAGTTTGCTCCCACTACTATTCATGAGAATAAATTTGCTTATGTGGAGAGTAAGAAAATTTCTATGCTTGTGGATAATGAAAAGAATGATTTATGTGATAGTTATATTGTTTAATTCATTCATGATGCTACTGAAAATTATTATGAGAGGGGAACATATGCTTCTACATATCTCAATAATATCAAGTTTCCTCTCTTTAAGTTGAAAGTTTTGAAGTTGCACTTGTTTTGCCTTCCTATGCTAGTTGATTCTTGCTCCCATAACTTGTTTGCTCACAAAATCCCTATGCATAGGAAGTGGGTTAGGCTTAAATGTTCTTGTCATGTGATTCATGATGCTCCCATTATGTTTCAATTCTTATCTTTTATGTGAGCATCATTGAAGTCATCATGCCTAGCTTTTTTTTCCCGATAAAGGGTGCTTTTATTATCTCAAAATGTAGCATCAAGCCGATACAAAGCATTTAGAGTATCACCCGGCCTCTGCATAACTAGGATGCACACAGCCAAACACCAAAAATCTGATAAAAAGAAAAAAAATGACAATTCGGCAACAGTAGAGTCCTATAGACCGACACTATGCCTATGTCAAAACGGTTGGTGGACCGATGCGGAGATTATGCTGCCATCCATGTTGGGTAAAACCTCCGTAGCCACCTGCTCCAATCGCGTACACACCGCCTTGAATAGCGGTTGGTACTCCACACGTTGTAGCATAGACCACATATGAAGCGAGTGCGTACAACGGAAGATAACCTGCAGAGGAGAAGCATTTTTGTCATTAAAAACCAAATCATTTCTACATAGCCAAAACGACCATAGTAAGGCATACACTCCCACCCTTATTAGCGTTTTGAACCTATTTGAAATACCGTCCAACCAATGACCAAAAATATTGGCAACACTTGTGGGCGGATACAAATTTGACGCTATTTGGATGACTGACCATGTAGAACGTGCAAACTTGCATTGAAAAAAGAGGTGTTTGATTGTCTCATCATGAGTACAAAAACAACACTTCTTACTTCCTGGCCAGTTGCGTCATGCGAGGTTGTCTTTGGTTAGCACAACACCTCTACGAAGATACCACATGAATATTTTAACTTTTAGTGGAATCTTTGCCTTCCAGATTTTCTTGTTATTGCTCACCGATACCTCCGAATGCATGAGCGCACGATATATAGAGTCTACCGTGAAAGACTCTGATGTAGTAAGGTTCCAGCGAAACACATCACGGCCTTGCGTCAGGTTAATCATATCGAGACGGGATAAGAGATTATGCCATGACATAAGTCAGGCGCCAAGCAAATCCCGCCTGAACGAAATATTTGGAGGGGATGAGCTAAGCACCTGCGCGACAGTATTGTTCTTATCGCGAGCAATGTTGTACAAGGCTAGATATTGTTCTCGGAGACTGGCATTGCCTAGCCAAATGTCTTACCAGAAATGAATCTCCGACCCGTCCTTTATCATGAAAGACCCAAAGCGAAAGAGTTGTTTCTTTGCCGCCATTAGGCCAGCCCAAAAGTGTGTGTCACCAGGTTTCCAATATGCCTGAGACAACGCCTTTTGGCCTAGATACTTGTTGCGCAACATGGTTTGCCAAACACCATCCTCAGTAAGAAGTTTGAACAACCATTTACTAAGTAGGGCCTCATTCTTGACCTACAGGTCATGAATTCCAAGGCCACCTTGGTCTTTCGGCCTACAAACCACGCTCCATTTGGTCAGCCGATATTTTTTTCTTTTCACCATCTCCTTGCCAAAAAAATCTGGACCTAAAATAGTCCAATCTTTGCAAGACCCCTTTTGGGAGTTGGAAGAAAGAAAGCATATAGAGAACCATATTTGTGAGGACAGAGTTTATCAAAACCAGTCGTCCTCCAACTGAGAGCAACTTGCCTTTCCAATTGCTCAACCGTTTCTCTAGCCGCTCCTCTACATGCTTCCACTCCGCAATGGTGAGACGTCGATAATGAATCGGTATTCCCGGATATTTGATCGGGAATTGGCCAAGTGCGCAACCAAACAGGTCCGCATAATTAGCCGCCGCCTCAATGGCTTCTCCAAAGCAGAACACTTCGCTTTTATGAAAGTTAATTTTAAAACCTGACATTTGCTCAAATGCTGACAACAAGAGTTTCATGTTTCGAGCCTTGTCTAGGTCATGTTCCATAAAAAGAATTGTGTCATCGGCATATTGCAGAATAGAGAGGCCACCATCCACAAGGTGTGGCACTACCCCTGCAATTTGGTCGTCCTGCTTGGCGCGCTCAATCAGAATAGCCAACATGTCAACCACAATGTTAAATAACATTGGGGACACGGGGTCACCCTGTCGTAGTCCTTTTTTTGTCTGGAAGTAATGACCTACATCATCATTAACTTTGATGGCCACACTACCTCCAGTTACAAAATTTTGGATCCACCGGCACCATTTTTCAGAGAAACCTTTCATCCTTAGGGCCTGTTGGAGGAAAGACCATTTGACCTTGTCATAGGCTTTTTCAAAGTCAATTTTGAATATGACTCCACTTAGGTTTTTCCGGTGCATCTCGTCGACGGTCTCATGCAGGATTACTACGCCATCAAGTACATTCCTTCCTTGCATGAAAGTCGTTTGAGATGGTCGGACAACATGGTCAGCTACCGAGTTAAGCCTATTTGTAGCCACTTTGGTGAAAATCTTGAAGCTGACATTAAGGAGGCATATGGGTCTGAACTGCTGGATCCGTTCAGCCTCCTTAATTAATCTTTGGCAACAAGACAATGTCGCCAAAATTAATCCTGAATAGCTCAAGTCGGTCGGCATGAAGACAATTGAACAACTCCATAAGGTCAGCCTTGATGATATCCCGAAAATTCTAATAGAATTCTGCGGGGAAACCATCTGGGCCTGGAGCTTTGTTATGTTCCATTTGGAACACTGCAGCTCTCACCTGCTCTTTCGAGAATGGTGCCGTTAGGATATCATTTTCTTCTGCCGTGACTTGTGGTTCTGCCGTGACTTGTGGAATGACATCTGTTCGGGTCTCGTCAAGGGTGAAATTCCCTTCAGCCGGCGCTCCGAACAGAGATTTGTAGTAGATGGTGATATACTTCTTGAGCTCCTCCTGACCTTTGATCCGCCCCTCATGTTGTTGGAGACTATAAATACATCTCTTCCTATGCCGCCCATTAGCGGCAATTGGAAGTATCTTGTATTATTATCACCCATCAAAATGAAATCGGCTTTGGATCTCTGGTAGTATTTAATCTCCTCTTCTCGCAGAAGACGGGCAACGTTCTCATTAGATTGATTTTTCAATTCAATCTCTTGTTGAGATAAGGTGCGCGTCTCTGCAATTTTGTCGAGGTCATCAATAATGGTAGAGAGCCGTTGTTTTTCTTTTTTATAAATCCCGTTGGTATGTTTTGCCCATCCAGAGAGGTGTTGCCTCATGGCTCTTATTTTAAAGTTCCATCTCTGAATAGGTGTACGACCAACAGCGGGCCTCTCCCAAATATTCTTGATCATGTCTACAAACCCGTCCCTATGCATCCATCCCAATTCAAATTTGAAAGGGCGTCGGGCAGGTGGGTTTGTAGAATTAGAATCCAGAATGATGGCTGCATGATCCGATAAAGCCTCGATACGCTCTAGGGCTCACACGGTTACCAGAGGAAATTTTAGTTCCCATTCGGTATCCATGAGTACCCTATCAAGCTTCTCGTATGTCGGCACACATCGGTTATTACCCCAAGTGAACTGCCGTCCCGACATACTGGCCTCCCGAAGATCCAAACTGTCTATCACAGCATTGAATAGGAAAGGCCAATGAGTGTCAAAACAGTCATTATTTGTCTCTTCCTGATACCTAAGGATATTAAAGTCCCCTCCAATAAGCATTGGATGCGGGTTATCCTTAGCTAGATTTACCAATTCCCGAAGGAAAGCAGACTTATGCTCATCTTGGGCAGCCCCATAGACAGCGACAAGAGTCCATGTAAAATTATCAGCTCTGTTTCTTAGGTGAAATTTTATAAGAAATTCACAGATCGAAAAAGCTAACAAGTCCATGACTGTTGTCAGTATCCCAAGAAGGATTCCTCCAGACCTTCCATGAGCTGGTAGACTATGCCATGTGTAGTCGAAACCACCCGATAGGTGATCGAGGACATGCGGGCGAAAGTCACACTTACCAGCCTCGGAAATTGCCACAAAATCCAAACCATGTTCCCGTACACAATCACTGATGTGTTTATGTTTAGCCAAGTCTGAGAGACCTCTGCTATTCCAAAATATGCCTCTCATGTGGAAACTCGGATTGGTGTTGAACTCTTCGCCTTCTTGGGAGGTTTTTGTTTCTTTTTAGAGGAGTGTGATTTAGATTTCTGCGAAGACGCTGTGAAGTCACATAACATGGACCCATGTCTTGCGTCATCCAATACAACCTCAATGACCTCACCAACCAAGTGGGAGATTAGTGGACCATCATATTTGGCATCCGCTTCATCATCGTCCTCGGTTTCTGGGTCAGGAATGGTGGTATTACACTTCGGAGAAACCTTTAAACGGTCGATCTCTATATGTTTAAGTACCCCAACCGACAGATTAATATCATTATCATTCTTTCCCATAGAGACCCCCACATTATTTAAGCTGTTATAAATGCGAGTATCCGAAAAAGAAAGAAATGATTTAATGGAAGAGGTACCTGGCATGGAGTCCAAATTCCTCGAGGCCTGGCGGCGCATTGCCTTCGCCAGTGCATGCTCATCTGTCGGGGAAGAACCATCCGCGGAGATTGGGTGGCGGTTACTACGTTGAAGGGGCGAAGCCAATCCTCCAGACATAGTACCCACCGGTGTCACCGGGTGGGCCGTCGGTGAAGGCTTCAGCGGTAGCGGCGAAATCACCCTTGTCCCAGAGGTCGGTGAAGAAGAATGTGCTGCCGGTCCCATAGGAACAGTCGCAACTGGTGTCGTGGCAGAAGGACCCGAACGAGCCACTGCTGGACCGAGAGGAACTATAGCGACCGGAGTGCAAGCTGAGGAAGCAGTCGCAGACCCCGCCACCGTGCCTTGCACTTGTACCGGAGCAGAAACGGGAGCATGCAAGACATGCGATGCGCCCGTGTCCCTGGCTGACTGCCCGAGCATCGCCTGCTCAAGGTCTGCCAGCTGATGCACCTGAGACGGGGCACCCACTCATGCGTTTATGGGTGTGCATGCACCCATTGACCGCCCTGTAGCAGCGGCCATGGCTGGCTGCATGTGAGCGGCCACATCATGCAAGTCTTGTGGCTGCATGGGCGTTGCCTGCACCTGCATGTGCTTAGCTCCCTGTCCTGAAGGAGCGCCAGATGATGCCAAAGCTTGAGCAGACGCAGTTGGCGCAAGAAATGTAGCCGAAACATCAACTGTAGCTGCAGCGTCTTACACATGATTATGCAAAAGGTTGACTTGTGGTGGCACTATAGCATGTTCAAAGCCCAAATGAGTAGTCTGCATGGGGACAACAGTGGAGACAGATTGAGCTCCACAAAAGGCATTAAAGAAAAGCGCTTGTTGGGAGACAACCCAACATTTACCCCTACTATTTTTGAGTGTTCACATGATTATTACACTGTATTAATCATGTTTTATAGCTTTTGTTTTAATAAAGTTCCAAGTAAAGCCTTTGGGATAGTGTGGATGGTAGTTGACTTGATTCTATGCAAAAATAGAAACTTTTGCGTCCAGGGCAGAAATTCCTATATTTTACTGCAACGTGAAAAAATTTGGAATTTCTTACAGTTGATGGGTATACAAATTTTATACGTTTTACTAATTTTTTAGAATTTTTGGAGTTAGATAAGTATGACCTTAATTCAGATATTTACGTACTGTTCTGTTTTTGACAGATTCTGTTTTCAATGCATAGTTTGCTTGTTTTATAGTTTCTATGGCTTATATTGGTCAATATAAATTGTGGAAATTGTAGGGTACAGTATTAACTGTATGAGAACAATTATGGATCTTATTTTGACACTACCAAAGTGAATGATTTGTCTTTATCCTACTAACCCATCTCACGAAGTTCCGTTAAGTTTTGTGTGATGGAAGTTTTCAAGTTTTGGGTGAGATATCGATATGAGGAGAATAAGGAGTGACAAGAACCTAATCTTGGGGATTTCCAAGGTACCCCAAGGTAATATTCAAGGAAGATCCAAGAAACTAAGCTTGGGGATGCCCCGGAAGGCATCCCCTCTTTCGTCTCCAACATTATCGGTAACCCCATTTGGAGCTATATTTTCATTCGTCACATGATATGTGTTTTGCTTGGAAAATCATTTTATTTTGTTAGGATTTGCTTGCTGTTATTTAGAATAATATTTTGCATCTCTTACTTCAATAAAAGTGGCAAGGATAGCCTTCACCATGCTTATTTTGCAAGTATATGAGTTGCTGTTTCAAAACAGAAAGTTTATCGCTGTTGCAAAAATTCTCCAGAAAAGTCAGAATGTGATAAATGTTGAAACTTTTTTCACAATAATCTATGATAAATTGTCTACAGTGTGGTAAATTTCCATAATTTTTGGAGTTAGGGAAGTGTGAATAAAATTGCAATCTTTACAGACTGTCCTGTTTAGACAGATTGCTGTTATGTTTGCATTGGTTGCTAATGTTTGCTTGTTTAATGATTCTATTTGAGGATATGAGTACTAAATATGCAGAGGCATTTAGTATGAAATGTTAAATAATTTTAGTGATTTGCTACATTAGAGAATGATAAGGTTTTTGCATTGATTTATACTAACTTATCTCACGAGTTCTTGTTAAGTTTTGTGTGGATGAAGTTTTTTAAGATTTAGGAAAACCGTGATATAAAAGGAATTAAGGAGACACAAAAGATCAAGCTTGGGGATGCCCAAGGCATCCCAAGATAATATTCCAAGAAGTCTCAAGCATCTGAGCTTGGGGATGCCACGGTAGGCATCCCACCTTTCTTCATCAACAATTATCGATTAGCCTCGGTTGAGCCTAAGTTTTTGCTTCTTCACATGATGTGTGCTATCCTTAGAATTTCATTTTATTTTGTTTTGCTTGCTGTTTTAATAAAATAATTAGGTATGAAAGTTTTAAATAAGAGAGAGTCCTCAAATAGCTACCCATTTACTTAACTAATCGTTTGATCTTCACTTATATCTTTTTGGAGTAGTTTGTCGAACACTCTCATGCTTCACTTAAATTATTTTGAGAGTTGATACAAGTGATGACAATTTGCACAAGCTATGAAATTGGTATTAATATGATGGATATTCAAGAAGGATATAATAAAAACTCTCATGTAGATCATTGGATATGATAAGTTTGATTCCTTGCAATAGTTTTGCGATATGGAGATAATAATATGTGAGTCATGTTGGTGAGTAATTATGCTTTAGTAAGAATATTGGTATTAAGGTTTGTGATTCCCTATGCAAGCACGAAAGTCAATAGTTATGCAATGAAATTACATCCTACTTGTGGTACATTATTCGGTGTTAGTTATGTTTAATGCTCTTTTTGTTGGAAATATGCCCTAGAGGCAATAATAAAGTGGTTATTACTATATTTCCTTGTTCGTGATAATTGTCTATTGTTCATGCTATAATTGTGTTATCCGGAAATCGTAATACATGTGTGAATACATAGACCACAACATGTCCCTAGTAAGCCTCTAGTTGACTAGCTCATTGATCAATAGATGGTTATGGTTTCCTAACCATGGACATTGGATGTCATTGATAACGGGATCACATCATGAGGAGAATGATGTGATGGACAAGACCCAATCCTAAGCATAGCACAAGATCGTGTAGTTCGTTTGCTAGAGCTTTTCTAATGTCAAGTATCATTTCCTTAGACCATGAGATTGTGCAACTCCCGGATACCGTAGGAATGCTTTGGGTGTATCAAACGTCACAACGTAACTGGGTGACCATAAAGGTGCACTATAGGTATCTCCGAAAGTGTCTGTTGGGTTGGCACGAATCGAGACTGGGATTTGTCACTCCGTATGACGGAGAGGTATCTCTGGGCCCACTCGGTAATGCATCATCATAATGAGCTCAATGTGACTAAAGAGTTAGCCACGGGATCATGCGTTACGGAACAAGTAAAGAGACTTGCCGGTAACGAGATTGAACGAGGTATGGGGATACCGACGATCGAATCTCGGGCAAGTAACATACCGATGGACAAAGGGAATTGTATACGGGATTGATTGAATCCTCGACATCGTGGTTCATCCGATGAGATCATCGTGGAACATGTGGGAGCCAACATGGGTATCCAGATCCCGCTGTTGGTTATTGGCCGGAGAGATGTCTCGGTCATGTCTACATGGTTCCCGAACCCGTAGGGTCTACACACTTAAGGTTCGGTGACGCTAGAGTTGTTATGGGAAATAGTATGTGGTTACCGAATGTTGTTCGGAGTCCCGGATGAGATCCCGGACGTCACGAGGAGTTCCGGAATGGTCCGGAGGTGAAGATTTATATATGGGAAGTCATCATACGGTCACCGGAAGTATTCGGGGGTTTGCCGGTATTGTACCGGGACCACCGAAGGGGTTCCGGGGGTCCACCGGGAGGGTCCACCTGCCCCGGAGGGCCCTATGGGCTGTATGTGGAAGGGAACCAGCCCCTAAATGGGCTGGGCGCCATCCCCCTTAGGGCCCATGCGCCTAGGGTTTGGGGGAAACCCTAAAGGGGGCGCCCCCCTTGGCTTGGGGGGCAAGCCCCCTCCCCTTGGCCGCCGCCCCCCCTCTAGATCTCATCTAGAGGGGCCGGCCCCCTTCCCCCTTCGCCCTATAAATAGAGGGGAGGAGGGAGGGCAGCAGCACCTCATCCAAGGCGCAGCCCTTCCCCTCTCCAACACCCCCTCCTCCTCCGTTGAGCTTGGCGAAGCCCTGCCGGAGAACTGCAAGCTCCACCACCACGCCGTCGTGCTGCCGGAGTTGTCTTCCCCAACCTCTCCCTCCTCCTTGCTGGATCAAGGCGCGGGAGACGTCACCGGGCTGCATGTGTGTTGAACGCGGAGGCGCCGTTGTTCGGCACTTAGATCGGAATCGACCGCGATCTGAATCGCTGCGTGTACGACTCCTCCAACCGCGTTCTTGCAACGCTTCCGCATCGCGATCTTCAAGGGTATGAAGATGCACTCCCCTCTCTCTCGTTTCTAGTCTCTCCATAGATTGATCTTGGTGATGCGTAGAAAATTTTTAATTTCTACACCGATCCCCAACAGTGGCATCATGAGCTAGGTCTATGCGTAGTTTCTATGCACGAGTAGAACACAAGTTGTTGTGGGCATCGATTTTGTCAATTTACTTGCCGTTACTAGTCTTATCTTGATTCGGCGGCATCGTGGGATGAAGCAGCCCGGACCGACCTTACACGTACGCTTACGTGAGACAGGTTCCACCGACTGACATGCACTAGTTGCATAAGGTGGCTAGCGGGTGTCTGTCTCTCCCACTTTAGTCGGATCGGATTCGATGAAAGGGGTCCTTATAAAGGGTAAATAGAAATTGGCATATCACGTTGTGGTTTTGGCGTTGGTAAGAAACGTTCTTGCTAGAAACCTATAGCAGCCACGTAAAAAAAATTGCAACAACAATTAGAGGACATCTAACTTGTTCTTGCAGCATATGCCGTGTGATGTGATATGGCCAAAAGGATGTGATGAATGATATATGTGATGTATGAGATTGATCATGTTCTTGTAATAGGAATCACGACTTGCATGTCGATGAGTATGACAACCGGCAGGAGCCATAGGAGTTGTCTTAATTTATTGTATGACCTGCATGTCAATGAAAACTCCATGTAATTACTTTACTTTATTGTAACCGTTAGCCATAGTAGTAGAAGTAATAGTTGGCGAGACAACTTCATGAAGACACGAGGATGGAGATCATGGTGTCATGCCGGTGACGATGATGATCATGGCGCCCTGAAGATGGAGATCAAAAGGAGCAAAATGATATTGGCCATATCATGTCACTATTTGATTGCATGTGATGTTTATCATTTTTTACATCTTATTTGCTTAGAACGACGGTAGCATAAATAAGATGATCCCTCGCTAAAATTTCAAGAAAGTGTTTCCCCTAACTGTGCACCGTTGCGAAGGTTCGTTGTTTCGAAGCACCACGTGATGATCGGGTGTGATAGATTCTAACGTTCGAATACAACGGGTGTAAGCCAGATTTACACATGCAAAAACACTTAGGTTGACTTGACGAGCCTAGCATGTACAGACATGGCCTCGGAGCACGGAAGACTGAAAGGTCGAACATGAGTCGTATAGAAGATACGATCAACATAGAGATATTCACCGTTAATGACTAGTCCGTCTCACGTGATGATCGGACACGGCCTAGTCGATTCGTATCATGTGTCACTTAGATGACTAGAGGGATGTCTATCTGAGTGGGAGTTCATTGAATAATTTGATTAGATGAACTTAATTATCATGAACTTAGTCTAAAATCTTTACAATATGTCTTGTAGATCAAATGGCCCACGCTAATGTTGCCCTCAACTTCAATGTGTTCCTAGAGAAAACCAAGCTGAAAGACGATGGTAGCAACTACACGGACTGGGTCCGTAACTTGAGGATCATCCTCATAGCTGCCAAGAAAGCATATGTCCTTGAAGCACCGCTAGGTGACGCACCTGTTTTCCCAGCAACTCAAGACGTTATGAACGCCTGGCAGTCGCGTAGTGATGATTACTCCCTGGTTCAGTGCGGCATGCTTTACAGCTTAGAACCGGGTCTCCAAAAGTGTTTTGAGCAACACGGAGCATATGAGATGTTCCAAGAGCTGAAAATGGTTTTCCAAGCTCATGCCTGAGTCGAGAGATATGAAGTCTCCGACAAGTTCTACAGTTGTAAGATGGAGGAGAATAGTTCTGTCAGCGAGCACATACTCAAAATGTCTGGGTTGCACAACCGCTTGTCTCAGCTGGGAGTTAATCTCCCGGATGACGCGGTCGTTGACAGAATCCTTCAGTCGCTTCCACCTAGCTACAAGAGCTTTGTGATGAACTTCAATATGCAGGGGATGGAAAAAACCATTCCTGAGGTATATTCAATGCTGAAATCAGCGGAGGTGGAGATCAAAAAGGAACATCAAGTGTTGATGGTGAATAAAACCACTAAGTTCAAGAAAGGCAAGGGTAAAAAGAACTTCAAGAAGGACGGCAAGGGAGTTGCCGCGCCCGGTAAGCAAGTTGCCGGGAAGAAGCCAAAGAATGGACCCAAGCCTGAGACTGAATGCTTTTATTGCAAGGGAAACGGTCACTGGAAGCGGAACTGCCCCAAGTACTTAGCGGATAAGAAGGCCGGCAATACCAAAGGTATATGTGATATACATGTTATTGAAGTGTACCTTACCAGCGCTCGTAGTAGCTCCTGGGTATTTGATACCGGTGCGGTTGCTCATATTTGTAACTCAAAACAGGAGCTGCGGAATAAGCGGAGACTGGCGAAGGATGAGGTGACGATGCGCGTCGGGAATGGTTCCAAGGTCGATGTGATCGCCGTCGGCACGTTACCTCTACATCTGCCTACGGGATTAGTTTTGAACCTCAATAATTGTTATTTAGTGCCAGCTTTGAGCATGAACATTGTATCTGGATCTCGCATAATGCAAGATGGCTACTTATTTAAATCTGAGAATAATGGTTGTTCTATTTATATGAGAGATATGTTTTATGGTCATGCCCCGCTGGTCAATGGTTTATTCTTATTGAATCTCGAACGTGATGTTACACATATTCATAGTGTGAATGCCAAAAGATGTAAGGTTGATAATGATAGTCCCACATACTTGTGGCACTGTCGCCTTGGTCACATTGGTGTCAAACGCATGAAGAAACTCCATGCAGATGGACTTTTGGAGTCTCTTGATTATGAATCATTTGACACGTGCGAACCATGCCTCATGGGAAAAATGACCAAGACTCCGTTCTCCGGAACAATGGAGCGAGCAACCAACTTATTGGAAATCATACATACTGATGTGTGCGGTCCAATGAGCGTTGAGGCTCGCGGTGGTTATCGTTATGTTCTCACCCTCACTGATGACTTAAGTAGATATGGGTATGTCTACTTAATGAAACACAAGTCTGAGACCTTTGAAAAGTTCAAGGAATTTCAGAGTGAGGTTGAGAATCAACGTGACAGGAAAATAAAGTTCTTACGATCAGATCATGGAGGGGAATATTTGAGTCACGAATTTGGCACGCACTTAAGGAAATGTGGAATTGTTTCACAAATCACGCCGCCTGGAACACCTCAGCGTAATGGTGTGTCCGAACGTCGTAATCGCACTCTATTAGATATGGTGCGATCTATGATGTCTCTTACCGATCTACCGCTATCATTTTGGGGTTATGCTTTAGAGACTGCCGCATTCACTTTAAATAGGGCTCCGTCGAAATCCGTTGAGACGACACCGTATGAATTATGGTTTGGGAAGAAACCTAAGCTATCGTTCCTGAAAGTTTGGGGATGCGATGCTTATGTCAAGAAACTTCAACCTGAAAAGCTCGAACCCAAATCGGAAAAATGCGTCTTCATAGGATACCCTAAGGAAACTATTGGGTATACCTTCTACCTCAGATCCGAAGGCAAGATCTTTGTTGCCAAGAATGGATCCTTTCTAGAGAAAGAGTTTCTATCGAAAGAAATGAGTGGGAGGAAAGTGGAGCTTGATGAGATGACCCTTCTCGAACCGGAGAGTAGCGCAGCGCAGGAAAATGTTTCTGTGGTGCCTGCACCGACTAGAGAGGAAGTTAATGATGACGATCATGATCAAGTTACCACTGAACTTCGTAGGTCCACAAGGACACGTTCCGCACCAGAGTGGTACGGAAACCCTGTCCTGGAAGTCATGTTGTTAGACAACGGTGAACCTTCGAACTATGAAGAAGCGATGGCGGGCCCGGATTCCAACAAATGGTTTGAAGCCATGAAATCCGAGATAGGATCCATGTATGAAAACGAAGTATGGACTTTGACAGACTTGCCCGATGATCGGCAAGCCATAGAGAACAAATGGATCTTTAAGAAGAAGACATACGCGGATGGTAATGTGACCATCTATAAGGCTCGACTTGTCGCTAAGGGTTATCGACAAGTTCAAGGGGTTGACTACGATGAGACCTTCTCACCCGTAGCGAAGCTGAAGTCCGTCCGAATCATGTTAGCAATTGCCGCATTCTATGATTATGAGATATGGCAAATGGACGTCAAAACGGCATTCCTTAATGGTTTCCTTAAGGAAGAATTGTATATGATGCAGCCGGAAGGTTTTGTCGATCCTAAGAATGCTGACAAGGTATGCAAGCTCCAGCGCTCAATCTATGGGCTGGTGCAAGCATCTCGGAGTTGGAACATTCGCTTTGATGAGATGATCAAAGCATTTGGGTTTACACAGACTTATGGAGAAGCCTGTGTTTACAAGAAAGTGAGTGGGAGCTCTGTAGCATTTCTCATATTATATGTGGATGACATACTATTAATGGGAAATGATATAGAATTCTTGGAAAGCGTAAAGGCCTACTTGAATAAGTGTTTTTCAATGAAGGACCTTGGAGAAGCTGCTTACATATTAGGCATCAAGATCTATAGAGATAGATCGAGACGCCTCATTGGTCTTTCGCAAAGCACATACCTTGACAAGATATTGAAGAAGTTCAATATGGATCAGTCCAAGAAGGGGTTCTTGCCTGTATTGCAAGGTGTGAGATTGAGCACGGCTCAATGCCCGACCTCGGCAGAAGATAGAGAAAAGATGAGTGTCATCCCCTATGCCTCAGCCATAGGGTCTATTATGTATGCCATGCTGTGTACCAGACCTGATGTGAACCTCGCCGTAAGTTTAGTAGGGAGGTACCAAAGTAATCCCAGCATGGAACACTGGACAGCGGTCAAGAACATCCTGAAGTACCTGAAAAGGACTAAGGATATGTTTCTCGTTTATGGAGGTGACGAAGAGCTCGTCGTAAAGGGTTACGTCGATGCTAGCTTCGACACAGATCTAGATGACTCCAAGTCACAAACCGGATACGTGTATGTTTTGAATGGTGGGGCAGTCAGCTGGTGCAGTTGCAAGCAAAGCGTCGTGGCGGGATCTACATGTGAAGCGGAGTACATAGCAGCCTCAGAGGCAGCACAGGAAGCAGTCTGGATGAAGGAGTTCATCACCGACCTAGGAGTTATTCCCAATGCGTCGGGCCCAATGACTCTCTTCTGTGACAACACTGGAGCTATTGCCCTTGCCAAGGAGCCCAGGTTTCACAAGAAGACCAGGCATATCAAGCATCGCTTCAACTCCATTCGTGAACATGTTCAAGATGGAGACATAGATATTTGTAAAGTGCATACGGATCTGAATGTCGCAGATCCGTTGACTAAACCTCTTCCACGAGCAAAACATGATCAACACCAGAACTCTATGGGTGTTCGATTCATCACAATGTAACTAGATTATTGACTCTAGTGCAAGTGGGAGACTGTTGGAAATATGCCCTAGAGGCAATAATAAAGTGGTTATTATTATATTTCCTTGTTCGTGATAATTGTCTATTGTTCATGCTATAATTGTGTTATCCGGAAATCGTAATACATGTGTGAATACATAGACCACAACATGTCCCTAGTAAGCCTCTAGTTGACTAGCTCATTGATCAATAGATGGTTATGGTTTCCTAACCATGGACATTGGATGTCATTCATAACGGGATCACATCATTAGGAGAATGATGTGATGGACAAGACCCAATCCTAAGCATAGCACAAGATCGTGTAGTTCGTTTGCTAGAGCTTTTCTAATGTCAAGTATCATTTCCTTAGACCATGAGATTGTGCAACTCCCGGATACCGTAGGAATGCTTTGGGTGTATCAAACATCACAACGTAACTGGGTGACCATAAAGGTGCACTACAGGTATCTCCGAAAGTGTCTGTTGGGTTGGCACGAATCGAGACTGGGATTTGTCACTCCGTATGACGAAGAGGTATCTCTGGGCCCACTCGGTAATGCATCATCATAATGAGCTCAATGTGACTAAAGAGTTAGCCACGGGATCATGCATTACGGAACGAGTAAAGAGACTTGCCGGTAACGAGATTGAACGAGGTATGGGGATACCGACGATCGAATCTCGGGCAAGTAACATACCGATGGACAAAGGGAATTGTATACGGGATTGATTGAATCCTCGACATCGTGGTTCATCCGATGAGATCATCGTGGAACATGTGGGAGCCAACATGGGTATCCAGATCCCGCTGTTGGTTATTGGGCGGAGAGATGTCTTGGTCATGTCTACATGGTTCCCGAACCCGTAGGGTCTACACACTTAAGGTTCGGTGGCGCTAGAGTTGTTATGGGAAATAGTATGTGGTTACCGAATGTTGTTCGGAGTCCCGGATGAGATCCCGGATGTCACGAGGAGTTCTGGAATGGTTCGGAGGTGAAGATTTATATATGGGAAGTCATCATACGGTCACCGGAAGTATTCGGGGGTTTGCCGGTATTGTACCGGGACCACCGAAGGGGTTCCGGGGGTCCACCGGGAGGGTCCACCTACCCCGGAGGACCCTATGGGCTGTATGTGGAAGGGAACCAGCCCCTAAGTGGGCTGGGCGCCATCCCCCTTAGGGCCCATGCGCCTAGGGTTTGGGGAAAACCCTAAAGGGGGCGCCCCCCTTGGCTTGGGGGGCAAGCCCCTCCCCTTGGCCGCCCCCCCCCCCCCCCCCCTCTAGATCTCATCTAGAGGGGCCGGCCCCCTTCCCCCTTCTCCCTATAAATAGAGGGGAGGAGGGAGGGCAGCAGCACCTCATCCAAGGCGCAGCCCTCCCCCTCTCCAACACCCCCTCCTCCTCCGTTGAGCTTGGCGAAGCCCTGCCGGAGAACTGCAAGCTCCACCACCACGCCGTCGTGCTGCCGGAGTTGTCTTCCCCAACCTCTCCCTCCTCGCTGGATCAAGGCGCGGGAGACGTCACCGGGCTGCACGTGTGTTGAACGCGGAGGCGCCATTGTTCGGCGCTTAGATCGGAATCGACCGCAATCTGAATCGCTGCGTGTACGACTCCTCCAACCGCGTTCTTGCAACGCTTCCGCATCGCGATCTTCAAGGGTATGAAGATGCACTCCCCTCTCTCTTGTTGCTAGTCTCTCCATAGATTGATCTTGGTGATGCGTAGAAATTTTTTAATTTCTACACCGATCCCCAACACTTTTATGATCATTTTTGTTTCTTGGTTGGTCGCTTCTCAATCTATTTGTAGCCTCTACTTGTAATAAGTAGGAATACTACTTGTGCATCCAAAATCGTTAAACCAAGTTGTGCCAAATGAGTCCACCATACCTACCTATATGCGGTATTTCCATGCCATTCCAAGTAAATTTGTATGTGCCAACTCTAAATTTCAAAATGAATTTCCTTTTTGTGTGCCCGTACCGCTCATGAAGTGGCAGGGGGTGGCCAATATTTTCCATGCTAGATGTGTTATTCTCAAGATGAGTGTTTAATCACTTGTCATTGCACGAGAGTGTGGCAAAGGTAATAGGGATGCCCAGTCCCGAAATGCAAAAAAATAATATTTATGTTGTTCAATAATAAATTACTTGGTAAGTGTTGGTATGGAAGGCACCCGTGGATACGGCTAGCCATGGAATGTGAAAGAATGGTGAAAAAAGGAATAAACTTTATTTTCTATTTGGGAACCGCCTATGATGTATCTAGCATGGAAAGTGTTGGGAATTCTTGGTCGTTTTTGTTGATGGGAAAAGTATGCCTCCCAAAATATTTTTATCTCTCAATTTAAGCTTTGAGCTCTGGCACCTCTACAAATCTGGCACCTCTACAAATCTCTGCTTCCCTCTACGAAGGGCCTATCTATTTACTTTATGCAATTTTTATTTGAGTCTCCATCTTCTCTTATAAAGCACCAACTAGGGAGCACTATGATCATACTTGTGCATTGGATGTAGCTAATATTCGAGTGTGTTTCGTGAATGGATCAATGATTAAGCATGATGGGCTAGGGATAACTTTCTTTAGTGTTGATATTTTGAAAGACATGGTTGCTCGTTAGTATGCTGGAGTATAGATGTCTTCATGTCAAATTATAGACTATTGCTTTGAATTACTCAAGTCCAAATGTCCATGCTACAAAAGAAAGAGTATATGATGAATATGATAGGTAGCTTTCCACAACAAAAATTCCATTTTCAATTGCTACTTTATCATGATAAGTTTTATGAGAAAGAGTTGCTGTTATGATGCTAGGAAAAGTGATTGAAATTATCATTGATCAAACTTATGCACTTTGCTATTTGTGACACTTATAGGAATAGCTCGATAGATCGATCGGAAAGGATAACTTTGAGGTGGTTTTGTACCCTACAAACAATTTTGTCTTATGTTCTCCGCTAGATAAGAACTTTGGAGTGATTCTTCATCGCATTTTGAGGGAAGGTTATATGATCCAATTATATTAGCATTGTTGAGAGATTGCACTAGTGAAAGTACGAACCCTAGGCCTCATTTTCAAGCATTGCAATACCGTTTGTGCTCCGTTTTATCAATTGCTACCTTGCTGTTTTTTATTGTTCCTATTACAAAAATCAATATTTACTATCATTACTACACTTGTATCACCATCTCTTCGCCGAACTAGTGCACCTATACAATTTACCATTGTATTTGATGTGTTGGGGATACAAGAGACTTTTTGTTATTTGGTTGCAGGGTTGTTTGAGAGAGACCATCTTCATCCTATGCCTCCCACGGATTCATAAACCTTAGGTCATCCACTTGAGGGAAATTTGCTACTGTCCTACAAAACTCTGCACTTGGAGGCCCAACATGAGTCTACAAGAACAAGTTGTGTAGTAGACATCAGAGCTCAGGGCGCTCTGGGACGAGCACCTGGGCTGTCGCCCCAAGCATGGTGACCGAGGCTTCGGCCGCGGAGGAGGCCATGGCGGAGGCCGCTGGGCAACCGCAACCCTCGGCAGGGCTGGCGTGACCAGCCTCGCGAGGGTGATTGGTGCGATCAGCCTCGCGACGGCCCTTGGCGCGATCAGCCTCGCGAGGCCCGTCCTCAGGGCAACACCGGTCTCCCTCCGCTGCCACCGCCGTCAAGAAGGAATGACAACAACCATCAGGACGATGGGGCTGGGGGCTACTAGGAGCCTCGCGCGATCGCCTCCGTCCTCGGCGGAGCTCAGGCGCCTGCCTCGAACCGCATATTCAAGCAGTTCTCTCGTGAGGTGAACGCTGCCCTCCCGAAGCTCGAAGCTACGCATTCCCTCAGGTGGTCGCAGTATGCCATTACTTTCGACTCCAAGGACCACCTCAGGTGCGCGGCCACTGCGGGCACGCTCCCCATGCTGTGCACGCCCACCATTAGCAACGTTTCAGTCACCAAGACCCTCATCGATGGTGGCGCTGGCCTCAACGTGCTCTCTGTCGAGACCTTCGAGACACTTCAAGTGCCCTACGACTAGCTCATGCCCACCAGGACATTCTCTGGGGTGACCGACGGCTCCACCACTCCCCTGGGCCAGGTGTGTCTTCCGGTCACCTTCGGCAATCATGACAACTATCACACCGAGCTCATCAACTTTGACGTGGCCCACATCGGCCTCCCGTACAACGCCATCCTTGGGTACCCTGCCCTCGCCAAGTTCATTGCAGCTACTCATCATGGCTACAACATCCTCAAGATGCCGGGGTGCAGCGGCATCATCACGGTCGCCTGTGATGAGAAGGACGCGGTCTGCTCTCTTGAGCACACCTACCACACCACAGCTGCTGAAAACTCGGACGACGAGGGCGACGTCATGCCTCCCGAGGCCACCCCCGCGAAGAAGAGGCAGCTCCTCCCCAAGAGCCGTTCGGAGGCCAAGAAATCCACTGGTAACGCCTCAGGCTCTGCTCCTATCGTCGGGGCGTCCCTCCCCTCTGCATAGGAAGGCATGCCCGGCGCCTCCCTCAGGACGCGCTCGGGGGCTTTCACTTGGAGGGCCTCTGACCTGACCAGTGCGACGAGGGATGTGTCGGGCACCACTTGGAGGTGTGTAGTGCCCAAGATGCGATTCTATCCCAATCACGTGATGAACTCATGATTGGGGCACAACCGCATTTTGAGCGCATAGCAAGGTGGATATCATTACAACATACCATGTACTGAATAGATGAGAATACAAGATAAGGCTTACACTCGCCACAAGCTACAACATGAATACATCAATACATAGCAATCATCATACAGAAGAGCAGGATCCGACTACGGATGAAAACAAACGAAAAAGAAGAACGACATCCACCCTGCTAATCCCAGGCTCCCGACCCGGAAACCTATTCCTTGATCGAGGAAAAAGAAGCAGAAGAACTCCAAACAAGCAAGCATCGCACTCGCGTCAGATCATCGCATTACCTGTACCTGCAACTGTTGTTGTA
This sequence comes from Thinopyrum elongatum, assembly GCA_011799875.1. Classification (NCBI taxonomy): domain Eukaryota; kingdom Viridiplantae; phylum Streptophyta; class Magnoliopsida; order Poales; family Poaceae; genus Thinopyrum; species Thinopyrum elongatum. Next base: position 291,632,714 of record CM022298.1, on the reverse strand, counting down.
GTAACTGTGAGCCACGAGGACTCAGCAATCCCATTACCATGGGTATCAAGACTAGCAAAGCTTAATGGGTATGGAAAGGATAAGTGGTGAGGTTGCAGCAAGCGACTAAGCATTGTATGGTGGCTAACTTACGAGTACAAGAGTAAGATGAGAAACTACGCAAACGGTCGCAAACTAGTAATGATCAAGAAGTGATCCTGAACTACTTACGTTCAAACATAACCCCACCGTGTTCTCTTCTCGAACTCGCTCGAAAAGAGACGGTCACGATTACACACGCAGTTGGTGTATTTTAATTCGGATCTGGTGTCAAGTTCTTTACAACCGGATATTAAAAATTCCCATCTGCCACATAACCGCGGGCACGGCTTTCAAAAGATCAAACCCTGCAGGGGTGTCCCAACTTAGTCCATCACAAACTCTCACGATCAACGGAGGAAAATCCTCCTCCCGGAACAACCCGATCAAGCTCGGAATCCCGGTTCACATGACATTTCGACAATGGTAAAACAAGTCCAGCAAGACCTCCCGACGTGCCGACACCCTGATAGTAGCCGCGCGTATCTCGTCTCATGCCACGGTCGGATGACCATAGTGTACAACAACTGAGACCCGAGTTTCCCCGGGGGAAGCCGCACACGACTCTAGTTTGGACCAGCGCCATCAGCACTGGCCCCCCTGTATTATGTGGAATAAGGAATCCTCGGGTTCATGACACCCTATGCAAATTAATTATTTAGTTCAATATTATTATGTTGGCAAATGTTAAAACCAATGTTGGGCCTTGCTGGAGGAGTTTTATTCAAAGCGAACTGTCAAGGGGGGCCCAGAAACCCCGACCGTGTTAGGAACGCAAAATCAAGGAACATAACACCGGTATGACGGAAACTAGGGCGGCAAGAATGGAACAAAACACCAGGCAAAAGGCCGAGCCTTCCACCCTTTACCAAGTATATATGTGCATTAATTAAATAAGAGATATTGTGATATCCCACGATATCCATGTTCCAACATGAAACAACCTGCAACTGCACCTACAACTAGCAACGCTATAAGAGGGGCTGAGCAAAGCGGTAACATAGCCAAACAACATTTTGCTGGGAAGGTGAAAAGGTTAGAGGCTGTCATGGCAATTTAGGAGCCTTGATAAACAAGTGGTAGGTAGCAAGACATAGCGACAGCATCGAGACAACTAGCCAAGCAAAGATAGTAGTGGTGTCCAGGGTAATGATCATCTTGCCTGAAATCCCGCTAGGAAGAAGACCGAGTCCATGAAGAAGACGAACGGCGTAGTCGAACGAGTCCTCACAATCGCAACGTAACCGGAACTATCAAGAAGAAGCAACACCGGAAAGAAGCAAACAACATGGTAAACAACCATCACATAAACATGGCATGATGCACAATCAAGTATGATGCATGTCCGGTTTAATGAGGCATGGCATGGCAAAGTACAACAAACAATACTACAAATTAAGTGGAGCTCAATATGCAACGAGTTGCATATTGACGAAACACCACATTCAATTATTTAGTTCGCTCTCGTTAAAGCTACTCAACAATACTAAATATTGGTTAACATGGCAAGAGGTGAAGCATAATGAAACTACCTATCTAGGCAAGTTTAAATAAGGCCGGAAATAACAAGCAACAATTCCGGTAAATCCCCACATGTCATTTAGCAATTTAATGCAAACAACAATTTTAAACATTTTAAATGTTGTTATCATGATGCAGATGACATGAACAAGTCTTATGCAATTTAAGAAAATGTTAACATGAGCATGTTTTGAAGCATTTGTCACCGTGGTGGAAAGAAAGGGATGCCACGATGACGACAACGGAAACGATGCGATGACAACGTTCCGATGATCCGATAACTCGTTGAGTGGTCGATGCAAAAGAAGTGTGGCGTGAGCGTGTCATGCAAAAGGTGGTGATGATCCCGGTTACCGGGTTCCCATGGGTCGACGGCATGGCAAACGAGAAGGAACGTGCAATGACAACTCGGACACGGTGCAAACACGAGCATCTCATACAACACACATGCATTCGTACACGGGCGTCGTCTCGGGGTTATACCTTCGAAGCATGCATTCGAGACGGTTCGGGTTAAATGGGATGTAGTTGTTCACGGGTCGTCATGGGAAGTAGTGGCACACGTGGCGGCGTAGTTGTACAAGGGTCGTATAGGAACTTGATGAATCCAGTCGTCGTGGTACTTGGTATCTCGTGTAACTCCACGATTCGTTGTGTAATCATACACGGGTCTTTGGTGAAGATAGTCGTACATGCACGTAGATGAACTTGACGGGTCCTCGACGTCCTGGTACTTTGGCGTCCACTCGCCTCGACGGTGATGAAACGGAACGCGATGGTTGTGGTACTTGGCGTCCAGGGGCTTCACGGGTTATTCCTGTACTTGGCGTTCTGTGCGGTACTTGTCGAGCAAGAGGCGAAGTCGTGGTTCGATGATCTTGGCCGCAAAGGTGGTTGCAGCCACGGAAGGTCGTCGGAGAGGACGCAGGGGCGCGAGGAGGGCCATGGCAGGCACGGGTCTGTCGGACCTGCAACTACGGCTGATGACGACGGCAGAGGAGAGCTTGGGGTCGGACCTGGCGTCAACTTGACCAGGGAGATGGCGGAGATTGGCGGCTGTGGTCGTCGGACGTCGCGGATGATGCCAGAACGAGGCACGAGGAGGAGCAACGGGGATGCGGCGAGGCTTGAGGCGGCGGGAACGGGCGCGTAGGCCGATCCGGGCGGAGGCGCGCAGGATCCCACCGGCGGCCTGGCCTTGAGACGACGGCGCCATGGGGCTTGGTTCCCTGGGTGGCTCCGGCGACGCTGGAAGAAGGCAGTGGCGGCAGGCATCGCAGGAGGTCAGGGACAGGGCACCGGCAAGGGGAGGCGAAGGGGACTTGATGCGGCGGTAGTTTGGCACTGAGGAAGCAGGTCGCGGGCGATGAGGAGTCAGGGAGGGGAACAGGAAGATCGAGGAGAGGGGCTCCTCTAGCGGCGCGAGGTGGAGGAGAGGAGGAGTGGGGATCGGGCAGACGCGGGCGCGAGGGAAAAAGATCGAGAGGAGGGAGGGGATCGAGGACGATCCCGATCGAGACGAGTGGCTGGCGGCGGAGTGAGGAACGAGAGGGAGAGATCGAGAGGAGGGGTGTCGGGCTAGGGTTTAGGTAGGTGAGGCCGGGCTGGGCCTCGGTGCAAATGGGCCGGCCTGGTTCTTGGCTGCGCTGCTCTCTTTCTTTCTCCCTCCTTCAACCCTCTTCCATATACAGAAAAGCAAAGAAAGAAGGGGAGAGAAAAGAAATAGGTGGACAAAGAATTTGGGCATGGGGATTATTTTCCCGGACTCACAAAAATACGAGGAATTTGAAAAAAATGGCCTGAGGATTTTTTTAGAGGAAGTAAAATCCACACGCGTTGGATTTAACTTGACAAGTTTGAATTTCAAAACCCATTCAAATGAACTCCAAATGGGCTGAAATTATAGGAGGTGACCCTACACACCAGATGTGATTTATGGGCAGATTTGGAACATTTATGGACAAAGTAAAATTGCAACTCAATTTTACTAAAAGGCCCCAAAGGAAGAATTGAAGTTGAGTTGGATAAAAGAAAATTTGAAGAACAGTGCAAATGTGTTATGGGTGATTCTAAGCCAATGGAATGGTTTAGTATAGCTCCCTACGTATTGGGAGGATATGTTATAAAGAGAAATCACCATGTGAATTCCCTCGATTTAAATAGATCAACGATCTATACAATTTATTTAACTGAGTTTTAAAAAGGGGTGCATGATGACAAGATGCAATGCACATGATGCAAAGATGAATGCAACGAACAAAACAAATCACACGACGAATCTCGGAATACATGGAAGGCATCTGGAGCGTTGGTCTCGGGTCATTACAACTCTCCTCCACTAACAAGAGATCTCGCGCCGAGATCTAAGAATGAGAAGAGAAAGAGGAAGAGGTATAACAAAGTTGCTCGTTCGACAAACGAGTGAAACCACGAACCTTGAGGGGTTGAACAAATTGAAAGAAAGAATACAATGGAGATGAACTCGATTGCAAACACTCCGTTAGCAAAGAGGAACAAGGAACATTACGAGAACCTAGTAGGTTGAAAGACATGAAATAAGATCTTCACGAACCAAAAGAATATGACCACACCGGTATAATGAGATAGCCAAGGAACAAGAATGACATAATTTGGATAGCACTCCGGTAGAAAAGAGAAGCAAAACTTGATAAGTTGAAAAGAACTTAAATATAGGACACAACACTCCTGTTGAATGTATAAGCAAGGAAAGAACATGATCTTGGCAAGACAAGATGATGGGATGAAGAGAGCAACATCACAATGCCTTCGGGACGAAAGAATAGAAGTTGAATCGTTGGAAAGAAAAGAATGGGGAAGAAAATGCCAACTTCTGCCACAAATGAACTTTGAAAGCATCCTCGCAAGAAGGATTGAACGGAGTTGTTGGAAAATCAACAACGAAAAGAATAAGCTTGTTGTGGGCTTATGGAAAACATCTCAAATTTATGAGGTGACAACCGGCCACTAAAGAACCAATTGATTGGTTGAGATCAAGAAAAGATGAAAAACTTCTTTCACCGAGAGGATAGGAGAAAAACTTGGATCATTGATAAGCACCACAATAGCAACATTCCTTAGGGAAGGCTTTAGGTGAAATATAACCCAAGATAACTCCAACAAAGAAATTGTTGGGTTGAAAAGATCTCGTGAATGAATTGAAAATGATGGGTTTAAAATATGTCACTCTTGAAAACTTGTGAATCATGAAGCACAAAGTGAAGTTATCAAGAATGACATAACACCACCTCAATAGATAAGGTAGAAAGAATTGCACTTCGGAATGCACGATGAAGAATGCTTGATATTCTCCAACAAGGATGTTGACGAACACTTGAAGAATGAATTAAATCCTTAATGAACCACTCTGTTGAGCCTTCATGAAGAACTGCGGTACTAAAAGGATGATGGAAAGAAAGAGAAGTTGAAAGAACAAGGTGAAGCGTTGCCATGATTTCCTTCGAACAGAGATAAAGAAAAGAGAAGAAGCTCCGGAAAAGAAAGATGAACAACTTGGAACCAAGAATTTATTCCTCACGAAAAAATTCAGAAGGAAGGGATTAAACACTTGGATGAAACAAGAATAAGAATTATGTTATGCGTATCCTTCATCAATTTGAATTGATGACAAGCAACGGATTTGGCACACCACTTATTCTTCTTGAAAAGATTGAAGAGATATAGCCAAACTTGGGAAGGTCTTCGACGAATCGCCGGTAGGATTGGAAAGAATGAATGAAACGATACGATAATAAAGGAATATAGGAATGTTGAATGAACCACCGTAAGAATTGCAACGATGAAGAAAAGAGAAATAACTCTCCGGGAAGAATTATAAAATGACGAAGATACTTGAGGAAAATTAGATACGAGAGAATGAAGAAATCACGAGCTGACTAGAGAATACTTGAACGAAGCAATGGAAGGATGGGGGAATGAGAGCTGAAAGCTGAGAGCGAATAAATCTTCTGAAATGATGGCCTTTGGATGATCGTGAAAGGAAAGCAACTCCTGAAAAGCTTCGGATGGGTATGAAAAGAATTCTCACAATCGAAAACAGTTATGAGGATGGCATGAAGTTAGAACCATGAATCTTCAAGAGAATGGACCAAGATTTAGGAGAAATCCTTCTTTGGTCTTCAAGGCTGAGAATGACGACGAGAACCACCATGAGAAATTTGAGACACTCCGGAAGAATGAAGAAAATAAAGGTTGAACCAACGATGAAAAGAATTCGAAAATGATCTTGGAGAAGGCATATGATTGATGGAATCCATTCTTACGTCACAGTTTGAAAAGAATTTGCGAATAACTCCAGAAAAATTAGAAGAGTCAGGTGTGATCCTGGGAAAGACCTGTGGGTTATGGGCCCACTCGAAGAAACACCGTTGAACGATTTTTAAAGAGAGAATGCACCGGTTGGATTTGAATGGCTTGAATGGGATAACAACCTTAAAATAGCTTGAACGGATTAAGAATGGAAACACAAATCTTCTGAGATATCTTTAGCACTCTGGATATGAATAGAGAGAGGTGAACGATTAAGAGAGGCTTAGATAAGAACTTCCAACATGGAAATCATGTGAATTGACGAAGGTGAAATGATGAATACCGAAAGCTTGAATTTAGTCCACTAGAGAAGAAAAAGAGAATGAAGAATGATGAACTTGAAACTCCTGAGCATCTTCATGAGGAATCACTGGATGAAACTTGGAAGACAAGGATGAAGAGACTTCACATCAATAAAATGGATACTTGAATAAGAAATCTGAGTCCTTGAAGAAAAAGGGTGGGAGGTGGGAAAAGAAGAATGACAATTTGGGATGGGTGAAACGAACAACGTTGAGAAAAAACTGAGAAGTGATCTTGCAAATGGGGAAAATGGTAGGATCATCTTGAAGAGAAATGCACCGGTTGAAAAGAATTTACATGACAATTTCGATGATCAAGGATTAGTATTCACATAGAAGTATGAGAACACCGCTTAGGAAAGGTATGGAATCAACACTTGACTTCGAAGCAACTCGAATACCACAATCAAAACAAAACAAAGGATTTAGCTTGCAAAATAAGCCAGAAACAAATACATATGATAGAGATTTCGTCCGAAATTTTCATGGTGGGGCCCACATGGGCTCGATCGTACAGCACCATCATGTATAAGGCAGTGCACATCACATATGAAGCGTCCCCGAGCCATAGCAAAGCTACACAGGGCTCATGAAGACACAACGAGACCACTGTAAAACCGACCGTGGACAGGCGGACCACTAGACGTCGAACCCCAATCTCATATCATGCATCTGTCGGAAAGATATCCTAGTAACTACTTGAATTCCCACCTATTAACTCTCGAAACTTTCTGGTTATGCAATCTGGTGTTGGGGATACAGGGAGGCGCAAATATCTCACACAACTAACAAATCCTACACTCCAACTGTATCCATCCGTCAACACATAACCAAGAAAACCTCGGAAATCATGTACCTTAGACCTTCGAAAGAACATCCCCTATACTAGTTGTGGCAATACATCTGGTCGCTCTCCCCAGTACTGGGTGGCGTCAAACTACTCTCACCACAAAGAGTATAGAAGCGTTTTCGATGTCGGCGTCCTCTGGTATTCCGGAACTGAAACGATAAGCACTGTGACAAAAACACCTTGGAGCTCAACTCCCCGGGACACTGCCACAACCCCAAAATGTCAGGAGGCACCAAGACAGAATCCCCGTCACAATGATATCAGAAAGATTCCACAATACCCGCATGATCCTAAAAAATTTTTGAGTGAAAAAGGATAGAAGAGTGGAGAAAACACCTATGTCACGAGTCCTCACCAGAGCGATGAAGGGGATGAGGAGTAAAAAGAATTCCTACTCTCCGATATAACTAGACTCAAAATAGTTTTTTTTAGACTCAACAGCGGCAGTGGTTCGATCAATCATGGGGGCTCCTGCGGTCGGTATGGCTCTGATACCAACTTGTAGCGCCCAAGATGCGATTCTATCCCAATCACGTGATGAACTCATGATTGGGGCACAACCGCATTTCGAGCGCATAGCAAGGTGGATATCATTACAACATACCATGTACTGAATTGATGAGAATACAAGATAAGGCTTACACTCGCCACAAGCTACAACATGAATACATCAACACATCAATACATAGCAATCATCATACAGAAGAGCAGGATCCGACTATGGATGAAAGCAAACGAAAAAGAAGAACGACATCCACCCTGCTAATCCCAGGCTCCCGACCTGGAAACCTATTCCTTGATCGAAGAAAAAGAAGCAGAAGAACTCCAAACAAGCAAGCATCGCACTCGCGTCAGATCATCGCATTACCTGTACCTGCAACTATTGTTGTAGTAACTGTGAGCCACGAGGACTCAGCAATCCCATTACCATGGGTATCAAGACTAGCAAAGCTTAATGGGTATGGAAAGGATAAGTGGTGAGGTTGCAGCAAGCGACTAAGCATTGTATGGTGGCTAACTTACGAGTACAAGAGTAAGATGAGAAACTACGCAAACGGTCGCAAACTAGTAATGATCAAGAAGTGATCCTGAACTACTTACGTTCAAACATAACCCCACCGTGTTCTCTTCTCGAACTCGCTCGAAAAGAGACGGTCACGGCTACACACGCGGTTGGTGTATTTTAATTCGGATCTGGTGTCAAGTTCTCTACAACCGGATATTAAAAATTCCCATATGCCACATAATGGCGGGCATGGCTTTCGAAAGATCAAACCCTGCAGGGGTGTCGCAACTTAGTCCATCACAAACTCTCACGATCAACGGAGGAAAATCCTCCTCTCGGAACAACCCGATCAACCTCGGAATCCCGGTTCACAAGACATTTACAAGGCAGTGCACATGACATATGAAGCGTCCCCGAGCCATAGCAAAGCTACACAGGGCTCATTAAGACACAACGAGACCACTGTAAAACCGACCGTGGACAGGCGGACCACTAGACGTCGAACTCCAATCTCATATCATGCATCTGTCGGAAAGATATCCTAGTAACTACTTGAATTCCCACCTATTAACTCCCGAGACTTTCTGGTTATCCAATCTGGTGTTGGGGATACAGGGAGGCACAAATATCTCACACAACTAACAAATCCTACACTCCAACTGTATCCATCCGTCAACACATAACCAAGAAAACCTCGGAAATCATGTACCTTAGACCTTCGAAAGAACATCCCCTATACTAGCTGTGGCAATACATTTGGTCGCTCTCCCCAGTACTGGGTGGCGTCAAACTACTCTCACCACAAAGAGTATAGAAGCGTTTTCGATGTCGGCATCCTCTGGTATTCCGAAACTGAAACGATAAGCACTGTGACAAAAACACCTTGGAGCTCAACTCCCCGGGACACTGCCACAACCCCTAAATGTCAGGAGGCACCAAGACAGAATCCCCGTCACAATGATATCAGAAAGATTCCACAATACCAGTGTAACACCCCCAGTGGTTAACTACAGTAATCACCCTTTTGATTATGCCATGTCATCACGTTTAACAGTGCATGATCATCATTAGCATTATATTGCATTTCAACTCCTAAGTCAAAATCCAAATTTAAATGAAAGTGGAAAATAAAAGTTATCCAACATAGAAACTAAAATGTTCAATCAATAACAAATAATACAGAGACCATTCTAAAATTGAAACCAACAATTAATAAATTAATTAGGTGGCACTAACATTACCAAAAACAGCTAGGATTAATGTATTTTAATTATTATAAAAATTGTGTGAACTCCAGTTGACTCCAAACTAATTTTTGGTAGTGGTAGAGGATGCCTAGTATTTATTGGAGCAATTGCCATGTTTTATAAAAAATCATTTGGTGGCCTAACTATTTACTAAACAGAGATATAAGAATAATTAAAAGAAAAAGGCAAAAGGAAATAAAACAGAAAACAAAAAAAAAAGAGAAAAGAAAAAAAGGCCCCCCCTCCTCCCGAGCCTCGGCCCAGCCCACCCCTGGCCTATATGGCTCCCTCCTGAGCCACCCAAACCCTAAACCGCTACCCCCCCCTTCTGATCCCCAAACTCCCTTCCCCCCCCCCCCCCCCCCGTGCGCCACCTCCCACAGGGGGAGGGCCCGACCCCGCGCCCGGCGCTCGGCGCCCGCGCCCCGCCGGTCCTTCCACCACGCGACCGCCGTCGCGCCACCACCGCGGTGCCCTCGCCACTCCGGACGCCGCCTCCCCTCCCCTCCCCGACGGCCACCTCTCCACTGCCCGATGTGAGCGCGCCCCGATCCCCCCACCCCGGTCCGCGCCGTCGGCTGCAGCCCTGGCCGCGCGCCCCGTCGCGAACTGGCCGACCTGGCCACGGCCACTCCCCCTCGACCCCGCTCACCCCCACGGCCGCGCTGCTCTGCTGCACTTGCTGTCGCTGCCGTCCCCTGCCGATGCTGCCCGCCCCTGCCACGGCCGCCTACGCCGCCTCCGCCGCCTCCCACTGCTGTCGCCCTTGCGCAGCCGCCCGCCTCCTCCTGCCTCCCTCCGCTCCCCCGCATCCACTCCGTGCCCCACCCTCCCCGCCTGTCCCATCCCCTCCGTCGCCAGGCCGCTCTACTACTACCCCCCCACTCCCACCCCTCCTCACATCGACCCGGCTGGGCCACTACCCAGTGGGTCCGGCCCTTAGTTTTAAAAAAAAGATTTAAAAGAATTAAAATAAATAAACAGATATTAACTAATTAGTTAATTAAGTAATTAATTAACATAATTAGTTCTGGTTAATTAAACTAATTAATTAGTTAACCTAATTAATCTGTAATTAGTTTAGTTAATTCCTAATTAACCTAACAGAGTATGACAGGTGGGGCCCACGCGTCAGTTTGACTAGGTCAACTCTACTGTTGACTGCTGACATCATGATGACGTCAGCATACACTGTTTCGGATAATGTTGATTTTAAATAATTAAATAAATTCCAGAAATTGTTTTAAACTTTAAAAATTAATATAAAATAAACCGTAACTCCGATGAAAATACTTTCTACATGAAAGTTGCTTAGAACGACGAGACGAATTCGAATACGCGGTCCGTTTGTCCGTCACACGTCCCTAACTATCTGAACATGCAACCGTTCCCCTCCGGTCATCTGTCTGACAAATGTCCGAAACCGGGAAAACATTCCCGGATGAATCCCACCTTCGCCAGTATCACCCGGCACTGCGTTAGATCACCTCCGTCACCGCGTATTGCCATGTTATGCTTTGTGCTGCACTTGTTCGCTGTGTATTTATACTGTTTCCTCCCCCTCTTCTCTCTCGGTAGCCCCCGACACCGATGTCGTCCCCGAGAGAGACGCAGCTCCGGAGACCGAAGACACCTTTGACGACCTTGCCCTTGCCGCCGAGCAACCAGGCAAGCCTCCCCTTTGATCATCCCGATATCGCCCATTCTATTTCTCATGCTTGCATTAGAATTGCTGCTGCGGCTTTACCTATTCTGATGCATAGCCTGTTTATTGTATCCTGCTGTTGATAATTACCTGCATATCCTAAACTGCTTAGTATAGGCTGGGTAGAGACCTATCAGTGACCCCACTTATCCCGACTGCCCCGCTGGATTATCTGAAGACCCGATCAACGGGATTGAAGACCAGGCCCCGGCACCGCACATCACCCCCCTTAGTTGTAACGACACTGCAGCGTTACTATTGAGTGTCGAGGTGATACCTCGTGTAGCACTTCTGATGTTAACTCTGTAGAGTAGCTATTCGGTCGTGGTCATCGAGGGTGATTCTCCTTCACCACTTCCGGTAACGACGCTGTCGTGCAACACATCAAGTGTGAACCCATCGAGGGTGATTCTCCGAGTTCACCTTGTGTCGGATACATCGAGTAGGAATCCAACAAGGGTGATACCTCGGATTCCCCTGATGTTATGGACACACGGATACTTGGACTTTACACTGTTACTTGGATAGGCGGGTCGACCCTGAGGGGACCCGCGTAGCGCCTGAGAGGCGAGTGTTGTGAAGACGGGTGCAGTGTGGTGCCCGAGTGATATACGAGGCGCGGCCGGGCATTTCTAACCCTTGCAAAGTCCTCGAGACGGGGCAACGGGGTCACATCTTTCGTGAGTCTCTGCTCGTTACCGCAAGCCCCTAGTCCTAACGATTTGGATATTTGATCAGCAGGCCTCTGGCCTGATGCACTAACCATCACGTGGGCATAGTATGGGCGTTCTGCATCGTTGCATCAGCCGACAGTTCTGTCAGACGTCCAGTTCAGCATTGTGGCATGGTCGGATCGTACCGACCCTCCGAGGCGGTTGCTGGTATCCACCCTGCACACAACGACCCGGAGTGCACGGGCGATGGCCCAACCCCTGAGTGCTTAGGATGTAGACCGGCGGGGACCTCTCTGCTGAGCTTTAGGTAGGGCTGCGGTGTATCGTTTGGCCGAGGCCGGGCATGACCCAGGAAAGGTGTCCGGCCGGAGTTAATCGAGCGTGTTGGGTAAGTTGGTGCACCCCTCCAGGGAAGAACACTCATCGATAGCCGGTCCTACGGTAAAGACACTCGGAGTTGTATCCTGATTGACAATTAGAACTGGATACCTGGATAACTATGGCTCTGGGATTGCTTCTCGCAGGGTGTCGAGAAGGGACTCAGGACGAGGTTGATGACTGTATGGCTCTGGGATTGCTTTCTCGCAGGGAGTCGAGAAAGGATCTCTGGGTGAGGATAGCTTAATGTACTGCTACTTTATATTGATTTGTTCTGCTCTCTCTATTGCTCAAGACCGATGAAGATGCTAATCTTCGATAGGACTAGGCCTTCTCTCTATTCTTGCATTTCTGTAGCCCAGTCCACATATACAGCCTCTCATTGAAATGTTCATATGTAGTGTAGATCCTTGCTTGCTGAGTACTTCTGAGTACTCACGGTTGCTTTGTTTTCCTTTTCTCCCCTATCAGTTTGTCGTGACCAATGGACGGAGCCCCTGAACAGATGCCCCGTCGATCGACTACTACTACTACCCAGATGATGGATACTACTACAGATTTGACTGACGACCAGGAGTAGGATCGGAGGTCCCAGGTAGGAGGCATTCGCCTTTCGATCGTAGTGTTTTATTTGGCCCCGCCTTTCTAAAGCCTTTCTGTTTCTGTTCATATCTGTACTCAGATTATCGATGCTTCCGCTGACGCTTGTCGCAAGC